>CM066032.1:1515883649-1516483649 GCA_033557465.1 Ichthyophis bannanicus | reverse complement strand
AGTGCTCGTGCTTGTCGGGACCCCCTGACAGCAACTTCGAGGCCTCCTTCTTGCGCTGCTCCACTTCAGGGTGCCACCAAGAGCACGGGGCAGAGGTGGGGGATCCCACCAGAGGAGAGATGACTGAGGGCGCCACCGGGGATTCCGAGGCAGCCTTTCTGAAAATGTCTTCAGACTTCTGCTTATGACTGAGCAGGGCTTTAGAGGACATTTTCTTACAGAGCGAACAGAGTTCTGGATCATGATCAGCACCAAGACACCGCAGAAAAGAGTCATGGGTGTCTGTAAGCGACATGTTCTTAGAGCATCTATTGCATTTTTTGAAGCCGGTGGCCATAGGGGCAAAAATGGCTCCCGCGAGGTTGAAGACCCAGGCAGCCAGCGGTTAGGCAAAGAAAAGGGCGTGAAGCCTGTTGGCAAAAAAGCAAAGAAAACCATCCCCTAGCTCTAAAAAGCAGAGCAGGGGAAGGACGGGTAGATGACTGGTGCAACTGGAAAATAGAAGGCCAGTATGCCAAAAACGAAAGACTTTTTCCGAGGGACAAGGACGTGCGTCCAAAGGGCTCCACGGAAAAAGGGAGACTGAGCAAGATGGCACCCTTGGGCGGGAAGAGGACAACACATGCATGGCAGCAATCCGAAAGGCTTTCTTTGAAAGCTGGGGAATTGCTCCACGCAGGCTCCGTCGGTGCCGACATCACCCATAAGTGAGGACTGACTTCCTGCTTGTTCCTGGAGAATTCCTGAAATGCCTGGCTGGCTTTAAAGAGGATGTTTCCCTTTACTACTGACCACAGAAAACAGTCCCTCCCCTCACAGGCAGCTTTAGGAACATGGAAGGAAGGGAGTGAGGCTAGAGTGAGCAGAGCACAGGGCAGATCAAAGATGATCTAATCGGCTCCCAGTCCCCTTCCCTCCTTTTTCTTTCACAAAGTATCTAATAATGAAGGTAGTTTGAGTCAATTAGATTTTTTTTCTCCCTTGTCTTGTGCTCATTCAATGGGCCCCCTGCCATACTGCGCTTAAGACAACTACCTCTTTTGCTCATTGGTAAAAGCGGCCCTGGGTGGGGTGGGGTGGGGGAGCTAGCAGAACAGGGACTTGGGGACAGGCGAGAAGAGGAACTCAAAAATGGGTGAGAAGATGGAAATGGGGCTGCGGATTTGATAAGAGAGGAGTTATAGGAAGTTAGGTAGGGGGTATGAGACACAAAAACAGGATTAGGCCAGAGAAGGATTGAGCTGGGGTTGGTAAAGGGATGAGACAGAGGGTGGAAACTGGTGACCTAAGGAGTGGGTGAAATACAGAAGGGATATGGGCTGAGGAAGAGGAGAAACAGGTTTAATGGAGCATTAAAGAGGGGATAAGAGTGGAAGATCAAAAGTGCTAGGTATGTGAGAGGTGAAAAGGAAGAGACTGAGGACTGGAAGGAGAGAAAAAGCTAACATCTAGATATCAGTGGGCAGAGGAGAGAAATGGAGAAAAAGATGAAAGAAAATCACTGTTACAGACAGAGAGGAAGGAAGACAGGAGGGGAAAGAAGAAATGGAATAGGAGATACTGAAAAAGATCTTAGAAGGTCAACACAAGGAGAGTGGACAAGATTGGGACTAACCCAATTAGAAAAATAAAATGCCTAAACAAATGTAGAAAATAAAAATTCAGTTTTATTGATCAGATGTCGTCAGTTTGGAGAAGTTTGCATCATTAATATTTTTGTATTTTGCAAAGTACATGAAGTAAAGCATTTCTGTTCCTTTTTCCAGTATTCTCAGTCTGGCTTTTGGGGGGTTCTATTTCAGTTTTTGGCTGCATATTTTTCTTTCTAATTTGTGAACTCTTATTCTGTATTAGGTGACGCTCTGTCCATATTCTGTGTGCATAACCAAGGTAAAGGATTTTGACAGCATGCAATTCCCAAATATGAAGATCTGCAGTAGTTCTGTTTCTCCTATAAGAGGAATATTGGTGTTCCACGGTGCCATGTAATATTTGCAATTTTTATGCAATGACACCCATTAATCAATGACACATAGTAACTGCATTAGCGCATACTAACATAATTTAATAAATCTAGCCCAAAGCGTTTGGCAGTGGCACAAGCCTTTGGTGAGGCTCCCGAGATACCACCACAACTTGAATATTTATATTTTTATGGTGATTTTGAAGGAGAAACATCCTACTTTCATTACTGGAGGAATGAGGATATATGCATTACAGAACTGGAGATGCAAGACTTAATATATTTACAGTTTTCTATAGGCTTCAAACCACTCCCACAGAGGTCACAGATGCCGATGTGCAGATCCTCTCAGGGAAATTTGAGACTGTCTTTGTGAAGCTGAATTACTTTTCCTTGGCCATAGAGGGTTTTTGCAAGTGGTTGACAAATCTCAGATGCGGAGGTTGTGGCCCAAGGGATGACATGCAAGCTACAGAGTCTATAAGATCTGGTGGAGATGCAATCAAGGAAAAACAACCACCTCAAAAACTGCAGAGGATGGAATAACTTGAAATTCATCAGGATCCCCAAGTCAGTGAAAGACAGTGAGTTAAGAAGTATTTTGGAGACATGGCTCCCTCTTAACCTTTCCTTGGGGGAGGACTGTGGACCACTAGTTCTATAGTGAGCCCATAGGGTTGCCCCTGTCCGTATAGATGACACTCAGCCTTGTGTGGAAATCACCCAGTTCTTGAACTATTTACAGATGAACAAGTGATGCATGTGGCAAAGATGAAAAGGCCTGTGTCACATGAGGGTCATCGGGTGTTATTTTTCCAAGACTAGTCGATGCAGCTGACCCAGTGAACAATTGTGCTATTTGGGAGTGGGGGGGGGGGAGGGCAACAGGAATGAAGGAAGGAGTGAGATTCCAGACTTGGTGGCTGGGTGGGCAGGGAGGGCCTGGCGCACTGAAATGCTGATCACGAGTGGATGGTGGAGTATTGCCTACAACAGAAGGGAGTGAGTGTAAAGTGAAGGGCATGAGGAAGGGGGGAGAAAAGGGGAATATGGGTGGTGCAAGTGTCAGAGTGAGTAGATGAATATGATGCGGGATGTTTAGGTTGGAGGAGAGTGCTACGAAGGGAAAAGGGCTTAGGCTGGGATGGAGAGGGTGCTTTCTCTAAAATAAGGCTGGCAGGTCATGTGGAAGAGGATGCGAGGTATATTGGAGTCATTTGAGAATCATATCATGGAATGTATGTGGTTAGGCTCTCCGATAAAAAGGCGTAAGATCCTGCGTGCTGTGGACAGGCATCAGGTAGCCATCGCCTTTTTGCCAGAGACATGCCAAAGCGTAACCAAGCTGGCCAAGACACATCATAGTTGTGTGGGTCAGGTATATGGGGTCCCTATAGTGGACAAAAGCATGGTATGGCTATCTTGGTGGGGAACGGGCTGCACTTCTAGTGCTGGCAACAGGTGTCGGATCCTAATGGGCAGTTATAGTGGTGGGAGACCTGTTGGGTGCTACAATCATCTCTGTAATGTGTATACTCCTAATAGGGTCAGCCGGTGTTCCCCCCCCCCCCCCCACCCTCCCCGGTTGGCTATGGAGGTAAAGAGGTTGCAAGATGGTAGTCGGGGAGACTTGAATAGTATTTTGGACTTGGAATTTGATGCCTATGCCTCTGGACCATGGGTAGCCCAAGCTGAACTGAGAAAATGTGGACAGGGCTCAAGCTAGTGGATGAGTGGCAAATCCTTCATCCAACAGAGACTAAACACAGTTAATGAGAAAGCACACTATACTAGTTCATGCACAAACATTTACTGACCTCTGAGCCACTTCTTGCTTAAATTCTAATTCTAACATATACTTGTATACTACTGCAATTCCATACCTGGTGGTTCAGTGTGGTTTACAGCAAGAGATATCACATAAAAAAATAAAGATGAGAATCACTGGACCAGAACTCGAGTCGATTAGGAGTTATACAACCATGACTTTAGATTTTTTCAAAAGCGTAGAACAGAGGAGGAATCTTTAATCCTCATTGGTAATTTTGACTAACGTTTTGCCACCTTATAAGGAATAGTGTGTGCAAACCTAGATTTAAAACGGATACCTTAACAAGGAGGAGGAGAAAATAAAGAGCATTGAAGGACACAACCATTTTGACTTAATTGCTTAAAAAGGAAGCAAGAGAGGAAAACTGTTTAGGTACATAATCATTAAAAAATGTATAAAGAAATGTATAAAAGTTAAAATGAACCCTATTTGAAACCTTAAGCCACTACAAATCAAAGTAAAGGGGTTACTGCTGTATATCTTGACACTCCAAACTAAGACTAGCTGTGATGTTTAGGCAAAGTTGCAAGTTAGAGGTATGTATAGGTCCAGTTGAGATTTTGGACCATGCTTTGATATGGATCGATACAGAATGGTAGAAAGGAGATCAAAGGGTTCGACCTGGCATTTTCCACTAGAGCTTTACTGGGATGAGTGTTTTGCTCTCTTTTTGAAGAAGTGATCGGAGGAATTCTTGGAGAGCAAAATGTGGGCATCCTGATGCTTTTTCAGAAACTGCCAAAGTGGTATTAGGGGGCACATCATTGTATACATAGCATGATGCAGGAAAGAAATCAATTCCAGAATTCTGAACGTGGAAAAGCAAGTTGGTATAGAACATAAAACCTTTACTAGATCCCCTACTCCAGGGAATAAAACCACATTGTTAGAAATTCAAGCAGAACTGAACACCTTGCTGCATCAGCATGCTAATAAAGCACTGCTTCATTACAAATTCCAATTCTATCAATTTGGCAATAAAATTGGAAGGTTGTTGGCCAATTGTTTGAAAGGAGTATGAAGGTCAAGGTATACAGGATATGGGCAACATCTTTCGGACTTATTATAAAAGCCTGCATATGTGAGAGGAAATGTTGCCTTCTTGTGTGGCCTATTATTTATTTATTTTATTTATTTAACAGTATTTCTAAACCGCCTTATCTTAATAATCAAGATGGTATCACAGCAAACAATCAGGTGAAGTGAGAGTGTTATACATGCAGTGGGGGGAAATTGAATGTGTGTCGTGTTGTGTGTTAGATTGGTATGATCTATTTACAGAGTGGGCTATATACAGTGGTGCAAAAAACAAATTCCATGCATACGTTGGTTTAGGCGAGATCATGTGCTGTTGTTCATTCTCTGAAGTCATGTAATGTGTCCATAGTGTTCTATGAACAGTATGGTTTTCAGCTGTTTTCTGAAGTCTTTTAGGTCTGTGGTGGCCCTCAAGTCGTCTGGGAGTTTGTTCCATATTGTTGGAGCGGCCATTGAGAGTGCTCTGTCTGTTGTGTCCTTGCGTGTGTGTTTGTATTCACTGGGGGTGCTGACTCTGTTGTGGGTTTGTTTTCTTCTGGGACGCGTACTGGTGTCTGATTGTATGAGGGTGTGTAGGCTGTTGGCTGATGTGTGGTGTTTGATCTTGAATATGTTTATGATAGTTTTGTATTTGATGCGTGCACCGATTGGAAGCCAGTGTAAGTCTTTTAAGGTGGGTGTGATGTGCTCCTGTCTTGCCGTTCCTGTTATGATTCGTGCAGCAGTGTTTTGTGCTAGTTGTAGAGGTTTGAGGGCTTGTTTCGGTAGGCCAAGGTATATCGGATTGCAGAAGTCCAGAAGTGGGGTTATCAGTGCTTGACAGACGGTACGGAAGTGTTCCGGGGCCAGGATCGGCTTTAGTCTCCTGATGATTCGCATCTTGTAGTAGGCTTTTTGGATTGTTTTGTCTATGTGTGGTTTGAGATTGAGTTTATTGTCCAGAGTAACTCCGAGGTATCTCACTTCTGATCTTATTGGTATAGTGGTGCTTTGTATTTTTAAATTTGGTGGGTGTTTGAAGCCTTGGTTCCGGGTGATGATTAGGGCTTCGGTCTTGTTGTAGTTTATTGCTAGGTTGTTGTTTTGACACCAACTCTCCATTTGGATGAGGCAGTCTGTTATCTTAGAGAAGTCCGGGTTGTTGATTGAAATCGGGGTGTATATCATTATGTCGTCTGCATATATTGTGTATTGAATGTTGTTCTTCTTCATGATGTTGCAAATTGGTTGTATGTAGATGTTAAACAGGAGAGCTGAGAGTGCGGATCCTTGAGGTACTCCTTGTTGGACGTTTATGGGTCGGGAGGTGTTGTGTCCTGACTTGACCTGTAGCTGTCTTTCGGTTAGGTACGAGTGGAACCACTTCAATGTGATACTGTGTATACCAGTGTTCTTTAGTCTTTCTAGGAGGGTGTTGTGGTCCACTGTGTCGAAGGCTGATGAGATGTCGATGAATATCATTATGATTCCATTCATGGTGTTGTCGATTATTCTTAGGATGCTGTCGAAGAGGTAGATCAGTAGTGTTTCGACTCCATGGTTGGGACGAAATCCGTGTTGGTTGTCATCGAGTGTTTCCTGTTTGTCGATGTGTTCCTGAAGTTGTAGTTGGACTGTTTTTTCGATGATTTTTGCAAGGAAGGGTATGCTGGAGATCGGTCGATATGCTGCTGGATCTTATTTGACAAAGGTGAACCCTCTGAAGTAGAATGAACAGCAGGTGGCGAGGTTGAGGGACTTGGTCACTGTGGAGGAGTGTCAAGACTTATCCAGAATGCCCAGTGCTATAAAAGTGCCAGGTCCGGATGGATATAGTGCAGAATTCTATAAATTATTGCAAGATAAACTTTGTCTCCATTTAGAATTGTTTAATGCCTTGGTGGACTTGAGACCATTTCTTTACGATGTTAATCAGGCATATATAACTGTTATTCCCGGGGGGGGGGGAAGCAGGGGGGGCCGAATCCTAGCAGCTCATGTCTTTACTAAACTGTGATTTGAAATAACTAGCAAAAAGCATAGCAGACTGATTGGCACTGCTCCTGCCTGACTTGATCCATGAGAATCAGGTAAGATTTGTAAGAGGTCGCAGTGCTGTGGTCAATTTTCAGAGGACTTTGTCCTTGTTAGAATGCATCCAATACACACAGGCGCCTTCCATGTTAATTAGCATTGATGCCGAGAAGGCGTTGGATAGGGTGAGTTGGGTCTGTCTGAAATTCTACAACCTTATGGACTGGGGGAGAAATTTCATTGGGTGGTAGTTCTTCTCTATTCTTCCCCAAAGATTGTGGTCTTGGTGAAATGGGGAGGGGGGGGGATCACAGAGCTGATTTACAGCGGGGTGCATCAAAGGAATAGTGAGGGGAGGGAGTGGCAGCCTAGTGATTAGGGTAAGTTGCCTCGGGCCAGTCAGGGGTTCGAATCCTGCTGAAGGACAGCAACCTCAGGTCGGAGGGGCTTGGTTTCTAGTCCCACAGGCGCCCCTTGTGGCCTTGGGCAAGTCACTTAACCCTCCGCTGCCTCAGATACGAAACAGATTGCGAGTCCTTTTGGGACAAGGGAAATATATACCGTACCCAAATGTACACCCCTTTGACCCAGTGAAAAGCGGTATATAAGCATTGCTAAAAAAATAAAATAAATCTACTTTTAAGCTGGCAGTCTTTGCAGATGTTGGTACATTTGGCAAATCTGCAAGTGTCGCTAGATAACTTGCTGAAAGAGATCCAATTCTTTGGAGTGTTTGCAAGTATAAAATTTAATGTGGACAAATCAGAAGTGTTGGATATCAGTGGGAGAACCCCTCTTCTCAAGTCACCTCACTGGCTCCCTGTTTCCGCATCCATTTCTAACTTCTCCTACTTTTCTACTAAAGTGCATTCATTCTGCAGCTCCTCACTACCTTTCCTCACTTATCTCACTCTACACTCCTCCTTGGGAACTCCACTCTTCTGGTAGATCCCTTTTATTTGTGCCCTTCTCTGTCACTGCCAACTCCACACTTCGTTCATTCCACCTCGCTGCTCTATATGCCCAGAAGAGACAACATGAGTCAGTGCATCAAGCTCCATCTCTGGCTCTAATCAAGTCCAGGCTGAAGAACCACCTCTTTGAGGCTGCTTTTGGATCCTGGTGCTCCTCATTCTCTTGTCCACTACTTATGTTTATCTTATAGTCCCCAGTTCTACAATGTTTTTTCATCTTGATTAGACTGTAAGCTCTGATGAACAAGGACTTTGTCTTACATCTATATGTACAGCACTGCATATACCTTGCAGAGCTATACAAATGCTTAGTAGTAAGATAGGGTCTGGGGTTTGCAATGAAATAGGCTAAATGGGCATTTAAGCAACTAGGGGTTTGGCTCCCAGCAGATTCCCACCAGGTTTATTACTTCAGTGTGATGAGTGTTTGACTCTGTGCAGGTTAAACAAGAGAAGGGGTCACCAAATCCACAATCTTGGGCAGAGCAGCAACTTCCAGGATGGCACTGTTCCCTAAGATTCTATATAAGATGCAGACAATGCAGTTAACATTTGTTGAAGAGAGATGATATGAATTTCAAGAGGGAAGTTGTTTTCCTTTGGAGGAGATCAAAACCTTATGTCCCTTTGGATTGTTTAAAAGGCGGATGGTCACTGGGAGGAATGGGGTTGCCAAACTTGAAGATCTACAATGTGGCATATGGTTTATGCCATCTGCAAGATTAGTTGGCCTCCACCTCTGTTTAACTCCTTTGGAGATGGAGGACTGTGTTTCTCCATTGAGCGTACAGTCCATCTTACATATGCAGACAGGAATTCTGTCTAACCTGATGGTTAGTCTGTTAGTGGGGTCAGTGCAGGAGGCTTGGAGAGTTCTGAAACAGTATTGTCAGACAAACCTTACTTGTTTGTTCTTTCTTCTGTTACAGGATAATGCTGCCTTTTCGCCTCCACTCTGTTATGGCCGTTTCAAGATTGGAACTATAGTGGGATACAAATGCTGGCTCAGGTACTGGATGAAAGTTTATCCATTTGGATTTTTGCAAAACTTTGAATTGGAGAGTAAGCAATATTTTGCATATTTACAAATATATTATGAGTCTTCAACAGGAGTGGAGTGTGAGGACAGGACAATATATCCTCCTCTATTACAAGAAACTGTGGCACTGTGTTCCAGTGGCCTTGTGTGATGATCTGGAAACCAAGTGGACAGCCAATTTGGCCGCTCCAGTGGGAGGTATGCAATTGTTAAAGGCTCTGGTGAGAATTCAGGAGTTGGTTCAGAGGGAGCTGCAGTACCAAAGTGATATTCAGGGTGTACATATCCTCTCTAAGGGCCTTTCTGGCCAGTTATTCAGCTTCAGATTGATGTCCTAGATGTTCTGTTGGCCTGCTCATTTGGGTCATATGTTATGGGCATGCATCCAATTTCAGTCTTTTTGAGGAGGGATGAGGAGGTATCTGGAAGGACTTCTGGAGGAAGGAGCAATCCTAACCCCAGGGGTTGCAATTCTGGATGAGTCTAAACAACCAAATATTAAGGGTTCCGTGGCTAGGTTACTAGAGTAGAAAGGCCTGTGCAATCATGAAAAAAAATGTATAGTGAAACACTGGAGAGATTGGGAGCCCTTGAATCACAGGGAATGAAGGAATTTGTGGCAGCATCTGATGTTAATGGAGAGACTCACTTCTTGAGATGCGCCAAAGAGGCAAGAAGCCTGACAGTGTGGGGTGTGTATGTTAATTCTTTGGCGCCCAGGGCACATAATGAGCTGCTGACTCAGTATAGGTCAGTGATTTGTGCTGTTGATTTATAGGGTAGTAGTGGATGAATGTATGGAAGCAGCTGTCCTCTATTCTGACAAGTGGAAGGCTGGGTGGGGAGCTGGGATGGCAATAAGATTGGGGGAGTGGTACTGAGGTGGTGTTAAGGTGACTAAGTTGGGGACCTACTGGGGGTTGGAAGTATGGGTTTGTAAGGAGTCAGGGGGTGAGGAAGAGGGAATAATACATAAAATTCAAAAATTTTATTGGAGTACACAGTTATTTGCTGCCCAGATATGTCTAAAAGCAACCACATTCTGAGATTGCTGTTATGTATTTTTCAAATTAGAATGATTTGACTTAAAAATTCTGGATGATGGAAAGGGGAAAAATCATGACAGGCATAGAGCAGGGGTTCTCAAAGATTTAGTGTTATCTCCCCTTGGTTATATCTTGGTTTTTGCATTTCTCCTCATATAAAAATGGTCTTTTACTTACAGTTATGGTCAACATTATTGTTACCCTTGCAGTTTTGCCCCTTAATGTGCAATATCTCCTAAAAATAAGTGGCCACTGAAAAGGCTTTGGACTAAATATGCACACACTTTTGGCACATAAAAGTATCAAATAAAACAAGACCAATTAAAAAAGGAAATAGTATAAAAACTGGGACACTTCCAGGACATGATAATTGGTACCTTTATAAACAACCTTTATTGGTACCTTTTTAACAGAAGAACCACATTCCCACTGCAGTAAAATTAGACACACCTGTGATCAATTCTCTGTACTCACATGACTTGAATCAACCAATGAATGCTCTAATGTTTAAAAAAGCCATATTTATTCCCTGTTCCATTTTCACAATGGTGAAGATGAGAGAGCTGCATGTGACTATCAGAAAAGCCATCACCACCAAATATCAACGGGGTACATGGCCATGTCCAAAGGCCCAAGGATTCGTTGGAATTCGCTATGTTATTAAGAAGTTTTCTTGGAACTGTCAAGAACCTCCCCAGGACATGGTGGGAGAAGGAAAATTAATCCAAAAAGTCTTCGAAGGTTAATGCAAACTGTTGGAAAAACACCTCATACAACACTCAAAGAGCTTAAGGCTGACCTGCAGTAATCTGAGTAGTGGTTTCAACCCGCACCATACACTGTGCATTAAACAAAGAAAGACTTCATGGGTGAAGGCCAAGGAGGACCTCACTGCTCAAAGACAGACAAAAAAAAGGCATGCCTGATCTTTGCCCAAATCCACCTTGAGAAACCATAATCCTTATGGGAAAATGTTCTGCGGACAGCTGAAACCAAAAACTTGCGCTCTTTAGAAATGCAGACCAGTGATACAATCGAGAACATATGAAAAGAGCTGAAATCTGACACTGGTAAAAGAAATCCTGGAAACATTCATGAACTGGAACAAATCATAGTTGAAGAGAAGGAGAAACTACCAGCAGACAGATGTACAAAAAAACCCCGTATAGATGGCTACAAGAAATGTCTGGAGACTGTCATCACTGCCAAGGGTATGGCAAACAAACCATGCCACGTCCTGTGAGACGTTCTGCACCCCAGCCCTGGCTCTCATCCACTACCCGCTATCTTCGTTCCTTTGCCCGTTCTGCTGAGCGTGCTTGGTTCAAATCCCGCTCCCTTGCAGACTTTCTACACTTCAAATTCATGCTTGCCTCTTTCCAGTCAGCCATAGCTCTTGCCAAACAAGACTATTATGTCCATCTGACTAACTCTCTTGCCTCTGATCCTCGCCGTCTCTTTACTACTCTCAGCTCTCTCCTCAAAGTGCCTCTGCCTCTGATCCCTCCCTCCCTTTCTGCCCAAACCCTGGCTGACTATTTCCATGAGAAAATCCACAAGATCACCCTCCAATTCCCCACAAAGTCAGCTACTTCCCCCTCCTCCCCCTCTTCACTCCCAACTTCCCCCCATCTCTGCTACACTCTCTTCCATTCCTGTGAACTCTAAAGAGGAAACTGCACACCTTCTTTCATCTTCCAAACTCACCACCTGCTCCTCTGATCCTATCCCCACCTGTCTCCTAAGCCCCATCTCCTCAAGAAACCCTCACTTGATCCCACCTGTCCTTCTAATTATCGACCCATCTCCGTCCTTCCCTTCATTTCTAACTACTTGAACGTGCGGTTCACCACCGCTGCCTTGACTTCCTCTCCTCTCAAGCCCTCCTGGATCCTTTACAGTCTGGCTTTCGTCCTTTACACTCTACTGAAACGGCTGTTGTCAAAGTCTCCAGTGATTTGTTCCTTCATAAAATACAAGAGATCACAGAGAGAGGAAGACAGGCATCTGTATTTGGAAAAACTTAGAGAAGCTAGCAAAGTAGTCAAGAAGGCAAAGATTCAAAAGGAGGAGGAAATAGCCAATGCAATAAAATGGGGGGATAAGACATTTTTCAGATATATTAGTGAGAAGAGGAAGGGCAAAAGTGGTATTGTCAGACTCAAGGGTGCAGGGGGGGAATATGTAGAAGCTGATAAGGATAAAGCGGAATTGCTTAACAAATATTTTTGTTCTGTGTTCACAGATGAAGAACCAGGAGCAGGACCTCAGAAAACACCCACAAATAAGAACAGAAGCGAGGGATATCTTGAATAATTTTCAGAAGACGGTGTTCGTGAGAAACTAGCTCAACTTAAAGTAGACAAAGCGATGGGACCGGATGGGATACACCCTAGAATACTGAGGGAACTTGGGGACGTTCTAGCAACTCCACGGACTGACCTTTTCAATGCCTCGTTGGAGTCGGGAGTGGTGCCAAAGGACTGGAGAGAGGCTCATGTGGTGCCTTTACACAAAAGCGGAAGTAAGGATGTGGCTGAAAACTACAGGCCAGTTAGTTTAACTTCGGTGGTGAGTAAATTATTGGAAACGCTGCTGAAAGAGAAAATAGTGAGGTTTCTGGAGTCCAGCGGATTACACGATCCGAGGCAGCATGGATTCACCAGAGGCAGGTCTTGTCAGACAAATCTGATTGATTTCTTTGACTGGGTGACCAGGGAGTTGGACCGAGGGAGAGCTCTAGATGTGGTGTATTTAGATTTCAGTAAAGCCTTTGACACTGTTCCTCACAGGCGACTTATAAACAAACTGAGCACCCTAGGGATGGACCCTAAAGTTACTGCTTGGGTTAGAAATTGGTTGGGTGGGAGGCGACAAAGAGTACAAGTAAATGGAGCTCACTCTGAGGAGAAGGATGTTACCAGTGGTGTGCCCCAGGGATCTGTCCTTGGTCCGATTCTTTTTAACATCTTTGTTAGTGATATAGCGGAAGGGCTGTCGGGTAAGGTTTGCCTCTTTGCAGATGATACCAAAATCTGCAATAGAGTAGACACCCAGGAAGGTGTAGATAACATGAGGAGGGATCTAGCTAAGCTTGAAGAATGGTCTAGAATTTGGCAGCTGGGATTTAATGTTAAAAAATGTAAGGTCATGCATTTGGGCTGCAGCAATCCAAGGGAGCAACACAATATAGGAGGTGAAGTACTGTTCTCCACTAAAGAAAAGCAGGACCTAGGCGTGGTTGTGTCTGATGATCTTAAAGTAGCTAAACAGGTAGAAAAGGCGACGGCAAAAGCTAGAAGGATGCTTGGGTGCATACGGAGAGGAATGGCTAGCAGAAAAAAGGAGGTGATAATGCCTCTGTATAAGTCTTTGGTGCGACCTCATTTGGAGTATGGTGTGCAATTCTGGAGACCGCACCTTCAAAAGGATGTGAACAGGATGGAGCCGGTGCAGAGGGTTGCTACTAAAATGATTAATGGGCTTCATTATAAAGCATATGAGGACAGACTTAAGGATCTTAATATGTACACCTTCGAGGAAAGGCGGGATAGAGGTGATATGATTGAGATGTTTAAATACCTCCGTGGCATAAATGTTCAGGGAGAGAGCCTCTTTCAATTGAAAGCAAGTTCTGCTACGAGGGGACATGGGATGAGGGGACATGGGATGAGGGTGAAGGGAGATAGATTCAGGAGTGATATGCGGAAATATTTCTTTACGGAAAGAGTAGTGGATCCATGGAATAGTCTCCCAGTGGAGGTGGTAGAGATGAGGACAGTAACTGAATTCAAAAAAGCATGGGACCAACACAGAGGATCTCTAAAGGTAAAAAGTGGACTGTTGTAGTTGTTGTTATGGAAGGACAGACTAGATAGGCCATGTGGTCTTTTTCTGTCATCATGTTTCTATGTTTCCTGGCAAAATCCAAGGACCTTTACTCTGTCCTCATCCTTCTTGACCTCTCTGCTGCTTTTTACACTGCTGACCACAACCTTCTCCTCGATACCCTGTCCTCGCTTGGTTTTAAGGACTCTGTACTATCCTGGTTCACCTCCTATCTCTCCCATCGCTCTTTCAGTGTGTTCTGGTGGCTCCTCCTCCTCTGCTCTCCCGCTCCCAGTTGGTGTACCCCAAGGATCTGTCTTGGGTACACTCCTTTTCTCTCTCTATACCCAGTCCCTTGGTGCGCTTATCTCTTCCCATGGCTTTCAGTACCATCTGTATGCCGATAATTCCCAGATCTACCTCTCTACGCCTGAAATCTCTCCGGCAATCCAAACCCGTATCTCTGCCTGCCTTTCTGACATTGCTGCCTGGATGTCTCACCACCGCTTCTTTCCCCCCAAAACCTCCCCCCCTCTTCCCCCTTTCTCAGTCTCTGTGGATAACTCTCTACTCCTTCCTGTTTCCTCAGCCCGCAATCTTTGGGTTGTCTTTGACTCCTCTCTCTCTATCTCTCCACACACATCCATCTGGATAGCTAAGATCTGCAGTTTCTTTCTCTCTATCATCAACAAAATCCGCCCTTTTCTTTCTGAACACACTACTAAGACGCTTATCCACTCCTTGATCACCTCCCGTTTTGACTACTGTAACCTACTCCTTGCTGGTCTCCCTTTGAATCATCTCTCTCCCCTTCAATCCATTCAACACTCTGCTGCGCGGCTAATCTTCCGCCAGCCTCGTCATGCCCATATTACTCCTCTTCTCAAGTCACTTCATTGGCTCCCTATCAGTTTCCGCATCCAGTTCAAAATTCTCCTGCTGACCTATAAATGCATTCACCCTGTGGCTCCTCACTACCTTTCTTCTCTTATCTCTCCTTACAACCCCCCACGGGAACTCCGCTCTTCTAGCAAACTGCTTCTATCTATGCCCTTTCTCTTCTATTGCTAACTCCAGACTTCGCTCCTTTCAACTTGCTGCACCTTACACCTGGAAAAAACTACCTGTGTCTATACGCCAGGCACCTTCTTTAACCCTCTTCAAATCCAGGCTGAAAACTCACCTCTTTGCTGCTACTTTTGGATCTTGACTCACCTGATTTTCTTTTTCTGTCCCCCTTGTTTATGCCTGCCTACACCTTCTGTGTTGTCTGTCTTGACTAGATTGTAAGCTCTGATGAGCAGGGACTGTCTCTTACATGTCTGTGCAACGCTGCGAATGACTTGTAGCGCTATACAAATGCTCAGTAGTAGTAGTAGTATTAGTGAAGGGTGCCATTAATCCTTTCTAGGTCTTATTTCATTTTCTTCTCATAAATTACTACATCTAAGTTGCACAGACATCTTTTTTTACTATTAAAATATTAGGATGACATACAGTTGGAATATTTCAAATTATTTTGCAAGATAGTGTACACAACATACCTAAAATGCAAGAGTGCCAATAACGTTGACCACAACTGTATTTGTTGCCGCCCCCCCCCCCCCCCCGATCATTTCTAAGATGGTGTGACCAAAATTGCCAATTATATTCAAGATGCACATTTTCTCCAATTTGTGTAATTGCTAATGATCATGCATGTTTTCTTTGCAAGTTTCTTAGTAAACCTAACATTCTACTGGTCTTTTTAATGGCAGCTCTAATGGCCAAGCTACAGCTTATTACTAAGTCTCTATGGTTTAGATCATTTTTGTATTTCAAGTGCATTTATTTAACTGGTTTTATATACCGTTTTTCTACAAGGCAAAATGGCTTACATAGAACAAATGAACGTTTACATGGAACAGTTGAAAATATGTACAGGCAACTTTGATAAAGAAATAACATTGCAAACATGACTTCAAGCTCATCAAATATTATAAAGCATCTGCCAGTTTATTACTTGCTCAGTTTCGTGACATCTCTGTACTCCTTGCCATTAGATTTAATTTTGGACATCTAAAAATTTTGTATCACCTGCATACTCTGTTCAAAAACATGTAAAGCAGCACCGGTTCTAACACGGGGCCTTACAGGATACCACTGTTTACCTTCATCCACCATGAAGGCTATTTAACCCTATCCTGTTAATTAAATTGATACAAGATTCAATACCTAGCACAAAGTCAAATATCTACCCCCCTTGTAAATACAGAGTTTACAATGCATATAGAGTAGCTACTCAGCTGTAGCAAGTGTTCTCCATGAATAGCAGGAATAGTCACGTAAGGTTAGCTTATTTCTTACCCTAAGGGGTTTCTTTCTGTAATTTGGTAATTCACAGGATTGTAAGGAGGTGGCAACTGGGTAAAATGCAACCGATAAATCACTCTAGATGATCTGTAGCACCTAGGCGACCGAGGTGACTAGAGGCCAACAGTGGACAAAGTGGACTGGCCACCCCACCACCTGCTGGGGAGAGGGGGGACCACAGACAATGGTTGACTGGCTATGCTCCTGAAGATCCCACACCCGACTTGGGCTGGGGGGGGGGAGACGGGCTGCACCTTCAGGGTCTTCTCCCTGAGAGCAGGGAGCCTAGGCCTTAGGCTACATTTAGGTACTTTCTATCCCAGCTGCAAATGCAGCCTAAGGTCCACTTGCAGTTGGAATAGAAAGTACCTCCGCGGGCACGAGAAGAAAGCCTTTTAGGTTGGGGCTTTCTTCCATGCGGGATCCACAATCTTTCTGGAGAGTCTGGTGAGGGTCACTTGCTCCTTTTCCAGCTCTTCGACCTTTTCCTCCACTGGTTTGCTGAAGAGGTTTTCACTGCTCCAGGTCAGATCACTGCAACCAGGCCATCAGCTGCATGTGACTGCCATGACCGCCACCCTACCGGTGAATTCAAAGGCGTCGTAAGCACCCCAGACCATAAACTTCAAGAAATCTTTGCAGTGAGCTACGAGATCTCAAAAGGACTTGCGGCGGTCCTCAGGGACTAGGGAAACAAAGTCCTCTATGTCCAGCATGACATCCTTGAGGAATATGGCCATGTATGTTTGGTAGACCAGGATCTGGGCTATCAACATGGAACCCTGGAAGCACCTCCTCCCAAAGAAGTCCAGGGTCCATGCTTCCATGTAGGCAGCACCGAGGAGTGCATTTTGGCAATCTTTGTCCACTTCAAGGCAGACTCTAGCATAATGGACTTGTGGGGTAATTGATGATTCTCGAACCCTGGGGCCTTTTGGACCTGGTACAGGGAACTGAGCCGGTGACTGATGGCTGGGAGCATGAACCGCGCCTCCAACAGCAGCAGCCTCTGCAGGACATGGTGGATGGAAACAGTCACCACCGCACAAGGGGCAAAGGGTTATTGGAGGAGTTCCTCTACCCTCTGTTCCTCTTCCAATTCCAAAGAAAAGGGTATGGCCTTGGCCAGGTCCTGAACAAAATCCTGGAAGGATATGTCTTCTAGGGGCGACTTCTGCAGATCTGGAGGGGGCGACGGGTTGGAAGGGAGATCATGGGTCCGAAGATCCAATACTGTCGATGCCGCCTTGTTTTTCCATTCTGATTTGGATTCTGAGAGGAAGCTGAAGTAATGCAGTCTCCTCCGAGTGCCAACTGCACGGCTCATGAGAGGGTGGATATCGATTGTCCCCCTTTGCGCCCGCATGCTAATGGCGATGCCTGGGGGCCTCGGACTCAGATACATTGGAAAGAGAACACCAGTAGCTGGTGTTAATACTGGTCTCACACCCGATGTTCCAGATGTGGTGGGCAGGGCAAGGGTTTCCAGGATCCACTGGAAGGAGTGCATGATGATGCACTCCACGCCGCGAAGCCTGCATTCCACAGAGCCTTCACTGCTGCCAGGTGAACATTTAAGACTTGTAGGTGTTTCTCCAGAACCACCACCAGTGAGGTTGTTGATGCTGCAGACACTGCCGGTGAACCCTAGGGTCAGGGGCTACACAATGATAGGAGCATGTGGAGACATCTGGCAGCCTTCCTGGGCACTGGGAATGGACTCCGCCGTTCGGGTCAGGTCCTCCTGCTAGGGAAGCTTAGTTGGCCATTCCCAGCCCTCAATGTCCATCTCGCCTCTAGAGGGGCTGCAATGGTGCTGCATGTGGATTTTCTCTTTGTGCTTCTCTTTCAACGTAGATGGAGTATCTGTAGAAAGATGCCCCTCTCCACTTGAACCTTTCTGCTCCGAATGAGCCCTCTGCTTTTTTCCTTTGGCCGCCTACATAGTAACATAATATATGACAGCAGATAAAGACCAGCAAGGTCCATCTAGTCTGCCCAGCAAGGTGGCAAGAGTAGGTGTACCCGCCGTTCCGTGCAGATCACCCCTCCCCTTGCCTTTGTTTAGTGGTATACCCACCACTCCGTCTAGGTCACCCCTGTTTGCTGAGATATCAGACACAGTTAAGTATATTTTGATTTTATCTTGTTTCTATAAAGGGATCGAACTGTCTGTCCCACGTCATTTTGAATTCTGTCACTGTATTTGTCTCCACCACTTCCATCGAGAGGGCATTCCAAGCATCCACCACCCTTTCAGTGAAAAAGTATTTCCTGACATTGCCTTTCAGAGGATATTGTTAACAAACAAACAAACCTTTTTCAAAGACTGGGAAGATGAAATACTAGAGGGCAACTTCATTTTATGCCCTCTAGTATTACAGCTTCCCAGTCTTTGAAAAAGGTTTGTTTGTTCATTAACACTCTAAGTATTTAAAGGTCTGTATCATATCTCCCCTGTCCCTCCTCTCAAGTATACATATTTAGGTCTTGGAGTCTTCTGGTGCAGGCTCCAAATCATTTTGGTCGCCTTCCTCTGAACCATTTCCAGTCTTTTTATATCCTTTGTGAAATATGTTTTTCAAAACTGAACACAATATTCCAAATGAGGCCTCACCAGCAACTTGCGTAGTGGCATTAGTACTTCCTCCATTCTGCTGGTAATTCCTCTCTGTATGCAACCCAGCATCCTTCTGGCTTTGGCCACCACCTTGTCACACTGTTTCGCCACTTTGAGATCCTCAGAAACAATCACTTTGAGGTCCTTCTCCCGGTCCGTGCCCCCCCACCTATTGCCCTTTATCTCATATAATTCCCTTGGATTTCTGCATCCCAAGTGCATGATACTACACTTCTTCACATTAAATCTTAATTGCCAAGCATTATACCATTCTTTCAGTTTTTGCAGATCTTTCCACAAGTTATTTACTCCCTCCTCAGGGGAGTCCACTCTGTTGCAAATTTTCATGTCATCTGCAAAAAGACTTTTCCATTCAGTCTTTCAGCAATATCACTCACAAATACATTGAACAAGACCGGCCCCAGGACCAATCCGAGGCATTCCACTAATCACCTTCCTTTCATCCGAATGAGTTCCGTTTACCATCACCTTCTGATGACTGTCAGTCAACCAATTTCTGACACAGTTCACCACCTTGGGACCCATCCCTAGGCTGGTCAGTTTACTGATAAGCCTCCTATGAGGAACAGTATCAAAGGCTTTGCTGAAATCTACGTAGATCACATCCATCACATGCCCTCGATCTAGTGCTCTGGTCAGCTGGTCAAAGAACTCAAACAGATTTTTTTGGCATGATCATCCTTTGGTAAAATCATGTTGCCTCGGATAATGCAACTTATTGGTTTTGAGAAAGTCTACTATTCTCTCTCTTTCAGGAGCACCTCCATTACTTTTCCCACCACCAAGGTAAGGTTTACTGGCCTGTAGTTTGCCACTTCTTCCCTATTACCACTTTTGTGAAGAGGTACCACATTGGCCCTTTTCCAGTCCTGCAGAACTTCTCCTGTCTCCAAGGACATATTAAAAACATCCTTTAAAGGCCATGCAAGAATCTCTCTGAGCTCTTTCATCATCCTGGAATGTATCCCATCCGGTCCCATGGCTTTGTCCACTTTCAATTTTGCAAGCTGTTCAAACACATCATCTTCTGTGAATGGTATAGTATCTACTCCATTTCCATTTGTATATTTGTTAATCACAGATGGTCCTTCTCCAGGATTTTCTTTAGTAAAAACAGAAGTATTAGTTTAGCATTTTTGCTTTTTCAACATCACTTTCTACAAATCCTCTCAGCACTTTTGAGTCTTGCAATTTCACCTCTTCTCCTGAATATACCTGAATAAAGTTTTATCACCATGTTTTAGATCTTTAGCTATCTTTTCTTCTGCCTCTGATTTCACTATCCTTATTTCTCTTTTTGTCTTTTAGCTTTACCTGTATTCGTTATGGTGTTCCTCTGTTTGCGAACTTCTGAATTTTGTGAAAGCTGTGGTTTTTTTGCCTTTATTTGTGCAGACACTTCTTTAGAAAACCAAATAGGATTCATGTTTCTCTTGTTTTTATTTGCTTCCCTTACATATGTATCTATTGCCCCTTTTATTACCTCCTTTAGTTTACCCCACCCACTGCAATTTTACTTCCCTTACCTTCTTCCACCCTGCCAACTCCTTCTTCAGATACTTGGCCATCTTCCTGAAGTCAGCATTTTTTAAGTCTAAAACTTTGAGTTTGCTGTGATTGGACTCTGCCTTGGTTTTTATCTCAAACCACACCGTGTGATGATTGGGTGGGTGCTCATGTGAGCAGCAGCAGACATTTGACACACTTTCTCCCAGCATCGAACTTTCCCTGGTCGGTTCCATCACCATTTGTCTAAGCAATGCATCTTGGAAGGCATCCAAATAAATAAAAATAAAAAATAAAATCCACAATTTTTTTTTACTTCTTTCCAGTTTTGCAGAAGGAATACTCCAATATACATTGGGTAGATTAAAGTCACCCAATATGATCACTTCCCCCTTCATGGCTACCTTTGCAATATCAATAATCAAGTCTCTATCCATTTCGTCAGTTTGAGTTGGAGGCCTCAGGCGTGGGCGAGAGGGTCGGGGCTGATACTGAATTAGATGAGCCAAAGAGGGACAATGCCTGCGTTTTCTGACCTTTCAGCCCTCAACCTGTCATCTGCAAACAGAGTCGGCTGATGGTCAAGCCCAAGATACTGAAAACACCAATTATGGCAGTCAGTGGCAGAAATGGTGTTGCGACATATAAAGCATTTTTTTATAGCCGCTAACTGGCTTAGACATGCTGAAAAATACCACCTGGGCAAAATCAAATAGAAAAACAGCCATGGGAGGGAAAAAGCCGCCAAATAGGCACAAAAACTACAGAAAAACACACCCAAATGGTAAGAAAAAAAAGCTAACTGTATGTGAGGAATATTTCCTACTTATTCATGGAGAATAATATATTTTCAAGGTTGTAGGGATAATTTCTATAAAATAGTTAACTTAGTACTGCTAGAAAGTTTTATTATAATGATCACGTTGGGCGGAAAATTCTCCAAGATGGTTAGTTTTGCACATACCGTGACAGTAATGAACCTCACTCCTAAGCCAGAGTATGTGGAGTATGATCTTAGTCTCTCAGATTTACTGCTAATGTTCAGCATAGTGCTTGCATCACGTCAAAGAGAACCTCCTTCTGGAGTTCAGAAGATGTAATATGTATAGGCAATTTATCTGCATTGTCTTGTGGTGTTACTCATCTTCTATCAAAAATTTCACTGTTGAGTTTTGGGGGTGCTTTTGCTTTTTAAATTATTTCATGTCATTCCATCCCATGCCTCAATTCCTGTTAATCTCTGGAATTGCAATTACCTGATCTATGCTGGCAATTACATTAAAAAATGACATTGTACCCTCTCCAGAAATAAATCTTATTTCAAGTGCGGTAATATGTGACTGTTCTGAACATGGCTGATTTTAGCAGTTGAAGGAAACTGCAGTAGAAAGTAGTGCATATAGATAAACAAACTATTGTATGTTTTTGCTTATTTTTTATTTTTTTTATAGCTGAAAGGGTGTGCAATACTACTTTCATCATGAACTTTGAATAAAGTACATGCACAAAGATACAGCTTTCTTTTATTCAGACAAAAATATTTGGAAATCAAATCAAAGAAAAGCTCAATTAGTAAAAAAAAATAAAAAAGTGAATACATATAAATTATATACCATGGAAAGTATTAAAGATACTTTATTTGCATTGATCTGCTAACGTAAGGAGGATCTGGATTTGACTCATCTGCTCCCAGGATTGTGTTGGGCCCATGATACTGTGTTGCACAATGACAACACCTAGAGGTCTGTTTAGTAAGTGGCACTAGCGGCTTCCGTGTGAAATTGGAGCCACAGTCCCATTGAAAATGGGGCTGCGGCTCCGATTTCACACAGAAGCCGCAGCCCCCCTAATGATTGTATTTAGGATTCACAACCCCAGGGCTCTAGAAGGAGCCCTGGTACTTGGTTATGACCACTCTACCTCATAAGCTAGGAAGGCTAGTTAAAAAAAAGAAAGTCACTTTACTTAATCTTACCTTTGTCTCTCCTAGAAAGTCTTTATATTCTTTTAACAATTTTTGATTTTTAAACCGATCTGCAATGAAACAAAATTTCAATACGTATATCATTCACATTTATAAGCAATTAAATTCCTGTATTTCAGAGACACCAGCTAATTTTCTACCACTATATGAACATACTGGGCCCGGTATTCAGCGGCAGCGGCGGCAAGCCTTGTAAACCTTTGATATTCAGTGCTGGGGGCCATATCCATCCACCGCTGAATATCCAGGTCGCCACACAGCTTGGAAGCTAACTAGGCAGCAATATTGAGTTGCTGCCCAGTTAGTGATTTCTGGGTAAAGACAGGCCGGCAAAAGCTGGCTTCTCTTTACCCATGAACATTAACCAGGCAGCGGCTCAATATCGCCGCTGACCAGTTAAGGACAGCTGCTGCCCCCAGAATGCCCGAATGCTAACTGCTCAGCATCAGGATGTATAGCAGTGGTACCTGCGGATATTCAGCAGCACTAACTGTGCTTAGAGGCATTTACACAGTTTACAAGTCTGTAAACCGTGTAAAATGTCTTTAAATATCAGGCCTACCATTATTTAAATGTGAATTACATGCAAACAGTTTATGAATCCCCAGGTTTCTGAAAACCAAATCACCCTATGCTAAAGGCACAAGGAAGACCCCAAAGTAAAAAAAGAAGAAAAGAAAAAGGCTGTCTACTAGGGGTGTGCAAGCCAAAGATTTTAATTTTGTTTCTGGTCTTTGCAGGCTTTTTAGTTAGTTTTATTATTTCTTTAAATGCCCTTTGGGGGGAAATGTCATTAACAGAATGAGCTATTGCTCAATAGGGCATGCTTTTCAGTGATCGTGCATGTTATTTGTGAATGAGTGCATAGTGTGCACTAGCTGCCCATAGCATGTATTGTTGTGCACTATTAACGACAGGTAAGAAGTGATGAAATTTCAGGGGCCCATTTTGTTCAAAAATGACATTAATCTCTAGGAAATTTGTTGACATTTCCTATGTCTTTTCAAACTGCATATCCCTACTGTCTATGGCCAATTGTAACACACAAAACTCAATGCTTATCCTACTCAGGATCCTTTAAAAGATCAAACGCTTGTTTCTCTCATATGCCTCTTTCTTAGAATGTATTCCATTTATGCAGAAAATTCTGAGTAAACCAGTCCCAGTGAATCTATTCAACCATCTTTCACAGCATTCTAGGATCATGTACAGGTATTGGCAAATCCATCAAATGTAGTCTGTTTTCAGGTAAGACAGAATTTTTAAAGAATTCTTTGAAAACCTTCAGGGTTTGGTGTAATGAATTACAAATGAGAATAAAATAGAGTAGGTCAGCATAGAGAAATTAACATCTGAATTTTCTTTCCTTGCGTCCTTCCACATCAGTCCACACATGCAACTTTATGCTCTTCTAACAACAGATGGAGACAGAGAACTGGTTTGATGACACCATCCTATATATGGTTTTGGGCAGCCCTAAGACAGCAAGTATCAAAGCCAAAGAACTAATCCCTTCCTTAACAGGGCACTGCACACAACTGTCAACTGAGCCAGCCTCCAATCCAGAGTCCTCCAGCCTCAAACATAGCAGCAACCACAACAGAATAGGAACCCAGCAGAAATGGCCCTTCTGCGCCACCAATACTAAAACTAATATCCAAAAAAGACTGCTGGCTCTGTATGAAGGTCTATAGACTGGTCTGGAAAGAATCATGCAAAGAAAATTAGCAGATCACTCCTCTCATCATCTCTCCAGACACATGGGAAGTACCTATGCAGAAGCCTGTCATGGCTGAGATCAAGCCAACCTTGCCATCAACACATAAGAATATAAGAAATGCCTTACTGGGTTAGACCAAGGTCCATCAAGCCCAGTATCCTCCTTCCAACAGTGGCCAATCTAGGCCACAAGTACCTGACAGGTTCCGAAAGAGGCACACAGGTTCCACAATGCTTGTCCCGGGGCAAGCAGTGGATTTCCCAGGTCCTTTTTAATAATGGTTTATGGACCTCTCCTCCAGGAACTTGTCCAAACCTTTTTTAAACCCAGTTAAACTAACAGCTTTTACTACATCCTCTGGTAATGAATTCCAGAGTTTGATTGCACGTTGAGTGAAAAAAAAATGTTCTCTTATTACTCTTAAATGCGTTACGTTGTATCTTCTACTTTTTGATGGAGTAAATAAGCTAGCTACGTTTACCATTTCTACACCATTCATTAGTTTATAGACTATCATATCTTTTTTCAGCCGTCTCTTTTCAAAGTTGAAGAGCCCTAATCTTTTAAGCCTTCCCTCATAGGGTATTCTTCCATCCCCGTTACCATCTTGGTGGCTCTTCTCTGTACCTTTTCTAATTCTGCAATATCCTTTTCAAGATAAGGCGACCAGAATTACACACAATATTCAAGGTGTGGTCACACCATGGACGATACAGAGCCATTATAATATCCTTTGTTTTATTCTCCATTCCTTTTCTTATGAGTCCTACAATTCTTTTTGCTTTGAATTTTGGTCACAATAAGGGTTCTTTTTTGTTTCGGTACTGATCTAAGGCTCACCGGTCTGTAATTTCCCGAATCACCCCTGGAACCCTTTTAAAATACTGGCCTTACATTGGCCACTCTCCAATCTTCAGGTACTACAGATGATTTTAATGATAGTTCACATATTACTAATAATAGATTTGCAATCTCATATTTCAGTTCTTTTAACACCCTTGGATGCATACCATCTGGTCCAGGTGATTTGCTACTCTTGTTTATCAAATAGCTGTTATACATCTTCCTCGTTTATTCTGCTGATACATCACCTTTAGATATCATTTCAGGCATGGGTATCTTCCCTATACTTCTTCAGTAAAAACTGAAGCAAAGAATTCATTCAGTCTCTCCGCTATGGACTTGTCCTCCCTTAGTGTCCCCCTTTTACCCCTCTATCATCTTACGGTTCAACTGACTCTCACAGGTTTTTTGCTACGAATATACTTGAAAAAGTTATGCATTTTTGTTTCCAAGGCAAGTTTTCTTTCAAATTCTCTTTGCCTGCCTTATCAATGCCTTGCATATAACTCGTCGGTGCTTATGTTTCCCATTTTTGTCATTTGGCACCTTTTTCCATTTCCTGAAAGATTCTTTTTTGGCTACAAAAGTCTCTGACCTCACCTTTAAAACATGCTGGCAGTTTTTTGGCCTTTCTGCTGCTTTTCTTATAGCATGGAATACATCTGGCCTGGGCTTCCAAGATATTTTTAAACAATGTTCATGCTTGATGTAAATCTTTAATCTTTATAGCTGCTCCTTTTAGTTTTTTCTTAACTATTTTCCTCATTTTATCATAGTCTCCCTTTTGAAAGTTAGAAGGTAATACTGTGGGTTTCCTTGCCGTCCTTCCTTCATTTATTAAATCAAGTGTGATCAGGTTATGATCGCTATTGCCAAGTGGCCCAAAACACCCTTATCTCTTGCACCAGATCCTGTGTTCCACTTAGGTCCCAAATAGCTTCAAATGACGCCTTCAAAAGTGCTTCCATTCTTTTATCCTGTGGATCTTTGAGAGCTGAACCTCTTTCATTCAGAATGCTAGATTTTTTAGTCTACCAAGATCAGTACATCTACTTTCGGCATCAGAGGTCCTCCTTTGTCTTCGGCATCAGAGGATAAAGCCAGGCCATCGACCTGCCCATCTTCAGCTTAGCAATGGGAGCCTCCCATTCTGTCAAAATCGTATTCTTGATTGTCTAGGGCAGTGATGGCTAACCTTTTTGAGCCCGAGTGCCCAAACTGCCGCACAAAACCAAAGAATTTCCTCAAAGTGCCAGCACGTCAATTAAAGCCCCATTTGCATAAGGTGCTTCATTTGCATAAATATTTGCATAATGTTACCATACACTAACTTTTAGTAAACATGCCTCTTAATGAGTATATGGATAAAGAAAGACTAAAAAGTTTCTACATTACTATAATCCAGTACCAACCGCCAGGCACATTAGGAACTACTACAAACGCTGCCCATTTAGAACCCATAGCAAACCCGCCGTATCCTAACAGCACTACCAGGACTCACAAAGCACCATACTCTACCTATCAAAAGGCAACACTGCAAATATTAAACCAATACATCTCAGAGAACAACAATACATGACCTACTGGGGAAAGAACAAGTGGCAATGTCAAATAGGAATTATATAAACAGAATACCTCAGCTCAGTTACACATGCAGAACAGACCATCACCAAACAAGGAATCACAATTTAGAAACAGGAAGACAATAATTAAACTGGGAACCCCAAAAGCCAAACTTGGAATATACAACAACACTGTAGAAATAAAACTATATATTAATTTCCTCTTGTACTAAACAAAGCGCAAAAATTAATGATGCACATTTCCCAGAGCTGACATATTCCAGTTAATAAATTCAAAATAAAGAGATATTTTTCTACCTTTTGTGCATTTTTTTTCAGTTGCAATTGTTCCAGCCACTTTCTTCTGGTTTCTTCGTGTCTTCTGCTAACTCTCCATCTGCTGTCCATTTGTCCTTTCTTCTGTCTTCTTGTTTTTTTTTTCCATTCTCTCTCTACATCTGCTTTAACATACTAATCTTTCTCCTTTGGCTCTTTCCTCATTCCTATTTCATCTACTCAAAATTTACCCCTCCATCCTCAATCCCCACTTACTCTCCCAATACCCGGCCAATTGTAGATTTTTTATCCCTCCCACACAAAATATTTTTCCCCTCTCCATTTTACTCTCCCAGCCCCATCCCATTCTAATCCTCCCCCAACACCAGCTCCCTTCTAGTTCCAGCCTCACCCAGCATCCATTCCCTTCTAGTCCCTGCATCAGCCCATTTCCAGTCCTAGCAGCCCCCCAACCCAATACCAGTCCTATCCCCCCCTCATCAACCCACTTCCAGTCCTAACCCCCCATCACCCCATTTTCAGTTTAAGCCCCCCCCCATAACCCATTACCAGTCCTAACCCCCCACTTCCAGTCAGCCCCCCATAGCCCATTGCCAGTCCTAACCCCCCCATCAGCCCACAGTCCATTACCAGTCCTAACCCCATCAGCCCACCTCAAGTCCTAACCCCTCCCCATCAGCCCATTTCTTGTCCCAGCCCCCCCATAGCCCATTATCAGTCCTAAACCCCCCATAGCCCATTACCAGTCCTAACCCCATCAGACCACCTCCAGTGTTAACCCCCCATCAGCCCATTTCCAGTCCTAACCCCACCCAACAGCCCACCTCAATTCCTAACCCCTCCCCATCAGCCCATTAGCAGTCCTAACCCCCCCCCCCTAGCCCATTAGCAGTCCTAACCCCCCCCCATAGCCCATTACCAGTCCTAACCCCCATCACCCCATTTCCAGACAGCCCCCATCAGCCCACAGCCCATTAGCAGTCCTAACCCCCCCTAGCCCATTAGCAGTCCTAACCCCCCCTACTAGCCCATTAGCAGTCCTAACCCCCCCCTAGCCCATTATCTGTCCTAACCCCCCCCCCCTCCTAGCCCATTAGCAGTCCTAACCCCCCCCTAGCCCATTAGCAGTCCTAACCCCCCCTCCTAGCCCATTAGCAGTCCTAACCCCCCCCCTCCTAGCCCATTAGCAGTCCTAACCCCCCCCCAGCCCATTAGCAGTCCTAACCCCCCCAGCCCATTAGCAGTCCTAACCCCCCCTTGCCCATTTGCTGTCCTAACCCCCCCCTCTCTAGCCCATTATCTGTCCTAACCCCCCCCTAGCCCATTAGCAGTCCTAACCCCCCATCACCCCATTTCCCGACCGCCCCCATCAGCCCACAGCCCATTAGCAGTCCTAACCCCACCCCAGCCCATTAGCAGTCCTAACCCCCCCCCCTCCTAGCCCATTCGCAGTCCTAACCCCCCCCAGCCCATTAGCAGTCCTAACCCCCCCAGCCCATTAGCAGTCCTTACCCGACCCCTGCCCATTAGCAGTCCTATCCCCCCCCCTGCCCATTAGCAGTCCTAACCCCCCATCACCCCAATTCCAGACAGCCCCCATCAGCCCACAGCCCATTAGCAGTACTAACCCCCCATAGCCCATTAGCAGTCCTAACCCCCCCTCCTAGCCCATTAGCAGTCCTAACCCCCCCTCCATCCTAGCGCATTTGCAGTACTAACCCCCCCCTAGCCCCTTAGCAGTCCAAACCCCCCCCAGCCCATTAGCAGTCCTAACCCCCCCCTAGCCCATTAGCAGTCCTAACCCCCCCCCTAGCCCATTAGCAGTCCTAACCCCCCCCTAGCCCATTAGCAGTCCTAACCCCCCCCCCAGCCCATTAGCAGTCCTAACCCCCCATCACCCCATTTCCAGACAGCCCCCATCCGCCCACAGCCCTTTAGCAGTCCTAACCCCCCCTCGCCCTTTAGGAGTGGTAATCGACCCTCCTAGAGCTTTAGCAGTATTAACCCCCCCAGCCCATTAGCAGTCCAAACCCCCCCAGCCCATTAGCAGTCCTAACCCCCCCCCTAGCCCATTAGCAGTCCTAACCCCCCCCCTAGCCCATTAGCAGTCCAAACCCCCCCCCCCTAGCCCATTCGCAGTCCTAACCCCCCATCACCCCATTTCCAGACACCCCCCCTCAGCCCACCGCCCATTAGCAGTCCTAACCCCCCCCCCCCGGCAAATTTAAAAACAGAAAAAGCGGGCTCTGGCTGCTGCCGCGGACGCGGCAGCATGCAGTGTCCCGCGGGGCCCCCTCCGCCCGCTAAGCCCCTCTGCAAGGGCTTTCAGATTCGCGAGGGAGACAGCGTCTCCCTCGCGTCTCTGTTAAGCCCGCAGGGGCTAATGGGAAATTTCCCATCAGTCCCTCGCGTCTAAAGGGGCTGATGGGAAATTTCCCATTAACCCCTGCGGGCTTAACAGAGACGCGAGGGAGACGCTGTCTCCCTCGCGAATCTGAAAGCCCTTGCAGAGGGGCTTAGCGGGCGGAGGGGGCCCCGCGGGACACTGCATGCTGCCGCGTCTGCGGCAGCAGCCAGAGCCCGCTTTTTCTTTTTTTGCGGACCTTCACGCGTGCCAGCTGCAAGGCCTTCGCGTGCCACAGCTGGCACGCGTGCCATAGGTTCGCCATCGCTGGTCTAGGGAATGCTTTACCAGTTTCCTGATTCCCTCTAACAAGGAATCCTCAAGTGGAGCTTGCCTCAGGAGGAAAATCCTTCAAGATCCTCAAGACCATAATAGCCTAAGCAATCAGAAGCAAACACATTCTATTTAAAATATGGACCACCGCAGCTTCTTTACTTGCCAGAACTTCCCCTTCCTCTAAGGGCTGCTCCCTCTTCTCCATAGCACCCCTAGATAGGTCCCTTAGAGAGTGCAATGAATCTGCTGAGCCTACAGACCTAGTTTCGTCCACATCATCCAGACACCATCTGGGTCTCCTACTTGTTTGAGGGACTCCTTTGGAACAGCTAACTAGATAAGAAACCAGCTCCCATTGCCTTCTTTAAGTAGAAGGCATGGTGCATAAGCAGCATCAGTTCTGTTGAAAAATCATGTAGCCTGTAGTCCTGTCCTGCCCTCCCCCCGCCATTCCTCCCTAGTCCCAGATCTCACCAATCCACTGGGAGGAACAACCTCACTAGGCTCCTACTAGAACACAAAGAAGTGGAACTTCAACATGGTCCTGCTTCAGGTATGATGTTATAAGACAAAAATCAAAACCTCAAAAGAATAGCACTAAAGCACTAAAAACAACAAAATAACACTGCTATCAAGATTGCTGTGCCAATCAATATAGATTTTATAACAACTTGAGAAAAAGTGACATCAGTGTCTTCATATAGCAAAATACAAAGATCAGGGCAACTACAATTTCAAACACTTAGCAGGCCTTCTAATCACATCATGTTACTACAGATTTCTCAGTCGAAAAAGCAATTTAACAAAATAAAAATATTCATGACAACTTATCTTCATAACAGCTTATTTATTTATTTTATTTAACAGTTTTTATATACCGCAATATTTATCATCAGTGCGGTTTACATTAAACAACAGATACCTATCAATATAAAACTGACATAGGTTTACAGATAACAGGGAAGGTAAACTGGGAATGAACCAGGGAGAACTATATACAATTAAACAGGTAACATCAAGGCTTGGTATTTGCAGAAATGCAGCACTTTCCACATTTTTAAAACCTTTGTTCTGGGTTGTTGCTATGTGGAAGGGAGTCAGGCGGAAGGCAATTCTAAGGTATGTATGGTAGCTTGAAGTGCAAAGTGAATAAATAGTGCTTAATGGACTTTCTGAATTGAGTGATGTCCCTGATTGATCTGATGCTGGGAGGGAGTTTGTTCCAGCACTTGGGAGCATACGACACAAAAGCTCTGTTAGTGGTTAGTTGCGTCCATTTTGTGGAGATACTAGGAGTAACTAGTGTGTTTTCCGCTACTAGTCTCCTGGATCTATTGTTTGGTGCATGGGTGAGGAGATTTGAGATCGATGTAGGAGATATTTTATTAATGGCCTTGAATGTGATGAGGAGAGTTTTATTTATTTATTTATTTATGTATATATTTCTATACCGCCCCTTCCAGCGATCAAGGGCGGTTTACAAGGAACATTTTAACAACTGTACACAGATGTATACATTTACATTGAACAATTAGATTTAACTATTTACAATGAACGGTTGAGTTTAACTATTTACATTAAACAAAACTTCATCTTCAAGGTGTATTAATAATACAAACATCCATTAACTTATTTACATTGGATATTTACAGTGGTTGTGTATGTTTTGGAATTTATATATTATTCTGCAACTTATAAATATATTATTTATATATTATTCTGCAACTTATCGGGAGCCAGTGTAGATCGATTAGTATTGGTGTTATATGATCTCTTTTTGAAGCTCCGGACAAGATGCGGGCTGCCGCGTTCATCGCCAGTTGAAGTGGACTTAGTGTGTTCTTGGGGAGGCCATGAAGAATGATATTTGCGTAGTCGAAGTGAGGTGTGACTATTGCTTGGAAAATTGTACGGAAATCCTTGGTCTCCAGCATTGGTTTCAGGTGGCGCAGTGTTTTTAATTTGTAGTAGATTGTCCTTACAGTGTTCTTTATGTGCTCCTTAAGATTGAGTTGTTGATAGAGTATCACACTGAGGTACTGTCGTGGGGCGCCCCGCCTACGCCATTAGAAATATGGGGCTGTTCCACAGCAAAGATTATTTTAGGTAGCCAAAGGGAATGTAAGGTTCATCTGACGTAGTAAAGATGTTCTTACTTATTCCAGCTTCCTAAGAGCACTCATTAACGAAACCAAGTGTAGAGAAATTAAGGCTTTTATTCCCCGTCAGTGCAAGGGTTCAAAATAAGACATTTAGAATCAACAGAAAGTCCTTTGTTTCAAAAGGTACCAGCATTCAAATCATATGCTTAATTGTTAAACTTCACAATTACTGCAAGGCTTGATTACATGAATTCAGCTCATTCCAATAGCATAGGAATTCTACAAACTTCTTCTAGGTTACACGGTGGCTACAGACTCCTGGCACGAGGCTATGCACAACTCACATTCCATCTGTTCAGGTTGAGACATGGGAACAGTATTTATGCATTCTATCTCCATGGATTCTTCATCAGGGGAATAATCACTGTCCCTGTCTGACACAGGTCTGTGTGCAATGTCTCTAGGGTCTTGTCTCCAGTACCACTGTGTTCTAAGTGCTTTAGGGATTTTATGAAACCAATCTGGCTTCTCCTTCTTTACAGAGTGAGCACGTGTTTCAACAGGGCCTTTAGGACTCAAGCATTTTATATCATTAATAAATCTTTCATACCTGGAGTCTGGCTCATTTGAATCCACCGAGTTTTCCCTTTCAGAAACTTTCCTCCTGTAACAGGTTCTCTGCCTGTAAGCTTTAGGCAATGCTCTGCTTTCTGGCAGCCTGGTAAAACCTGACGTGGATTCCCTTTTCTCCTTTGGTAAGAACTCAGCCTTTTCACAAAGTGCTTTTCCTTTCTTGCCTGTTAACACTTGGTTAGCATTTCTCAGAGATTGCAAGCTTTTCTCTAAACCATTCTCTCTGGTTCTTTGCTTCTGTCTCTCTGCTCTTGAGTCAGGAACACTGTGAGAACAGGGCGTGGCACACACTCTAAATTCAGAGCTGGCTCTAACAAACTTCCCTTGAACAGCTGCACGCTTAGCCTGGCCCTTCTGAACTTCACCCTTGTGAACTCTGTTCCTTTGGGCTTGCTCACATAGGATTCTTTCACTTACTCCTTCTCTTGGAGCTGATCCTCTTAATAGAGCTGTTCCTCTCCTTGTGAAGACGTTCCTCTGTCTCTGTTCCTTCTCAGGTCCTTCTCTGCTTGCTCCCTCTCCTTTTCTGCTTGCTCCTCTGCCTTGCTGGCATTCAGCTCTGACTTATAAAGGAATCTTTCCTTCAAGACAGTACTTTATGGTGGCCTTGATTGGGAGTTCTGAGCCTCTTACTATGAGGGTAGGTGGTGGAGAAAATTGCTTGTTTCTTGTGGCTATGAGTACTTCGGTTTTCTTGAAATTTATTCTCATGTTCTGATTGAGGAGCCAGTCAGTTATTGCATTGAAGCAGTTGATTAGTGCCGAGTAGTCAGGATTTGAGACATTGATCGGTGTGAAAATTAGCACATCATCTGCATATAATAGGCAAGATATACCGAAGTCTCTGGTGATTTGGCAGATTGGCTGCATATATATGTTAAAAAGCAGCGCAGATAAAGAAGAGCCTTGGGGTACTCCTTGTTTCTGTTGGAAGGGTTCAGATGTATTGTTGCCTATACGGACCTGTTGCCATCGATCTTCTAGGTATGATTTGCACCAGTCCCAGGCCAGGTTATGGATGCCTTTTTCGTGGAGTCTAGCTAGCAGAATCTTATGGTCAACTGAGTCAAATGCCGCTGATATGTCCAGGAAAATCACTGCAATGGCCGTGTGAATGTTGTCAATCCCGCATATGAGTTTGTTGAATAGCGAAGTCATGAGTGTTTCAGTTCCATGAGCTTCTCGGAATCCGTGTTGGCATGGGTCCAACGGGGCTGCTGTGTCTATGTGCTGTTGGATTTGCCTCTGAGTTTCCTTCTCCAGTATCTTGGCTAGAAAGGGAATACTAGAAATTGGGCGGTAAGACTCTTCCTTCTTTGGGTCCATCTGGTTGTTTTTTTAGCAGTGGACTAATTGATGTCTGTTTAAGGGCAGTAGGGAAAACCCCAGTTAGATAGGAGAGATTTGCGATCTTAGTTATGCAAGGGCTAAGTTCGGCACGTAAGGTTTTGATCCAATGTGCCGGACATGGGTCATTTGGTGCCGTGGTGGTGTTTATGGCGGCGATAATGTCTTCGATGGTTTTTCTTGATGGAGGTGAAAATTTATCGAGTGAGGCTTGAGCTTACCTTCTCAATGTGTCAATCAGGCAGACAAATCAAGCAAAACCCTGACGTTGGTAGCGTTTTGCTACTTGGCTGCTTCAGGAGGTATATATTAATTTAACATGACACTAGAGCAGAAGAAACAGAACAGATCAGCACCCACAAATATAGAAATGGTCAAAATCTGTATAAAAACTACTACAAACAATAAAACCATTAGACGATACTCCACACATATCCACAAGAAACTTTACCTCTTCGTCACATTCAGTGGGTTACTCAGTCGAAGGGGTAAAAATCGCAATGGCTGCTTATTGAAAAAAGTCTCATCCCGAGTTGTTCCCAAAACCAATCTTTCCCATGGGATGTACTATTCGAAGAACATAACCAAATCAATACTAAGTATTCCAGCACTAATCAATACATACAAAGCTAAATCCGTATTAAGATCTTCTATATTCCAGAGTCAATCAGGAATGAGTAAAACCATGAATTCTGGAGTAGCAGCCAATCCATACTCGCAACCATATATACTCATTCAAAAAAACTATTCACAACCTAACCCCTCATCTGCCAGTCGCAACACTCATTCACAACTTCATTCGTAAAAACACTACAGCACCCCTGCCCTAACTATACCGCACTATACCCCAACTTTAAAATGATAGACCTTTTATTCACAATTGACAGTAAGTTAAAAAACATAGATTAGATAATAGAGGGGTAAAAGGGGTAGTAAGAGGGGACATGACTATAGCGGAGAGACTCAATGAATTCTTTGCTTTGGTCTTTACTGAGGAAGATGTAGGGATGTTACCCATGACTGAAGTGGTATTTAAAGGTGATACTGTGGAAGAATTGAAAGAAATATCTATACACCGGGAAGATGTATTACAACTATTTGATAAACTGAAGAGTAGCAAATCACCTGGCCTGGATGGTATACATCCAAGGGTGTTGAAAGAACTGAAATATGAGATCGCAGAATGATATTAGTAATCTGTGAACTATTATTAAAATCATCTGTAATACCTGAAGATTAGAGGATAGCCAATATAACGCCAGTTTTTAAAAAGGGTTCTAGGGTTGATCCGGGAAACTACAGACCGGTGAGCCCGACGTCAGTACCGGGAAAAATGGTACAAAACATTATAAAGAACAAAATTGCTCATCATGGCATGGCTTACTGGGAGACAGCCAACATGGCTTTAGACAAGGAAGATCTTGTCTTACCAATCTGTTATGTTTTTTTGAAGGTGTGAATAAACAGGTAGACAAAGGCGAGTCACTTGATATAGTGTATCTGGACTTTCAGAAAGCCTTTGACAAGATCCCTCCATCAGAGACTTTTGGCAAAACTAGAAAGTCATGGGATAGGAGGCAGTGTACTATTCTGGATCAGGAAATGATTAAAAGATAGAAAGCAGAGGGTAGGGCTAAATGGCCAATTTTCCCAATGGAAAAAGGTGCATAGTGGTGTACCCCAGGGATCTGTGCTGGGTCTGCTGCTTTTTGACATATTCGTAAATGACCTGGAAAAGGGAATAACGAGTGAGGTTATCAAATTTGCAGATGACACAAAACTATTTAAAGTTGTTAAAACCCAAGAGGATTGTGGAAAATTGCAAGAGGATCTTGATAAATTGGAAGACTGGGCATCCAAATGGCAGATGAAATTTAATGCGGACAAGTGCAAAGTTATGTACCTAGGAAAGAACAATCCAAACTATGGTTACACGATGCAAGGTTCCACATTGGGAACCATTAGAGAGGAAAAAGATTTAGGTGTCATCGTGGATAACATGTTAAAACCCTTCACCCAGTGTGCAGCAGCGGCCAAGAGAGCAAATAGAATGCTAGGTATCATAAGGAAAGGAATGGAAAATAAAACAAAGGATATTATAATGCCTCTGTATCATTCCATGATGCAACCGCACCTTGAATATTGTGTGCAATTCTGATCGCGGTATCTTAAAAAGGATATAACGTTATTAGAAAAGGTACAGAGAAGAGCCTCCAAATGATAAAGGGGATGGAAGGATACTCCTATGAAGAGAAGCTAAAAAGGTTAGGGCTCTTCAATCTGGAAAAGAGACCGCTGAAGGGAGATATGATAGAGGTCTATAAATTAATGAATGGAGTGGAACAGGTAAACGTAGATCGATTTATTACATCAACAGAATTTAAAAAGACTAGGGGACATGCAATGAAGCTACAGGGTAAACTATTTAAGACTAATAAAAGAAAATATTTTTTCACTCAACGTGTAATCAAACTCTGGAATTTGTTACCGGAGGATGTAGTAGAAACTGTTAGTGTAGCTGGGTTTAAAAAAGGTTTGGACAAGTTCCTGGAGGAAAGGTCTATAAACCATTATTAAAAGGGACCCAGGATATCACTGCTTGACCCAATACAGGCATTGAGGAACCTGTGTCTTTTGGGGAGACTGCTAGGTAATTATGACCTAGACTGGCCACTGTTGGAAACAGGATACTGGGCTTGATGGACCTTGGTCTGACCCAGTATGGCATATCTTATGTTCTTATAGTTGCTTACCTATAACTGGGGTTCTCCGTATAAAGCAGGGGTATGCAGCCATACTCTAGGTGCTATCCGCTGACAGCGACTGTGCCTAGCTCTCCTGGAGCTCAAAGTCGTCCACTGGACTGAGCATGTGCACCGCTTCCCGCCTTGCCATACTACTCTGTTCCCTCGGTCAATTTCCAAAGCAAGCAAGCGCAGCGTTTGAGCATTCAGAGTAACAAGAATAGATACAGGTAATGATTATGAAGACAAGCAAAGCAGCTGGATTCCATCAGATGCTGTACCTGTCATGAAGTGGTGAGCAGGATGCAAGACGACCAGTGGTAAGTTGCAGACATTGGAAGAAGATAGTCATTTGTGAGGGGATGGTAGGTGGGTGAGGGTGGCTGCATATCCCTGTTGTATACAGAGAACTCCCGTTACAGGTAAGCAACTATGTTTTCTCTGTTTACAAGCAGGGGGATGCAGGCACATTAGGCGAGTTCAGATGAGGTATGGTGAAAATCTATTAATATGCGCAGCCTGGGTAAAAATTGGGAGGTGGAGTCCCTAGGTAAAGAGGTTACAGACAGCCTGGCCAAAGGCAAGATCCACGGCTGAAGAGCGATCTAAGCTGTAGTGCTTTGTGAAAGTAAGTACAAATGACCATGTAGCGGCTTTGCAGATCTCTTGAGGAGGAATAGCAGCCAAATTAGCAATGGTAGCTGCTGTAGCACAAAGACGGTGGGGTCCTTCTCAACCAGGTGGAGTTTAACCTGCTTGAATGAAACAAAAAGAAATACAGTCTGCGATCCAGGAGGTGATGGTCTTTTTAAATGTGGGTCTGCCTGGGTTGTTAGGGTTAAAGGTAACAAAGAGCTCGGAAGACTGGCAAAGCTGTTTGGTAGCTTGAAGATAGTACAGCAAAAGTTCATCTGCAATCCAAAGAATGTAGTGCTTGTTTAGGAGAAGCCAGCTGCGCTGCTGGACAGAAGGCAGGAAGCACAATTGATTGATTGAGGTGAAAAATGGAGACAACCTTTGGAAGGAATTTAGGATGGGTACGTAAAGAGTAGTTACTCACCTGTAACAGGTGATCTCCGGGAACAGCAGGAATTTAGTCTTCACATATGGGTATCATCGGTACCGACGGAGCATGCGCGGGAACGCTCCCCAGCATCCAATAGGAATGCTTTTGGGAGCATCCCTCAGCACATGCGTGCTGCCTTCCCGCCTTTCCAACTGTCCCTCTTCAGTTACGTTTGTAACTGAGTGAAAGGATAGAGGGAGAGAGGAAAGAGACAGAGAGAGGAAAGAGACAACTCCTAGGGGAGGTGGGTGGGTTGTGAAGACTAAATTCCTGCTTTTCCCGGAGATCACCTGTTACAGGTGAGTAACTAAGCTATCTCCAGGAACAAGCAGGAATGTAGTCTTCACATATGGGGACTCCCTAGCTGAAGATGCCAGGGAGGTAGCCCCAGGAAGCTGCCACCTATAGTAAGGTGGGCCATGCTTCCTCCCATGAATCTCTGGCATCCCACCAGGGTTGGTGGGTAGGCGTTAAATTAGGTCTGAAAGAGATTTTGAAGAACAACTTGGCCAAAGAAGGCATCCCGACGGGAGGCTTTATCTAGGCAGTAGTGGGCTGTAAAGGTGTGTACCGAAGCCCAAGTGGCTGCTCGACAAATGTCATCAATAGACAGAGTGAAGGTTAGCCATAGAGGCTGCCATGCCTCTCACATTATGAGCTGTGACATGGCCTTGAAGAGGAAGACTCTTACTCTCATAGGCAAAGAATATGCATTGTGCAATCCATTTGGATAGAGTTCTCTTGGAGACTGGAAGTCCCAAATGACTATAAACAAAATCAATAAAAAGTTGAGAAGACTTTCTATGTTGACATGTTCTTTATAGGTAGAAAGCCAAGGCTCTTTTACAATCCAAAGTATAAAGGTTCCTTTCTGCATTAGAGGCATGAGGCCTCAGAAAGAATACAGGAAGATAAATTGATTGATTTAAATGAAAAGGCGAAACCACCTTTGGCATAAAGTGTGGATGAGTTCTGAGAACAACCTTATGGTGAAACCTAGTATAAGGAGGATCAGCCACTAAAGCTTGCAATTCACTAATGCGACGTGCAGAGGTGATTGCAATTAGGAAGATGACCTTCCAGGACAAAAGCTTTAAGGTTGTAGTGGCTAAAGGTTCAAAAGGCGATGAGCTGCCCGAGAACTAGGTTTAAATCCCATGCCACCGGTGGTGGCCTGATCGGAGGCTTTGTTAATAGAAGACCTCTCATAAATCTTGATATGAGTGGATGAGAGGAAATTGGTTGTATATTTAGAAGCTATTGGAAGCTGCAATTGCACTAAGATGGACTCTTACTGAATTGGTCTTTAGACCAGAATTTGATAAATGAAGCAGATACTCTATTATCGATTCCAAAGTTATCATAAGGGGGTTTAACCCCTTCTGTGAACACCATATAGTAAAACGTTTCCACTTGAAAGCGTAAGAGTCTTGTGGAAGGTTTTCTAGAAGCCTGAAGGATATCCTTTACCTGTTGGGAAAGGTTGAGATCCTGAAGGTCTAAGCTTTCAGCAACCAGGCACTGAGATGCAGGGACTGGGGATTTGGGTGCCATAGAATCCCATTCTCTTGGGAGAGGAGATCTGGAGCATAGCCTAACTCCAGAGGTGCAGCTTGAAAGAGATGTAAAATCAAGGGATACCACGTTTCGCGTGGCCACCGTGGCACTATGAGGATCATATAATCTCTGTCTGTCTCTCTGAAGCTTGAAGAGTGTTTTGGGGATGAGGGGAAAGAGTGGGAAGGCATAGAGGAAGTCGTGACCCCAGTGAAGAAGGAAAGCGTCCCTTGCCTGGCAATTTTGAGCCAGAATTCTGGAACAGAACCAGGGAAGTTTGGCATTCAGTGAACTTGCAAATAGGTCTATGTCTGGGGTTCCCCAGATCTGAAATATCTTGGCCACCTGGTCTAGGTGGAGAGACCATTCGTGAGGCAGCAGTACTCGGCTGAGTTTGTCTGACCAAAGGTTTTTAATGCCTGGAAGATATACCACGAGAAGGTGAATTTGATGCTCTCTGATGAGGGCCCATAGTCGTAAAGCTTCGTTGCATAACGACAGAGAGCCTGTTCCCCCCTGCTTGTTCACGTAGAACATAGCTACTTGATTGTCCATTTGGACTAGGACTGTCTTGTAGCTGAGCTGGGCATGGAATACTCGAAGAGCTAGATAGATTGCTCTGAGTTCCAGGAGGTTTATGTGAAGATAAGCCTCCTGTGGAGTCCAGGTACCCTGGGTAGAGAGATGATGCAGGTGTGCTCCACATCCCACCTGTCATGCATCTGTTGTTAGGGTGGCCTGGAATATGGGTTGCTGGAAAGGAGACCCCACTAGAAGATTATCCAGCGATTGCCAAAATTGGAGGGACAAAATCAGTCATTGTGAGTTTGATATCTTGTCCGACAGATGTCCTGTGGCCTGTGTCCACTGTGTGGATAGGGTCCACTGGGCTGCTCGCATAGGGAACCACATGAACCGTGGATGTCATATGTCCCAATAGTTGTAGTAGTTCTCGAGCAGTTAAGGAAGACTTCACCGCTGCTTCAGAAGCTAGCTGCACTATGCGAAGACAGTGGGGTTGTGGGAGAAAAGCCCTTGACTGCCTATCTAAACAAGCTCCTATGAACTCCAGGGACTGAGACGGAGCAAGCTGGGATTTTGGGGGGGTTTATGACCAATCCCAAGTACTGAAGGATTCGCATTGTGCGAGACAGTGCAGAGCTGGCTTCTGGAACCATGGGAGCTCGAATGAGCCAGTCGTCTAAGTAAGGGAGGAGTGGCCTAGTGGTTGGGGCAAGGTACCACAGGCCGGAAGGTCGGTGGTTCAAATCCCACTAGAGGACAGCAAACTTGGGCCGAAGGACTGGGGTTTCTAGTCCCACAGGTGCTCCTTGTGGTCTTGGGCAAGCCACTTAACCCTCCATTGCCCATGTTCCCTGTAAGTATTAGCGTATGTGTCTCATATCCCCTCGTGTTAAATGTATCCCGCAACCGCTTTGACCATGTGAAAAGCGGGATATAAATACAGCTAAATAAATAAATAAATAAGGGAAGATGAATATCCCTAGGGTTCGCAGAAATGCAGCTACTACTGTCATGCATTTCGTGAATACTCTTGGTGCCGAAGCCAGACCAAAGGGAAGAACCCTGTATTGGAAATGTTTTCCCCTGACTTTGAAGGTATGGCAGAAGAGTTCCCAGAGAAATCATTTTGAACTTTTCTCGGAACAGATATTTGTTCAATTCTCTGAGGTCTAGAATGGGTCTGTGTCCTCCTGTTTTCTTTGGAATAAGAAATAGGGGGAGTAGAACCCTGTACCCCCTGTTAAAGAATGGGCACCTCCTCTATTGCTCCTTGAGCAAGGAGTGCCGAGACCTCTCGATCCAGTAGACTGTCTGGTAGAGATTTGGGAATTGAACTGTCTTACGATTGTAGGAGGGGGCATACTGTGAAAATGAAGCTTGTACCCCTCTCCCACAATGTACAGAGTCCAATTTTCTGCTGTTATTTGGTGCCATCTGTTGGCAAAATGACACAACTTGCCTGGAATGTTTCGGGGTTCTAGACCTTTCAGAGGCAGGAAGGCTAAGTTCTCTATGAAGGAGTCAAAGCCCTTGAGGGGCAGGGCCTGTGGAGCTGGTTGAGCTTTTGGCTTCTTTTGTCTGGATTGTAGTTGTTGATCTTTCTGGGCAACTTGACCCTGAGCTTGCCCTTGCTGGGTATAGGATGGATAAAACTTCCTCTTTTTTGCTGAAAAAGGGTTTTTTTTATAGGGTTTCTTTTTGGCTGGAGTGGCTGTATATTTTGACAATCTATCTAAAGTGATATTGTCAGCATCTATCTCATTAGCCTTTTCCTACCAATTCTTGCCAAAAAGGCTTTTTCCTGTGCAAGGGATGTTTCCCAATTTATCCTGTACCCAAATCTCCAAGTCTGATGCCTGAAGCCAGACAATCCGACGTGCACCAATGGCAATAGCAGAGGTTCTGCTGATGCATTCAAAGCAGTCAAAGGCTGCACGATTTACAAACTTGGAGATGTCTTGAGCATGCTTGACAAGTGTAAGGAAGTCTTGTCGTTTGTCATCAGGGAGAAGAGGGCTCATAAGCTCCAAATCTTTTGTGACCTCTTTGAGAAACATTCCCTTATGAACTATATGAGCTGATCCTAGCTGAAAGCATGGAAGCCTGAAATGTTCGATGCCCAAAAGCGTCAAGAGTCCTGCATTCATGACCTGGAGGATTGGATGCATGTCTTTTTGCACTTTTCATCCTACGCATGGCTGACTCCACTACCATTGAATGGTGTGGTAGCTGAGTCTTTTGAAAACCAGGACATGGTGGAACTCGATACATGGTATCGAGTCTCCTAGAATGAGGAGATGTGGTCAAAGGTGTCTCCCACATTCTGAGCATCAAATCATGAAGAATTTCATGAATGGGTGGAGTGGCTGCCTCCTTGGGAGCCTTAGGGTATTGAGAATTTCCAGTTCCTTTGCTCTAGGTTCTTTTTCAGGAGCTACCGTGATTGAAAGGCCTCGGGCCACATCACAAATAAAATCCTGAAAAGACATGTCTTCCGGAGGAGACATCCTGCGTTGGGGAGAAGAGGAGTCTTCCAGGAGAAACACTCTGGTACCGGCAGAATTATCAGAGTCATCGGAATCGGAGGATTCGAAGTATCTCTGATCCCGATGTTCATGCAAAGCAGGTCTTGGTATCGATCGAAGTCGGTACCGAGTTGGTCCGGTACCAATCTGTCGATGCCAAAAAAAATTGCCATGGGAAGAATTCCCACCAGGACCGGTACCGGCATCTGTACCGGTGCTGGTACCGGCATCTGTACCGGTGCTGGTACCGGCATTGGCACCAGTGTCGGTACCAGTGCCCATTGAACTGCCGGTGTCAACGGTACCGCAGCTGTAAGGAGAGCTGCAAGATTGCATTCGATAGCGAGGAATCTCTGGTCTATCGACGCTGCCGATGCCTGGGTATGGGTACCGGTAGAAGCGGCCGGAACCCCTGAGCATGGCACCAGTAGTTCTGCCGAGGTCGAAGCCTCGAGAACATCCTTGAACCCCATTGATGCTTTGGAGGTCAAAGTCTCCCGTCGGGGCTGTTTTGCCGGTGTAGTTTCCTCAAGGGCAATGCCAATGGTCTCTCGATACTTTGAAGGAGAGCTACCCTTTGAGGACCATCTCTTATGTTTAGTTACCTGAGATCCATGGGAGGAAGAAGAGGCTCTTGAAGACATCGATGCAATGGACCGAAGAAAAAAGGGTACCGAGCTTTGCAGCACGGTTCTGCCTCCTCTTTTAGTCATCCCCATACAAGAGAGACACTCAGTTGGAGAATGGTCAGGGCCTAAACATTTTAGACACCAGTCATGGGTGTCGGTGACAGAGATGGTACTGCCACACTTAGTACATTTTTTTAAACCACTAGCTGGTTTTTCCATCTTTTAGGAAAAATGGGGCCTAATGCCCAAAATGGCGCCTAGCACCGAAAAGAAAACGTTTCTGAAGAGAAACAGTTCAGAAGGGGTTTTTTTGTTTTTTTTAAAGAAAAAAGAAGAACCGGCGGTACCGGTAGGTGTCATGCGGAGGTAGACGCAACCACAAAAAAGCAAGTTTAAAGAATAAATTTTCTGCGGTGACAGGGTCTGTGTCCTGTTGGCTCTGCGGAAAACGAAGAACTGAAGAGGGACAGTTGGAAAGGCGGGAAAGGCAGTGCGCATGTGCTGAGGGATGCTCCCAAAAGCGTTCCTATTGGACGCTGTGGAGCGTTCCCGCGCAGGCTCCGTCGGTACAGACGATACCCATATGTGAAGACTACATTCCTGCTTTTTCCTGGAGATTAGAAATTTATCATGAAGGAACTGAGTATATGGAGAATAATGAACTAGAGCCAGGCTGACACAAGGAGATCCTGCAATACTTGTGAGACTAGCATGGCCAAATCCTCCTTTGGGGTACTACAAGTTTTTAAAATGGAACAAAAGTCTTTTTTCTTAGTAAGGGTCTGGGAGTCACTGAGGGCCAGTGCCTTGGATAATTTTTGGAGAAATCTGGAGTAGGAGAGATCTTTGGGAGGCTTGTGATCCATAGCTGGAGATGGTGTCACTTTGATATCTCCCAAGAGGGGAGGGTGCTGTATCTCACTGCTGGGAGAGAGGCACTTTCTGCAGAATAGGTATAGTCACCTAAGGATTCATAATCATAACAATCCAGAAGAGGTGGGGGACCCTTTGGGGGAAGCTTGCTGGTAAGAGGTAACCTCTGAAGATAGTGGTCGTTCAACAGTCGGGCCCAGCTGACAGAAGGGCTGCAGAGTTCTAGACGAACTGGCATAGCAACTGCAGAAGGAGGTCCCAGAAGGAGGTGTCATCAGGCGGAGGGACTACAAGAGACAAATATGGGACAGGGTCTGAATGCTGCCTCACTTTCTTGGACGTAAGGGAGGAGGTTTCTGATGAACCGCCCCCTAACTTACGGTTATGGGGTCACAACTCCTTGGGGCTGTGAGTGCTGGCAGGGTTCTTTTTGCGGGTATGCTTTGACTTAGACATATGTTTATGATTTACTGGCATCTCCGACCTCAGGGACTGCCTATCGGAGGACAGGACAGAGTAGTTACTCACCTGTAACAGGTGTTCTCGAGGAGCAGCAGGAATCAGTCCTCACATATGGGTGACATCGACACCGATGGAGCCCTTGTGGAGCATTTCCCCAGCTTTCTATGAAAGCCTTTGGGAATGCAGGCACGCATGCGCGGTCCCCTTCCCGCCTAAAGGTGCCATCTTGCTCAGCCAAATGACATAGCTAAAAACAGCACACAAAAATGTAAAATAAACTATGTACAACTGCAACTCCCAGGGGAGGAGGGAGGGTTGTGAGGACTGATTCCTGCTGCTCCTGGAGAACACCTGTTACAGGTGAGTAACTACTCTTTCTCCAGGACCAAGCAGGAAGTCAGTCCTCACATATGGGTGACTCCCTAGCTCTGGGCTACAAGGAACCCAGGCTGAACAAGAGAACTTCCTCTAGTCCCAGCCTCAAAGAAAGGCTTTTCATTGACAGAACCTCCACCGGTAGCCCAAAGGAGGGCTGGAGGGCAGGAGTTGCCTAAACCTCAAAGAGATTCCGAAGTACTGCCTGGCCAAAAGCACTGTCCCTACGGGACTCCCTCTCCAGACAGTAATGGGCCGCAAAAGTCTGGCTTGAGGACCAAGTTGCAGCCCTGCAGATGTCTACCAACGGTACAGAGCGGAGATGAGCCACTGAGGCAGTCATTGCCCTGACACGATGGGCCGTGACCCGACCCTGCAAAGGAAGGTCAGCCGCCCTGTAAGCCCAGGTGATACAGTCCGCTACCCAGGTGGACAAGGTATGCTTGGACACAGCTAACCCCAAATTAATAGGGTCAAAAGATATGAAGAGCTGAGTAGCCCTTTTATGCCCCTGCGTACGGTCAAGGTAGAAGGATAAGGCTCTCCTACAGTCCAGGGTATGCAGAACTGCTTCAGCATGGCTTGCATGAGGCCTAGGGAAGAATGTTGAAAGAACCACCTCTTGGTTAAGGTGGAAGGAGGAGACAACTTCTGGGAGGAACTTTGGATGAGTCCTAAGGACTACCCTGTTCCTATAGAAGCGGGTGTAAGGCCTGTCACAGACCAGGGCCTGAAGCTCACTCCCTCGCCTGGCCGAGGTTAGGGCTATCAAGAAGAGTGTCTTCCAGGACAGGAAGCGTAGAGGGCAAGTAGCCATCGGCTCAAAAGATGGGCGAGTCAGTTGCTGCAAGACCACATTCAACTCCCACTCAGGAGCAGGAGGACGGATTGGAGGCTTGAGCAAAAGCAACTATTGCAAAAACAATTGCTCAAATACAAATGCAAAAGATACTGTGAACGATTTAAGGAAAAGGGTCTCAGAATGAATGAGGAAGGGTCATATCAGGCTATAAAGCACAGTTACTTACCTGTAACAGGTGATCTCTGGGAACAGCAGGAATAAGTCTTCACATATGGGTATCATCGGTACCGACGGAGCCTGCGCGGGAACGCTCCCCAGCGTCCAGTAGGAAAGCTTTTGGGAGCATCCCACAGCACCTGCGTGCTGCCTTCCCACCTTTCCCAACCGCCTCTCTCCAGTTCGAGTTTTAAAGCTGAGACAAAGAGAGAGAGAGGAAAGGAAAGACAGATAGAGAGATACAACTCCTAGGGGAGGTGGGTGGGTTGTGAAGACTTATTCCTGCTGTTCCCAGAGATCACCTGTTACAGGTAAGTAACTGTGCTATCTCCAGGAACAAGCAGAATGAGTCTTCACATATGGGGACTCCCCAGCTAGAGATGCCTGGGAGATCACCCAGATTGTGAGTCCCTGAGAAGGGCTCCATCTCCACCCATGAATCTCAGGCATCCAGTCAGGGATGGAGGGTAGGAGTTGATTAGGTATGAAACAGGTGTTTGAGAACAGCCTGACCAAACAAGACATCCCGGCAGGAGTCCTTGTCCAAGCAGTAATGGGCTGTGAAGGTATGAACCGATGCCCAAGTGGCCGCTCGACAGATTTGGTCGATGGACACAGAGTTTAGATGAGCCATAGAGGCTGCCATGGCCCTCACATTGTGAGCTGTGACATGGCCCTCCAGAGAAAGGTTCTTACTCTGGTAGGCGAAGGAAATACACTGAGCAATCCAATTGGACAGAGTTCTCATAGAGACTGGAAGTCCTGAATGAGAAGGATCAAAAGCAACAAAAAGTTGAGAGGACTTTCTATGTTGCTGTGTCCTTTGTAAGTAGAAAGCAAGTGCTCTTTTACAATCCAGGGTATGAAGATTCCTCTCTGCACTTGATGCATGAGGTCCTGGAAAAAAGACAGGTAAATATACCTCCTGGTTCAGATGAAAAGGTGAGACCACTTTAGGCATAAAGTGTGGATTACTTCTGAGGACTACCTTGTCATGATGGAACCTTGTATAAGGAGGATTAGCCACTAAAGCTTGCAACTCACTGATACGGTGAGCTGAGGTGACTGCAATGAGAAAAATAACCTTCCAGGAAAGGAATTTCAAGGAGGTAGTGGCTAAGGGTTCAAAGGGTGGCTTCATAAGCTGGCCAAGAACCAGAATCAAGTCCCATGCCACTGGAGGTGGTCTAATGGGAGGTTCAGTCAAAAGAAGGCCTCTCATGAATCTTGCTAAAAGAGGATGAGAGGAAATTGGTTGTCCATTGAGAGGCTTAAGGGATGCTGCAATAGCACTCAAATGGACTCTGATTGAATTTGTTTTAAGGCCTGCATGGGATAAATGCAGCAAATAGTCTAGTAAAGAATTCAAAGGTATTGCAAGAGGGTTAAGACCTTTCTCTGCACACCAAATGGAAAACCTTTTCCATTTAAAAGCATAGGAATGTCTGGTGGAAGGCTTTCTGGAAGCATGAAGGATATCCTTCACCTGCTGAGAAAGGTGTAAATCTTGAAGGTCTAGGCCTTCAGCAAACAGGCCCTAAGATGAAGAGACAGAGGATTTGGGTGCCACAAGGTTCCCTCCTCCTGGGAGAGGAGATCTGGAGCAGACCCCAGGTCCAGAGAGGGAGCTTGAGAGAGATTTAGAAGTAGAGGGTACCACACTTGGCGCGGCCAACTTGGTGCTATGAGGATCATAGACCCCTTGTCTCTCTGAAGCTTGAACAGAGTCTTGGGAATGAGGGGAATAGGTGGAAAGGCATAGAGGAAGTCTTGCCCCCAATGAAGGAGGAAGGCGTCCCTGGCCTGAACTCCCTGACACGGAATCCTGGAACAAAACCGGGGAAGTTTGGCATTCCACGGACTTGCAAACAGGTCTATGTCTGGGGTACCCCAAATCCGAAAAATCCTGGCTATCTGGTCCCCATGGAGGGACCATTCGTGTGGAAGCAGAACTCGACTGAGTCTTTCTGCCCAAGAGTTTTGAACCCCTGAAGATACGCTGCCATGAGATGGATTTGATGCTCTCTGGAGAAGGCCCACAATCTCAGAGCTTCGTTGCAAAGGGACAGAGAGCCAGTCCCCCCCTGCTTGTTGACGTAGAACATGGCTACCTGGTTGTCCGTATGGATGAGGACTGTCTTGTAGCTGAGCAGGGTGTGGAAGACTCTGAGAGCCAGAAATATTGCTGTGAGCACTAAAAGGTTCATATGTAGAGATGTCTCCTGTGGAGACCAGATGCCTTGAGTGGAGAGATCTTGTAGATGAGCTCCCCAACCCTTTGGAGAAGCATCTGTTGTAAGGGTTGCTTGGGGTAACACCTGTTGAAAGGGGGATCCCAGCAACAGATTTTGAGTGGACTTCCACCAGTGGAGGGACCAAAAGAGGCGACTGGAGGTTGCTATTTTGTCTGACAGGCAACCTGATGCCTGGGTCCATTGGGTGGATAGAGTCCACTGAGCTGCCCTCATGTGAAGGCAAGCATAAGGAACCACATGCACAGTGGATGCCATGTGGCCTAAGAGTTGCAACATCTCTCGAGCAGTTAAATGGGATTTTAACTGACTCTGGGAGGCTAACTGCACCAAGCGTAGGCAACATACCTGGGGAAGATAGGCCCTTGCAGTTGTGGTATCCAGTAAGGCCCCTATGAACTCTAGAGACTGGGTAGGGGTGAGATGGGATTTTGGAATGTTGATTACCAGTCCCAGATACTGAAGAACACGCTTTGTGCAGGCCAGGGAAGCCTGGGTCTCTGACTGGGATGGAGCTCGGATGAGCCAGTCGTCCACATATGGGAATAAGAATATCCCTAGTGTGTGTAAAAATGCAGCTACCACTGCCATGCATTTTGTGAACACTCTTGGAGCAGAGGCCAGACCGAAAGGAAGCACCTTGTATTGGTAGTGCTTTCCTTGGTAAAGGAACCGAAGGAACCTTCTGTGTGTTGGATGGATGAGGACATGAGTGTACGCATCCTTGAGATCTAGAGAACAAAGCCAATCCTGACTCTGGAGGTATGGAAGGAGAGTTCCGAGAGAAGTCATCTTGAATTTCTCCTTGCATATAAACTTGTTCAACTCTCTGAGATCTAATATGGGTCTGTAGCCCCCCGTTTTCTTTGGGATGAGAAAATAGGGGGAGTAGAACCCTGAGCCCTGTTGAAGAAGGGGTACTTCTTCTATTGCCCCTTGGGCAAGAAGGGTAGCAATCTCTTGACCTAGAAGGTTGAGGAGAGATGTTGGAGAATTGAACTGTTTCACCATGGTGTGAGGGGGAAGGTTTAAGAAATGAAGCTTGTACCCATCCCGTATGAGGGAGAGGGTCCATTGCTCTGCTGTGATTTGTTCCCATCTGGGAGCAAAGTGAGCTAACCTTCCTGGGATGGTGAGAGGCTCTGGATGTTCTAGAGCCAGAAAGGCTAAGTTCTCTAGTGGAAAGTCAAAGGCCCTGAGGAGGCTGAGGCTGTTGGGCCGTAGCAGTCCTCGCAGCCTGAGGCTTGGCCTGTTTTGGTTGTTGCTGTCTCTTTGTAGCAAAATGACCTTGAGAAGAGGCCTGACCATAACCAGAAGAAAATTTCCCTTTTTTTGGGAAAGATCCTTTTTTGAATAACCTCTTTTTAAAAGGAGAAGTAGTAGACTTTGAAAGTCTATCTAAAGCAGAATTTTCAGTATCCATCTGGTTGGCCTTTGCTTGCCAATCTTTGCCAAACAGGTTTTCCCCTGTACAGGGAAGGTTACCTAGACCATCCTGTACCCAGGATTCCAAATCAGAGGCTTGCAACCAAGCAACTCTGCGTGCACCTATGGCAATAGCCGAGGCTCTACTGGCACCCTCAAAAGAGTCAAAGGCTGCACGGTTGGAAAACTTGGATACATCCTGTGCATGTTTAAGCCAGGTGATATATTCTTCTCTCTTATCTTCTGACATAAAAGGAGATAAGGTTTGCAGATGATCTGTAACTTCTTTTAGAAACATCCCCATATATAGACTATAGGAGTTGATTCTGGCTACAAGCATACTGGCCTGGAAAATTTTCCTGCCAAAGGCATCTAAGGTTCTGCATTCTCTTCCTGGAGGAGCAGAGGAGTGCCTTTTGGTACTCTTGATTTTTTTCATAGCAGACTCTACCACAATGGAGTGGTGAGGAAGCTGAGTCTTATGAAAACCAGGACAAGGAGGAACACGATACATGGTGTCCAACCTACGAGAATGAGGGGAGGTGGAAAGAGGAGTTTCCCATATACCCAACATGTGATCATAAAGAATCTCATGTATTGGTAAGGTGGCTGCCTCTTTAGGAGCCTTAGGATATTGTAGAATATCTAATTTTTTGGCTCTAGGTTCAGTTTCAGAGGCCACTGAGATGGACAGGCCTCTGGCCACCTCCCTGATGAAGTCTTGAAAAGACAAGTCTTCAGGAGGAGACATTCTCCTTTTTGGAGAAGAGGGCTCCTGAGGAAGGATCCCCGATGCTTCAATAGAGGCCTCTGATGAATCAGAGTCTTCAGAGGAATCGAAGTATCAACTGTCTGGATGCTCTCGCAGAGCCCGATACGCGTACCGGGGGGTATCGACATCGGGAGTAATCGGCACCGAGTCGGTACTAATGGGCATCACTGGATAGCGTACCGCTGCCGTCGACGTTGATGTCGATGCAAGCGGTACCGGTATCGGAACCGATATCGGATCCGGTACCAGAATCGGTATCGGTACCGACAACCGAGTTTGTTGCGGTACCGTAGGCGTCACAGCTTGTATGAATGCCGTGATGGCACGCTGCATGGTCAGAATATTCTGATCCATCGACGCCATCAATGTCTGGATGTCGGTACCGGTGGGAACCGCCGGTACCCCAGAACATTGTAACAGGTGATCGGTTGAGGCCGAGCCATCGATGTCAACCTGTGACCCCATAGATAAAGCTTTGAAAGCCGGAGTCTCCCGCCGGGGTAATTTTGCCGGTGTGGATTCCTCAAGAGTAAGCTCTGGGACATCTCGATACTTAGAGGGAGATGTACTCTTTGAGGACCAGCCGGATTTAAGTTTGGTTACCTGAGATCCATGGGATGAAGAAGCAGCCCTGGAAGACGTCGATGCCACAGAAGCTGCATCGGAGGGAAACAGGGTACTGAGCTTGGCTGCCCGATTTTGTAACCCTCTTTTAGACATCATGGAACAGGACTCACAATCCGCGATGAAGTGGTCAGCACCTAAACATTTTAGACACCAGTCATGGGTGTCAGTGACAGAAATAGTGCCACTGCACTTCGTGCACTTTTTAAACCCGGAGGCAGGTTTTTCCATGAGGAAAAATATATCTGCAGGCCTAAGGCCACAGAAGAAAAAATGCACTGAAGTAAGAAAGAGTAGGGGTTTTTTTGTTTTGGTTTTTTTTAAGAAAGAAAGAAAAAAGACCGGTGGTACCGGTCCGGAGTCGAGAAGGCAGACACGCGACTAAAGAAAATAAAATAAAATTAAAAATTCTTCAGCGGTGACAGGAAACACGACCTGCTGGCTCCGCGGAAAAGAAGAACTGGAGAGAGGCGGTTGGGAAAGGCGGGAAGGCAGCGCGCAGGCGCTGTGGGATGCTCCCAAAAGCTTTCCTACTGGACGCTGGGGAGCGTTCCCGCGCAGGCTCCGTCGGTACCGACGTTACCCATATGTGAAGACTCATTCCTGCTTGTTCCTGGAGATTGCTTTATCAGCCTGAAGACTCCCTATCCCCTTCTTTACATCAAGGACCCATATATTCCTTATATTACTCCCGGGAGCTGGGAGATTAATCCTGACTTTAATCATTTTTTTAGATAAGTCTTTTTGACGCTCATTACAAAGTCGGGTTTCTCTATTCAGTTTAACAAATGAGTTGTTGCAGAGTGAAATAGAGTCTGCAGTTATAAGCAAATTTAATAGTAATATAAGGAATATATGGGTCCTTGATGTAAAGGGTTCGATTTCCACTAGCACTCCTTCTGGCCTTGGGCAAGTCACTTAACCCTCCACTGCCTCGGAAGAAAGGCCTGGCAATCTACTTCCGGTGACACTGCCAAGAAAACCCAGGAGCTTCTGGGTCGCCAGGAGTCAGGACTGACTTGAAGGCACACATTGCTTGATGTAAAGAAGGGGATAGGGAGTGTACTACTGTGGATCAGGAACTGGTTAAAAGATAGAAAGCAGAGGGTAGGGCTAAATGGCCAATTTTCCCAATGGAGAAAGGTGAATAGTGGTGTACCCCAGGGATCTGTGCTGGGTCCGCTGCTTTTTGACATATTCATAAATGACCTGGAAAGTGGAATAACGAGTGAGGTTATCAAATTTGCTGATGACACAAAACTATTTAAAGTTGTTAAAACCCAGGAGGATTGTGGAAAATTGCAAGAGGATCTTGATAAATTGGAAGACTGGGCATCAAAATGGCAGATGAAATTTAATGTGGAGAAGTGCAAGGTTATGCACCTAGGGAAGAACAACCCAAACTATGGTTACACGATGCAAGGTTCCACATTAGGAACCACCACCCAAGAAAAAGATTTAGGCGTCCTTGTGGATACCATGTTAAAACCCTCGGCCCAGTGTGCAGCGGCGGCCAAGAGAGCAAATAGAATGCTAGGTATGATAAGGAAAGGAATGGAAAATAAAACAAAAGATATTATAATGCCTCTATATCGTTCCATGGTGAGACCGCACCTTGAATATTGTGTGCAATTCTGGTCGCCATATCTTAAAAAGGATATAGCAATTTTAGAAAAGGTTCAGAGAAGAGCCACCAAAATGGTAAAGGGGATGGAAGGCTACTCCTATGAAGAAAGGCTAAAAAGGTTGGGGCTCTTTAACCTGGAAAAGAGACGGCTGAGGGGAGATATGATAGAAGTCTATAAATTAATGAACGGAGTGGAACGGGTAAACGTAGATCGATTGTTTACCTTATCAGAATATAGAAAGACTAGGGGACATGCAATGAAGCTACAGGGTAAACTATTTAAGACTAATAAAAGAAAATATTTTTTCACTCAACGTGTAATCAAACTCTGGAATTTGTTACCGGAGGATGTAGTAAAGGCTGTTAGTGTAGCTGGGTTTAAAAAAGGTTTGGACAAGTTCCTGGAGGAAAGGTCCATAAACCATTACGGGACCCAGGATATCAATGCTTGAACCAATACAAGCATTGTGGAACCTGTGTCCCTTGGGGTAACTGCTAGGTACGTATGACCTAGATTGGCCACTGTTGGAAACAGAATACTGGGCTTGATGGACCTTGGTCTGACCCAGTATGGCATATCTTATGTTCTTATGTTCTTATGTTCAGGCTGATAAAGCATTATAGCCTGATATGACCCTTCCTCATTCATTCTGAGGCCTCTTTCCTTAAATCATTCACAGTATCTTTTGCATTTGAATTTGAGCAATTGTTTTTGCAATAGTGTCCACATTGCTCTATAAATCCCCGGTTTTGTTCTTTTGTCTTGAGCAAAAGCAAGCCTCTGAGAAAGCGGGACACCAAGGGGTGAACCGACAGAGAATGTCCTTACACCAGTGAGTGGTGAGCTGCTAGAGCTGAGAGGTGGACCTGAACAGAATTGGACTTAAGTCCTTGATTTGATAAGTGCAGTAAGTACTGAAGCACCACTGGTACCGTACAGGAAAAAGGATCCTCTGTACGTAGCTGACACCACACAGAAAACCTTTTCCATTTGAGAGCATAGGTTTTCCTAGTAGACTGTTTCCTAGAGGCTAGGACAACCTCCTCAACTTCCTGAGGTAGGCCCCCAGGAAGCCAAAACTACCCTTGCAGCCTCCAGGCCATCAAATTGAGAGCTTTGAGATTGGGGTGCAGAAGGGAACCCTGATCCTGAGACAGAAGGCCGGGTTGCAACCCCAGAGGCAGTGGGGGATCCACTGCCAGCTGAAGCAGAAGTGGAAACCAAGGCTGCCTCGGCCACCTGGGAGCCACCAGCAGGACCGAGGCCTTGTCCTGAAGAATCTTGAACAGAGTTCGGGCCACCAAGGGCGTGGGAGGAAACGCATACAGGAGGCCCTGAGACCAGGGAATCAGAAAAGCATCTGCTGCTATCCACAGAGGATGCGGTTGCCTGGAGCAGAACTTTGGCAGCTGTTTGTTCAGTGGACTGGCAAACAGATCTATGGAAGGAAGTCCCCATTTCAGGAAAATCTTCTGAACCACCAAAGGATGGAGCTGCCACTCGTGGGGCTGCAGAATCCTGCTCAACCTGTCGGCCAGGTAGTTTTCCTGGCCAGGTAGATACACAGCCTTGAGGAGCATGTTGTGTCTGAGAGCAAACAAGCAAAGGTCTTGCACTTCCTGACAAAGAAGCCTGGACCCAGTTCCGCCCTGCTTGTTCATATAAAACATGGCTACCTGGTTGTCTGTTTGAACTAGGACAGACTGATGAGCCAGGGTTGGAGAGAAAGTCTTGAGGGCTAGCCGAATAGCCCTGAGTTCCAGTAGATTGATTTGCTGTGCGGCTTCCCAGGGAGACCACAGGCCCTGGGTGCACTTGCCTAGACAATGAGCTCCCCAGCCCTGCAGGGAGGCATCCGTGGTCAGTACCACTGTAAACCCAGGGACCTGAAAAGGCACCCCTTGCAGTAGATGGGGTGGGTGCAGCCACCAGCGGAGGGAGTTCAGAAATTGTCTGGACACCCTTATCCTGTCTCTGAGGCTGCCTGTGACCACTGAGTCCAAAGGCACCACTGTGCAGGCCTCATATGGAGCCTGGCATTGGGGGTCACATGTACTGTCGAAGCCATGTGGCCAAGAAGTCTCAGGCAGAGTCTGGCAGAGACCAGTGACCTGCTGAGAAACTGGTTTGCTAAGTTTATCAGTCTTTGGGCCCTGTCGTCTGGTAAGAACGCCTTTGCCAGCAGAGAGTCCAACCTTGCCCCTATGAACTCCAAGTTTTGGGAGGGGAGCAAAGTGGACTTTGCGAAGTTTATGACAAACCCCAGGCTTTGCGGAAGAGCAATAGTTCTGAGGGTGGCTTGTCTGGCCTCCTGGCACATCTGATCCCTGATGAGCCAGTCGTCCAGATAGGGGAAGACAAAGATTCCCTGATTTCTCAGGTAGGCCGCCACCACTGCCAGGCATTTGGTGAAGACCCTGGGAGCGGAGGTGAGGCCAAAAGGCAGTACTCTGTACTGATAATGGTTTCCTCCCACAATGAACCTGAGGTACTTTCTGTGGTCTGGATGAATGAGGATGTGAGTGTACGCATCCTTTAAATCTAAGGAGCATAGCCAATCTCCCTGCTGGAGGTAGGGCAGAAGTGTTCCAAGAGTAAGCATCTTGAACTTTTCCTTCTCTAGGAATTTGTTGAGATTTCTGAGGTCTAGAATAGGCCGAAGGCCACCGGTTCTTTTGGGTACAAGGAAATACCTGGAGTAGAACCCTTGACCTTGTAGGTGGGGAGGCACAGGCTCCACTGCCCTGTCCACCAACAGACCTTGGAGCTCCTGAAGGAGAAGATCTGTGTGCAGGGGAGGCCTTGGAGGCTCCCCTGGAAAGTATGGAGGAGGCAGCTGTTGGAAGTGTAGCAGATAGCCCTTGTGGACTATGCTTAGCACCCAACTGTCTCCAGTGATGAGAGGCCACTTGTGGGCAAACAGGGCGAGGCGACCTCCTGTGCAGGGTTGGGGGAGCAGGGACAGAGAGGCTATGCCTAAGGAGTCAAAAAACCCCACCCTGCTGAATGGGAGCAGGGGCCGGAGGCTTGGGAATCCTCTGCCTACGGGGCCCATTACCCTGCCCCTTGGCCTGCTGACTCTGAGGGGGAGCTTGGGAGGCCTGGTATTGTGGGTTCTGTTTGTAGGCAGTGCCCTTCCTCGGGTAAAAGGGCTTTTTCCCGAGCACTTCTTTTTGTGAGAAGGGGCAGAAGTCTTTCTAGACAGCCTTGTCCTCGTGAGGTGCTCGGTTTCAAGCTGTGCAGCCTTCTCGGTCATGGGCTTGCTAAAAAGGTTCTCCCCTCGGCAAGGGATATCGACCAACCTGCCCTGAACCCATGGCTCGAGGTCCGATGACTGCAGCCATGCCATGCCTGGCATCGAGCCACGATGCTGGCTGCCGCAACACGGGCCGAAGCCTCGAAGCCATCGTAGGCAGCGCGGGACATAAACTTGGAGCATTCCCGGATCCCCGAGGACAAGGACTTGAACCTCTGCAAGGGTTCCCCGGAGAGACCAGCAGAGAACCCAGCCAGCTCCTTGGCCAGGTCCCGCAAGTACATGCCCATGTACAGCTGGTAAGACTGGACACGGCAAGCAAGCATCGAGCCCTGGAAGCACTTTCTACCAAAACCATCCAGGTTCCGGGCCTCCCTGCCAGGGGGCACCGCGGAGTGCAACTTCTGACTTTTCAGGCGATGCATGGTCGATTCTACCACCATGGAATGGTGTGGAAACTGCGCCTTCTGAAAGCCAGGGCTCTTCTGGAGTCGATAGATAGAATCGATAGAACCGGTGCCGAGGCCGGTGCCTCCCACATCCGGAAGAGGAGCCGTTCCAGCATCGGAGGAACCGGAACAGTAAAGGCCTCCTTCGGAGGAGAGTCATACTGTAGGGCCTTGAGCTCCTAGGCTCGAGACTCCTCCTCGGGGTCCGCAGGGATAGCCAACGCAGTGGCCATATCCCGGACGAACTCCGAGAACGGGGTATCCTCCGGAGGGGATCTACTCCGGGGCTCAGACTGCGGTGAGTCCTACGGGACGCACTGAGTCCTGAAGGTGTCGGGGAACTCCTCGTCCTCCGTCTCCCAGGCGGACTCATCCGATGAGGAATCGGGGTCCGACCGCGCGGGGCCTGTGGGCACCCGCCCCGACGCCTAAGGCACCGGCGTCGATGCCCTCGGTCCCGAACGGGAGGTCGAGGGAGACCACGACCGAGGTTGACCTCGAGCCTTCATGGTCTCGAGTATCGGCTCGATCTCCGGGGTCGACTTTGATGTCGATGTCCCGGTGGTCGGGGCAGATGCGCCAGACAGGCTGGCCATCAGTGCCCGCTGCTGTTCCATGAAGGCAGACAATCTGCACTCCAAGGCTGTCAGCCTGAGACCCAGCTCAGGAGACTCAGCAGCTCCCGACTCGGGTCCCGGCAGCGCCGGGCCCGACGTCGGCTCTCTGGGAGAAGAGTCCATGAGGACTACGGGACTTACGTGTCCAGCAGACTCCGGCTCCACTCGAGGTACTTTTGGAGGCTTCTCCTGTTCCACGGGCCTGGGGCAGCGGTCGGGGGTCTGAGACCTAGCTCCCGAGGAGCCAGGGACCTCTTCCGATGACGCCCTCGTGAGCCGCTTCTTCCTCTTTCGTTCCCAGTCGGGGGACCTCCTGTCCGAGGAGCCCCGACGGTGCTCGGGATCAGACTCCCGAGATGTCGAGGCCTCAGACGAGGTCCGGGCCCGGCCGGAGGCCGAGTCAGAGAAAAGCCTTTCCTTTTGGTGCTGACGACTTCGAAGCGCCTTGCACAGTGGCGTAGCGTGAGTTGTCAGCACCCGGGGCAAGGCAAGTAATTTGCGCCCCCTAACCAGTGGATTTTAGCCGCCGGGGAGCTTCTATGCGCGGGGGAGCCGACCGTGATCCTACCCCGGGAGGGAGCGATCGTCAGCACTGACCTCGCTGAGCCGGAGTCCAGGGAAACGAACAGCACAGCAGCAAGAGCCCGACAAGCATGGTTAAACGACCAACAGCAGGGAAGAGGAGGAGATCCTGAACCAGAAACTCGCGATGCCGCCCTGCAGCTCCGCCTTCTCGAGCGCACAGGGCGATCCGACCCCAACCCCAGCTTTACATTGAGATCGAGGGGCGACGACGCGATAAACAGTCCCCCTCCCACCCCACCCCGGCAGCTTGTGTGAAATAGCTACCTAGAGGGGGTCAATCGCATCGCCTGCGCTTTGTTGCCGAGGGTTTGCCAAGAACAATGCGACTCCCAGGACTGCGGGCTCGAGGGCTATAGCGCAAACCTCTTTGCAGTGCCACCACCAGATGGCGTACGCGCCAACATGTATCATAGGGACCTGCCTTTCCCCCTCATCGGCAACAGAGAGCTGCGAGTGCGAGCGCCCCCCCCCCCCATGTTGCGCCCAGTGCGGCCGGCCCCCCCTGCACCCCCCACGCTACGCCTCTGGCCTTGCAAGACATCTTTCCACATGGTCCACAGATCTTAGGATCGTGGTCAGGACCCAGGCACCGAAGGCAGCAGTCATGTGTGTCGGTGAGAGATATTAGTTTCTTACACCGATCACACTTTTTGAAGCCACTGGAAGCCATCGGGGAAAAAAAAGAGTCCCCGCGAGGTCAAAGGACCGGCCTTCCAGGGAAAAAGAAAAAAAGGGCGCGAACGCCAGCCACGAAGGGCAAAAACTGAAAAAAGAAGATCGAGCTCGATACCGGTGTACCGAACCCAGCGGGAGGGGAACCGGCATCGAACCGGAGAAAAAATAGCAAAGGAATCGCGAAAAGATCCAACTATTTTCCAGGAGGACTAGGGCAAACGTCCGACGGGCTTCACGGAAAAAGAGAGACTGAGCAAGATGGCACCTTCAGGCGGGAAGGGGACCGCACATGCATGCCTGCATTCCCAAAGACTTTCATAGAAAGCTGGGGAAATGCTCCGCAAGGGCTCCATCGGTGTCGATGTCACCCATATGTGAGGACTGACTTCCTGCTTGGTCCTGGAGAAAGAAGGAGATAGAGTCGGGCTCTGGCCTGATTCTTCAGGCTCTGGGCCATTGTCTTTGATGCTGGCACCGGTAGGAGAACTGCCTCCAAACGCACAGTGGTCCTTTCAGGCGCCAATCATGCCATGACTAGGCCAAATGGGATAGGGGTTGAAACAGGAGCTGATATCGTGGGAGTTTGAAATCACAGCAGATATCTCCCTGCTTACTGCTTTTTTTTTTTTTCTCCGACAGCACTGGTCAGTGAATGCCAGAGGCTTTTCTCCTCTTCAGGATTTGCTGAGGAGAAAGAAATATGAAGGAGCTCCACAAGCTATTCTCTGTTTTCTACTCTAAAAAAAACCACTGTAGCAGCAGCTGGAGCCATGACACAATTTTTTTTTTAAACTAGAGGTTCCCAAGAGGGGAGGGACGCCGCGGGGCTGAAAGTGCAACTAAAGAAGGCACGCAAACCTGACAAATGGAGGAGAGAGCTGTCTGCACACTGAAGGGGAAGACAGAAACTGAGAGAACAGAGTGGGATGGCAAGGCAGGAAGCAGCGTGCATGCTCAGAGATGTCCAAAGGACTTCTGAGCTCAGGGAGAGCCGGGTACAGGTGCTGTCAGCGGATAACACCAAGAGTGTGGTTGCATTCCCCTCTTGTAAACTGAGAACTCATAAAGCAATGATCTGGTACAATCAACCACTGGAACAAAAACATTAGTAAACAGGCTCCATTAAGGATACAGAGAATAAAGCATAGTTACTCACCTGTAACAGGTGATCTCCGGGAACAGCAGGAATTTAGTCCTCACATATGGGTATCGTCGGTACCGACGGAGCCTGTGCGGGAACGCTCCCCAGCATCCAATTAGAAAGCTTTTGGGAGCATCCTACAGTGCCTGCGTGCTGCCTTCCCGTCTTTCCCAACTGCCTCTCTCCAGTTGAGTTTTAAAGCTGAGACAAAGAGAGAGAGAGGGAAAGGAAAGAGATAGAGAGATACAACTCCTAGGGGAGGTGGGTGGGTTGTGAGGACTAAATTCCTGCTGTTCCCGGAGATCACCTGTTACAGGTGAGTAACTATGCTATCTCCAGGAACAAGCAGGAATCTAGTCATCACATATGGGGACTCCCTAGCTTTAGGTGCCAGGGAGAGACCCTAGAAGTTGTGTGTCCCTGAAAAGGGCTCCACTTCCCCCATGGATCTCTGGCATCCTACCAGGGATGGTGGGTAGGAGTTGATTAGGTATGGAACAGGTGTTGGAGAACAGTCTGACCAAACAAGGCATCCCGGCGGGAGTCCTTGTCCAAGCAGTAATGGGCTGTAAAGGTAGGAACCGAGGTCCAGGTGGCTGCTCAACAGATGTCGTCGATAAACACAGAGTGCAGATGAGCCATTGAGGCTGCCATGGCTCTCACATTGTGAGCTGTGACATGGCCCTCCAGAGAAAGATTCTTACTCTGATAGGCGAAGGAACTACACTGAGCAATCCAGTTAGACAGTGTTCTCTTGGAAACTGGAAGTCCCAAATGAGAAGAATCAAAAGCAACAAAGAGCTGAGAGTACTTTCTATGTTGCTGTGTTCTTTGTAAGTAAAAGGCTAAAGCTCTTTTACAGTCCAAGGTATGAAGATTCCTCTCTGCATTTGATGCATGAGGCCATGGAAAAAACACAGGTAGGTAGACCTCTTGGTTCAGATGAAAAGGCGAGACCACCTTTGGAATAAAGTGTGGATGAGTCCTAAGGACTACCTTTTCATGATGGAACCTTGTATAAGGTGGATCAGCTACTAGCGCTTGCAACTCACTGTGGCGTGCTGATGTGATTGCAATGAGAAAGATAACCTTCCAAGAAAGGAATTTCAAGGAGGTAGTAGTTAAAGGTTCAAAAGGTGGCTTCATGAGCTGCCCAAGAACCAGTTTTAAGTCCCATGCCACCAGTGGTGGCTTAATGGGAGGCTTAGTTAAAAGAAGGCCTCTCATAAATCTTGCTATAAGAGGATGAGAGGAAATAGGCTGTCCATTTAGAGGCTTAAAGGAAGCTGCAATAGCACTCAAATGGACTCTTACTGAATTAGTCTTAAGACCTGTATTGGATAAATGAAGGAGATACTCCAGCAATGATTCCAGAGGTATCGCAAGGGGATTAAGACCCTTTTGCGAACACCATATGGTAAACCTTTTCCACTTGAAAGCATAAGAGTGTCTTGTGGAAGGCTTCCTGGAAGCAAGAAGAATATCTTTTACCTGCTGAGGGATATTAAGATCCTGGATATCTAGGCCCTCAGCAACCAAGCCCTGAGATGCAGAGACTGGGGATTGGGATGCCATAACATTCCGTCCTCCTGAGAAAGGAGATCTGGAGCAGACCCTAACTCCAGGGAGGGAGCTTGAGAGAGATGTAGAAGCAGAGGGTTCCACACTTGCCGTGGCCAATGTGGAGCTATGAGAATCATGTGGCCTCTGTCTCTCTGAAGCTTAAACAGGGTTTTGGGAATTAGGGGAATGGGTGGAAAGGCATACAGGAAGTCTTGACCCCAGTAAAGGAGGAAAGCATCCCTGGCCTGAGCTGGAATTCTGGAACAGAACCGGGGAAGTTTGGTATTCCACGGACTTGCAAAGAGGTCTATGTCCAGGGTTCCCCAAAGTTGAAATATCCCGGTCACCTGTTCTGCATGCAGAGACCACTCGTGTGAAAGCAGAACTCGATTGAGTCTGTCTGCCCAAGAGTTTTGAATGCCTGGAAGATACACTGCCAGAAGATAAATCTGATGCTCTCTGGCGAGGGCCCATAGTCGCAAAGATTTGTTGCAAAGCGACAGAGAGCCTGTTCCCCCCTGCTTGTTCACATAGAACATGGTTACTTGATTGTCCGTATGAATGAGGACTGTCTTGTAGCTGAGCAGGGTGTGGAACACTCGCAGAGCAAGAAAGATTTCTCTGAGTTCCAAGAGATTGATATGTAGATAACTCTCCTGTGGAGACCAGGTGCCCTGGGTGGAGAGGTCTTGGAGATGAGCTCCCCAACACATTGGAGAAGCATCTGTTATGAGAGTTGCTTGGGGTAAGGGTTGTTGAAAAGGGGACACCAGCAACAGGTTTTGAGTGGACCTCCACCACTGGAGGGACAAAATAAGGCGACTTGTGTTTGCTATTTTGTCTGACAGGCATCCTGATGCCTGGGTCCATTGGGTGGATAAAGTCCACTGAGCTGCCCTCATATGGCGGCGAGCATAGGGAACCACATGCACGGTGGATGCCATGTGGCCTAGTAGTTGTAACATTTCTCGAGCAGTTAGATGAGGCTTTAGCACTGCTTGAGAAGCTAACTGTACCAGGCGAAGGCAACGGGCCTGGGGGAGATAGGCCCTTGCCTTTGTGGTATCCAGTAGAGCTCCTATGAACTCTAAAGACTGAGTGGGAGTTAGACTGGATTTTGGGATGTTTATTACCAGCCCTAAATACTGAAATATATGCATTGTGCAGGATAGAGAAGTCCTGGCCTCTGAATCTGTTGGGGCCCGAATGAGCCAGTCGTTTAAGTAGGGGAAGACGAATATCCCTAGAGTGCTGAGAAATGCTGCTACAACAGCCATGCATTTCGTGAACACCCTTGGTGCTGAGGCCAGGCCAAAAGGAAGCACCCTGTATTGGTAGTGTTTTCCTTGAAACAGGAACCGAAGGAACCTTCTGTGGGTTGGATGGATGAGAACATGGGTGTACACATCCTTGAGATCTAGAGAACAAAGCCAATCCTGACTCTGAAGGTATGGCAGCAGAGATCCGAGAGAAATCATTTTGAATTTCTCCTTCTCAGAGAATTGAACAAATTCCTTGTCATCTAAGATAGGTCTGTAACCCCCTGTTTTCTTTGGGATAAGAAAATAAGAGGAATAGAACCCTGTACCCTGTTGATGAAGGGGTACTTCTTCTATTGCCCCTTGGGCAAGAAGGATAGCGACCTCCTGACCTAACAGGTTGATGAGAGAGGTCGGAGAATTGAACTGCTTTACTACTGTGTGAGGGGGCATGCTTGAAAAATGAAGCTTGTACCCCTCCTTTATGATGGAGAGTGTCCAATGCTCTGCTGTTATTTGCCCCCATCTTGGGGCAAAATGACATAACCTTCCTGGAATGGTGGAAGGTTCTGGTCAGCATCCATTTCATTGGCCTTTTCCTGCCAATCTTTACCAAACAGGTTCTCACCAGTACAAGGGATATTTCCCAAATTGTCTTGTACCCAGAGCTCTAAATCAGTTGCCTGGAGCCAAGCAATTCTACGTGCACCTATGGCCATAGCCGAGGTTCTGCTTATGCACTCAAAGCAGTCAAAGGCTGCACGGTTGGAAAATTTAGAAACATCTTGGGCATGTTTGACCAAAGTGAGAAAAGCCTGACTTTTATCCTCAGGAAGAAAGCACAGTTACTTACCTGTAACAGGTGATCTCTGGGAACAGCAGGAATTAGTCTTCACATATGGGTACGTCGGTACCGACGGAGCCTGCATGGGAATGCTCCCCAGCATCCAATCAGAAAGCTTTTGGGAGCATCCCTCGCGCCTGCGCGCTGACTTCCCGCCTTTCCCACTGCCTCTCCTCAGTTGAGTTTCATAGCTGAGACAGAAGGAGAGAAAGAGGAAAGGAAATAGATAGATACAACTCCTAGGGGAGGTGGGTGGGTTGTGAAGACTAATTCCTGCTGTTCCCAGAGATCACCTGTTACAGGTAAGTAACTGTGCTATCTCCAGGAACAAGCAGGAATGAGTCTTCACATATGGGGACTCCCTAGCTGTGGGTGCCAGGGGAGATCCCATAAAATGCGTATCCCTGGGACAGGACGGCATTTCTCAAACCTGGATCCCCGGCATCCCCCGAGGGATGGGGAGTAGGAGTTGAATAGAGAAGAGCTGTAGAGGAACAGCGAATCTAAAGACTACAGGGAAAAAAGTCTTTAGAAGGTATGTCAAGTATCACTAAAAAAATTTAATGAACTAGCACAATAGAGAGCTTACCTACTGGATTGTAGGAAAGAGAACTGTCATGGAGTGTACTGTAGATGCAGTAGCGAAATCCTCAAGGTAACTTCACAGCAGTGAGGATGAAGTTCCAAACCTGGAATGGGCAGGTGACCCAGGTGTCAACTGGGGTAGGAGAAGAACGGCAGGTCTTCAATGGAAAGCTTTATGGGAAAAAGCTGAAAACTCTTTTAGGTACAGAGTTATTGACATTGAGAACTAAAAGAGAAGACTGACCGATCTGGAGAATTAGCCCAGTCCTAAAGGGAAGAGGGGTTATGGAAAAAAGCCCCTATTCCCAAGGAGAAGAGAAGTGTACTCAAAATACTGAAGATGTACACTGTCTTCCCTAGCTGGTAAGAGATAGGAAGACATTAAAGTTTGATACTTCATAGATAGGGAGATCTATAACAAAAATAGAAGCTGTTTACATCACAGCAATAATATTGTGTATAACCGCTCCCACGTACTGAGCTGTATGGGAATAGGCAAGCGGACTGTCTGGACCCCTTAAGAAGGGAAAAGCTTTATAGCACAGACAGTTAGGGAGATAGTAGGTAATACTTAGCGTCCTATGAACATCTCCCCATGGGCAGATTATATATATATATATATATATATATATATATATGGAGAGACATACATATCTATATATAAGTGTATATATGTCTAGATATGTGTGAAATACAGGTATATATATATATATATGGGCATGACTTATGCCCACAAAGACTACAGAAATATGTATGTATAGGACATATACATACACGAAAATAAGTCTGCGGAGACATGCCTGCAACTGAGCCCCACAAAAACATTCACATGGGGAATGTGATGGGAAAGATTCATCTAATAATGAGGGGGTAAAAACCACCTGAAGATATATAGAGAATCTATTTGTGTGGTGCAGGAATGTAGTTCAGTGGAAAGCACAGTTACTTACCTGTAACAGGTGATCTCTGGGAACAGCAGGAATTAGTCTTCACATATGGGTACGTCGGTACCGACGGAGCCTGCACGGGAACGCTGCCCAGCTTCCAATCAGAAAGCTTTTGGCAGCATCCCTCGTGCCTGCGCGCTGACTTCCCGCCTTCTCCAGAGCCTCTCTTCAGTTGAGTTTCAAAGCTGAGGCAAAGGCGAGGAGAGGAAAGGAAGAAGAAGATAAGAGATGCAACTCCTAGGGGAGGTGGGAGGGTTGTGAAGACTAATTCCTGCTGTTCCCAGAGATCATCTGTTACAGGTAAGTAACTGTGCTATCTCCAGGAACAAGCAGGAATGAGTCTTCACATATGGGGACTCCCTAGCTGGAGATGCCAGGGGGAGATCCCATAAAAATGCAGGAGCCTGGACCAGGGGTGCATTTTGTCTCCAGGAATCCCCGGCATCCAAAGTGGGATGGAGGGTAGGAGTTGACAATAAAGGAGCTGTGAGGAAAGAAACAGCATAGTCAAGGACTACAGGGCCCTACAGACTACAGGAGTCCTTGGTATATATGATGAGTAGCATTAAAACACCTTTAATGTACACTTAAAATATGCAGCTTACCTACTGTATTGTAGGAAGTAGAGAGCATGATGGAGTCTACTGGATAAGCAGTGGCGGAATCTTCAAGGTGACCTCCCAGCAGTGAGGATGAAGGTCCAGACCTGGAGGTAGCAGACGATCCAGGAGTCAACTGGGTAGGATTAGACGTCAGGTCTTCAATGGAAGCTTTATGGGAAAAAGCTGAAAACTCCTTTAGGCATAAAGTCATTAACTTTGAGGACTAAAGGAAGAAGACTGACGGAGTTGGAGAACTAGCCCAGTCCTGGCGGGAAGAGGGGGACTGGAAAAAACCCCTATTCCCAAGGAGAACAGCTGTGTACTCAAAGATAAAGATGTACACTATTTTTCCTAGCTGGCGAGAGGTAGGAAAAATATTGAAGCTTGATGCTTCAAGGACTTAAAGAAAAAATGGAAGATGTTAGCACCACAGTAGTTATAGGTGCATGACAGTTTCTGCATCGTAATATGATATGCGAAGTAGGGCGATAGACTGTCTAAAACCTCTAGAAGGTAAAACATTTAGTATAGACAGTAAGGGTGATAGTGTGTAAGACATATCAACCCTTAAGAAGCCCCCCGACACATATATATAGACATATATATATATGTGGATGGAATATATATATATATATATATATATATACACATATGTCCATATGTGTATATTAGGATATGGGTGGAGAAATGTATCAAAATATATATATATATATATATAGATAGATATGATATACTGAAATATATATACATTTGTGGGGCATGGTTTTGCACCACCAGAGAAATGATATAGGTATGTAGACATATATGGAGATGCTACATACAAGATAACAAGTTGAAGATACATGTCTACCACCCAGCCCCATAATTGTACATGGGGAATATAAAAGAAAAAGATTCTTCGCTCTACAAGAGGGTGAACCCACTTGGGATATGCATAGAGAATCTATTTCCGTGGATTGAGGGATGCAAGAAGGCAATCCAACAAGATAACCGTGATGTTTGCGTGAGAACAGATGATCATATGAATCTGTAAGGAACAAGGCGGGAGTTCCACAGAACACGGACATGGCAGATGTGCAGAAACGCAGAAGAAGATACCAGAGGGACCTACTGGAGGGACCCAGAGGTAGCATGCGTAAACATCAGCGTTGGATTTTCACGCAGAAGAACTTATATTTCATGTTAACACCCCAGGCCTGAGGGTGTGGAGAACCCTCACAGGCATGGGAAGGGATTATAAGCTTTTCCCTACTAATAGAGAAGCTTTAGAGACAAGGTCAATGCTCTATAGCAAGGCCCTCATAGTAGAAAGCTTCTCTGAAGACTGCAGAGAGCATTGTGCAGGAGAGACATGAGATAAACTGACTGAAGTCAGGTGTGTTGCCATATCCTAGGAGAGGAGATGGATAGAATAATGTGAGAAAGCCTAAAAGAGTAGGAGGATCCAAGATAGCTGACGAGTAGCTTGGAATCACTACTGAGGCTAGACAAAATTTTGAACAAGGGACTGGAACTTGTAAAAAGTACCAGTAATACAATCACTGTAACTCCTGCAGGCACAGCTGCTGACGGAAACAGCAGAGAGATTGTCCTGTGTCCAATAAAGAAAAACAGACAAGAAAGGAGAGGAGATATCCCTTCTCCCTGTCTGAGGAACGAGCTTGCTAGAGAAGCCTTTCAGTATGGTACCCCTCAGTTAGGGAAAAAGCCCGGTTGAGAGGGTAGAACAAGTAATTGGAGGGTGACGTACCCATAGGGTAAGTCAACTGAAGGAAAAAATGTTCAGTTGGGACAGAACTATCAGAGTAAGAAGAGGAGAAGTCTGTAGTCCCTGAACAAAACTTTTCCGACAGCTTAGTACACTGAAAAAGAAAAGCACAGTGAATAAACTTCTAATGGGTAGAAGTGAACTGTAGAGTATAATTCCCAGCCCCTATGGTTGCTGGGAATGGTGAGACTGGACAGAGCTGGAGGACTTCAGACTAGGATGAGGTGTCCCTTGTTTAGGTACAGCCGAATGATGGGCAGGAGATGAATGAAACTTTCTTTTCTTAGGGAAAGAAGGTTTGGTAGGACATTTCCTACCTTTCGAAGAAGGAGGTGGCTTAGAATGGTCCTTAGTGGAAGGAGAGTCGACGGAGCATTGAGCAACCTGACGTAAAGCCTCCTTATTGAAGAGACCTTCTCCTGTACAAGGAGAATGAGCCAATATAGTTTGTGCCCATCTGCTCAAGTCTGAAGCTTCGAGCCAGGCTCTGCGACGTGCTGCAATGGCAATAGCAGAGGATCTGCTAACAGACTCAAAAGAGTCTATAGAAGCACGAGAAAGGAACCAAGATATATTCCGGCTATGATTGAGTAGCAAGGAATAATTAGTAGCCTTGGGCTCTGGCATAAAAGGGGTCAAAAGAGACAATCTCTCCGTGACCTCCTGGAGTGTGAGACTCATGTGGAAAATATATGAAAGAATTCTGGAGGCCAGCATAGATGTTTGGAAGGCTTGACGACCAAACGCATCGAGTGTTCTTGAAGAACGACCTGGCGGATAAGAAGAATGCTTCTTCTTGCTCTTAACCTTCCTCCGTGCTGATTCCACTACAAGGGAACGATGAGGAAGTTGAGGCTTCTGAAATCCTGGGGAGGGAGGCACCCGGTACCGAACCTCAGTGGCTGTAGAAGGTAGAGGAAGCCGTAAGGGTGATTTCCAGACCCTCAGAAGGAGATCCTGCAGAGCAGGATGTAAAGGAAGCATCATATTTTCCATTTGTGCCGGTGAGCCAGGAATAGTATCACAACCAGGGATAGAGATATTAAGAAAGGTTGCCATATCCAGGAGAAAAGCCTGAAAAGACTGATCTCCTATGGGAACCTTCCGTGGTAAGGCTAAAGAAAGAGGCTGAGCACCAGAGGACGTACCGTGGTGTGAGGAGAGAAATCTAGTAGATGGACAAGGATTTTGGTATGGTAACTTAGAGGCAGTGAGTACTGCATCAGCAATCCCAGGTATCGGTTCCAAACTAGGCATCGGTGCAAGAACAGGCATCGACATCGATACTGACACAGGGCCAGCAGTTGAAGTTGTCATCGGGAACTGCTGCAATGGTACCGAGATCATGCGAGAGTTATGGCTAGGATCCTCGGAACTGCTTATCTGGAAACGACGGGAGTCGGTTCCGGGACGCGTCGGTACCCAGTCCTCGAGACTAGATATCGATTCAAGACTCGGCATCGAAGGAAGCGAGTCTATCGATGCATGTCTCGAGGGTACCGACGTCGGTGGTAGTATCGGCGATGCCGATACCGGTAAAGCAGCCTGGGTTACATCGATCGGTCCCGAAGGTACCGAGGATGCCCGATGACAACCTCTCGCTGGGAGAACGTTATTCCACACCGGTGCCGATGCCGGGGTATCGGAACCGATCGAAGCCGGTACCGTCCCGGAGCAAGGCTGAGATATGGAAATGTCCATCGGTATCGTATCGCCCGGCCCCAAAAGTGCCGAGGATGCTAGAGGACGATTCCTGGTGAAGAGTGAAACACTCGACACCGAAGCCGATGCCGGGGAAACGGTACCGCTGGAAGCGGATACCCGCACCGTGCACGGCTGGGATCGAGGGAAGTCAATTCGGAGCGTATCGATCGGTCCCGAAGGTACCGAGGATGCCCGATGACGATCCCTGGTGAAGAGTGGAACACTCGACACCGGTGCCGATGCCGGGGGATCGGTACCGCTCGAAGCGGATACCACCCCCGGACATGGCTCAGGTATGTTTTGTGAGGGGTGAGCCCCAGGAACAACCTGAAACCCCTTTAATGCTTTGGAGCCTGCAGACTCCCGCAGGGGTAATGCCAATGGATTCTTGAGGGTAAGGCCGGAACCGTCACCATGCTGGGCATGGGACATACCACTCAAGCATTGACTAGTCTTAACAGACTGTTTGTGGGTTACCTGATCCTGTGAAGAGGAGAAACCGGGTTCCCTCACTGCCGAATAAAAAACGGTATCGAGGGAAACTCTAAAAACTGAAGGTTTCCTTACAAAAGTATCCCCTGACAAGTCAGGGGAAAAAGGGTCAGGACCCACACAATTGAGACACCAACTATTGGAGTCTAAAGGGAAACAGGTGTTTCCACATCGAATGCACTTCTTAGGAAAAGAAGTCTCCATGAGGAAGAGGCCTGGTAGGCCCAACAAGTTAAGGCAAAAAACTGAAGAAAAAGTTTCTCAGAATTTAATCAAAAATCCACCGGCGGTACCGGTGGCAGCGGGAAATACAGCCGCGACCACAAGAAAACAAAAACTAAAGTAGTTAAAGTAAGTAAAAAGAAAAGTTTCTGCGGTGACAGGAGGACATCCTGCCGGCTCCGCGGAAAAACGAAAACTGAAGAGAGGCTCTGGAGAAGGCAGGAAGTCAGCGCGCAGGCGCGAGGGATGCTGCCAAAAGCTTTCTGATTGGAAGCTGGGCAGCGTTCCCGTGCAGGCTCCGTCGGTACCGACGTACCCATATGTGAAGACTCATTCCTGCTTGTTCCTGGAGATTAACCAGTATGGTTGCGTGAAAAAACAGAGGGTAATAGCAGTCTGGCAAGAGCACGTCAGGAGTACTTTAGGACACTGACATGTCCAATGGACAGAAAACGCATAGAAGAAGATACCAGGATGACCCAGCCAAGGGACACAGGGGTATCATGTATACTAAGAGAGTATGCGTTGTCCAAGTGGAGCAAAAGAGCATAATGCCAAGCTGTAAGGAAAAAAAGGGGTAGATTCCTGCAAGATTGGGAACTCCTTGGACATTCACGCAGAAAAAGCTTGTCTTCTGAATCACAACAGGAGACAAGAGGGTATAAAGAACCCCTATAGTCATGGAATGATTATATAAGCTTTTTCTACTATATGGAAAAGCCCTCAGAGACAAAGTCCAATGCTCTGTAGCAAGGACCCATAGTAGAAAGCTTCTCTGAAGATTGCAGAGAGCATTGTGCAGGAGGATTATAAGATAAAACTGACAGAAGTCAGGTGTGTTGCCACATCCTAGGCAAGGATATGGCTAGAAGAAGATAACCTGTAGTGAATAGTGTTATGCAAGATAGTTGAAAGTAGCTTGCAATGAGTATTAAGTAATCACTGGAACTCCTGCATATACAGCAACTGAACAAAACAGCAGAGGGGATTCTTCTGTATGAAAACAGAGAGAAAAAACAGACAAAGGGAGCGGAGAGATTCCCGTCCCTTTCTGATGAGTTGTTTAGAGCATGCATTGAAGGATAACAAAAAGTCTACACTGGAAAGGAAGGGAAGTGTTGCAGTATGGTACCAACTCAAGCAGGGGAAACCCTGGAAGAGAGGGGGTTGGAAAGTGACTTACCATATGGTAAGTCAGCTGAAGGAAAAGATGTCCATATGGGAACAGAAACTATCATGGGATAGTTGTAATCTCCCTTCGTGGTAGTAAGAAGGGGAGAATTCTGTAACCTATGGACAAAAGTATCCTAACAGCTTGGCATACTGAAAAAGAAAAAAACAGGAACCTATGGTTGCTGGTTATGAGTAGACTGGCTAGAGTCTGGAGACTTCAGACTAGGATGAGATGTCCCTTGTTTGGGTACATCTGGAGGATGAGCAGGAGAAGGGTGAAACCTTCTTTTCTTAGGGAAAGAAGGTTTGGTAGGACATTTCCTACGTCGTGGGGAAAAAGGCGGCTTGGGATGGTTTCCAGAACCAGGGAAGTCAGTGGAGCAATGAGCAACCTGACGTAAAGCCTCTTTATTGAAGAGATTTTCTCCAGTACAAGGAGAGTTACCCAGTGTATGTTGTGCCCATCTGCTCAAGTCTGAAGCTTGCAACCAGGCTGTACGACGTGCTCCAATGGCAATAGCAGAGGATCTGCTAATAGACTCAAAAGAGTCTAGAGAAGCACGAGAAAGAAACCAAGAGATATTCCTGCTATGATTAAGAAGCAAGGAATAGTCAGTGGCCTTAGGCTCTGACAAAAAAGGGGACAAAAGAGATAATTTCTCTGTGACTTCCTGAAGTGTCAGGCTCATATAAAAAATATATGAGATAATCCTTGAAGCCAGCATGGAAGTTTGGAAGGTTTGACGTCCAAAGGCATCAAGTGCTTTGGATGCACGACCTGGCGGATAAGAAGAGTGCTTCTTCTTGCTTCTTACCTTCCTCATAGCTGATTCCACTACAAGGGAATGATGTGGAAGTTGGTTTTGCTGAAAGCCCGGAGAGGGAGGCACCTGATACAGAACATCCCTGGCTGTAGAAGGCGAAGGAACTCTTAAAGGTGATTCCCAAATCCTCAGAAGAAGGTCCTGCAAAGAATGACGTAAAGGAAGCATTATATTTTCCTTTTCTGCAGGATCTTGGTTAAGATTAGAGCCAGGAATAGGAATGGCAAGAAAGGTTGCCATGTCAAGGAGAAATTTCTGAAAAGAAGGATCTCCAATAGGAACTACTCCTGGGTAGGCTGAAGTTGAAGAAGCAGCTTGAGCACCAGAAGACATACTGGACTGGTGCAGAAAAAGAATCCTGCTAGATGGAGAACGATACTGACAGTTCTGATTCGAGGCAGTTAGTACTGCATCATCGGTTCCCGGTATCGATTCCAAGCTAGGCATAGAAAGGATCGATGGCACCGATTGAACTGCAGGAATCGACATCGATACCGAGAGCTGTATCGGACACGGTAATACCATCGAAGCAGGTATCGGAGGCTGCTGAAGCGGTACCGAGGTAACCAGAGAGGCTTAGTAAATATCCTCGGTACTGCGTAATCGGGAACAATATGGGTCGGTTCCGAAACGCGTCGGTACCAAGTTATCTAGACTGAGTATCGATTCCAGACTCGGCATCGAGGGGAGCGGGTCTATCGATGCATGCCTAGAAGGTACCGACATCGGTGGTGGTATCGGCGATGCAGATACAGGAAAGTCAATCAGAGTGGTATCGAGGATGTCTGATGACAATTCTGGTGAAGAGAGGAATACTCGACACCGATGCCCCAACCGGGGTATCGGTACCGCTCGAAGCCGATACCAACCCCGAACATGGCGAAGATAGAGGAAAGTCAATCTGAGTGGTATCGATCGGTCCCGAAGGTACCGAGGATAGCAGATGACGATCCCTGGTGAAGAATGGAACACTCGACACCGTTGCCGATGCCGGGGTATCGGTACCGCTCGAAGCCGGTACCAACCCCAAGCATGGCGGAGATACAGGAAAGCCAATCTGGATCGTATCGATCGGCCCCGAAGGTACCGAGGACACCAGATGACGATCCCTCGGTGAAGAGTGCAGCACTCGACACCGGTGCCGGTGCCGGGTTATCGGTACCGCTCGAAGCAGATACCACCCCCTGGCACGGCTCAGGTATGTTCTGTGAGGGGTGAGCCCCAGGAACAACCTGAAACCCAGTGAATGCTTTGGAGCCCGAAGACTCCCGCCGGGGTTTTATTGCCAAAGGGATCTTGAGGGCAAGGCCGGAGCCGTCATCATGCTGAGCATGAGACTTACCCTTCAAGAATTGGCTAGTCTTAACAGACTGTTTGTGGGTTACCTGATCCTGGAGAGAAGAAAAAAACGGTGTCCTCACCTCCGGAGGAAAAACGGCATCGAGGGAAACTCGAAAAAGGGAAGGTCTTCTCCCAATAGAACAGCCTGATGGTTCAGGGGAAAAAGGGTCAGGACCCAAACAGGTTAGACACCAAGCCTTGGAGTCTAAACAGAAAACTATGTTTCCACAATGAAGGCACTTCTTAGGGGAAGAAGGCTCCATGTTGGAGAGGCCTGGTAGGCCCAAAAAGAAGCACCGGCGGTACCGGTATCGGCGGGAAGAACAGCCGCGACCACAAGAAAACAAGGAAATAAGAATTTTAAAGAGAAAAGTTTCTGCGGTGACAGGAGGACGTCCTGTCGGCTCCGCGGAAAAACGAAAACTGAGGAGAGGCAGTGGAAAAGGCGGGAAATCAGTGCGCAGGCGTGAGGGATGCTCCCAAAAGCTTTCTGATTGGATGCTGGGGAGCATTCCCGTGCAGGCTCCGTCGGTACCGACGTGCCCATATGTGAAGACTCATTCCTGCTTGTTCCTGGAGATAAGGACTTAAAGCCTCTAAATCATCTGTGACCTCCTTCAGGAACATTCCCATGTAGAGACTATAGGAACTGATCCTGGCAGAAAGCATGGAAGCTTGGAAGACCCGACGTCCAAAAGCATCCAGGGTTCTGCACTCACATCCTGGAGGATTAGAGGCATGTCTTTTTGCACTCTTGATCCTTCTCATAGCTGACTCCACTACAATAGAGTGGTGAGGAAGCTGAGCCTTATGGAACCCAGGACAAGGAGGGACTCGATACATAGTATCCAATCTACGAGAATGAGGAGAGGTGGTAAGAGGTGTTTCCCACATCCTTAACATGAGATCATATAAAATCTCATGAATGGGCAAGGTTGCTGCCTCCTTAGGAGTTTTGGGATATTGTAGAATTTCTAACTCCTTGGCCCTTGGCTCTGTTTCAGGGGCCACAGTAATGGACAGGCCCCGAGCCACCTCCCTGATAAAATCCTGGAAGGAAATATCCTCTGGAGGAGACATCTTGCGTTTAAGGGAAGAGGGCTCCTCTGGGAGAAGCATCACTGCATCGACAGAACTGTCAGAATCCTCAGATTCTTCTGAGGACTCGAAATATCGTCTGTCCGGATGCTCTTGAAGAGCCCGATACCCGTACCGACCAAAGTCGGTACCGGGAGTAACCGGTACCGGGGTATTGGTACCGGAGGTCATCGGATGTCTGGGTACCGGCAAAGCAGACACCGATGCCGATGCTGATGCTATCGGTACCGGTACCGATACCGGTGCCGGTGGAATTGTCTGTCACGGTTCTGAGGGCGTCGATGCCGCAAGGAAAGCCGCCAGACTGTGTTCCATAGCCAGAACTCTCTGGTCTATCAACGCTGCCAATGCCTGGATGTCGGTACCGGAGGAGACCGCCGGTACCCCAGAGCATGGCACCAGTAGTTCTGCTGAGGTAGAGGCCTCGAGAACATCCTGGAACCCCGATAATGCTTTGGAAGCCAAAGCCTCCCGCTGGGGTAATTTTGCCGGTGCAGAATTCTCGAGGGTAACACCAGAGGCATCTCGATACTTGGAAGGAGATCTACCCTTTGAGGACCGGCTGGATTTATGTTTAGTTACCTGAGATCCACGGGAGGAAGAAGCAGCTCTGGAAGACGTCGATGCCACCGAAGTTGCATCAGAGGGAAACAGGGTACTGAACTTAGCAGCTCGGTTCTGCCGACCTCTTTTAGACATCATGGCGCAGGACATACAATCCGTGATGGAGTGGTCAGGACCTAAACATTTTAGACACCATTCATGGGTGTCGGTGATGGAAATGGTACCGCCACACTTGGTGCACTTTTTGAAACCTGAGGCAGGTTTAAAGGCACATGCACCTGAAGAAAAAGAAAAAAGAGAATATATATATATTTTTTTACAGAAATAAGAAGAGAAAAAACCGGCGGTACCGGTATAGCGTCGAGGAAGGCAGACGCGACCACAAAAAAGAAAAATAAAAACTGGAGAGAGGCATTTGGGAAAGGTGGGAAGGCAGCACGCAGGCGCTGTGGGATGCTCCCAAAAGCTTTCTAATTGGACGCTGGGGAGCGTTCCCACGCAGGCTCCGTCGGTACCGACGATACCCATATGTGATGACTACATTCCTGCTTGTTCCTGGAGATAGCAATTTTTCTTCCAAAACAGGAGCCATACTAATTAAGTAAATAGATTACAAATGAATCAGGAGGAAACCGGGAAAAGGACCATCACAATTGGATAATTCTAATCGCAAATACTCATTACGATACGAACCATTCCAAGAAAAATTTAAAAGATTCAAAAGGGCAACCTACCACACATTATTGTAAACCTCAGATGTTATCTAATGGACAAGTCCACTGAATAAACCAAATAATTGTCAAACTCAAGGCAAAGTAACCTAATACAGAACCATAGTGTTATTCACATCAAAGCAGGAGAGACAACAAAGTATTCAGTACCAAAAAGACCAATTCTGATCCAAATCGCATTTGGCAAACAAAGGGAGGCCCAACCCTACCAGTCCCCATCACCTCCATAGCAAGCTGATCATAGAAAACAATATCATAAACTTCATATATAGGCTTAACAAATGCCAATCAATGGCAGCATTAAAACCAGCAGGACAAATAGTGTTCAGAACAAAGATCCAATATAGTTTCTTATGGACCAGGCATTTACAAAGATCACCCCCATGAACATCGGGGGGAAAATGGTCTATACCAAAGACCCAAAGCTCTTCAAAAGAATGCCCCAAAGATTTACAATTTTGAACCATAGGGACTTCCACAATATTACAGTTAAGGCAACACTTAAGCTCCAGTATACGAATCCTCAGCTCTCTAGTTGTCTGACCAACACATTACAAGGACATCTTACAGCATAAAACTATAAAAGTTGATCTACAAGGTGTCTGCCAGCGTAGCTTATATATTTGACCCTTGTGTTGGAACTCTGATAGCTCTAAGGATACTGCACATATTTGGCAGTGGCTACACAAAGAGTGGCCATCTCTTATTTCTGTTCTAGCTACTATTAAAGGCAGGGCCAGCCCATCCACTAGGCAAGCTAGGCAGCCATAGCAGCACACATGTGCGGCATGCTACCCCTCCCCACCAGCTGCCACTGATTCTGTTTGGGGGGAGGCGGACAGCGGCACTATTTCCAAAAGCAGCTGCTTTTTGCTGCCACTTTCTTGCCCACGGCACTTGCTCCCTCCAACAGTAAGTTGCAACGAAAGGGAATCAGAAGTGCCAGGCCATGTGTGCTGAAGGATATGGCCTGCCTCAGGTAAGAAAGCAACAGCAAAAAGCCGCTGCTTTTCAAAATACTGCTGCTGCCCGCCTCCCAAGACTGAATCGGTGGGGGAGGGGGTGGGGGAGGGGGGAGGCAAGGCTAGGGTTTCTGCCTAGGGCAGCAGAAACCCTTGGGCTGGCCCCAAATATAGGAATCCTAGTAGGACTTATAAATTCCCTGATATTTCAACTTCAAGAATACCATTCTGGTATTCACCCTCTGTAAACCAGGAACCACATTCAAAATAGCCGCATGTCTCTGTACTATTTTTCTCATCTCTGCATTAAGGGGAGAAAACTGTAATGAAATGGACATATGAACTATCATGGGCATGATCTCTATTATAGAGGGCACATTTCCTAGCCCTCCGTACAACATGAGAGGGATACCCACATTGGAGAAAGTCTTGTACCAGATTTTTTAGACTGAACAAGAAATTCTTCTTTAGAGCTGCAATTTCAGCAATACCAAATAAATTACGAAAACAGCAAGCTATTTTTGAGAGCTTGAGGGTGCGCACTATGGTAATATAATAGTGTATTCCTATCAGTGGATTTTTTAAATAAACTTGTATAAAAAGAACCATTAATCTTAATCACCATAATATCCAAATAGGACATTTTCTCATGGCTTAATTCAGTTGATGTCAACATTCATTTTACATTAGCTCAGAGCAAACATTTAAAATTAGCCAATGACACAGTATCTACTCTCCATAGGGCGAAAAAGTCATCAATGTAACGCTTCCATAACAACAAATTCATCCTATGGGGGTACTGTGCCAACCATTGTTGCTCAAATTTTGCCATGAGCAAGTTTGCAACGGAGGGGCCATGATGGCACCCATTGCAACCCCTTGTATTTGTTGATAAAATTTAACAAACATGAAAAACTTTTGGTCATTGCCATAGTGGCTAGGGAAACCAGAAAATCTATATGGTCCAATGTTAAAAGACCCCCACATCCAACAAAGTTTCTTTAATCACCACCAAGGTTTCAATCAGATATATCTGTATAGAGCTAAGTGACATATAGTGTCACTAACAAATCATCAACTATTTGTTCCCTTTCAAAACTCTAACATTCAGAAAATGTCTAGAATCTTTTAAATATGAAGAAACCCTCATCAACAAGGGTCTTAGGTAGGCATCAACAAAAGTGGAGAGGGGTTCCATCAAGGATCCTTTTGAGGATACAAATGGGTGGCTTGGGGGATTTATTAATTTTTTTATGAATCTTCAGAAGCAAATATAACAGAGTAGTTGTCTATGTAACAGGATTTAAATAGCGATATTCTTTTTTATTCAAATATCGCTGGACAAGTCTGCTTTCCATAAGAACTTTTCCATTTTTGCAACAGTGAGGTTGGCTAAAGGTTTATAAACTGTCTGATCATCTGACATAAAGCCTCAATACGATATGACTTGGTGTCCGTTAGGACAATACCTCTTCCCTGGTCCGCTCTTTTACTAACAATATCAGGGTTAGAGTGTAACTGTGATAGGGCTATTTGTTCTTCTTTTGATAACCTATGGACTGTCAACCCACACTGATCTTTCTCCAAAGCAACCATATCCCTCAAAACCAAATCTTTAAAGCTTAAAATCGCTGGATGAGGTAGCCCAAGTGGAACCCAAACTGATTGGAGGGAGTTTGATTCTATCAATACATCATTAATTCCATCAACATTATGATTCAGCATTCCACTATTAGCAATCTGACCAATAATCGTGTCATTATTAGCAAAAAAAAGCTCTTATATTCAATTTACATAACAAATTTTCAAAATCAATTATGAACTGAAAAGGGTTATGAGACATTATAGGCACAAAGGAAAGGCCACAAGGCTTTTTCTTGGGCCTCAGTCAAGTCAAAAGATGACAAAATTTAAGACAACTGATCTTGAAAAGTCTTTTGAGATCAGTTCCATGGACGACACCATTGTCGCAAAGCATTCAGGGGTTGGTCTCGCCAATTTCCTTGACCTATTTGTTTCTTGAATTCTTGCCTTTGTCCAACAAATATTGCTCATCTTCTGAAGGGTGATGGTCTGAATTTGATGACTCATCAGTTGAAATATTAAACCCTAAGCATTTCTTCTTCTTCTCTGAGGGTTCATTCTGGAGTAGATCTGCCCCATCTTACAATCTTGGCCATCTCATGATAATATTGGAATTACAGAGCTTAAAAGGGAGAGAGGAGGCATTGTGGGTTAAACGAGAAAGAGGGAAAGATAAATCTATTTGCATTGGTGTGATATACAGACCTCCCTCACAAGAGGAAGAGGTGGACAGAGAGTTAATTGAAGACATACGCAGCATTGCTAGGAAAGGGGAAGTGCTACTGATAGGAGATTTCAATATTCCAGATGTTGATTGGCACATTCCTGCTGCAGTATCATCTAGAAGTAAGGAGATCCTGGATTCTCTACAGGAAGAGCTATTCAGGCAATTGGTAACAGACCCCACACGTGAAGGGACCATACTGGACTTGGTGCTTACCAATGGTGAAAGTGTTTCTGATGTTGTAGTGGGAGATCATTTTGCATCCAGTGATCACCAGATGGTGTGGTTCAGTATTAGGACTAGGGCTGTTAGAATCCATTCCAAGGTGAGGATCTTAGACATTAGGAAGACTAACTTTGCGAAGATGGGCCAATACCACAGGGAATCGTTAGTGGGATGGGAACAGCTGGGGGATGTAGAAAAACAGTGGGCAAAACTGAAAGGGGATATTTTAAGAGCAACCAACCTTTTTGTTAAAATGGTAAATAAAGGCAAAAGGAAAAGGAGACCGCTATGGTTTTCTAAGGAAGTAGCTGAAAAAGTGAAGAAAAAGAGGGAGGCCTTCATGAAATACAAGAGATCACAGAGAGAGGAAGACAGGCATCTGTATTTGGAAAAACTTAGAGAAGCTAGCAAAGTAGTAAGAAGGCAAAGATTCAAAAGGAGGAGGAAATAGCCAATGCAATAAAATGGGGGGATAAGACATTTTTCAGATATATTAGTGAGAAGAGGAAGGGCAAAAGTGGTATTGCCAGACTCAAGGGTGCAGGGGGGGGAATATGTAGAAGCTGATAAGGATAAAGCGGAATTGCTTAACAAATATTTTTGTTCTGTGTTCACAGATGAAGAACCAGGAGCAGGACCTCAGAAAACACCCACAAATAGGAACAGAAGCGAGGGACATCTTGAACAATTTTCAGAAGACTGTGTTCGTGAGAAACTAGCTCAACTTAAAGTAGACAAAGCGATGGGACCGGATGGGATACACCCTAGAATACTGAGGGAACTTGGGGACGTTCTAGCAGCTCCACTGACTGACCTTTTCAATGCCTCGTTGGAGTCGGGAGTGGTGCCAAAGGACTGGAGAGAGGCTCATGTGGTGCCTTTACACAAAAGCGGAAGTAAGGATGTGGTTGAAAACTACAGGCCAGTTAGTTTAACTTCGGTGGTGAGTAAATTATTGGAAACACTGCTGAAAGAGAAAATAGTGAGGTTTCTGGAGTCCAGCGGATTACAGGATCCGAGGCAGCATGGATTCACCAGAGGCAGGTCTTATCAGACAAATCTGATTGATTTCTTTGACTGGGTGACCAGGGAGTTGGACCGAGGGAGAGCTCTAGATGTGGTGCATTTAGATTTCAGTAAAGCCTTTGACACTGTTCCTCACAGGCGACTTATAAACAAACTGAGCACCCTAGGGATGGACCCTAAAGTTACTGCTTGGGTTAGAAATTGGTTGGGTGGGAGGCGACAAAGAGTACAAGTAAATGGAGCTCACTCTGAGGAGAAGGATGTTACCAGTGGTGTGCCCCAGGGATCTGTCCTTGGTCCGATTCTTTTTAACATCTTTGTTAGTGATATAGCGGAAGGGCTGTCGGGTAAGGTTTGCCTCTTTGCAGATGATACCAAAATCTGCAATAGACACCCAGGAAGGTGTAGATAACATGAGGAGGGATCTAGCTAAGCTTGAAGAATGGTCTAGAATTTGGCAGCTGGGATTTAATGTTAAAAAATGTAAGGTCATGCATTTGGGCTGCAGCAATCCAAGGGAGCAATACAGTATAGGAGGTGAAGTACTTTTGTCCACTAAAGAAGAGCGGGACCTAGGCGTGGTTGTGTCTGATGATCTTAAAGTAGCTAAACAGGTAGAAAAGGCGACGGCAAAAGCTAGAAGGATGCTTGGGTGCATACGGAGAGGAATGGCTAGCAGAAAAAAGGAGGTGATAATGCCTCTGTATAAGTCTTTGGTGCGACCTCATTTGGAGTATAGTGTGCAATTCTGGAGACCGCACCTTCAAAAGGATGTGAACAGGATGGAGTCGGTGCAGAGGGTGGCTACTAAAATGATTAGTGGGCTTCATTATAAAGCATATGAGGACAGACTTAAGGATCTTAATATGTACACCTTAGAGGAAAGGCGGGATAGAGGTGATATGATTGAGATGTTTAAATACCTCCGTGGCATAAATGTTCAGGGAGAGAGCCTCTTTCAATTGAAAGCAAGTTCTGCTACGAGGGGACATGGGATGAGGGTGAAGGGAGATAGATTCAGGAGTGATATGCGGAAATATTTCTTTACGGAAAGAGTAGTGGATCCGTGGAATAGTCTCCCAGTGGAGGTGGTGGAGATGAGGACAGTAACTGAATTCAAAAAAGCATGGGACCAACACAGAGGATCTCTAAAGGTAAAAAGTGGACTGTTGTAGTTGTTGTTATGGAAGGACAGACTAGATAGGCCATGTGGTCTTTTTCTGTCATCATGTTTCTATGTTTCTATGTTAACTTACGCAGTTTATTATGTTTCAATTCAGAACAAAAGGCATTCATCTTTTGTTTCAATTTTTCTTATTCATCATAACAACTCTTCATGATTAAGCATAGATTTTCCTGAATTTTCCTTATTTCTTGCTAGAAATCTTCCACCGAAATCTTTGTTGTATCTATAATCAAGACCATCAGGTCTAGTGAACATTTATTAAAAATTGTATTCCAGTTATCAAATGTCTTATTTTCTACAAACAGTCTAAGTTCTTTATTTATGCTTAGACCTCGAGGAATTTGTTCATAACGTAAATATTCAGAGTTGATCGATGTAATTCTGAATGTATCAAGTTTTTCCATGTCATTGAAAAAGCTGTCCTGGATACTGTCTCTTGTGTATTCTCTGCATATCTAAAAGTAGTATCTTCTTCAAGAAGCGCTTTAACATGGCTTTCTGCATAAAACTTAACACATCTTGTCATGTAGAACGTGAGGTAGCCATAATGTCATAAGCCAAAAAAAAAAAAACCACACCTCAAAAGAATAGCAGTAAAGCACAAAAAATAACAAAATATTGCTATCAAGATTGTAATGACAATCAATAGAGATTTTGTAACAAACTCCTGAGCAAAAGTGACATCACTGTCTTCATATATCAAAATACAAGGATCACGGCAGCTACAATATCAAACATGTAACAGGTATAATGCTGGCAAAACAGTGGATGTTCTCCAGCCACTATCACTCCTAAAGCCCCAGTGCCTCATACAACCTCCCCAACAATGCTCCTTCCACTCATCACATGTGTGACATTGACTGGCCACCCCAAGCTTCAAGCAATAGCATCCACAGACCATGCAGCCCCTGCTGTGCTTGGCTTGGACCATCATGCCTCAGTTCTGTCCACTGCTTCCTGTGAGTTTTCCAACACCAACTCTTCTCCAGGACTATAGTAGCCCCCCACCCCCCCAACCTCTCTGGGCTGAATTTTATTTGAGGTTGCAGCTATTGCTCTGTGCTCTGATCCTCATGCTAAAATGGCTTCCTCTGAAGAGTACAAGAGGACAAGTGCCCTGGGAAGGCCAGAAAGGTGCAATTCAGGACAGGGGCCATGAAGCCAGGGCAGTACAGCTGGCTACTAACCAGTCCAAGCACCCTTGCAGCTCTACCATTATTTAGGAGAAGCACTGTCAACTCAACTCCTACACCAATCCCACTGAGGCCTACTGCAGACTGCACAGAACTGCTATCCTACCATCTGCTGAAGACAGGAAATACTGGTCATCCAAGGACTGCACAGGGCCTTACATATGGCAATGCCATCAAACCAGTTGTTCTCTATCTCCATCTGCTGGTAGAACATCATAAACCTAAACAACTGGACTAGTCTGGAGAAATGAGAGGGCTTGTAAATCTGTACTCTATGTAAATACAATAATAAAACAATGTAAGCTGTTAAAACTATTTTCCTAAACAATGTTATGCTAAAGTTTATTAGTACAAATGACTATTTTTCCACAAAAAGTATTAAAAGGATTTCTGCATTCACAGATGAAGGGCCCAGAGCAGGACCTCAGAAAACACCCACCAATAGGAACAAAAGTGAAAGGGATCTTGAACGATTTTCAAAACTGTTTGTGAAGAACTAGCTAAACTAAAAGTAGACAAAGCGATAGAGCAGGATGGGATACACCTACTGAAGGAACTTAGGGAAGTTCTTGTGGCTCCACTATCTGACCTTTTCAATGCTTCTTTAGAGTCAGGAGTAGTCCCAGAGGACTAGAGAAAGTAACATGTAGTCCCTTTACACAAAAGCGGAAGTAAAAATGAGGTTGAGAACTACAGGCCGCTTAGTCTGACCTCTGAGATGAGTAAATTAATGGAAATGCTAATAAAACAGAGGATAGTGAGGTTTCTGGAGGCTTGCAGGATCAAAGGCAGCAAGGCTTTACTAGAGGCAGGTCTTGTGAGACAAATCTGATTGATTTCTTTGACTGGGTGAACAGAGTTGGATCAAGGGAGAGACCTAGATGTGATGTACTTAGATTTCAGTAAAGCCTTTGACATGGCTCTGCACAGGTGACTTATAAATAAATTGAGCACCCTAGGGATGGACTCTGAAGTGACTGACTGGGTGAGAAATTGGCTGAGTGAGAGGCGACAAAGGGTGCAGGTAAAGCACAGTTACTTACCTGTAACAGGTGATCTCTGGGAACAGCAGGAATAAGTCTTCACATATGGGTACGTCGGTACCGACGGAGCCTGCACGGGAATGCTCCCCAGCTTCCAATCAGAAAGCTTTTGGGAGCATCCCTCGTGCCTGTGCACTGACTTCCCGCCTTTTCCACTGCCTCTCCTCAGTTGAGTTTCATAGCTGAGACAAAGGAGAGAAAGAGGAAAGGAAGATAGATAGATAGATACAACTCCTAGGGGAGGTGGGTGGGTTGTGAAGACTTATTCCTGCTGTTCCCAGAGATCACCTGTTACAGGTAAGTAACTGTGCTATCTCCAGGAACAAGCAGGAATGAGCAGCCTTAGGCTGTGACAAAAAAAGAGTCAAAAGAGATAATTTCTCTGTGACCTCCTGGAGTGTTAGACTCATATAAAATATATAAGAAATAATTCTTGATGCCAGCATAGATGTTTGGAAGGTTTGACGTCCAAAGGCATCAAGTGCTCTAGATGCACGACCTGGCAGATAAGAAGAATGCTTCTTCTTGCTTTTTACCTTCCTCATTGCTGATTCCACTACAATGGAATGATGGGGAAGCTGAGTCTTCTGAAACCCTGTAGAGGGGGGCACCTGATACAGAACATTAGTTGCTGTAGAAGGTGGGGGAACCCTTAAAGGTGATTCCCATATTCTCAGAAGAAGATCCTGCAAAGAATGATGTAAAGGAAGCATTATATTTCCCTTTTCTGCAGGAGAGCCTTGGTTAAGATTACAGCCAGGGATAGGAATAGCAAGAAAGGTTGCCATGTCAAGGAGAAATTTCTGAAAAGAAGGATCTCCAATGGGAACCATCCCTGGGAAGGCTAAGGTTGAAGAAGCAGCCTGAGCACCAGAGGATGTACTGGTCTGGTGCAGAAAAAGAACTCTACTAGATTGATAATGATACTGGCAGTCACTAGTTGAGGCAGTTAGTACTGCATCGTCCATGCCAGGTATCGATTCCAAACTAGGCATAGAAAGGATCGATGGTACCGATGTAACTGCAGGAATCGACATCGATACCGATACCGGTAATGGCATCGAGGCCATCATCGGAGGCTGCTCCAGCAGTACCGAGGTAACCAGAAAGTCTTGGTGAGTATCCTCGGTACTGCATAACCGGAAATGATAAGGGTCGGTTCCAAGGCGTGTCGGTACCCAGTCGTCTAGACTAGATATCGATTCCAGACTCGGCATCGAAGGGAGCGAGTCTATCGATGCATGTCTAGAGGGCACCGACGTCGGTGGTGGTACCGGCGATGCCGATACGGGAAAGTCAGTCTGGGTCGTATGGATCGGTCCCGAAGGTACCGAGGACGCCAGATGACGAACCCTGGTGAAGAGTGGAACACTCGACACCGGTGCCGATGCCGGGGTATCGGTACCGCTCGAAGCGGATGCCACCACCGAGCATGGCTGAGATACAGGAAAGTCAATATGGGTCGTATCGATCGGTCCCGAAGGTACCGAGGACGCCCGATGACGATCCCTGGTGAAGAGTGGAACACTCGACACCGGTGCCGATGCCGGGGTATCGGTACCGCTCGAAGCGGATACCACCCCCGAGCATGGCTCAGGTATGTTCTGTGAGGGGTGAGCCCCAGGAACAACCTGAAAACCCTGAAATGCTTTGGAGCCCGAAGACTCCCGCCGGGGTTTTAGTGCCAATGGAGTCTTGAGGGCAAGGCCGGAGCCATCATCATGCTTGGCATGAGACTTACCACTCAAGGATTGGCAAGTCTTAACAGACTGTTTGTGGGTTACCTGATCCTGCAGAGAAGAAAAAAACGGTGCCCTCAGTGCAGGAGGGAAAACGGTATCGAGGGAAACTCGAAAAAGGGAAGGTCTTCTCTCAGTAGTCCATCCTGATAGTTCAGGGGAAAAAGGGTCAGGACCCAAACAGGTTAGACACCAGTTATTGGAGTCTAAAAAGAAACTGTGGTTTCACAGTGAAGGCACTTCTTAGGAGAAGAAGGCTCCATGATGAAGAGGCCTTGTAGGCCCAAAAAAGTTAAGACAGAAGCAGAGGGAAAAATCCCTCTGAGTTTAAGGAAAAGAAAAAGAAAAAACCACCGGCGGTACCGGTGGCGGCGGGAAATACAGCCACGACCACAAGAAAACAAAAATTGAAGTATTTAAAGAAAAACGTTTCTGCGGTGACAGGAAGACGTCCTGCCGGCTCCGCGGAAAAACGAAAACTGAGGAAAGGCAGTGGAAAAGGCGGGAAGTCAGTGCACAGGCGCGAGGGATGCTCCCAAAAGCTTTCTGATTGGAAGCTGGGGAGCATTCCCATACAGGCTCCGTCGGTACCGACGTACCCATATGTGAAGACTCATTCCTGCTTGTTCCTGGAGATAAGGAGCTCACTCTGAAGAGAAGGATGCTACCAGTGGTGTGCCACAGGGATCTGTTCTAGGTCAGATTCTTTTTAACATTTTTATTAGTGATATTGCGCTTAGAAGGGCTGTCGGGCAAGGTTTATCGCTGTGCAGATATCATCAAAATCTGCAATACAGCAGACACCCAGGAAGGAGAAGATAACATGATGGGGCATCTAGCTAAGAAAGAATGTGGCAGCTGAGATTTAACGCTTAAACATGCAGGGTCATGCATTTAGGCGGCAAAAATCCAAGGGAGCAGTACAGTATAAGGGGCAAAATACTTCTGTCCACAAAAGAAGAGTGGGACCCGAGCGTGATTGTCTGATGATCTTAAAGTTGCTGAACAGGTAGAAAAGGTGATGGTGAAAGCCAGAGGGATGCTTAGGTACACAAAGGGGCTTGTTTACAAATCCGCGGTAGCGGTTCACGGTCGTTATCGGAGCCGCGGCCCCATTGTGGGGCCGCGGCTCCGATAACGACCGCGAACCGCTACCGCGGCTTTGTAAACAAGCCCCAAAGAGAGGAATGGCCAGCAGAAAAAAAAGGAGGTGATAGTGTCTCTGTATAAGTCTTTGATGACACTTCATTTGAAGTATTGTGTGCCATTTTGGAGACCACACCTTCAAAAGCAGTATGAAGCCTGAGTAGGGGGTGGCTATCAAAATGGTCAGTGGTCTTCGTTATAAACCATATGAGGACAGTTACAAGATCTCAATAGTTATACTTTAGAGGAAAGGCGAGATAGAGGAGATATGATAGAGATGTTTAAATACCTCTGTGGCATAAATGCACAGGAGGAGAACTTCTTTCAATTGAAAGTAAGCTCTGCAATAAGGAGACAACAGATAAGGGTGAAAGGACAGACTTAAGAGTAATATGTAGAAATATTTATTTATGGAAAGATTCTTAGATGCATGGAATAATCTCCCAGTGGAGGCAGTAAAGACGAGAACAATATATGAATTCAAGAAAGCATGGGACACAGAAGATCTCTAAAGGAAAAAAAAGGACTATAGTAGATGATATGGAAAGGCAGACTAAATAGATCATATGGTCTTTTTTCTGCCATCATGTTTCTAAGTTAAACAACAAACATTAAAAGTTATTTTGAACAATTATGAATTACTTATTCTTACCCTCTTGTTCTATACCTCTATCTTCAGTGGTTGTTTCATGTCTTCTAGCTAACCGTGGGTGTCTTCCAAGACTGAACCATTCAATAGCACTAATATGCAACCAAGGGTCACCCCAAACAGTCTGAAGATTAGGAAAGGGCACCTTGCTAAAAATGTTTCTCACTGGCATTTATTCAATCTCATCAACAGCAATGCATGGCAAGTCTATATATAAAATGAGTGAAAGAATATCTGTGCACTTTTGGGAACAGGCCACTAGAATGGTGTTTTATGGATCCTACAATACTCCCCAAAAACCTTCTCTCAAGATGTATTGATACTTTTTATCAAGGATCCAGAACATCCTCAATAGCTAGCGTTATACAAAAAAAAATTATCAAGATGTTAGAATTCTGACAAGCAACTTAAAAACTCAGCATTCCTTTTCTCAATGAAAATACAGTAAGTTTCCCAAATAACACTGGTCAACATTGAAATCGTTACTGACTTTAAAAGGCCCTAATCTGCAGTATCTTGGTGAGCTGAACATGAATATAACATTAAAAAAAATTTATTGGCTCTCGTTTTGAAGATGTTGCATGTAGTTCATTTTTGACGTTTCACCGTGTAAATTTATCCAGTAGGACATCAACAACATCCCAAATAAGCCTTGAATGATGTAATATTGCATCACATTGCATAATACCAGTATGCACACATCATCCAGAGTTGATTGCATCATTTTCTGATGCAATGCAATACTACTGCCAAACGGCTGCTGAAGCCATCTGACGTCAGCAGTGTACTATATACGCAGTTGGAAAGGATGAGCATTTAAAATATTTCAGACTGTGTGCAAGACAGTTTAAGCTACTGTTACATGTAACTTTTATTAATCATATAATTTTAGCCATTTAGGTACAATACAGAACAGTAATGCCGCGAAAGTGCGTTAATACCGTTGACAATTTGTGCTACATTTGTGGGGAAGTGACATTTGCCAACCAGAAGAAAAGTATCACTTCTCAACTGAAGGCGGCATATCATCTTTACTTCGGATGCAAGATTGGTGACCAAGACAAGCCTTGGGCCCCGCATATATGCTGCGCTACATGTACAACACAGCTTTCACAGTGGTTGAATTGCAAAAGACCATCAATGCCGTTTGCAGTCCCCATGGTGTGGAGAGAGCCAAGCAACCACATAAATGACTGCTACTTCTGCTTGGTTCTTCCTCTTTCCAGCGGAATAACACAGCAGAAGTTGTTGAGCCTAGTCTACCCAAACATTCCATCTGCACTGAAACCAGTTCCACATGGTGAAGGACTTCCTATTCCAGAACCTCCATCAGAATATTCTCTTGATTCATCTGATGAGGACAAGGGTGAGCCAACCTGTTCTTCTCCTGGTCCGTCAGCATGTAGCGACCCAGATTTTCACTGGGATGCATTATCAACTCCACACAGAATAACACAGGAAGAACTAAATGACCTGGTTCGTGATTTGGACTTATCCAAGAACAAGGCAGAATTGCTAGGATCAAGACTCCAACAATGGAATCTTCATATCGAAAGCGCCACCAGCAGTTGGAGCCTTTCTTCACAAAGGAAAGTAATCTGGTATTCTGTTCTGATATTGAAAGCGTCATGAATGCCTTAAAAATCACTCATGACCCACAAGACTGGAGACTATTTATAGACTCTTCGAAACTGAGTCTGAAGGCTGTGCTTTTGAACAATGGAAACAGTCTTCCATCTATTCCAGTAGCGCATGCCGTCCAATGAAAGAGACATACGATAACTTAAAGCATCTACTGACTTCCATTAACTATAACAAGTACAGCTGGCACCTCTGTGGTGACTTGAAGGTAGTTGCCCTTTTAATGGGACTGCAGCAGGGATATATAAAATACATGTGTTTCTTATGTGAGTGGGATAGCAGAACAAGGGATTGGCACTACTTGCGGAAGGAATGGAATAGCAGACAAAATGTAACAGTTGAAGAGAAGAATATCCAGCACCCAGCTCTGGTTGAGGCTCACAAAATCCTGCTACCACCCCTTCACATCAAACTACTGTAGGTTTGACGAAAAACTTTGTGAAAGCCATGGACTGCACTTCGCCAGCTTTCCGATATCTGCATGAAAAATTCCCTCGACTCAGCGAAGCAAAGATTAAAGAAGGAGTTTTTGTGGGTCCTCAGAATCGAGAGCTCTTCAAAGATGACCGGTTCAACAACTTGCTGTAGGGTGATGCAAAACAAGCATGGAATGCTTTTCGCCTAGTGTCAACAAACTTTCTCGGGAATGTTAGAGCAGAAAACTACAAGGAACTAGTAGAAGACATGCTGATGCAGTATCAGAAACCTGGCTGCAATATGTCTCTAAAGATCCATTTCCTTGATTCCCATCTCGATTTCTTTCCTGACAACTGTGGTATGGTTAGTGATGAACAGGGCGAACGTTTTCACCAGGATATCGCAACGATGGAGCAAAGATACCAGGGAAAATGGTCCACTACAATGCTGGCTGACTACTGCTGGACACTCCCCAGAGAAGCTCCCGAACAGCTGTACAAGAGACAGGCGAAAAAATCTAAGAAGTAGTCTATGACTTGGTTTTTTAAAGGTATTAACTGAAGGCCTATTATATTTACTATTGACATGCATTTCGTGATGTAAACATTAATTCTTGTAGATTACACAAAAAACTAGAGCCAACTTTGCAATTTCACTGTCATATTCATGTTCAGCATATAAAAATTAATAAGAAATAACTTTTTATTTCAGTAACATGACTTTTGTAAAAATTTCTTGACCAGTGATTATTTTAGATGTAATACTGTACAATTGTTCTGATCCTACATGCCAGCAAGATTCTACTGAAGATTATTTAGCAGAGACTACACATATACCCGGAACAAGAAATGCAAGCAGGGTTCAGGAAAGGGCGAGGAACGAGAGAGCATAGTTACTCACCTGTAACAGGTGATCTCCGGGAACAGCAGGAATTTAGTCTTCACATATGGTATCATCGGTACCGAAGAAGCCTGCGCGGGAACGCTCCCCAGCGTCCAATTAGAAAGCTTTTGGGAGCATCCCACAGCGCCTGCGTGCTGCCTTCCCGCCTTTCCCAACTGCCTCTCTCCAGTTGAGTTTTAAAGCTGGAGAGAGAGGGAAAGAAAAGAAGAGAGAGATACAACTCCTAGGGGAGGTGGGTGGGTTGTGAAGAATAAATTCCTGCTGTTCCTGGAGATCACCTGTTACAGGTGAGTAACTATGCTATCTCCAGGAACAAGCAGGAATGTAGTCTTCACATATGGGGACTCCCTACCTACTGATGCCAGGGAGAGACCCCAGAGGTTGTGTGCCCATGTGAAAGGGCTCCACTTCCTCCCATGGATCTCTGGCATCCTACCGGGAATGGTGGGTAGGAGTTGATTAAGTATGGAACAGGTGTTGTAGAACAGCCTGACCAAACAAGGCATCCCGGCGGGAGTCCTTGTCTAAGCAGTAATGGACTGTGAAGGTATGAATCAAGGCCCAAGTAGCTACTCGACAGATGCCGTCAATAGACAGAGTGTAGATGAGCCATTGAGGCTGCCATGGCTCTCACATTGTGAGCTGTGACATGGCCTTCAAGAGAAAGGTTCTTACTCTGATAAGTAAAAGAAATACACTGTGCAATCCAATTGAACAATGTTCTCTTGGAGAATGGAAGTCCCAAATGAGAAGGATCAAAAGCAACAAAGAGTTGAGAGGACTTTCTATGTTGCTGTGTCCTTTGTAAGTAAAAAGCAAGTGCTCTTTTATAGTCCAAAGTATGAAGATTCCTTTCTGCATTTGAAGCATGAGGCTATGGAAAAAATACAGGTAGGTAAACTGCTTGGTTTAAATGAAAAGATGAGACCACCTTTGGCATAAAGTGTGGATGAGTCCTAAGGACTACCTTATCATGATGGATCCTCGTATAAGGAGGATCAGAAACTAATGCTTACAATTCACTGATGCGACGTGCTGATGTGATTGCAATGAGAAAGATAACTTTCCAGGAAAGGAATTTCAGCTAAAGGTTCAAAAGGCGGCTTCATGAACAAGCCAAGAACCAGATTCAGGTCCCATGCCACTGGTGGTGGCCTAATGGGAGGCTTAGTTAGAAGAAGGACCCTCATAAATCTCGTTATGAGAGGATGAGAGGATGAGATGAAATAGGCTGCCAATTTAAAGGCTTTAAAGAAGCTGAAATAGCACTTAAATGGACTCTTACTGAGTTAGTCTTAAGTCCTGCATTAGATAAATGAAGGAGATACTCCAGTAATGATTCCAGAGGTATCGCAAGGGGGTCAAGACCCTTCTGCGAACAGCATATGGAAAACCTTTTCCACCTGAAAGCATAAGAGTGTCTTGTTGAGAAAGGTTAAGACCATGAAGGTCTAGGCTCTGAGTAACCAGGCCCTGAGATGCAGAGAGTGGGGATTGGGATGCCACAACATCCCGTCCCCTCCTGAGACAAGAGATCTGGAGCAGATCCGAGATCCAGAGATGGAGCTTGAGAGAGATGTAGGAGCAGAGGATACCACACCTGCCGTGGCCAATGTGGAGATATGAGAATCATATGGCCTCTGTCTCTCTGAAGCTTGAATAGGGTTTTGGGAATTAGGGGAATGGGTGGAAAGGCATATAGGAAGTCCTGACCCCAATGGAGGAGGAAAGCATCCCTGGCCTGAGAACCCTGAGCCGGAATTCTGGAACAGAACCGGGGAAGTTTGGCATTCAGTGGACTTACAAAGAGGTCTATGTCCGGGGTTCCCCAAATTTGAAAACTTTTTGCTACCTGGTCTGCATGGAGAGACCATTCGTGTGGGAGCAGAACTCGACTGATTCTGTCTGCCCAAGAGTTTTGAATGCCTAGCAGATACACCGCAAGGAGATCAATCTGATGCTCTCTGGCAAGGGCCCATAGTCGCAAAGCTTCGTTGCAAAGCGACAGAGAGCCTGTTCCTCCCTGCTTGTTCAGATAGAACATAGCTACTTGGTTGTCCGTCTGAATTAGGACTGTCTTGTAGCTTAGCTGGGTGTGGAACACTCGAAGAGCAAGGAAGATTGCTCTGAGTTCTAGGAGATTGACATATGACCAGACATATGTAAATTGTCGGATGTTTCTGTTCAATGTAAACCGCGCTGATGGCTAATAGTGCGGTATATAAGAATTGTTAATAAATAAATAATAAATAAATATGTAAGTGGGTCTCCTGTGGAGTCCAGGTGCCTTGGGTAGAGAGATCTTGCAGGTGAGCTCCCCAACCCACTTGTGAGGCATCTGTTGTTAGAGTGACCTGGGGTAGGAGCTGCTGGAAAGGGGACTCCACCAACAGGTTTTGGGTTGACTGTCACCATTGTAGGGACAAAATAAGGCGACTTGTGTTTGCTATTTTGTCCGACAGGCAGCCTGATGACTGAGTCCACTGAGTGGATAGAGTCCATTGGGCTGCTCTCATATGGAGGCGAGCATAAGGAACGACATGCACGGTAGATGCCATGTGGCCTAGTAATTGTAACATTTCCCGAGCAGTGCGATGAGTTTTTAACACTGCTTGGGAGGTTAACTGCACAATGCGAAGGCAGCTGGGTTGTGGAAGATAGGCCCTTGCTTTTCTGGTATCCAGCAAAGCTCCTATAAACTCTAGAGACTGAGTGGGAGTTAGGCTGGATTTTGGGATGTTTATGACCAGTCCCAAATACTGAAGGATACGCATTGTGCAAGATAGAGAAATCCTGGCCTCTGACTCTGATGGGGCTCGAATGAGCCAGTCGTCTAAGTAGGGGAAGATGAATATTCCTAGAGTGCGAAGAAATGCTGCTACCACAGCCATGCATTTCGTAAACACCCTTGGTGCTGAGGCCAGGCAAAAAGGAAGCACCCTGTATTGGTAGTGCTTTCCTTGAAAAAGGAAACGAAGGAATCTTCGGTGAGTTGGATGGATATGAACATGAGTGTACGCATCCTTGAGATCTACAGAACAAAGCCAATCCTGACTCTAAAGGTATGGCAGCAGAGTTCCCAGAGAAATCATCTTGAATTTCTCTTTGAACAGGAATTTGTTCATTTCTCTGAGATCCAAAATAGGTCTGTGTCCCCCTGTTTTCTTTGGAGTTAATAAATAGGGGGAGTAAAACCCTGTACCCTGTTGGGAAATGGGTACGTCTTCTATTGCCCCCTGGGCAAGAAGTAAACTGACCTCTTGACCCAACTGAGTGTTGAGTGAAGTCTGAGAATTGAACTGTCTTACCACGGTAGAAGGCGACATGTTGAAGAAATGAAGCTTGTACCCCTCTCTTACAATGGAGAGAGTCCATTTTTCTGCTGTTATCTGCTCCCATCTTGGGACAAAATGACACAACCTTCCCGGGATGGTGGAAGGCTCTGGCCAGTTGAGGGCCAGGAAGGCCAAGTTCTCTAGGTGGGAGTCAAAGCCCCTGTGGAGGCTGAGTCTGCTGGGCCGGTTGAGGCTTAGCAGCCTTTGTTTTCCTTTGCTTTGGGGTCTGCTGTCCCTTTCGGGCAGACTGACCTGCAGAATGCACCTGCTGGGTATAGGAGGGGTAAAACCTCTTCTTTTTAGAGAAGAATGGTTTCTTGTAGGATTTTCTCCTTGCAGGATCAGCTGTAGCCTTGGATAGTCTATCCAAAATGGTGTTATCAGCATCCAGTTCATTAGCTTTCTCTTGCCAATTTTTGCCAGAGAGATTTTCCCCTGTGCAAGGGATATTCCCCAGTTTGCCCTGTACCCAGAGTTCTAAATCAGATGCCTGGAGCCAGGCAATCCTACGAGCACCTATGGCAATGGCAGAGGTTCTGCTTATGCACTTAAAGTAGTCAAAAGCTGCATGATTAACAAACTTGGAAACATCCTGGGCATGTTTGACAAGTGTAAGATAATCCTGACACTTATCATCAGGAAGGAGAGGGCTCATAAGCTCTAGATCTCCTGTAACCTCCTTAAGGAACATTCCCCTGTATAAGATGTAGGAACTAATCCTGGCAGAAAGCATAGAGGCCTGGAAGGTTCGACGCCCAAAGGCATCAAGAGTCTTACATTCACATCCTGGAGGATTAGATGCATGTCTTTTTGCACTCTTGATCCTTCTCATAGCTGACTCCACCACTATGGAGTGGTGTGGTAACTGAGTTTTTTGAAATCCAGGACAAGGAGGTACTCGATACATGGTATCCAGCCTACGGGAATGAGGGGAGGTGGTAAGAGGTGTCTCCCACATTCTTAACATGAGATCATGCAAGATCTCATGAACAGGCAAAGTAGCTGCCTCCTTAGGAGCTTTAGGATATTGTAAAATCTCCAACTCCTTTGTTCTGGGCTCGGTTTCAGGAGCCACTGTAATAGAAAGACCTCTAGCCACTTCCCGAATGAAATCCTGAAAGGATATATCCTCTGGAGGCGACATCCTACGTTTAGGAGAAGAAGGCTCCTCAGAGAGAAGTACTGCGGTATCGACAGAGCTGTCAGAATCCTCAGATTCATCAGAGGATTTGAAATATCTCCTGTCCGGGTGCTCTTTTAAAGCATGATACCGGTACCAATCGAAGTCGGTACCAGAGGGGTCCGGTACCGGCCTGTCGATACCGGAGGAAACAGCATGACTTGGTACTGGTACTGATATCGGTGCCGGAACCAGTGTCGATACCAGTTGAACTGTCTGAAGCGGTCCCGAAGGCACCGAAGCCGCAAGGAGAGCCGCCAGACTGCGTTCAATAGCCAAGAACCTCTGGTCTATTGACGCTTCTGATGCCTGGGTATGGGTACCGGACGAAGCGGCCGGTACCCCAGAGCATGGCACCAGTAGTTCTGTCGAGGTTGAGGCCTTGAGTAGCCTAGTGGTTGGGGCAAGGTACTTCAGGCCGGAAGGTCGGGGGTTCAAATCCCACTAGAGGACAGCAACCTTGGGCCGGAAGGACTGGGGTTTCTAGTCCCACAGATGCTCCTTGTGGTCTTGGGCAAGCCACTTAACCCTCCATTGCCCATGTTCCCTGTAAGTATTAGTGTGTGTCTCATATCCCCGCGTGTTAAATGTATCCCCCACTTGTGTTGTGACCGCTTTGATTGAAGGATAAGGCGGTATACAAAAACTGTCTAAATAAATAAATAAATAAATAAATAAATAAAAAATAAATAAAATCCTGGAGCCCCGATAGTGCTTTGGAAGCCGAAGCCTCCCGCCGGGGCAATTTTGCCGGTATAAGTCCCTCAAGGGCAACACCAGAGGCATCTCGATGCTTAGAAGGAGATCTACCCTTTGAGGACCGGCCAGATTTATGTTTGGTTGCCTGAGATCCATGGGAGGAAGACGAAGCCCTGGAAGACATCGATGCCACGGATGCTGCATCGGAGGGAAAAAGGGTGCTAAGCTTAGCAGCTCGGTTTTGCCGACCCCTCTTCGACATCATCCCACAGGCAACACACTCCGAGATGGAGTGGTCAGGATCTAAACATTTGAGGCACCACTCGTGAGTGTTGGTGACGGAGATGGTACCGCCACACTTAGAACACTTTTTAAAACCCGAAGTGAGTTTTTCCTTGTTGAGGAAAATTTGGGCCTAGTGCCCAAAATGGCACGTGGCACCTGAGAGAAAAAGACTGGAAAATCCAGAAAAAAAAAGAGCAAATTTTTTTTTTTTTTTTAAAGAAAGAAAGAACCGGCGGTACCGGTATAGCATCGAGCAAGGCAGACGCTACCACAAAAAAAGAATGAAAAATACGGGATAATTTCTGCGGTGACAGGAAAATGACCTGCTGGCTCCGCAGAAAACGAAGAACTGGAGAGAGGCAGTTGGGAAAGGCGGGAAGGCAGCACGCAGGTGCTGTGGGATGCTCCCAAAAGCTTTCTAATTCGACGCTGGGGAGCGTTCCTGCACAGGCTCCGTCGGTACCAACGTTACCATATGTGAAGACTACATTCCTGCTTGTTCCTGGAGATACATCATCATGGATGTGAAATGGATCCTTGAAAAGACTAAAGAATACCAAAAGGAGAAGGAGAAAGAGAGAGAGACAGAGAGAGACAGAGAGAGAGAGAGAGACAAGGCTGCATACTTTTCCCCTACCTGTTTAATGCAGAACAAATCATCAGAGAAGCAGAAGACAACTAAGGTGTGAATAATGATGGGAGACTCAACAACCTTCGCTATGCTGATACCTCCACATTACTGGCTGAAAGTGAAAACGATCTGAGATGTGTGCTTTTCAAAATCAAGGAACAGTCTTAAAATGGGCCTGCACCTTGAGGCGGAGCTATCCGGTTTCAAGATGGCTCCCTGTGCTCAGCATCCTTGATCGCAATCCTGCTCCCTAGCACCCCGTGGGAGGATTTTGTTTCGCTGCTTTCTAGCCACGCTTGGTGGAGAAATGTCGGTGAGTAAACCTGTACGTTTAGACTACAGTGCGGCAACGGGATCTGGGACAAACAGACCCAAACCTGATCCGCCCTCCCCACAAAAGATGGCGGGCGCTGGAGAGGGCCCTGCAGGGCTGCATGAGGTGTTGGCTGAGATCCGCGCAGTGCAGGAGATGGTGGCGGTCAACGGGGAAACCCTGAGTGGCGTGCAGGCTGATGTCACGGAGCTGAAAGAGCTAAAGCAACAAATTGCTTCTCTGGCAGAGAGATTAAGCGGCCTGGATTGCAAAGTGGCGGCCCACGAGGAGCGCTTTAAGCAAGTTGGCTTAAATACTAAAAGAATTGCAAATCTGGAGCGGAGCCTTGAGGAGCTGAATAATAGAACTCGCAGAAATAACGTCCGCGTCGTCGGTGTACCGGAGGGAGCGGAAGGCAGCGATATTAAAGCTTTTTTAAGGGCTACAGTCCCGAAAATGCTGAGGCTTGAATTTGAGCTCCCCTTTGAGATCGAGAGGGCTCATCGGATACAGTCGCACCCGGGCCCTCAGGTGAAGCACCCCAGGCCTATAATCTTCTGTGCGTTGCGACACTCCCAGGCGGTTCAGATTTTAGCTGCTGCTCGGGCGCTTCCTAATACCATGCTGGAAGGCCAAAAGGTTGTTTTTTACCCAGATTTCCATAAGGCGACGGTTGACCGGAGGAAGCGGCTGCTTGCTTTGAGGCCTCAGTTGCAGGCCCTTCAGGCCCGGTACGGTTTGCTCTTCCCGGCTAAGATGCGAGTGACTCTCCACAACCAGACCCGGATGTTTGAAGATCCATCTGCACTGCGCGCCATCCTGGAAGAACAAGAGGCTGCGGTGATGCGATGAGGGGGACCTGGACTGAATTTGATCTGGTGCCTTGTTGCTCAATTGGGCTGTGGAGAGTTGTAAGGGGGGGCAAATGGTGTGTGGTTGGTTATGTGAGGGTTGTTAAATGTGGGGAACTTGTGCCAACTTGTAGAGATTGTAAATCTGTTGGGGTGCTGGGGGGGAATTAAAAGGGTGGAAGGAGGAGAGTTCGAAGATTGAGGATGTTGGCGGGTAGCTAGGGCGGCTGTAGTTACAGCTGGCTCACCCGTTTAGATCCTTGTGCGGGGATAGGTGTATGTCTCCTTGTGGGCTGAGGATGGGTATAAATGAGCATGTTTTACTATATTTTGCTAGCAGTTATGGTTGTGTTTGTTTGTTGTTACTGGTAATGGCAGTTCACTGGCCGACTTCCTCTTGCATCTTGCACCGTGGGTTTTCTTAATTTTTTATCCCTGAACATGAAGGGCATTAATAACCCTATTAAAAGAAAAAAGATACTCCTTTATTGTAAGAAAGAGCAGGCTGACGTAGTTCTCCTACAAGAAACGCGACTCGTGGCCTCTGAAGCTCAGAAACTTGCAACGAAGGATTATATGGTGGTGGCCTACTCTGAGGCTAGGTCTAAGAAGAATGGGGTTATAACTCTTGTTAAGAGGGCTTTGGCTCCCAGCATTGAGCACACGAGGGCAGACCTAGAGGGTCGTTGGGCAGCAGTGCTCTTGCAGATAATGGGGAGGAGATTGGCAATATTTAATCTTTATGCCCCAAATGTTGATGATGTTTCATTTTTCCAGAGGGTGGCGAAAGAGGTACAAGAATATGTGAAGGTTGACTTAGTAGTGGATGGAGACCTAAATCTTGTTTTGGATCCATTATTGGATTGTGCACCCTTCAAGCCCCACAGACAGGGTCGCGCTGCTTCAACGGTACTTTCTATAATGAGAGATTTCACACTAGTGGATATCTGGAGGCTTATGCATCCCATGGAGAGAGAGTATTCCTTTTTCTCTCTTCCCCATAAATCCCATTCTCGCATTGATTATCTTTTAGTCTCCCAGTCATTAGTCTCTGTGATTGATAGGGTTGCGATTTCTGCTACCCACGTGTCTGATCATACGGCCGTTACTATGAGGGTTGCCCTAACCTTTGACCACACTCCGCGATCTGGCTTCTTTTTTAGACGATCGCTGTTGGAGAAGGAAGAGTTTAGAGTCTCTATGAAGCAGAGTATTAGGGAATATTTTCATCGGAATCACCCAGATGCTACTGCGGGATGGGCCTGGTGGGAGGGGTTTAAGGCCTTCTGTAGAGCGCATATAACGAGTTATACAATCCGGGAGCGCCGGGCAAAGGCAGCTAAGCTGGCGGCTTTGGATCTCCAAATCAAGGCGGGTGAGAGGTTACTCGTGAGGGGGTCAGAGCCCTGTATTTTGTTACGGCTGCAGCGCTTAAGATATCAGTATAATCAACTTCTCAGTGCTGAAGTTGTTCAAAATTTATCTCAGCAGCAATCTGGCTACTACTTTGAGAGGAATAAGGCGGGCAGCCTCCTGGCGCGCACTTTGAAGCCGCGTGAAGGAAAGGCGAAAATAGAGGCCATAAGGACCGGTCAGCAGGAGCTTTTACTTAAGGATGTAGAAATAGCGGAGGCCTTTAAGGTCTTTTACGAGCAGCTTTATTCCTCACAAGGGGAGTTGGAAGGAGAGGAGTTTCTCTCATTGCTGGCGCATCTGCCACATCCCTCTCTCACAGTTAGGCAGGCTGCTGAGATTGATAAACGAATCACGGTTGGGGAGATTGGGGAGGTGGTTCGAGCAGCTGCTAGGGGGAAGGCGGCAGGCCCCGATGGGATTCCTATGGAGTTTTATCAGGTATTTAGTAATGAGGTGATCCCCTATATGAGGGAATATTTCGAGCGCCTGGAGGCTCAAGCGCCGGCTATAGGAGCCTTTAATGAGGCTACGGTAGTTGTTTTGAGTAAGCCAGGGAGAGATCCGGTGAAGGTCGAAAATTACAGGCCGATCTCATTGTTGAATGCGGATTATAAGGTGTTCTCATCTATCCTGGCGCGGAGAATAGAAATGGCTATGCTAGATCTGATTCACCCTGACCAGTGTGGGTTTGTCAAAGGGAGAGCGACGTCGGATAATGCGCGCTTACTGTTGAATCTTTTGTCGGTCGCTGAGAATTTGCAGGATCCAGTTGCGGGTCTCTCTCTGGATGCCGAGAAAGCCTTTGACAGGTTGGAGTGGGGCTTTCTTTTCTCGGTGTTGCGTTGGTTTGGGTTTGGGGAGCAATTTATCCGATATGTTCAGATGTTATACTCTCATCCGTCGGTGAGAATTTTAGCTAATGGGGTGCTTTCTGCCTCCTTCCCCCTTCACCGGGGCACTAGGCAGGGATGCCCTCTTTCCCCACTGTTGTTCAACATTGCTTTGGAGCCTCTCTTGTTGCTGATCCGCCAGGACCCGGGTATACAGGGCATAAAGATTTTGGATTTGGAAATAAAGGTCTCAGCTTACGCGGATGATCTCCTGTTGTTTCTTTGGCCCTCTTCGATTGGGGCAGTGCTGCATGTTATTGAGAAGTACTCGCGGTTGTCTGGGTATAAAATAAACTGGGAGAAATCCGTGGTGTTCCCTATGAACAGATGGATGGAGAAAGCGTTGGTTGAGGACCACCCCTTTGTTTGGGCCCCGGGTGATTTTAAGTATCTTGGAGTCAAATTTGGTAACACTGTGGATGACGTCATTGCTTTGAATGTTAAGGCAATGACGGAAACTATCAGATCCTTTACTGTTCAGTGGTCGCCACTTCATCTGTCTTGGTGGGGCAGAGTAGAGTCGATTAAAATGGTTCTGATGCCTAAGGTTAATTATGTCTTAGAAATGCTTCCAATTGAACTTCCCCCACACTTTTATGGTGAGATTGAGCGGTTATTAGCAAATTTTTTATGGCAAGGTAAGCCGTCCAGAATTGCCCTCAGGAAACTGAAGGCTAAAACAAGTGCGGGGGGAGTCCAATTTCCAGATTTTCGAAAGTACCACCATGCGTTCAGACTCAAGCAAGGTGCGTGTTGGGCAGAACCGGATTCGAGGGGAGAGAAACCTATTTGGTTGAGGGTAGAAGAGCGCTTAGTTGCTCCTATTCCGTTGGCATTGTTAATTGGCATGAGGCTCCCGGAGTCCTATGTGGCAGGTAGAGTAATACGGGAAACTCAGCAATCCTATCATGAATTGGGGCAGGTTTTGGAAGACCCCCCTGCTGGTCCTCAACCGTTGTGGTATAATATCAGGCTCAAGATTGGTCATAAATTGACATTGTGGAAGGAATGGGCAAATAAAGGTATCTGGCAAATTGGGCAGCTTGCTCGGGGTCAGAGGTGGAAGGCCTTTGAGGAGCTGGCTCAAGAGTTTGCGTTACCTGCACGGCTATATTTTCAGTGGTTACAATTAACCCATTGTCTATTAAAAGCTCATATCCGTGCGGACGAGCTAAGGGAGGAGTGGAAGCTAAAAGAGGTGGCCGAACAGCATGCGGGGCTGAAGGGTGCATCCTCCAAATTTTATGGGATATTACGGGATAAGCCCCTCGCGAAGAGATCAGGTCCTGGCAAGGTGTGGGAATTTGAGCTGGGGGATAGTACTCCGCAGGTGCAGTGGGAGAAAATTTGGGAGCGAGTTAATCGGGTTTCCAGGGGGGCATCAATAACTCAGGCGTTATTTTTTTTTCTGCATAGAGCTTACATAACCCCGGTTAAACTTACAAAGTGGGATTCGTCTGTAGGAAATAAGTGTTGGTCCTGTGGTCTTTCCCCTGGCACTTTGGAACATATGATGTTCGCATGCCCGCATGTTCAGGTATTTTGGAGGAGTGTTTGGTGCAAGATGCAAGAGATTTTAGGTGTTCAAGGACAGGTATCTTGGAAGACTGTAATCCTTCGATCTATGGATGGCATATCCCTAATTAAGGACACAGTATTTCTGTTTGATTTTATGATGGCCGTAGCCATTAAGCTGATTGTAAACTGTTGGAAGGACTCAACAAAGTTAGATGTCATGCACTGGTGGAATTTAATGTGTGTATATGCAGGGTATGAGAAAGAACAGTACAGAAAAAACTGGCAGAAAGGGGCCCTTGTTGCTAATTTGAGGGCTGGTAGGAAAAGGGATCTGGCCATCTTAGAAAAGTCAAAATGGCAATGTTTAGATGATTATGCTGTTAAGGCCAGAGTGCTGCCTTGTTGATTATGATCATGTTTTCCTTTTCTCTGATGTGATGTATTGATTTCTGTTTTTGTTTTTTTTTTTCCCTAGAAGGGGCTGTTCAGGGTAAGACATGTGTATTGAGTTATAATGTTGAGCGCACGAGGAGACGGGGGGTGGGAGGGGTTTGGGGAGGGGATTTGGGGAATTGGAGGTTGGGGGAATTGGAGGTTGGGGGGATGGGGAAGAGTCTATTCTGTTTACAAGTATATGGTTGTTCAGTATTGGTGTTGTAATGCTGTGTTGTTATAAACTCTATAAAAACAATTTAAAAAAAAATGGGCCTGCACCTTAATGTAAAGAAGTCAACGATCCAATGTTACTATCCTGACAACTGGCAAAATCAATAAGTTTATCACGGAAAGAGAAGAAATTGAAATAGTGGACAATTTTAACCTACTTGGATCAACTATCAAAGAAACAACAAGCAGTCAAGAAATCAGACAAGGCATTGCTCTTGGCAGAATGGCTATGAAGGACCTAGAAAAGGTTCTCAAGAGCAGAGATGTCTCTCTCCATACAAAGATTCAACTCATTCAAGCCATGGTATTTTCAATAACGTCATATGGATGCAAAAGTTGGACAGTGAAAAAGATAAGACAGAAAGAAAATTGATGCCTTTGAATTATAGTGCTGGCAATGAATACTGTGTATACCATGGACTTCCCGAAGAACAAATCAGTCAGTAAGTAGAGGAGATCAAGCTTAAGCTTTCTTTTGAAGCTCAGATGACAAGACTTTGACTTTCATATTTTGGACACATCATGCAAAGAGAGAGATCATTAGAGAAAGACATCATGCTTGGCAAGGCAGAAGGTCAACGCAAAAGAGGAAAACCAGAAATAAGATGCATTGATACAATAGCAGCAGTTATGGGTGCTACTCTGTCAACAATGGGATGCCTGACTGAAGACCGAACATAATTTAGGACAACTATCCAGAGGGTCGCTATGAGTAGACACCGAATCGACAGCACTTAACAAAAAAATACATAACAAGGTTTTGGTGTTTGTTATGGGATATTCGTATTTTAACTATTTGTACATACTTTCCTTGTAGATTATTTCTTCTTCTTTACGCCATTTTCTTTCCCTCATGAGAGCCTCTGGGCTACCCCATACTTCCAAAGCTCTGTTAAAAATATTCACAAGCAATATTAATGTTACAAAACACTGATCTAAAAAATAAATCATTCTAATTATTCACATAAATAGGGTGGCTTCTTGTTATAGCAAAACTTCGAGAGCCAAGAAATTTGTTATAATTATAAGTAAACCTAACCATAATTTTAAAAAACTGAATACTGAACAAGGTTTTCTTTGGTTTCAGTTATTTCATTCCTCAAACCAAGCAATGCTGAAAATTTTTTAGATCTCATTTATTTATTTATTTTATTTATTTATTGTTTTTTCTATACCACGCTATTCATCATCAGTGCGGTTCACAGGAAACATAATTGTGCAATGTAGGCATCTACAATGCACTTACAATAAACAGGGTGTTTAACAGGGCTAACAGGTTAAACTATGTGCAAGTTGGTAGGTGAGATTCTACATGAAATTCAGCAATATGCACAGATCAAACAACAAAGAATTTTACATACATTCAGTTGTAAGTCCCAGGGTAGTGGTGGCTCTTCGTTAACTAGGCTAGAGTTGAGTATCAAAGGAAATGGTTTCAGTAGGGGTTGACTTAGGTGATCGGATTGGTGTGATGGGTGGGGGATTCAGGGGTGTTGGTTGGACAAGTGGGGGTGGCGGAAGTGATATGTCGTTTGTGTTGGTAAAGTACTGGCGAAACAGGTGATGTTTCAGTACTTTCCTAAACTGAGGAAGGTTGTTTATAGTCCAGATGTCAGGTGGAAGAGCATTCCAGCAGGAAGGTGCGTAGAGAGCAAAGGCGCAGTTTCTCGCAGACTTGGAGCATTTGGTGATTGCTTTGGGGAGAAGTAGGGTGTTAGTGGCAGCGGATCTCCTTGTCCTGTTGGGAGGGATGGCCTGGACAAGGTCAGAGAGGGAGATGGCTGTGCACTTATTAATGGCCTTGAATGTCATTGTTAGGATCTTGAAGGAGATCCTACAATGGACAGGGAGCCAGTGCAGGTGTTTTAGTACTGGGGTAATATGGTCCCTTCTAGAAGCACCGTGAAGAGTTCTGGCTGCAGCGTTCATCGCCAGCTGCAAGGGATGCAAAGTGTTCTTCGGGAGGCCGTGCAGTATGGAATTCGTGTAGTCAAAGTGAGGCATTACTAGCGCTTGAAAGACTGTTCGAAAGTCTTTCAGGTCTAGCAACTGTCTCATGTGGCGCAGTGTCCGACTTTTATGATATACTGCCTTTACCATGTTAGCTATCTGGGCATTCATGTTGAGATGTTGGTCAAGTATGATGCCGAGGTATCATATCGTAGGCTTGGTGAGGAGTTCTGCATCGCATACTTTCAGTGATGAGGGCGGGGTGAATGCTTGGTTTCTGCAAATGAAGAGGACTTCCGTGTTTTTGAAATTTATTTTGAGCTTCTGTGTGTGTGGCCAGTCCATGACTGCGTCGAAGCATGCGGACAGCCGGGAGAGATCTGGATGCTCAGTGGAAATCGGCATGTACATCAGGATGTCATCAGTGTAGATCAGGCAATTGATATTGAAGGATCTGATTAGTGTGCAGATGAGTTGCATGTAGACGCTGAACAGGAGGGCTGAAAGTGATGATCCTTGTGGTACACCCTTCTCTTGTGGGAAGGGTGTTGATCTGGAGGGGCCAGAGCGGACGTGTTGCCATCTGTCGCTCAGGTATGATGTGCACCACGACAGCGCAGTGTCGCATACTCCCTTCTCGGTGAGGCGGGAAAGAAGTAGTTCATGACGGTCATGACGGCTGCGATGTCCAAGAAGATGAGAGCAAAGGCTTGTCTGATATTGTCCAGACCTATGGTTAGGGTACTGAGTAATGTGGTCAGCAGAGTTTCCACACCGTGTGACTCCCGGAACCCATGCTGGCAGGGGTCCAGGGGTGCATTGATCTCAATATGGTGGTTCAGTTAGCGTTGCACTATCTTTTCCATGATTTTAGCTAGGGGCGGGATGCTCAAGATGGGCCTATAGGAGTCCATCTTAGCAGGGTCCAATTTATTGCTTTTCAGCAGCGGTCTGATTGATGTTTGTTTCAGGCTTTTGGGGAATGCTCCGGTAAGGAATGATACATTTATAAGTTTGGTAAGGAATGGGCTAAGGTCGGCCCATAGTGTTTTATCCAGTGTGCTGGGCATGGGTCATTCGGCGCTGTGGTGGTGTTTATGCTCTTGATGATGTCTTGGATTTCTCTTTCAGTTGGGGTTGTAAAGGAGGTCTTGCATACCTGGTCATACCTGGTTAATCACTTCCCACCATTTCTGATTTAACTGGATCTAATTAGCGTCCTTTTGCACTTAACTGCCAACATTACTACCACTACTCAAACTACATATTAATTAATAATTGAAACGTAAACTCAAGTAAACTTAAAAGTCTCTAAATAGATTGTTTAACAGTGCCATAAAGCGTAGTTACTCACTTGTAACAGGTGTCCTCTGGGGGAAAGCAGGAATCAGTCCTCACATATGGGTGACATCAGCACAGACAGAGCCCATGCGGTAATCACTCCCCAGCTTTCAAAGAAAGCCTTTGGGAGTTACACCACGCATGCATGGTCACCTTTCTGCCCAAGAGTGCCATCTTACCTCAGTTTGATGACACAGCTTAAGTGGATGCAAGACCTCCGGGATGACCACAGCTTCGACCAGGGAATCAAGTCTCCAGTAGCCTGGACGCACAGAAGGTCTGGAGGGTAGAAGTTGCATTATTTCCAAAACAGATGACTGAGTACCACCTGGCCAAAGGCGCTGTCATGCTAGGAGTTAGACTGCAGGCCAGCATTGGAAAGGTGTAGAAAATACTGCAACACAGAGGGCACGGAGCAGGAGGAAGGGTTGAACCCCTTCTCAGTACACCAGATGGAGAACCGGCACCACATGAAGGTGCAGGCCTGCCTAGTGGAATCCTTGCGGGATGCTAGCCAGACATCCTCCAAGTCCCTGGGCAAGTGGAACTGTGCTAGGGTCACCCTCTCAGCAGCCACACCATCAGGGTGAGGGCTCTGAGGTTGGGGTGCAGGAAAAATCCATCCTCCTGCAAGATCAAGTCTGAAGCACAGCCCAGGAGAACCAAGCACGCTTGGGAGAGGCGGAGAAGTAAGGGGAACCATGGCTGCCGCAGCCATCTGAAAGTAATGAGGATTACGGTGGCCCAATCAAGCTGAACCTTGAAAAGGGTCTTGGAAATCCAAAGGGTCGAGGGTATGCACAGAGGAGGAACGCATCGGCCACCACTCAGGAGTGGGCCAGTGTCCTGGAGCAGGAGCATGACAACTGAGCATTGCTGGAGCTGGCAAAGAGATCCACCGAAGGAAAGTCCCACAGCCGAAAGATGCGGCTAGCTTTGTGCAGGTCCAGGCGCCATTTGTGTGGTTGAAGGACACGGCTGAGGCGGTCCGCTAGTAGACTGTCCTGACTGGGAAAATAAATGGCTTCTAGGAGCATCCTGCTCTCGCTTGCAAATGGTGCAGAGGCGAACAGCTTCCCAGCAGAGTAGATATGACCCCATACCTCCTTGCTTGATGACATAAAACATTGCCACTTCCTTTGTCTGTCTGGACCAGAACAACCTGATTCTCCAAGTGGTGTCGTAAACACTCGTAAGGCATTCGCGACTGCTCGAAGCTCGAAGAAATTGATTTGGTGGAAACTCTCCCCCGTCGACCAGATGCCCTGGGTCCATAGGCCCCGGCACTGGGACACCCAGGCCATTTTGGAGCATCCATAGTGAGGATTCTGCAAGGCGCCAGGGCTTAAAAGGGTATCTCTTCCATGAGGTGCAGCGGGTGCAGCGGCTGCTGCCACCAGCTGAGGGAATCGGAGAGAGGAGCGATCACACAGATCCGGTCCACCAGGTGCCCGTCGCCTGAGTCCACTGGGCCTGACGCATTCAGAGGCAAGCGTCAGGCATAATATGCACCATTGAGGCCATGTGCCCCAGGAGGTGCAATAGGAGCAGAGCTGAGGCAGAATGACCCTGCATCTCTGTGGCGAGGGCTGCAAGGCGCCAAGCCTGTCCAGAGGAAGGAAGGATCTCACTTGGATGGTGTCCAGGAGGGCCCCTCTGAACTCCAGACACTGCATCAGCTGAAGATGAGACATGGGGTAGTTGATGATGAAGCCCAAGTGCTCGAGAATGAGAATAGTGCAACGTGCTGCCTGACTGACCTTGTCGGCAGTGTCGCCCTTGATAAGCCAGTCGTCTAAGTAGGGGAAGAGACTCCCCCTGCAGCCGGAGTTAGGCAGCGACCACCGCCAGGTACTTTGTGAACACTCAGGGGTGGAAGCATTCTGAAGGTAGGACCCTGTACTGGTAAGGTTAATCTCCGATGAAATAGCATAGTTACTCACCTGTAACAGGTGATCTCCGGGAACAGCAGGAATTTAGTCCTCACATATGGGTATCGTCGGTACCGACGGAGCCTGCGCGGGAACGCTCCCCAGCGTCCAATCAGAAAGCTTTTGGGAGCATCCCACAGCGCCTGCGTGCTGCCTTCCCGCCTTTCCCAACTGCCTCTCTCCAGTTGAGTTTTTAAGCTGAGACAAAGAGAGAGAGAGGGAAAGGAAAGAGACAGATAGAGAGATACAACTCCTAGGGGAGGTGGGTGGGTTGTGAGGACTAAATTCCTGCTGTTCCCGGAGATCACCTGTTACAGGTGAGTAACTATGCTATCTCCAGGAACAAGCAGGAATCTAGTCATCACATATGGGGACTCCCTAGCTTTAGATGCCAGGGAGAGATCCCAGAAGTTGTGTGTCCCTGGGACAGGGCTCCACTTCCCCCCATGGATCTCTGGCATCCCATCAGGGATGGTGGGTAGGAGTTGATTAAGTATGGAACAGGTGTTTGAGAACAGCCTGACCAAACAAGGCATCCCGGCAGGAGTCCTTGTCCAAGCAGTAATGGGCTGTGAAGGTATGAACCGAGGCCCAAGTGGCTGCTCGACAGATGTCGTCAATAGACACAGAGTTCAGATGAGCCATTGAGGCTGCCATGGCTCTCACATTGTGAGCTATGACATGGCCCTCCAGAGAAAGGTTCTTACTCTGATAGGCGAAAGAAATACACTGAGCAATCCAGTTAGATAGTGTTCTCTTGGAGACTGGCAGTCCCAAATGAGAAGGATCAAAAGCAACAAAGAGCTGAGAGGACTTTCTATGTTGCTGTGTCCTCTGTAAATAAAAAGCCAGAGCTCTTTTACAGTCCAGGGTATGAAGATTCCTCTCTGCACTTGATGCATGAGGTCCTGGAAAGAAAACAGGTAGGTAGACCTCCTGGTTGAGGTGAAAAGGCGAGACCACCTTAGGCATAAAGTGTGGATGAGTCCTAAGGACTACCTTCTCATGATGGAACCTTGTATAAAGTGGATTAGCTACTACTGCTGGCAATTCACTAATGCGGCGTGCTGAAGTGATTGCAATGAGAAAGATAACTTTCCAAGAAAGGAATTTCAAGGACATGGTAGCTAAGGGTTTGAAAGGTGGCTTCATGAGCTGCCCAAGAACCAGGTTCAAGTCCCATGCCACCAGAGGTGGTCTAATGGGAGGCTTAGTTAGAAGACCTCTCATGAATCTTGCTATAAGAGGATGAGAGGAAATAGATTGTCCATTTAGGGGTTTAAGAGAAGCTGCAATAGCACTCAAATGGACCCTTACTGAATTTGTCTTAAGGCCTGCATTAGACAAATGGAGGAGATATTCCAGTAAAGATTCTAGAGGTATAGCAAGGGGGTTAAGACCCTTTTCTGAACACCAAATAGTGAACCTTTTCCACTTGAAAGCATAAGAACGTCTAGTGGAAGGTTTTCTAGATGCATAAAGAACATCTTTCACTTGCTGAGAAAGATGAAGATCTTGGAGATCTAGGCCTTCAGCAACCAAGCCCTGAGATGCAGGGACTGGGGATTGGGATGCCATAACATCCCGTTCTCCTGAGATAGGAAATCTGGAGCAGACCCTAACTCCAGGGAGGGAGCTTGAGAGAGATGTAGAAGCAGAGGGTACCACACTTGCCGTGGCCAATGTGGTGCTATGAGAATCATGTGGCCTCTGTCGCTCTGAAGCTTGAAAAGGATTTTGGGAATTAGGGAAATGGGTGGAAAGGCATACAGGAAGTCTTGACCCCAGTGAAGGAGGAAAGCATCCTTTGCCTGAGCTCCCTGAGCCGGAGATCTGGAACAGAACCGGGGAAGTTTGGCATTCCACGGACTTGCAAAGAGGTCTATGTCCGGGGTTCCCCAAAGATGAAAAATCTTGGCCACCTGGTCTGCATGCAGAGACCACTCGTGTGGAAGGAGAACTCGACTGAGTCTGTCTGCCCAAGAGTTTTGAACACCTGGAAGATACACTGCCAGAAGATGAATGTGATGCTCTCTGGTGAGGGCCCACAGTCGCAGAGCTTCGTTGCAAAGCGACAGAGAGCCTGTTCCCCCCTGCTTGTTCACATAGAACATGGCTACTTGATTGTCCGTATGGATAAGGACTGTTTTGTAACTGAGCAGGGTGTGGAACACTCGCAGATCAAGGAAGATTGCTCTGAGCTCCAAGAGATTGATATGTAGACAACTCTCTTGTGGAGTCCAGGTGCCTTGGGTGGAGAGGTCTTGCAGATGAGTTTCCCAACCCACTGGAGAAGCATCTGTTGTAAGAGTTGCTTGGGGCAGGGGTTGCTGAAAAGGAGACCCCAGCAACAGGTTTTGAGTGGACTTCCACCACTGGAGAGACAAAATGAGGCGACTTGTGTTTGCTATTTTGTCTGACAGGCAACCTGATGCCTGGGTCCATTGGGTGGATAAAGTCCACTGAGCTGCCCTCATGTGAAGGCGAGCATATGGTACCACATGCACGGTGGATGCCATGTGGCCTAGTAACTAACATCTCTCGAGCAGTTAAGAAAGGCTTTAGAACTGCTTGAGAAGCTAATTGCACCAAGTGAAGGCAACGGGCATGGGGAAGGTAGGTCCTTGCCTTTGTGGTATCCAGCAGGACTCCTATGAACTCTAGAGACTGAGTAGGAGTTAGACTGGATTTTGGGATGTTTATGACCAGCCCTAAATACTGAAGGATACGCATTGTGCAGGATAGAGAAGTCCTGGCCTCTGACTGTGTTGGAGCTCGAATGAGCCAGTCGTCTAAGTAAGGGAAGACGAATATTCCCAGAGTGCGTAGAAATGCTGATACCACAGCCATGCATTTCGTGAACACCCTTGGTGCAGAGGCCAGACCAAAAGGAAGCACCCTGTATTGGTACTGCTTTCCTTGAAACAGGAACCGAAGGAACCTTCTGTGGGTTGGATGGATGAGAACATGGGTGTACGCATCCTTGAGATCTAGAGAACAAAGCCAATCCTGACTCTGAAGGTATGGAAGCAGAGCTCCGAGAGAAATCATTTTGAATTTCTCCTTGACAAGGAATTTGTTCAATTCTCAGAGATCTAAGATAGGTCTGTATCCCCCTGTTTTCTTTGGGATAAGAAAATAAGGGGAATAGAACCCTGTGCCCTGTTGATGAAGAGGCACTTCTTCTATTGCCCCTTGGGCAAGAAGGATGGTAACCTCCTGACCTAACAGGTGGATGAGAGAGGTCGGAGAATTGAACTGCTTCACTATTGTGGGAGGGGGCATGCTTGAAAAATAAAGTTTGTACCCCTCTCTTATGATGGAGAGTGTCGAACGCTCTGCTGTTATTTGTCCCCATCTGGGAGCAAAATGGCATAACCTTCCTGGAATGGTGGACGGTTCTGGTCCTTCCAGAGCCAGAAAGGCTAAGTTCTCTAGCTGAAAGTCAAAGGCCCTGAGGAGGCTGAGGCTGCTGGGCCAGTTGAGGCCTAGCAGCCTTTGCTTTCTTCTGTTTGGGTGGTTGCTGACGTTTGGTTGAAAACTTACCTGCAGAAAATGCCTGCTGACCATAAGCAGGATAAAATCTTTTCTTTTTAGAAAAAGGTGTTTTCTTGAACAACTTTTTCCTAACAGGATCAGCAGTAGACTTGGATAGTCTATCCAAAGTGGAATTTTCAGCATCCATTTCATTGGCTTTTTCTTGCCAATCTTTACCAAACAGGTTCTCACCAGTACAAGGGATATTTCCCAATTTATCTTGTACCCAGAGCTCTAAATCAGATGCTTGGAGCCAAGCAATTCTACGTGCACCTATGGCAATAGCCGAGGCCCTGCTTATACATTCAAAGCAGTCGAAGGCTGCACGGTTGGAGAATTTAGAGACATCTTGGGCATGTTTGAACCAAGTGAGAAACTCCTGCCTTTTATCCTCAGAGATGAAAGGACTTAAAGTCTGTAGATGATCAGTAACTTCCTTTAGGAACATTCCCATGTAGAGACTATAGGAACTGATCCTTACAGCAAGCATGGAAGCTTTAAAGACTCTACGTCCAAAAGCATCCAGAGTTCTGCATTCACGTCCTGGAGGATTAGAGGCATGTCTTTTTGCACTTCCAATCCTTCTCACAGCAGATTCCACCACAATAGAGTGGTGAGGAAGCTGAGTTTTATGGAAGCCAGGACAAGGAGGGACACGATACATAGTATCTAACCTACGAGAATGAGGAGAGGTGGTAAGAGGTGTTTCCCACATCCTCAACATGAGATCATACAGAATCTCATGAATGGGTAGGGTAGCTGCCTCCTTAGGAGTTTTGGGATATTGTAAAATATCCAACTCCTTGGCCCTTGGCTCTGTCTCAGGGGTCACAGTGATGGACAGGCCCCGAGCCACCTCTCGGATGAAGTCTTGGAAAGACATGTCCTCTGGAGGAGACATCCTGCGTTTAGGGGAGGACGACTCCTGTGGAAGTATCATTGCTGCATCGACAGAACTTTCAGAGTCCTCAGATTCTTCGGAGGAATTGAAGTATCGCCTGTCTGGATGCTCCTGCAGAGCCCGATCCCCGTACCGAGCAAAATCGGTATCGGGAATAACCGGTACCGGGGAATCTGTACCGGCGGGCATCGAAGGACAGGGTACCAGCATAGCAGGCATCGATGCCAATGTCGATGCTATCGGTACCGGTTGCGATACCGATACCGATGCTGGTACCGGTGGAGTTGTCTGTCGCGGTACCAAGGGCGTCGATGCCATAAGGAAAGCCGCTAGACTGCGTTCTATGGACAGAATTCTCTGGTCCATAGATGCTGCCAATGCCTGGAAGTTGGTACCGGTGGGAACCGCCGGTACCCCAGAGCATGGCACCAGGAGATCTGTTGAGGCCGAGCCATCGAGAACATCCTGGAACCCCGATGATGGTGCTTTGGAAACCGAAGCCTCCCGCCGGGGTAATTTTGCCAGTGCAGAATCCTCGAGGGCAACGCCAGAGGCATCTCGATGCTTAGAAGGAGATCTACCCTTTGAGGACCAGGTGGATTTATGTTTAGTTACCTGAGATCCACGGGAAGAAGCAGCAGCCCTGGAAGACGTCGATGCCACCGAAGCCGCATCAGAAGGAAACAGGGTACTGAGCTTAGCAGCTCGGTTCTGTCGACCTCTTTTAGACATCATAGCACAGGACACACAATCTAGGATGGAGTGGTCAGGACCTAAACATTTTAGACACCATTCATGGGTGTCGGTGACGGAAATGGTACCGCCACATTTTGTGCACTTTTTAAAACCTGAAGCAGGTTTTTCCATGTTAAGGAAATTTTTGGGGCCCAAAAAAGGTGGGTGCACCTGAAGGAAGGAAAAAATGGATAAATTATTATTTATTTATTTTTTTAAAGAAAAGAAATACCGGTGGTACCGGTAGAGCATCGGGGAAGGCAGACGCGACCAGAAAAAGAAATAAAGAAATAAGGAAATTCTTCTGCGGTGACAGGAACACGACCTGCTGGATCCGCGGAAAAAGAAGAACTGGAGAGAGGCAGTTGGGAAAGGCGGGAAGGCAGCACGCAGGCGCTGTGGGATGCTCTCAAAAGCTTTCTGATTGGACGCTGGGGAGCGTTCCCGCGCAGGCTCCGTCGGTACCGATGGTACCCATATGTGATGACTAGATTCCTCCTTGTTCCTGGAGATAACGGAAATACTGCTGGCTGCAAGGATGGAACAGGATGCAGGTATAAGCATCTTTTGGAGTCAAGGAGCATAGCCAAATCTCCCTACTGGAGGTAGGGCAGCAATGTTCCAAGGGACAGCATCTTGAACTTCTTTCACCAGGAACTGGTTGAGATCCCACAGATCCAGGATGTGCCAAAAGCCTCCTGTCTTTCTGGGAACCAGGAAGTAGTGGGAGTAGAACCCCTCGCCACTTAGAGGTGGCGGGACAGGTTCAACTGCTTTGGCTGCAAGGAGGCCTTCAAGCTCCTGCTGCTGGTGGTCTCAGTGAAGAGGAGTCATGGGAAGTTCTCAAGGAAAGAACAGAGGGGGGGAGTCTGCTCAAAATGGAAGAGGTAACCGTCCCTCACTACCTGGAGGGCCCAGGCGTCAGTGGTTACAGTGTTCCACCAGTCAGCGAAGAATGTCAGACGCCCCCCTGTATGCTGTGGCCCCTCGACCCTGGAGAGGGAGAGACCAGGCTCAAGGAGTCAAAAGCCCCCCCCTCCAGGTTGCAGCTGCGGTGCAGGCTGGGGTTTGGGGGCCTTAGGCTTACAAGGGCCGTGCCCCTGGCTCTTGACTTGCTGACGCTGTTGGGAAGGTGGGTACGCCAGATACTGGGGGCAAGTTCCATAAGCCTTCCTCTTCTTCAGGTAAAAGTGCTTTTTCCCCGCAAACCTTCTGTGAGAGCCTGGTTCTGTTCACATACTCTGACTCCAGCTCTGTGACCATGTTCCTCATGGGCTTGCCAAAAAGGTTCTCCCCCCAACATGAGACATCGACCATCTTGTCCTGAAGGTCTGAGGACTGTAGCCACACCAGGCGGCAGGCACCAATGCCCACCACAGTCATTCTAACCAGGGACTCAAAGCAGTTATAGACCGCTCAAGTAACGTATTTGGAGCACTCCTTGCCTATGGATACCAGGGTTCAGAACTGTTGAAGAGGTTCCTCAGACACACCAGCTGAGAACCCTGCCAATTCCTTGGCCAGATCCCTCAGGTACATGCCCATGTACAACTGGTAGGCCTGGGCCACAGCATCTAGCCCTGATAACATTTTTTTACCAAAATGCTGACTACCACCATGGAACTGTGTGGTAGCTGTGTCTTTTGGAACCCAGGGCCCTTACAGGCGATTATATGGAATTGAAACGCTTGCTCACAATGGGCACCATAACAGGTGACTCTCACATACTAAACAACAAATGTTCCAAGATAGGGGGAATGGGTACTGTGAGAGCCTCCTTGGGAGGGGAATCGTATTGTAGGATCTCAAGATCCTCCACCCAAAGCTCTTCCTCGGACTCTGGTGAAGGCCAGAGCCTTCACCATATTCCAAAGTCATCGGTCTCATTCAGAGTCAGAATTGGTGGATACCTCAAGAATCCAACGGGTCTCATGCACACACCAGGCTGGGGGCATCGACAGGTTCACAGGGTCCCGGTGCTCCAAACCAGAGGCACTCATGGGCAAGACCAGAGGCCTCGAGCAGGACTGAGACCGATGCCAGGAATAAGACCAAAGGCGATGCAGCTCAAGCACTGGCTGTGGAGGAACCAGTTGCTAGGCCTGATGACCCAGAGGAACTGGGCGCTGAGCCCCGCTGCTGGGCCAAGAAGGCAGCAAGGCTGTGTTCCAAGGCCGCTATCCTGATCTCCAGGCCAGAAGGCTCCACAGTCACCAGCGTGGGTACAGAGGGAATCGGTTCCAATGCCAGCTCTATCAAGGGGGATTCCTTGATGACAATGGCCTCAGAGAACTGGTGCCGATCCCCCAATGCCAATGGGAGTCTCTTCCCGCCGGGGCAGCTTCGAGGACCACTCACAGCCATCACCTTCAGCATCGGACAGAGGGCTACGATGCCAGTGGCCAAGGGTCTTAATTCCCGGTTCTGGCATCGGTCTTCAATAGCGCCACGAAAGTCTGATCCTTCTGGGGATAGCGCTCTGAGGACAACCCCCAATCCGATGCCCCACGACCTTGGAGCTCCAAGCGGGCATGGCCGCTAGAAGAGTATGAGGCCTCCACGGCAGCCCTGGAGGGTGTCATTTCTGTACTCAAAGCTGGAGCTAAAGAAGAGATCTTGTGGCCAAACAGCATTTCCCACTGCCTTTCACGGTTCTGATGGACCTTGCTCATCATCTGAAGACACAGTGAGCAGGCAGAAGCATCACGGTTGGCTCCGAGACATCACAGGCAGCAATTGTGTGGATCCATGCGGGACATGGTGTGCCTGCAGAGGTCACACTGCTTAAATCCACTAACATAGCGGAGGAAATAGTACCCATGAGATCAAATGCAAAGATCCTAGTTAGGGAGGGCATGAGAAAATCCCTTGCACCAGAGACGAAAAAAGAATAAGGGAACACAAGAAAAACACAACACCAAGGTGGCAGCGGTTCCGGGAACAGAGAAAGTGACGGTACGTGACCAAATGAAAAATAAAGGAAAAACTGAGACAAAATAGACCAACTTTTTCTGGGGTGCAGACATCTGATAGCCTCCGCGGAAAAAAGAAGACTGAGGTAAGATGGCACCTTGGGCAGGAAAGTGACCACGCATGCGTGGTGCAACTCCCAAAGGCTTTCTTTGAAAGCTAGGAAGTGATTACCGCTCGGGCTCCATCAGTGCCAATGTTACCAATATGTGAGGGCCAACTTTCTGTTTATTCACAGAGAATACAATAAACTTTCAATTTAAAAGAAAAAGCAAAAAAAGTTGATAATGTATCATTCTTACTTTGCCTCTACATCTGATCTCAGGTACACAGTAAAAGCTTCAGTATCATCATGGGGACTTCTTCGTCTGATTTTCCGCAGCTGTTCCAAGTCACTGTTGGAAGATACAAGGGAGCAGAGAACTTAACGATAAAAAAAAAAAAATCTGGGCGGTTACTGCAATACTACAAAAATGTATTAAAGTAAAGTACGGTCAGAGACAGAACAGTCAACAGTTTAGATTGTTAAACTTGAATCCATAATATTCAGCAATGTCACTGTGAAGAATATTCTAAACTATGTTTGCTGGTCTAGGCCAAGCACAACAGGTACTATTTTTCTACAGTAATGTTTTAGAAGCAAAACATTGGTTTTCTTAAGATTATGGGAATAAAAACAATAAATGGAAAGTTTGCTTTTAAGCTCAGTTCACATATAAAACAAGCATATTTATCAAAATGCCCAGACGCCGAAAACCTGCATATGCCTCCAAAGTACTCTGCATGGTCGCTGATGTAAAAGCAGAGAGAAGGGATAGGCTGGCTTGCTTGTGCTTCCTACAGCCCATCAAAGCAGGTCACAGTATCGCAAAAATGCTGCGATGAGGTGAGTAAGAGCTGAGAAACCTTCTTGCTGCCATCTTACCACCCCCCCCCCCCCTACTTGATTTTGAGCAGTCAGGATGTAAGTAGTAAAGACTGGTATGGAATTGAAAATCACAAAGTCCCAGATATGTACTGCCTTTTGATATAGTTGACGGGATCCTGCACCTCCCTGCTTGTTGATATGAGATACTGCCACTTGATTGTCCATCTGGCTTAGTACATTTAACACTGACTGACACAGAACAAATGAGCGAATACTCTGAGGGAATAGTATGTTGTTCTAAATTCCAGATGATTTATGTGAAGCAGCCTTTCAACTGTCAACCACGGTCCTTGAGTACATTGAGGACTAAAGTGTGCTTCCCAGCCTATAGTGGATGTATCTCTTGGGAGTACATATTAATGCTACTGAAGTACAGTTCAAGGCAATTCTTCTGAGAAAGCTGGTTTTAGTAGTCCACAAATGTAACAGTTTGAAGTGGAGTGCACAGATGGACTTGGTGGGATAAAGGCTAGATCCACTGAATTTTCAGATCCCATTGTAGCTTTCTCATTATGAGGCATCCAAAGGGGACCACTAACATTTATTAAAGAAGCATGCGATCTACCATTTGCAAGTAGGTCGTGGCTGTTACCGGTGGTGAGTTTTAGATCTCATGAGCAAAGTATTCGATTTTGCATTCAGTCTAGCTAAAGAAAAGCTTCTGCTTACTACACATTTAGAATACCTCCTATGAATGAGATCTTCTGAACAGGATGACGGCTGACTTTTCAAAGTTGATAAGAAAGCCAAGGAAGTGAATATGTAGAATTTTGTTAAAGGAGATGGTCAGGTCCAGGGTCAGCCCGTCCATTGTGCAAGAATGTTGTTCGCACAGGGCTCCATTCTTCAGGGGGCCCGCGTGAACTTTATTCTCACATAGTGCTCTATGAAATGTCGGTTTCAGTGGGAGCCGAGGAGGCCCACCCGAGTCCCCAGCTCACCTCTGCACAGCCGCCAGCGTGAAGAGCAGTGTTTTCCCTCACGATGGCAGATGTGTTCTTGTGAAGCGCACGAGTGCCGGGAAATGCCCTTTAACCGTTCTCGGCATTCAGCGTGCTTCACTAGAACACAGTTACCAGCCTGAGGGAAAACGCTGCTCTTCACGCTGGCGGCTGTGCAGAGGTGAGCCAGGGCCTCGGGCAGGCCTTCCCGACTCCCTCTGAAGCCACTTAGACAGGCGCGAGGCTCTTCAGGGGGGGGGGTGGAGGGTCTAGGATAGGAATGAAAATGGCCAATGGGGAGGCTAGGATTGGGAATGGGCTGATGGAGGCTAGAGTAGGACTGAAAATGGGCTGATGGGGGGAGAGCTCGAATGAAAATGGGCTGATGGGGGGGGGGAGAGCTCGAATGAAAATGGGCTGATGGGGAGCTGGAATAGGACTGGAAATGGCTGATGGGGGGCTAGGACTGGAAATAGGCTGATGGGGGGGCTAGGATTGGAAATGGGCTGATGGGGGGGGAGCTTGGACTGAAAATGAGCTGATGTGGGGGCATGGGAGAATGGGACTAGAAGAGAGCAGATGCTGGGTGGGGCTGGAACTAGAAGGGAGCGGGTTGGGGGAACGAGGATGGAGAGGAGAAAAGATATTTTGTGTGGGAGGGAAGAAAAATCCACCATTGGCCAGGTAATGGGAGAGTAAGTGGGGACTGAGGATGGAAGGGTGAAATTTGAGTGGGCAATAAAGGAATAAAGAAAGAAATGGAGGAAAGAGCAAAAAGGGGAAAGATCAGTAAGCTAAAGCAGATGTAGAGAGAGAATGAAAAAAATCTAGAAGAGAGAAGGACAAATAGACAGCTAGCAGAAGACACGAAGAAACCATAAGGTGACTGGAGCAATTGCAACTGAAAAATAAAATGCCCAAACAAAAGGTAGAAAAATACTTTATTTTGAATTTATTAACTGGAATATGTCAGCTCTGGGAAATGAGTATCGCTATCATCTTTGTATTTTTGTTTAGTACAAGAGGAAATTAATTTATCATCATTTTATTTCTTCAGTGTTGTTGTACATTCTAAGTTTGGCTTTTGGGGTTCCCAATTTAATTATCATCTTCCTATTTTTAAATTGTGATCCCTTTCTTGGTGACGTCTATGTTCTGCATGTATAACTGAGCTGAGGTATTCTGTTCATGCAGTTTTTATTTGACAGTGTCACTTGTTCTCCTTACCCAGTAGGAGATGTATTGGTATTCTCTGAGATGCATTGATTTAATATTTGCAGTGTTGCCTTTTGATAGGTAGGGTTTGGTGCTTTGTGGGAGAGGGAGGCGTGGCCTAGTGGTTGCAGCAAGGTTACCACAGACCAGAAGGTCGGTGGTTCAAATCCCACTAGAGGACAGCAACCTTGGGCCGGAAGGACTGGGGTTTCTAGTCCCACAGGTGCTCCTTGTGGTCTTAGGCAAGCCACTTAACCCTCCATTGCCCATGTTCCCTGTAAGTATTAGTGTATGTGTCTCACAGCCCCTCGTGTTAAATGTATCCCCCAACCGCTTTGACCCAGTGAAAAGCAGGATATAAATGCAGCTAAACAAATAAATAAATAAATTTGTGAGTCCTGGCAATGCTGTTATGATACAGTGGGCTTGCTATGAGTTCCGCACATGGCCCCGCACCCCCCTTGGGCCAACCCGGTCAGGTCTAGTGATGAAGCTACTAGAAGTCAGTTATCAAGGTGTTGAAACACCAGCAATCCCCGTTGTGTAGGTGGGATGCCACAACTACAAGGCACTTGGTGAACAACCTGAGAACTGAAGACAGTACAAATGGAAGGACTTTGCATTGGTAATAGTGGGTTGTTGTTTTTTTTGGGGGGGGGGAGGGGGGAGGCAAAATCTTTCTATAAATGAGATGAATTAGTATATGCAGACAAGGATCTTTGAGATCCAGAAAAAGCAGCCAGTCACCTTTAGTCAAATGGAGGAAATGGAACGTGGGGTATTCATTGTGAACTTTTCTGTAGATGTATGTACTACTCTTAAAATGTGTATTCCAGTGCCAAGCAGTAAGTAAACCAGTTCAAATTAAGGAACTCAGTCTCTTAACTTCCAGCTGTTTTTTTTACAAAGAACTGCTTGTACAAAGCTGAAATAAAGAGTGTTGCACCTAAATATATATACTCTAGAGGAGATGAGGAACAGGGGAGATGATACAGACCTTTAAATACTTAGAGTATTAATGAACAAACCTTTTTCAAAGAAAGGGAAACTATAAACTAGAGGGCATAAAATGAAGCTGCAAGAAGGTAAACTTAAAAGCAAACCAAGAAATACTTTTTCACTGAAAGAGTGATAGATGCTTGGAACGTCCTTACATTCAGGAATCCCTAGCTAAAGGCTAACTAACGAAACTAGGAAATAACCAGTGTTGCAAACATGCAAGGAACATGGGGCAAGGAAGCCACATTGTGGATTGTGTTGGAAAGAGGAGATGGCACTATCATCCTGTATAGTCTCCTGGAAGCCCTAATGGTAGAAATGGATATGGACATTGTGGCCATTATAGAAACATGGTTTAACGAGTTGCATGAATGGGATATAGCCATAGCTGGCTACAATTAATTTAGAAGAGATAGAGAAGGCAGAAAAGGAGGAAGAATAGCCCTAACTGGTCAAAAGCATTATTAAAGCTGCTGAAATGCAGGGGACATGGCAAAAAGAAGAAACGCTGATGATTGTGTTGGAAAGAGGAGATGGCACTAGCATCCATACTAGTGTAGTCTAAAGGCCTCCAACTCAAACTGAAGAAATGGATAGACACTTGAAGGACTACCAAAAGGGACTGCTACAGCTCGAAAAACATCTGCACTTTTAAGTATTTATCTTATGGACTATACACTAAATCTTGGGGAAAAAGGGAATTCTTTGGGTTAAAGTAGACATATCTGTGTATTCTGGAATTCAATGTTTTTACTGAGTCAGTCAAGTACCACCAGAGAGCCTTACATTTAAATCAAATCAGCGTATAGCTTAGCACAGAAAGTAAAAGAGTAAATAGCATGAGTAGAAAGAAATACATTTGCTTCTAGAGAGTTTTTTTATTTAAATCAAATCAGAGTATAGCTTAAAATAAATAGTCTCCAATTAGAAAGAAATAAACTTGTTTCTAGTGATCTTTACAAGGAGGCTTTCCCATGAGGAAACAAAAGATCTGTGAAGTTGTCTTAAATAGGTGTTAAAGAAAAGTGGCAGATCAAACGGACAATTTGAAAGGTACCATCAAACAAAGGGCTGTGTGAATGACCCAGGAAATTGGTAAGCAGCACAGGTCAGAGCACTGTCTAGCAAGCCAGCTTTTATTAATTCTTTCCCTCCCACCCACCCCAGGGATAATCTTAGCTTTATAGGCTCTTAAACCTATTAAAGGGAAGGTGGTGCTCATATTCACTTTCAGGTGCAGCTGGTTATCCTCATCAGGAAAAGGAAATTAAGAACGTGAGATTAATTGATCTTCAGGTGAACAAAGTCCATTAAGCCGTGATAAATTGGAAGACTGGACGTTCAAAAGGCAGATGAAATTTAATGTGGACAAGTGCAAAATTATGCACCTATGAAAGAACTACCCAAACTATGGTTACAGGATGCAAGGTTCCATATTAGGAACCACCCCGGAAAAAGATTTAGGCATCATCATGGATAAGACGTTGAAAACCTCCGCCCAGTGTGCAGCGGCAAATAGAATGCTAGGCAAATAGAATAAGGAAAGTAACAGAGAATAAAACTAAGGATGTTATAATGCCTCTGTATCGTTCCATGGTGTGAACGCACCTTGAATATTGTGTGCAATTCTGGTCACCATATCTTAAAAAGGATGTAGCAGATTTAGAAAAGGTACAGAGAAGAGCCACCAAAATGGTAATGGAGATGGAAGGATACCCCTATAAGAAGGGGCTTAAAAGGTTAGGGCTCTTCAACTTGGAAAAGAGACGGCTGAGGGGAGATATGATAGGCATCTATAAATTAATGAATGGAGTGGAACGGGTAAACATAAATTGATTGCTTACGCCATCAAAAAGTAAAAAGACTAGGGACATGCAATGAAGCTACAATGTAACCCCCTTTACGACTAGTAAGAGGAAATATTTTTTTTACTCAAGGTGTAATCAAACTCTGGAATTCATTACCAGAGGATGTAGTAAAAACGATTAGTGTAACTGGGTTTTAAAAAGGTTCAGACAAATTCCTGGATCAAAGGCCTATAAACCATTATGAAAGAGGACCTGGAAATCCACGGCTTGCTCCAATGTAAATAGTTGTTTGAATACATTGTTTAACCCCAAGATTGTATATAGCACTACAGTTTATAACAGTTGCTAACAAAATGTTGAACTGTTTCTATTGTTAACTGTTATGCTGTTCCTGGTACAACATATGTTTACTGTAAAATGTTCTGTTCTCTGGAAACCACTTTGACCAGGTGAAAAGTAGTATACAAACCTAGTTAAATAAATAAACACAAGCACTATGTGCTAGGTACTTGTGACCAGGATTGACCACAGTCTGAAACAGGATACTGAGCTTGATGGACCTTGATCTGAGCCAGTATGGCATATCTTATGATTATTGATATTGCAAAGATAGCCATGAAGGGAGAAGTGTTCATACTGAGCGACTAATCTACCTGATGCGGACTGGAGTATTCCTTCTGGAAATCTGGAAAGAAGTAAAAGGATTGCGGATGCCTTCCAAGAAGCATTGCTTAGACAAATGGTGATGGAACCGACCAGGAAAAGTTTGATGCTGGATTTAGTACTCACCAATGCAGATAGCATGTTGAATGTCCGAATGGGTGCCCACGTGAGCAGCAGCAATTATCACATGGTGCGGTTTGAGATAAAAGATAAGGCAGAGTCCAATCACAGCAACCTCAAAGTCCTAGACTTCAAAAATGCTGACCAGTAAAATGGCCAAGGTGCCTGAAGAAGGCAGGGTGGGAGGTGGTAAGGGAAGTGGAAATGCAGTGGGCTAAACTAAAGGAGGCAATAAAATGGGCAACAGATACATATGTAAGGAAAGAAAATAAAAACAAGAGGAAAAATAAACCTATATGGTTCTCCAAAGAAGTGGTTACACAAATAAAGGCAAAAAACACAGCTTTCACAAAATTCAGAAGTTCGCAAACAGAGAAACACAGAAAAGATTGCAGGATAAAGCTAAAAGACAAAAAGAGAAATAAGGATAGCAAAATCAAAGGCAGAAGAAAAGACGGCTAAAGATCAAGTGTGGAGACAAAACTTTTCAGGAATATTCAGGAGAAGAGGAAGATCAGAGGTGGGACTGCAAGACTCGAAAGTGCCGAGAACAGATTTGTGGAAAGTGACATTGAAAAAGCAAAAATGCTAAACAAATACTTCTGTTCTGTTTTTACTAAAGCAAATCCTGGAGAAGGACCACTTGTGATTGACAAATATACAAATGGGAATGGAGTAGATACTGCACCATTCACAGAAGATGATGTGTTTAAACAGCTTGCAAAACTTTAAACGGACAAGGACATGGGACTGGATGGGATACATCCCAGGATACTGAAAGAGCTCAGAGGTTCTAGCATCACCTTTAAAGGATGTTTTCAATAGATCCTTGGAGACAGGAGAAGTTCAACAGGACTAGAGAAGGGCTCATGTGGTACCTCTTTACAGAAGTGGTAATAGGGAAGAAATGATAAACTACAGTCCAGTAAGCCTTACCTTGGTGGTGGAAAAAGTAATGGAGGCGCGCCTGAAAGAGAGAATAGCGGACTTCTTCAAAACCAATAGGTTACATGATCCAAGGCAACAAGGTTTTACCAAAGGATGATCTTGTCAAACAAATCTGATTGAGTTCGACTGAGTGACCAGATAATTAGATCAAGGGCACTCAATGAACATGATCTACCTAGATTTCAGCAAAGCCTTTGATAAAGGTTCCTCATAAAAGGCTTATCAATAAACTGAACAGCCTGGGGATGGGTCCCAAGGTGGTCAACTGGATCAGAAATTGGTTGACTGACAGATGATAGAAGGTGATGGTAAAGCACAGTTACTTACCTGTAACAGGTGATCTCTGGGAACAGCAGGAATTAGTCCTCACATATGGGTACGTCGGTACCGACGGAGCCCGTGCGGGAAAGCTCCCCAGCTTCTTAGAATAGAAGCTTTTGGGACCTCCCACTGCACATGCGCACTGCCTTCCCGCCTTCCTGAACAGCTCTCCTCAGTTTCGAGTTTATAGCTGAGTCAACAGAGAGAGGACAGGAAGATAGATAGATAAAAGATACAACTCCTAGGGGAGGTGGGTGGGTTGTGAGGACTAATTCCTGCTGTTCCCAGAGATCACCTGTTACAGGTAAGTAACTGTGCTATCTCCAGGAACAAGCAGGAATAAGTCCTCACATATGGGGACTCCCTAGCTTAGATGCATGGGATCCCCTGTAAAGGTTCGCCATCTTCGTATGGATCTCAGGCATCCATTCTGGGAAGGTGGGCAGGAGTTGTTTAGGAATGGAACAGGTGCTTGAGGACAGCCTGGCCAAACAAGGCATCCCGGCGGGAGTCCTTGTCCAAACAGTAATGGGCTGTGAAGGTATGAACCGAGGCCCAGGTAGCGGCTCGACAGATCTGATCTATGGAAACAGAGTGCAGATGAGCCATAGAAGTTGCCATGGCCCTCACATTGTGAGCAGTGACATGGCCTTCCAGAGAAATGTTTTTGCTCTGGTAAGCAAAAGAAATACACTGAGCAATCCAATTGGAAAGTGTACGCTTGGAGACTGGAAGTCCCAAATGGGAAGGATCAAAGGCCACAAAAAGTTGAGAAGACTTTCGATGTGGCTGAGTCCTATTAAGGTAAAAAGCGAGAGCTCTTTTACAATCCAGAGTATGAAGGTTCCTCTCTGCATTGGATGCATGAGGAGCTGGAAAAAAGACAGGTAGATATACCTCTTGATTAAGATGAAAAGGCGAGACCACTTTAGGCATAAAGTGGGGATTCGTCCTAAGGACCACCTTATCATGATGAAATCTTGTGTAAGGTGGATTAGCCACTAAAGCCTGCAGCTCACTGATGCGGCGAGCCGAAGTGACTGCAATGAGGAAGATGACCTTCCAGGAAAGAAATTTCAAGGAGGTGTAAAACTTTGGCTCAAAAGGTGGCTTCATAAGTTGACCGAGCACTAGATTCAAATCCCATGCGACCGGGGGTGGTCTGATGGGAGGTTTAGTGAGAGTCAGGCCTCTCATGAATCTTGCAACAAGAGGATGAGAGGAGATAGGTTGTCCATTTATATGTTTCAAGGATGCTGCAATAGCACTTAAATGGACTCTTACCGAATTCGTCTTGAGGCCTGCATTGGATAGATGCAGGAGATAATCAAGAAGAGAATTCAAAGGAAGTGCCAGAGGGTCAAGACCCTGCTGAGCACACCAAATGGAAAAACGTTTCCATTTGAAAGCATAGGAACGCCTGGTAGAGGGTTTCCTAGAGGCAGAAAGGATATCTTTCACTGGTTGGGAAAGATGAAAGTCTTGAAGGCTTAAGCCTTCAGTAACCAAGCACTGAGGTGAAGGGATTTGGGGTTTGGGTGCCACAAAGTCCCCTCCTCCTGAGACAGGAGGTCTGGCGCAGCTCCCAGATCCAAGTAGGATCCCTGGGAGAGCTGTAGAAGTAGAGGGAACCACACTTGGCGTGGCCAGCGTGGAGCTATGAGGATCATAGTTCCATGATCCCTCTGGAGTTTGAACAGAGTCTTGGGAATCAAAGGAATGGGTGGAAAGGCATATAGGAATGCCTGACTCCAATTCAGGAGAAAGGCGTCCGTAGCCTGAGCTCCCTGACACGGAGTTCTGGAACAGAACCGGGGAAGTTTGGCATTCCACGGACTTGCAAAGAGGTCTATGTCCGGGGTCCCCCATTCCTGAAAGATTCGGTTTATTTGGTCCAAATGTAGGGACCATTCGTGTGGCAGCAGAACTCGACTGAGCCTGTCTGCCCGAGAGTTTTGAACTCCTGGGAGATACACTGCTAGCAGGTGAATCTGATGCTCTCTGGCGAAGGCCCATAGTCTTAGAGCTTCGTTGCAAAGCGACAGAGAGCCCGTCCCTCCTTGTTTGTTTATGTAAAACATGGCCACCTGATTGTCCGTCTGAACTAGGACAGTGAGGTTGGCTAGGAGGGAGTGGAAGACCTTGAGGGCAAGGTAAATTGCTCGCAGTTCCAGAAGATTGATATGAAGGGTGGTCTCCTGTAGAGACCAAGTGCCCTGAGTGGAGAGAGTTTGCAGATGGGCTCCCCACCCTGTTTGGGAGGCATCTGTTGTGAGGGTTGCTTGGGGTAGCAATGGTTGAAATGGAGCCCCCAACAACAGATTCTTGGTGGAAGTCCACCAGTGGAGGGACCAAAACAGACGATCGGAGGTTTGTATTTGGTCTGAGAGCGCTCCTGACGCCTGAGTCCACTGAGTGGCCAGGGTCCATTGAGCTGCTCTCATATGAAGACGAGCATAGGGCACCACATGCACTGTGGAGGCCATATGACCCAGTAGGCGTAGCATTTCCCTGGCTGTCAAGTGAGTGCTGGACTGAGCTTGGGAGGCCAAACTCAGGAGGCGCTGGCCTCGAACATGTGGAAGGTAGGCCCTTGCAGTGATGGTGTCCAACTGGGCCCCTATGAATTCTAGAGATTGAGTAGGGATGAGTTGGGACTTGGGAAGGTTTACTACCAGTCCCAGATACTGCAAAAGGCTCCTTGTGTGGTCCAGGGAAATCTGGGCCTGTGACTGAGTTGGAGCTCGGATGAGCCAGTCGTCCAGATATGGGAAGACAAAGATTCCCATGCCTCTTAGAAATGCGGCTACGACTGCCATGCATTTTGTGAATACTCTTGGAGCAGAGGCTAGACCGAAGGGGAGTACTCTGTATTGGAAATGTTTTCCCTGAAACAGAAAGCGAAGATACTTTCTGTGGGATGGATGGATGAGTATATGTGTATACGCATCCTGTAGGTCTAGAGAACAAAGCCAGTCCTGACCCTGGAGGTAAGGAAGGAGAATGCCGAGAGACAGCATTTTGAATTTCTCCTTGAAGAGAAATTTGTTCAATTCTCTCAGATCTAGGATTGGTCTGAATCCCCCTGTCTTCTTTGGAATGAGAAAATAAGGGGAGTAGAAACCGGACCCTTGTTGAGGAAGAGGAACCTCTTCTATGGCCCCTTGGGCAAGAAGAGAGGAAACCTCTTGACCCAACAGGGTTAGGAGAGATGGGGGAGAATTGAATGGTCTCACCATATGATGGGGAGGAAGGCTGGAGAAATGAAGTTTGTAACCCTCTCGAATGATAGAGAGGGTCCATTGTTCTGTTGTGATTTGTTCCCATCTGGGAGCAAAGTGAACCAACCTTCCGGGTATGGTGAGAGGTTCTGGTTGTGTTAGAACCAGAAGTGGCAAGTTCCCTAGGAGCAAGTCAAAACCCCTGAGGGGTTGGAGCCTGCTGAGCTACAGTAGCTGCTGCAGGCTTAGCTCGTGCTTGTTTGGATTGCTGACGCTTAGCAGTATAGCGAGGTTGAGAAGACTGCTGGCCAGTATTTGAAGCAACTCTGGCCTTCTTATAGTAAGGCCTTTTAAAAGACTTTTTCTTAGTAGGAATTGAAGTGGACTTTGAAAGTCTTTCCAAGGTGGCATTTTCAGCATCCATCTGGGTGGCTTTGATTTGCCACTCTTCCCCAAATAAGTTCTCACCTGTACAGGGCAGATTCCGTAAGCCATCTAGAACCCAAGGTTCCAGATCAGAGGCCTGGAGCCAAGCAAGACGTCGGGCTGCAATAGCAATGCCCGAAGCCCTACTGGCTCCCTCAAAGGAATCATATGCTGCCCTATTAGAGAACTTAGAAACCTCTAAGAGTTGTTTCACTAGGGAAAGGAATCCCTGCTTTTTATCCTCAGGGATAAAGGGGGCAAAATGCCGCACCTTTTTGGCAAGTTCCTCCAGGAACATGCCCATATAGAGACTGTAGGAATTAATCCTGGCTATAAGCATACTAGCCTGGAAAATTTTCCTACCAAAAGAGTCCAAAGTCTTACATTCCCGTCCTGGAGGGGTGGAAGAGTGCCTTTTGGTACTCCTAATCTTCTTCATTGCAGACTTCACCACAATAGAGTGGTGGGGCAATTGAGTCTTTTGGAAACCAGGAGAAGGAGGGACCCTATACATGGTGTCCAACCTACGGGAATAAGGAGACAAAGTCAAAGGATTTTCCCAGAAATCCATCAGTTGTTCTTGAAGGATTTCATGGATAGGCAGGGTAACTGCCTCCTTAGGGGCCTTTGAGTATCCCAAAATATCCAGTTTTTTGGATCTGGGTTCCTTTTCAGAGGATGTGGTAATAGAAAGGGCTGTAGCCATATCTAAAACAAAGTCCTGGAAGGACAAATCCTCTGGAGGGGACATTCTCCTTTTAGGAGAAGAGGGCTCCTCAGGTAAGTTGAGTGAAAACTCAGCAGAATCATCAGAGGAGTGAAAATCCTCAGAGGAATCGGTGCTTTCCTCTAACGCACGATACGCGTACCGATCGGTATCGATATCGGGCGTATCGGGTATGGAACCGGTATGGAGCGAAAGCCCATACGGTACCGACTTGCGTTTAGAGGTGGACGGCCTCGATACCGGCATGGCGGACGATACCGGTATCGGGCCCGGAACCGCTGAAAGCGGAACCGATGGCGTTGCAGCTTTAATGAAAGCCATGACGGCCTGCTGCATGGACTGTACAGTATCGCCCATGGACGCCATAGCTGCCTGGATGTCGGTACCGGAGTGACCCGGTACCCCAGAGCAGGCTAACAGGTGATCTGTCGAGGCCGTAGCATCGATATCAACCTGAGACCCCTGAATTGGCGTTTTTGGAAGTTGGACTTCCCGCCGGGGTTGTTTGGCTGGGGCAGGGTCCTCAAGTTCTAAGCTAAGAGCCTCTCGATGCTTTGAAGGAGATTTGCTCTTTGAGGACTTGCCCACAGAAGGTTTGGTTACCTGAGATCCATCCGGAGAAGAAGACCTGGATGACTGTGATGCTGTATTCTCTGAAGCAAACAGCACATGGAATTTGTTGGCCCGGTTCTGCAGCCCACGTTTAGACATGTGGGAGCAAGATGGGCAGTCCGGTATGGAATGGTCAGGCCCCAAACATTTCAGACACCATTCATGGGTGTCTGTGACTGAAATAACAGCATTACATTTGGTACACTTCTTAAATCCAGGGGCTGGCTTCTCCATGAGGAGAAATTGAGTAGGCCGAGAGGCCTCTCTGAAGTGACCAAAAAGCTAAAAAATAAGAAAAAAGAATTATAATTTTTTAAAGAAAGAAAGAAAAGACCGGCGATACCGGTATCGGTATGGGGAAGGCAGGTACGCGGTCTAAAGAAACAAATAAAATAACAATTTCTTCAGCGGTGACAGGAACACGACCTGCTGGCTCCGCGGAAAAAGAGAAACTGAGGAGAGCTGTTCAGGAAGGCGGGAAGGCAGTGCGCATGTGCAGTGGGAGGTCCCAAAAGCTTCTATTCTAAGAAGCTGGGGAGCTTTCCCGCACGGGCTCCGTCGGTACCGACGTACCCATATGTGAGGACTTATTCCTGCTTGTTCCTGGAGATACGGAACTTACTCGGATGAAAGGAAGAGGAGTAGTGGCATGCCCCAGTGATCGGTCCTGGGACCGGTACTGTTTAATGTATTTGTGAGTGATATTGCTGAAGGGCTGAATGGAAAAGTGTTTTTTTGCAGATGACATGAAAATTTGCAACAGAGTGGACTCCCCTGAGGAAGTGGACAACATGAGAAAAGATCTACAAAAGCTGGAAGAATGGTCTAATGCTTGGCAGTTAAGATTTAATGTGAAGAAGTGTAGTGTCATGCACTTGGGATGCAGAAATCCAAGGGAATTGTATGCGATAGAGGGTGAGAGGTTGGTGTACACGGACCAGGAGAAGGACCTCGGAGTGATTGAGGATCTCAAGGTGGCAAAACAGTGCGAAAAGGCAGTGTCCAAAGCCAGAAGGATGCTGACTGCACACAGAGAGGAATTCCTAGCAGAAAGGAGGATGTATTAATGCCACTGTACAAGTCATTGGTGAGGCTTTGCTTGAACTATTGTGTTCAGTTTTGGAGATCATATCTCACAAAGGATATAAAAAGACTTGAAATGGTTCAGAGGAAGGTGACCAAAATGATTTGGAGCTTGTACCAGAAGATGTATGAGAAGAGATTTGAAGACTTAAATATGTATACACTAAAGGAGAGTATGGACAGGGGAGATATGATACTGATCTTTAAATACTTAAAAGGTATTAATAAACAATCAAACCTTTTTCAAAGACAGGGAAGCTGTAAAACTAGAGGGCATAACATGAAGCTGCAAGGGGGTAAACTGAAAAGCAATGTCGGAAAAAGCGTAGTTACTCACCTGTAACAGGTGATTTCCGGGAACAGCAGGAATAAGTCTTCACATATGGGTATCGTCGGTACCGACGGAGCCTGCGTGGGAACACTCCCCAGCGTCCAATAGGAAAGCTTTTGGGAGCATCCCACAGCGCCTGCGTGCTGCCTTCCCACCTTTCCAACTCTCCCTCTTCAGTTGAGTTTATAGCTGAGACCAAAGGAGAGAGAAGAGAAAGAGAGAAAGATAGATAGAGACAACTCCTAGAGGAGGAGGGTAGGTTGTGAAGACTTATTCCTGCTGTTCCCAGAGATCACCTGTTACAGGTGAGTAACTACGCTATCTCCAGGAACAATCAAGAATGTAGTCTTCACATATGGGGACTCCCCAGCTGAGATATGCCAGGTGGATGACCCCAGCAAGCTGCAAACCCCAGGTGAGATGGGTCATGCTTCCTCCCATGGATCTCTGGCACTGAAACCCGGGACGGTGGGTAGGAGTTACATTAAGTCTGAAAGAGATGCTGGAGTACAGCTTGGCCAAACGAGGCATCCCGACGGAAGTCCTTGCCTAAGCAATAGTGGGCTGTAAAGGTATGTACTGAAGCCCAAGTGGCTGCTCTACAGATGTCATCAGTAGACACAGAACGAAGATTAGCCATTGAGGCTGGCATTGCTCTCACATTGTGAGCTGTGACATGGCCTTCGAGAGAAAGTCCCTTACTCTCATAAGCAAAGGATATGCAGTTTGCAATCCACCTAGAGAGCGTTCTTTTGAAAACTGGAAGTCATAAATAACTAGAATCAAAAGCAACAAAAAGCTGAGAAGATTTTCTATGTTGCTTAGTTCTTTTAGCTCTTTTACAATCTAAGGTATGAAGATTCCTTTCTGCATTAGAGGCATGAGGCCTAGAGAAGAATACAGGAAGGTAAACCGCTTGGTTTAAATCAGGGGTCACCAACCTCCAGAGGGCCGCGGGCCGCACAGCCGACTACCGGTAGACTCGCGGGCTGCACCCCCCTTCTCCCCGCCCCCGCCCCCTCGAAAAAAAAACAATGCTCATACCTGTACTTCTGCTTTGAAAATTATTCCATGTCAGCTCCCTCCCTTCTTCTGCAGCCGCGGCTCCCTGCCTCTTAGGGAACCGCGGCTGTGCTTGTAAAATCATCGCGGAGCCCTTCCTGTCTTGACGGGCTCCGTGCAGCATTGTCCCGCCTCTAAAGGAAGTTGTTTACCACTTCCTTTGGAGGCAGGACAATGCTGCACGGAGCCTGTCAAGACAAGAAGGGCTCCGCGATGATTTTAACAAGCACAGCCGCGGTTCCCTAAGAGGCAGGGAGCCGCGGCTGCAGAAGAAGGAGTCGGTGAGTTTGCCGGTACTTGTAGCAGCATCCTTGGCGGGCCGCACCGGGGTAGAGCCTCGCGGGCCGCAGGTTGGTGACCCCTGATTTAAATGAAAAGGCGAAACCACCTTTGACATAAAGTGAGGATGAGTCCTAAGAACTACCTTATCATGGTGAAATCTTGTATAAGGAAGATCCGCCACTAAAGCCTGTAACTCACTGATGCGTCTTGCAGAAGTGAGAGCAACTAGAAAGATGACCTTCCAAGAAAGAAACTTTAGAGCTGTAGTGGCTAAAGGCTCAAAGGGCGGTTTCATGAGCTGCCCGAGAACAAGATTCAGATCCCATGCCACCAGCGGTGGCTTAATGGGAGGTTTTGTTAAAAGTAAACCTCTCATAAATCTCGCTACAAGTGGATGAGAGGAAATAGGTTGTCCATCCAGCGGTTCACGAAAAGAAGCAATGGTACTAAGATAGACCCTTACTGAATTTGTCTTAAGACCGGAATCTGATAGATGGAGTAGATACTGCAGAAGCGATTCGACAGGCACTGTATGGGGGTTAAGTCCCCTATGAGAACACCATACAGAGAATCTCTTCCAAGTAAAGGCGTAGGATCGCCTTGTGGAAGGTTTCCTGGAAGCCACAAGGATATCCTTTGCCTGTTGAGCTAGGTTGATATCCGGGAATCCTAGGCTTTCAGTAACCAGGCCTTGAGGTGCAGGGACTGGGGATTTGGGTGCAATAATGTCCCGTTTTCCTGGGACAGAAGATCTGGAGCACATCCCAACTCCAGAGGTGTGGCCTGAGAGAGATGCAGAAGCAGAGGATACCACGTTTGCTGTGGCCAACGTGGAGCTATGAGTATCATATGACCTCTGTCTCTCTGAAGCTTGAACAAGGTTTTGGGAATGAGGGGAATGGGTGGGAAGGCATAGAGGAAGTCCCGACCCCAATGGAGGAGGAAAGCATCCCTTGCCTGACAGTTTTGAGCCAGAATTCTGGAACAGAATCGGGGAAGTTTTGCATTCTGTGGACTTGTAAAGAGGTCTATATCTGGCGTTCCCCAGATTCAAAACACCCGAGCAAGCTGGTCTGAGTATAGAGACCATTCGTGTGGCAGCAGTATTCATCTGAGTTTGTCTGCCCAAAGATTTTGAATGCCCGGAAGATATAGCACAGTTACTTACCTGTAACAGGTGATCTCTGGGAACAGCAGGAATAAGTCTTCACATATGGGTACGTCGGTACCGACGGAGTCTGCGCAGGAACGCTTCCCAGCGTCCAATCAGAACGTTTTTGGAAGCATCCCAACACGCCTGCGTGCTGCCTTCCCGCCTTTCCCAACTGCCTCTCATCAGTTAAGTTTTAAAGCTGAGACAAGGAGAGAGAGAGAGAAAGGGAAAGATAGATATAGAGAAATGCAACTCCTAGGGGAGGTGGGTGGGTTGTGAAGACTTATTCCTGCTGTTCCCAGAGATCACCTGTTACAGGTAAGTAACTGTGCTATCTCCAGGAACAAGCAGGAATGAGTCTTCACATATGGGGACTCCCAAGCTAAGATGCCTGGAGGAGTCCCAGCATGTTGCGAATCTGAGAGCCATGCTATTTTACTGAAATCCCAGGCATCCTAGGGATGGAGGGTAGGAGTTGAACCAAAAAGATGTGCTGTGGAACAGCTGCACCAAACAGGATGCCTAGATAGGAGTCTCTGTGCAGGTGATATTTAGTGGTAATATTGGGAGCAATAAAGCACAGTTACTTACCTGTAACAGGTGATCTCTGGGAACAGCAGGAATTAGTCCTCACATATGGGTACGTCGGTACCGACGGAGCCTGCGCGGGAAAGCTCCCCAGCTTCCCAGAAGAAAGCTTTTGGGAGCCTCCCACAGTGCATGCGTGCTGCCTTCCCGCCTTTCCTGACCAACTCTCCTCAGTTCGAGTTTAAAGCTGAGACAATAGAGAGAGAGAGGAAAGGAAAGATAGAGAGAGAGAGATACAACTCCTAGGGGAGGTGGGTGGGTTGTGAGGACTAATTCCTGCTGTTCCCAGAGATCACCTGTTACAGGTAAGTAACTGTGCTATCTCCAGGAACAAGCAGGAATAAGTCCTCACATATGGGGACTCCCTAGCTAAGATGCCCAGGAGATCCCCAAGGGTATGAGACCCTGAAAGGTTCCTCGTCTTCCTATGCATCTCAGGCATTCATTCAGGGAAGGAGGGCAGGAGTTGTTCAAGAATGGAACAGGTGTCTGAGGACAGCCTGACCAAACAAGGCATCCCGACGGGAGTCCTTGTCCAAACAGTAATGGGCTGTGAAGGTATGAACCGAGGCCCAGGTGGCTGCTCGACAGATCTGATCGATGGATACAGAATGAAGATGAGCCATAGAGGTGACCATAGCCCTCACATTCTGAGCTGTGACATGGCCCTCCAGAGAAAGGTTCTTACTCTGGTAAGCAAAAGAAATACACTGAGCAATCCAATTGGACAGTGTTCTTTTAGAGACTGGAAGTCCTAGATGAGAAGGATCAAAAGTAACAAAAAGCTGGGAAGACTTTCTATGTTGCTGTGTCCTGTGTAAGTAAAAAGCAAGAGCTCTTTTACAATCTAGAGCAGCGGTTCTCAACCTGTGGGTCGCGACCCCAACGGGGGTCGCCACAGGATTTAGCGGGGGTCGCTTAGCCTCCACCAAGTTTAAAAAAAAAAATTAAGATGTGCACAAGTTGCTGCCGCTGCCGAGTCCGCTTCTCGGCAGCAGCAAACTCCGGCAAACTCACCGCCTTCTTCTGCAGCCGCGGCTCCCTGCCTCTTAGGGAACCGCGGCTGTACTTGTAAAATCGTTGCGGAGCCCTTCCTGTCTCGACGGGCTCCTTGCAGCATTGTCCCGCCTCCAAAGGAAGTGGTAAACAACTTCCTTTGGAGGCGGGACAATGCTGCATGGAGCCCATCGAGACAGGAAGGGCTCCGCAATGATTTTACAGGTACAGCCGCGGTTCCCTAAGAGGCAGAGATCCGCGGCCGCATTAGAAGGGAGGCAGACAACCTGCAACATGGCTGACATCGACAGAGGGGGGCTGACATGGAGGGAGGGGGGCTGACATGGAGGGAGGGGGGCTGACATGGACAGATGGAAGGATGGGGCTGACATGGAGGGAGGGAGGGAGGGATGGAGGGAGGGGGCTGACATGGACAGATGGAAGGATGGGGGCTGACATGGAGGAGGGGGGCTGATATGGATGGATGGATGGATGGAGGGAGGGGGCTGACATGGACAGATGGAAGGATGGGGCTGACATGGAGGGAGGGAGGGGGGGGGCTGACATGGACAGATGGAAGGATGGGGCTGACATGGGAGGGAGGGAGGGAGGGGACTGATATGGATGGATGGATGGAGGGAGGGGGCTGACATGGACAGATGGAAGGATGGGGGCTGACAGGGAGGGAGGGAGGGAGGGAGGGGGCTGACAGGGAGGGAGGGAGGGATGGGGGCTGAAATGGATGGATGGAGGGAGGGAGGGAGGGGGCTGACAGGGAGGGAGGGATGGGGCTGACATGGAGGGAGGGAGGGAGGGGGGCTGACATGGACGGATGGAAGGATGGGGGCTGACATGGAGGGATGGATGGAGGGAGGGGGGCTGACATGGACGGATGGAAGGATGGGGGCTGACAGGGAGGGAGGGAGGGAGGGAGGGGGCTGATATGGATGGATGGAGGGAGGGAGGGAGGGAGGGAGGGGGGCTGACAGGGAGGGAGGGAGGGATGGGGGCTGATATGGATGGATGGAGGGAGGGAGGGAGGGGGGCTGACATGGACGGATGGAAGGATGGGGGCTGACATGGAGGGATGGATGGAGGGAGGGGGCTGACATGGACGGATGGAAGGATGGGGGCTGACATGGAGGGAGGGAGGGAGGGAGGGGGCTGATATGGATGGATGGAGGGAGGGGGGCTGACATGGAGGGAGTAGGCTGGCATGGACAAAGGGGAGAGACATGGGGACATACTGGACAGACGGGATAAATGCTGGACAGAGGCGAGAGACAGTGCGGGTTAGGATTATAATGGGCTGATGGGGGTGCTAGCACTGGTAATGGGCAGATGGGGGAGCTACGAATGGTAATGGGTTGATTAGGGAAGGCTAGGACTGGGAATGGACTTATCAAGGGGGGGTAGGACTGGTAATGGACTGATGGGGGTCTAGCATTGGAAATGAGCTGATCAGTGAGGTTAGGACTGGAAATGGGCTGATTAGGAGAGCCTAGCACTGGTAATGGGGTTGAGGGGGGGACTAGCACTGGAAATGAGCTGATGGGGGGTAGGACTGGTATTGGGCTGATTAGGGGGGGGGTAGGACTGGTAATGGGGTTGAGGGGGATTAGCACTAGAAGTGAGCTGATTAGGGGGCTTTGACTGGGAATGGGCTGATTGTGGGGAGGGGAGGATAGAGCTGCTGACCCTGGAAGAAAACTGGGGGCTAAGGCTACAAGTGGGCTGATACAAGGGGATGGGAGCATGGAACTGAAAGGGAGTGGATCTGAGAGGGGCTGCCATGGTATTTGTACTAGAAGGGACTGATCAGTGGGGAAGGAGGGGGACTGGAAGGGAATGGACACCAGTGGCAGTCATGGGAATGCAAGTTGACATTCGAAGGTACTGGGAGTGAGGACTGGAAAGGGGCTGATACTGGGGAGGGTTACTGGGACTGGAAATAGGCTGATGGAAAAAAGTGAAGAAAACAAAAGAGATAAGAACTGGCAGATGGACCATAGACCACAGAAAGAGAGCTAAGAGAAGACAGGAAAGCAGAAGCCTCAGATCGGGACCAGCATGATCAGAGAATAAATTGGTCAGACAACAAAGGTAGAAAAAATAATTTTATTTCATATTAGTGATTTGACTACAAAATCATCATAATTTTGAAATCAAATATTGTTACTTGTTGTTTTGATTATTTAAATAAGTATTTTATAAATAAAAACATATTGCAAAGGCCTATAATATATTAATAATTCAACAAATGATTACAGCGACAATGCGTTAACGGTAAAGGAAGAGAGACGCATTTGATTTTATCATTGGGGGTCACCACAAGTTGACCAACGGTAAAAGGGGTCACGGTACAAAAAAGGTTGAGAACCACTGATCTAGAGTATGAAGGTTCCTCTCTGCAGTGGATGCATGAGGAGCTGGAAAAAAGACAGGTAAATATACCTCTTGATTAAGATGAAAAGGTGAGACCACTTTAGGCATAAAGTGAGAATTTGTCCTAAGGACTACCTTATCATGATGGAACCTTGTATAAGGTGGATTAGCCACTAAGGCCTGCAGCTCACTAATGCGGCGAGCAGAAGTGATTGCAATAAGGAAAATAACCTTCCAGGAAAGAAATTTCAAGGAGGTAGTGGCTAAGGGTTCAAAAGGTGGCTTCATAAGCTGACCAAGAACCAAGTTTAAATCCCATGCCACCGGAGGTCAAATGGGAGGTTTAGTTAAGGTTAGGCTTCTCATGAATCTGGCAATAAGAGAATGAGAGGAAATAGATTGTCCATTGATAGGCTTAAGGGATGCTGCAATAGCACTTAAATGGACCCTTACGGAATTCGTCTTAAGGCCTGCATTGGAAAGATGCAGGAGATATTCTAATAGAGAATTCAGGGGAAGTGCTAGAGGGTCAAGACCCTTTTGAGCACACCAAATGGAAAATCTCTTCCATTTAAAAGCATAGGAACGCCTAGTGGAAGGTTTCCTGGAAGCATGAAGGATATCCTTCAGTTGTTGCGAAAGATTGAAGTCTTGAAGGTCTAGGCCTTCAGTAACCAAGCTCTGAGGTGAAGGGACTTGGGGTTTGGATGCCACAAAGTCCCCTCCTCCTGAGACAGAAGGTCTGGAGCAGCTCCCAAGTCCAGGGAGGGGACTTGGGAGAGATGCAGAAGAAGAGGGTACCACACTTGGCGTGGCCAGCGTGGAGCTATGAGGATCATATACCCTTGATCCTTCTGAAGTTTGAACAGAGTCTTGGGGATCAAAGGAATGGGTGGAAAGGCATACAGGAAGTCCTGACCCCAATGGAGGAGGAAGGCATCCTTGGCCTGAACTCCCTGACACGGAATCCTGGAACAGAACCGGGGAAGTTTGGCATTCCACGGACTTGCAAATAGGTCTATGTCCGGGGTACCCCATTCCTGAAAGATTCTGAGTACCTGATCCATGTGCAGGGACCATTCGTGTGGGAGCAGAACTCGACTGAGTCTGCCCGCCCAAGAGTTTTGAATTCCTGGGAGGTATACTGCCAGGAGATGGATTTGATGCTCTCTGTCGAAGGCCCATAATCTGAGAGCTTCGTTGCAAAGCGACAGAGAGCCAGTTCCTCCTTGCTTGTTTATGTAAAACATGGCTACCTGATTGTCCGTTTGAATGAGGACTGTCTGGTAGCTGAGGAGGGTATGAAAGACCTTGAGAGCTAGGAACACTGCTCGAAGTTCCAAGTGGTTGATATGAAGAGAGGTCTCCTGTGGGGACCAAGTGCCTTGGGTGGAGAGGTCTTGCAGATGAGCTCCCCAACCTGTTTGGGAGGCATCTGTTGTGAGGATTGCTTGGGGCAACAAGGGTTGGAAGGGGGACCCCAACAACAGATTTTGAGTGGACATCCACCATTGGAGAGACCAAAGGAGACATTTGGAGTTTGCTATTTGGTTCGAGAGAGCTCCTGACGCTTGAGTTCACTGGGTGGACAAAGTCCATTGAGCTGCTCTCATGTGTAGACGAGCATAGGGTACCACATGTACTGTGGAAGCCATGTGGCCTAGTAGTTGTAGCATCTCCCGGGCAGTGAAGTGGTCCTTTGACTGAATCTGGGAGGCTAACTGCACCAGACGTTGGCAACGAGCCTGGGGAAGATAGGCTCTTGCAGTAGTGGTGTCCAACCAGGCCCCTATGAATTCTAGGGACTGAGTAGGGATGAGCTGAGACTTTGGGAGATTTACCACAAGTCCCAGATACTGCAGAATGCACCTGGTAGTGTTCAGGGAAATTTGGGCTTCTGACTGGAATGGAGCTCGGATGAGCCAGTCGTCCAGATATGGGAAGACAAAGATTCCCAGAGTGCGCAGAAATGCAGCAACTATTGCCATGCATTTGGTGAACACTCTTGGGGCAGAGGCCAGACCGAAAGGAAGGACTCTGTATTGGTAATGTTTTCCCTGGAACAGAAAGCGTAGAAATTTTCTGTGGGATGGATGGATGAGTATATGGGTGTACGCATCCTTGAGATCTAGAGAACAAAGCCAATCCTGACTCTGTAGGAATGGAAGGAGAGTGCCTAAAGAGAGCATCTTGAACCTCTCCTTGTACAGAAATTTGTTCAATTCTCGGAGATCTAGAATAGGTCTGTATCCCCCTGTTTTCTTTGGGATGAGAAAGTAGGGGGAGTAAAAACCTGACCCCTGTTGAAGAAGAGGAACTTCTTCTATGGCCCTCTGGGCCAGAAGGGAGGTTACCTCCTGATCCAGAAGGTCGAGGAGAGATGTGGGAGAATTGAAATGTCTCACCATGGTGTAGGGAGGAAGGTCTGAGAAATGAAGTTTGCAGCCCTCTCTGATGATGGAGAGGGTCCACTGCTCTGATGTGATTTGCTCCCATCTGGGAGCAAAATGAGCCAACCTTCCTGGAATGGTGAGAGGTTCTGGCTGTTGTAGAGCCAGAAAGGTTACGTTCTCTAGCACTAAGTCAAAACCCCTGAGGGGCTTGGGACTGCTGGGTTGCAGCAGCCCCTGCAGGTTTAGGCCTGGCCTGTTTGGGTTGCTGACGCTTAGTAGCAAATCGACCTGCAGAAAACTGTTGACCAGAAGTGGAAGGAAATCTGCCCTTCTTGTAAAAAGACTTTTTAAAAGATTTTTTCTTGGCTGGAGTGGAGGTAGACTTAGAAAGTCTATCAAGAGCAGCATTTTCTGCATCCATTTGAGTGGCTTTAATTTGCCACTCTTTGCCAAATAGGTTTTCACCTGTACAGGGTAGATTTCCTAAACCATCTTGAACCCAGGGTTCTAGATCAGAAGCCTGGAGCCAAGCAATTCTACGAGCAGCTATAGCAATTCCTGAGGCTCTGCTGGAAACCTCAAAGGAATCAAAGGCTGCCCTGTTGGAAAACTTGGAAATGTCTTGCGTATGCTTAAGCCAAAGAAGGAATTCTTCCCTTTTATCTTCAGGAATAAAAGGGAGAAAGTTGTGCAGCTTTTCTGCAACCTCCTTCAGAAACATACCCATATAAAGGCTGGATGAATTGATTCTGGCAGTAAGCATGCTAGCTTGGAAGATTTTTCTACCAAAAGCATCCAAGGTCCTGCATTCTCTTCCTGGAGGAGTAGAAGAGTGTCTTTTGGTACTCTTTATTCTCTTCATAGCTGACTGCACCACAATAGAATGGTGAGGAAGCTGAGTTTTTTGAAAACCAGGAGAAGGAGGGACACGGTACATAGTGTCCAATCTACGAGAATGAGGAGAAAGGGTGAGAAGAGTCTCCCACAATTCAAGCAAGTATTAGTGTATGTGTCTCATATCCCCGCTAAATGTATCCCCCAATTGTGTTGTGACCGCTTTGATTGAAGGATAAGGCGGTATACAAAAACTGTCTATATAAAATTAAAAAAAGCAAATGTTCTTGGAGAATTTCATGAATTGGCAAGGTGACTGCCTCTCTGGGAACCTTAGAGTATCCCAAAATGTCTAACTTTTTTGCTCTAGGTTCTTTTTCAGAGGTTACTGAAATAGAGAGTCCTTTAGCTACTTCCATGATGAAGTCTTGAAAGGACAAATCCTCTGGAGGAGACATTCTCCTCTTTGGAGAAGAGGGCTCCTCAGGCAGAGTAAGAGATGCTTCAGGAGAGTCATCCGATGAATCGGAATCATCAGAAGACTGGAAGTATCGTCTGTTTGCTTCCAGGGATAGATAAGCGTATTGACCGGTATCGACATCGGGCGTACCCAGAACCGGATCGGGAAAAGCCCCGGAACCGGGAACCGGAACCGGTATCCTGGTCGATGTGGATGCCCTGGGTACCGGTATCGGTTGCGGTACCGGAACCGAGGTCGGTACCGCTTGGTGCGGTACCGTGGGCGTCGCAGCCTTAATAAAAGCCATTATGGCCTGCTGCATGGATTGAACTGTATGATCCATAGACGCCACGACTGCCTGGATGTCGGTACCGGAAGAGTGTGCCGGTACCCCAGAGCAGTCTAACAGGTGATCGGTCGAGGCCGTGCCATCGATGTCAACCTGTAACCCCATAGGAGGAGCTTTGGAAGCCGGAGCTTCCCGCCGGGGTTGTTTGGCTAGGGCAGGGTCCTCAGGGTCAAGCCTGGGGGCATCTCGATACTTGGAGGGAGATTTGCCCTTTGAGGACCTGCCAGAAGAATGTTTGGCTACCTGATATCCATCAGGAGAGGAAGACCTGGAAGATGTCGATGCTGAAGTATCTGTGGAAAACAGCATATGAAACTTGGCTGCTCGATTCTGTAAGCCACGTTTAGACATCAGGGAGCAGGACTGGCAATCCGGTATACTAAAGAAACAAATTAAAATAAGAACTTCTTCAGCGGTGACAGGAACACGACCTGCTGGCTCCGCGGAAAAGAAGAACTGAGGAGAGTTGGTCAGGAAAGGCGGGAAGGCAGCGCGCATGTGCTGTGGGAGGCTCCCAAAAGCTTTCTTCTAGGAAGCTGGGGAGCTTTCCTGCGCAGGCTCCGTCGGTACCGACGTACCCATATGTGAGGACTTATTCCTGCTTGTTCCTGGAGATACCACTATGGACCTCACCTGGTGGTACTGTAAAGGGGTATATGGAGGTTCATGTGGATTTGTGAATATGAACTAACAGAATATCCCCAGAGAATACCTCAATGTAAGGAGAGGTAAATAACTGTGCAATAAACAGGCTGAGGTTAGACCCCTTAGGGTGAGAAGAAACAATCCCAGTGGACTGGGGTAGTTCAATGAGGTAGGACTTTGCGGGAAACGCAGAAGTCCCTATTAGATAAAAACTGAAGCTCTTTTGACTTTAAAGAGACATAGTTCTTTTTTTTTTTTTTTTTATTGAGCATTTATAGTGAAAATACACCAAATTATACAAAGAAAATAAGTACAATACATATCGCATACAAAATACAAGCAAGATAATACAATATAAAGTCCACATTAAATGGTGCTAAACAGATTTAACAAAAAAGAAATAAATCTAGACCAAAACCAGGCCCGAAGGCCTACACAATTAGAGAACCTACCATTATTTACCAGATTTATTTCCAGAGCCTGCACTTGAACGATCAATCACAAATTTCTCAAGATGAGTAACATCCGTGAATACATAAGAGGCTCCCTCAAATCCAATCAGACATTTACATGGAAAGCGTAAAAAGAATGTGGCCCCTAGAGCCAGGACCTTGGATTTGAGAGCCAGAAATTGCCTCCTACGAAGCTGAGTCTCGCGCGATACGTTGGGGAAGATATTAATAGGCTGTCCACAAAAGGGGACAGATTTTTTCTTGAAAAAGGCTCGAAGTATCCGCAGCTTAACCTCGATGGAGGCAAATGTAACTAATAAAGTAGAGCGAATAGAGATATTATCAGTAGAGTCTTCTAAAAACGCAGTCAAATTCGAGATAACTGGTACAATTTCATCCATCCCCCCTTCCTGAGGATTAACATTTTTACTACTAACAGGAATATAATAAGCCTGTGATACAACAATAGGCTCTTGAATATTAAGAATCTCTTTGAAATACTTCTCTAAAAGTATTCCAGGAGCTAACAGAGACGTATGAGGAAAATTAAGAAACCTAAGGTTGCATACACGAAAAGAATTCTCAAGGGCCTCCACTCGAGAATATAACACCAAAGAATTTTTTGCGGCAACTATATGAGCAGCCTGAAGTGGAGGGACTTGAGATTTCAAAAACTGAACAGTATTATCAAGACTCTGAACCCTCTCATCAAGCTGCTGGAAAGTTACAACAGCCTCTTGAGAGAAGGTACAAAGCGCGTTCAACGTAGAAGAAACTTTCTGATCAATAACTACCAAAGCTGACCAAATATCTTTTAATGTTACATCACCAGCAAGCAAGGTAGGCAAGATAGTAGACACCACATTTAAAGGTTGGGATTGCACAGAAACCGGCAAAACCAATGGTAACTTAGTTTTACTTGCGATTTCAGAAGCTCCAGATGATAAATCCATTGACTGTGCAAGCGCAGGCTGAGGAGGCGGAGACCTCCCACTGGAATTGAGAGATACTCCATCTGGTGACGACTGCGCCAGAGGGACAGGTAAAAAATGCCTGTCCAAAGGACCGGTCTGTTTCTCTCCAGAACCTGCTGCAACAGCAGGGGCCTTATCAGGATTCTTGGGTTTCCGCTTCCCCATTACTTCACCAAGTAATACCCGCAGAGCAGTGCCGCAGTCCCGCCAAAGGAGCGCCTAAGGAGCACAACCTGCCCCTTTAATCACGCTCCTTCAAGCCACGCTCCGCGAACACGCTCCGCGGTAAGACAAGAGTCCAAAGATATAACAAGGACCCCGCAGAGAGGAGGGTGCCCAGGGCCCGCCTGCCCGATATTCCTGAGGCACTTCTGGGGATGACAAACCCCGCTGAAGCCGGGAACCGGCTACAGCAGTCCAGGCAGCCTAGGAGCTGATGTTCTGCCCCTGTATCCTCCGCGTTCTCTGCCAGCACAGGTACATTCAGTACAAGGCACACTTTTGAAGAAAAGAAGACCCCGTCGACACGAGGGTGCCCAGGGCCCGCCTGCCCGATATTCCTGAGGCACTTCTGGGGATGACAAACCCCGCTGAAGCCGGGAACCGGCTACAGCAGTCCAGGCAGCCTAGGAGCTGATGTTCTGCCCCTGTATCCTCCGCGTTCTCTGCCAGCACAGGTACATTCAGTACAAGGCACACTTTTGAAGAAAAGAAGACCCCGTCGACACGAGGGTGCCCAGGGCCCGCCTGCCCGATATTCCTGAGGCACTTCTGGGGATGACAAACCCCGCTGAAGCCGGGAACCGGCTACAGCAGTCCAGGCAGCCTAGGAGCTGATGTTCTGCCCCTGTATCCTCCGCGTTCTCTGCCAGCACCAAGAGACATAGTTCTTATAGAGAAAGGAGTTTCAAAGATCCCTATATCCGATAACAAAGAAGGATAGGAGTAATGAGGCATTGTAGCCTCTCCTTTTCTGAAGATTTAGAAAGTCCCTCCTAATTGAAAAGGAAAAGATATGGAAGGCTTCAGGTGTACCTAAACTGAAGGTTATGGTACAAAAACTCCTCAACTACCACAGGAGTGGTTGATTATGGAGAACCCTAAGTATGCTGGGACAGCATGGAAAGGGATAGAGAGTATCTGTCGGGTCCGTAGGGGAATATATATATATATATATATATGTATGAGTATATATATATCTAGGCAGACAGATCAGAATAGTATATAGACATATATCTACCCACTATCATATATGTGAATATATATATATGGTCACAGACATGCAGATGTCCATATACATGTAATATATATATATATATATATATATGTATATATACATACATATGTATTGTCAGACGGGTGCCTGGGTGAGAATGTTCACAGTCTTGGCAAAGGCATATATTAATATGATTTGCAAGGGATTGTGGGAAATGTAGATATTTATTAAGATATTAATAAGATATTTATTTATGGGGTTATTTCTCCCAACACAGATATGCTTGGTAGCACATAAAACAGGATACTTGCTTTCAGTGTTAAACTTAGAAAAACAAAATCAGGAAAACAACAGCTGAACTTGTCAGGCAATCAAATCAAAAGAATAAAGACCTGGTTGGTAACAAACTGGTCTTTTCTGTAGGCTCTAGCTAATATTTTCTTAGTAGTGCTTCAAACAAGCAAAACCCACAAAGTAGGGAAAAACGGTTCTTTTCAGGTTAACTTCTTATATCTTCACACAGAGTCAGAAGTGATTTCCTCAGAGCTCACAAGCAATTAGGTAAGGCTCAATTGCTAGCAGTTATCCAGCTGAAACCCCTTAGCTGGCTTACTTTCTACTGCTTGGCTCAAATCCTACTCAGGAGCTTTTCTGAGTAGATTTAAAGAACAAGTTTGTATTTCTTTGTGATGGTTGTTGTACTTTGTAACAGAAAATTACCAAAGGAGTTTAGACAGAGAGCAATCCATGTATTCACAGCCTGTGTCTATAACCTCTCCCCCTTCTTCAACAATCATGGGTTCAATATCATGGATTGGCAGAGAGGAATTTCTCAATGGAGCACTCTCAGGAGAATACTTGTTTCCCTGCTGTCTTTCAAGGTTATAGCTAGGGCATAGATCAGTGTTCATACCTGAGCTTCCATTGCTATTAGAGTTCCTCTCTAAATAGCCTGGCCAGTATGTAGTCCAGTTCTTATGTCCAGCCTTCCAATCCAGATCCCTGGACACTGGATCTCTCTTCACATACCTTCTGGCACGGGTCTTAGGGTCCCTTCCACGTGCAGCCGTCTCCCTCACAGGTACCGTCTGGAGATTCCTAGCTCTGCAGCACCACTCCTCTGGTGTTCCCCAGTCCAATGGTGTATGCTGGCATTTTGAATGTCTCCCAGTATACGTACTGCTCTGGACTCCTTTAGACTTCCCAAAGGCTTTTCTCTTCTTTCTTCCAAAGGGTTTCTTGCCCTCTCTGTCCGTTCGCTCTGGCTTCTGCTTCTGATGATCCTCCAGATGATGAAGCTGTCCAAGATCATGAAGATTCTGAGGATCTCCAAGATGATCAAGATGAGGATAATTCTCTGTAGAATAAACTCTACCTTTATTCTGCTTAGATGAGTGCTCCACCCTAGCACAGCGCAGCTGTGCTGAATCAGGCCCTGCCCTTTGAGATGAGTGCTTGGGGATTACCTCATAGCCCTCCTTATTGAACACACATTTCCCCACTTCAGCTCCTCTAATGGCTGTTGGAAACCTGGTGCATTCTGGGACTGGTAGTCTTTTATGGAAAAATTCTGTTTTCTTATTTCTACCAGAACTGACAGGTTGCTTGTTCAGAGTCACTTCACCTTTACTATAGCTCCTTCCTGAGCTATGATAAGCTTCCTTATCACAGTATATATATATATATTCCCATATATATATATATATATATATATATATATATATATATGTATATGTGTATATGTATATATGTATATATAGGGTATGTGGAGAAGGAAAGATTTATCTAACAACAAGAAGGGAGGTACCTGCTTGAGAAGATATTTAGAGAATCTCTACTTCCTGGTTATGGGTAGGAAGCCCAGGGAGTTTTCTCACTGGCAAGAGAAGTCTAGAGTCCTCTAAGACCTCTAGCCCCTGAAAAACCAGGAATGGAGACCTGTCGGGTAAGGTTTGCCTCTTTGCGGATGATACCAAAATCTGTAATAGAGTAGACACCCAGGAAGGTGTAGATAACATGAGGAGGGATCTAGCTAAGCTTGAAGAATGGTCTAGAATTTGGCAGCTGGGATTTAATGTTAAAAAATGTAAGGTCATGCATTTGGGCTGCAGCAATCCAAGGGAGCAATACAGTATAGGAGGTGAAGTACTTTTGTCCACTAAAGAAGAGCGGGACCTAGGCGTGGTTGTGTCTGATGATCTTAAAGTAGCTAAACAGGTAGAAAAGGCGACGGCAAAAGCTAGAAGGATGCTTGGGTGCATACGGAGAGGAATGGCTAGCAGAAAAAGGAGGTGATAATGCCTCTGTATAAGTCTTTGGTGCGACCTCATTTGGAGTATGGTGTGCAATTCTGGAGACCGCACCTTCAAAAGGATGTGAACAGGATGGAGTCGGTGCAGAGGGTTGCTACTAAAATGATTAATGGGCTTCATTATAAAGCATATGAGGACAGACTTAAGGATCTTAATATGTACACCTTAGAGGAAAGGCGGGATAGAGGTGATATGATTGAGATGTTTAAATACCTCCGTGGCATAAATGTTCAGGGAGAGAGCCTCTTTCAATTGAAAGCAAGTTCTGCGACGAGGGGACATGGGATGAGGGTGAAGGGAGATAGATTCAGGAGTGATATGCGGAAATATTTCTTTACAGAAAGAGTAGTGGATCCGTGGAATAGTCTCCCAGTGGAGGTGGTAGAGATGAGGACAGTACCTGAATTCAAAAAAGCATGGGACCAACACAGAGGATCTCTAAAGGTAGAAAGTGGACTGTTGTAGTTGTTGTTATGGAAGGACAGACTAGATGGGCCTTGTGGTCTTTTTCTGTCATCATGTTTCTATGTTTCTATGTTACCTGGAAAATGCAGAGGATGTTTTAAATCTGCAGACAGTAAGTCCGAATCCTTCCATAACTCCAGCAGGTAGCTGGAGAAAAAGATGCAGTAAAAATACCATATTTACCCCTAATGAGGGTAAAAAGGGTATGGAGCATTCTTGTGCTCAACATGGATTACGCCATGAAGAGTTGAGGATGGAAGGAAAAGACAAGACAAGGATTGTCTATACTGAAAGAAAAAAACCCATCCCTGGTGAAGGGGTCCCCTGGAGATGTGAAGCAATCCAGGGAATTGGATAATTCTTTAGGTCTTCCCTTAATTAAAGGTCTGTGTCCTTTATTTAAGAAGCCTTTAATGGAAATGGTAAGGGCAGGGAGAACCCAGTAGGCATGACTTAGTAAAGCCCTTCCTAACCATCTGACATTATGTGCTCTCTAACAAGGCCCCATAGTGTAGAGCTGCTCCGTAGAGATGCAGAGAGCATGTTGCAGGTTAATTAGAAGAAAAAACTGGTGTTTAAGAGCCAGTAGGTAACATCAACTACTCCGCCAAGCCCAAGGAATGGGGAAGGCTGAGGATAGAAGGTAAGGTGATTTGTCTGCAACAATAGCCAGAAAAGGTTTTTAAACCGTCTGGGACTTAGTGGTAAGGCCAGAAACCATTGAAATTGGAGAACAAGCCCTGGTAGCTTGGTCAGCAAGTCAGTGGTATAACAGTAAGACCCCTGCAGTTCTAACTATTGATAGGGCAGCAGTAGAAATCTTAGGTCCCAAGATTGGGAAAGAAGTACAGACATAAGTAGGAGTGGGAAGACTCTGCTATTGTCTAAGCAGCTGCCAGGAAAACGAAGAATGCAAGGGGAAGACAACTCTGAAAGAAAAAACTTAGGGGCTTAAGGAAAAATCCCCAGTAAGTGGTATCACTCTTACAGGGCAAATGTCTTAGTAAGAGTTGCAGAGTTGAAAAGAAGACTTACGGTGGAGTAAATCTTTGAAGTAATATGAGAGATGCTGATACAGGAGAAAAAGTCAAAGGTAAAGGAATGCAACCTTATTGACAGCTGTTACTCCTCTGTGTATGTAGAGGACGAGGAATAACTATACTACCTGTAAAGCATAATCATCTTAAGAAGCTCTTTGAGCTAATAGTCAGGATGTCTCTTTAAGAGGGACATATGTAAAGTTTAGGATGGAACCGATGTAGATGCTTGCAGTGGTAGGAAGCAAACTACAGGATCTAAACCTCAAACAGGAAAAAAAGGATTCAGGGAAGAGTGTATCAGCAACCCTGCGGCTGCTGGGTCTCCTGAACCCGTTGAGGTTGTGGTTTCCTGAGCCTGGCTGGTTGTTTCCCCTGCCTGGGAGCATCTGTATGATGGGTAGAAGATGGATAAAACCTTCTCCCCTTAAGGGAACAAAGCTTACTGGTAGATTTTCTACAAGCTGGGATAGAGGAAGGCATAGACAAGCCTCTGAAAGCAATAGTGTCAGTGGTTAACTGAGCAGTCTGGAGTAAAGTCTCTTTATTAAAGAGACTCTCTCCAGTGCAGGGAGCATTTCCCAGTCTATCTTGTAAGGATTTGTCCAAGTCTGAAGCTTGGAGCCAGGCTCTACATCGTGCCCCTATGGCTATAGCAGAAGTTCTGCTAACAGACTCGAAAGAGTCCAGGGAAGCACGAGTAAGGAACTTAGAAATATTTTGAGCATGATTGACTACCATAGAAAAATCTGCTCTTTTAGGCTCTTGGAGGAAAGGGGTCAAAAGCAGTAAATCTTTTGTGACTTCCTCAAGAGATAATCCCATATAGAAAATATATGACAGGATTCTGGCTGAAAACATGGATGCCTGGAAAGTTTGACGTCCAAAGGCATCTAAGGTTTTAGCCTCACGACCTGGCGGATAAGAAGAGTGCTTCTTAGTACTCTTAACACGCCCCATTGCTGATTCTACAACAAAAGAATGATGAGGGAGCTGAGGCTTTTGAAAACCTGGAGAAGGGGGCACCTTGTATAGAAGATCCGTTGCCCTAGAAGGTGGGGATACCGTTAAAGGAGTTTCCCACATTCTACATAGGAGATCCTGCAAGGTTTGATGCAAAGGAAACATAATGACTTCCTTTGGATTGCAGGGGATCTGTATAGGTTGTGGATCCCCTGGTGCAGGGTCTTGACCAGGTAGAGAAATGGCAAGTAACTTGGCCATATCAAGCAGGAAAGCTTGAAAAGAAATCTCCCCAGAGGGGAGTCCTCGAGGGAGAGGAGGAAGAACTAGATCTGTTGAAGAACTAGCTCTAGCATCCACCAGTTCATTCAGATTCTGTAGAATAGAAGATCTGGAGGGGTGGAGCATCGGATTATCTTTGAAAGATAGTTGTCGGTACCGCTGAAAACCGGTACCGCAACTCGTCGGTAACAATTCATCCATGCTAGGGATAGATTCCAAACTCGGTATGGAAGGAAGCGAGCCAGCTGAAAGGAGCATGGGAGGTACCGACACCAATGTTGATGTCGATATCGGTACCGTCGGTGACACCGATATATGAAGATCAGGCTGTGATGGCACTATCGGTACCGAGGTAACCGAATGTGGCAGACCTTGATCATCGGTAGAATGTCTTCGGTACCGTCTGAAGTCGGTACCGAGACAAGTCGGTACCCAGTCATCCAGACTAGAGATCGATTCTAGACTCGGCATCGAAAGAAGCGAGTCTATCGATGCAGATCTGGAGGGTACCGACGCGGATACCAGCATCGGTACCGAGGCCAATGTGGGAAAATCGGTCAGTAGCAGCCCTAGTGGCACCAAAGATACCGAGAGCGCTTGACTGCGATCATCGGTGTGGAATGTTTCATCCAGCACCATTGCCGATGCCGGGGTACCAGCACCGCTCAACACGGATACCACCACCTGGCATGGCTCAGGTATGTTCACCGAGGCAAAAACCCCGGGGACAACCTGAAACCCCGTTAATGCTTTTGAGACAGAAACCTCCCGCCGGGGTTTTGCCAATATGTCCTCGGGGGCAAGCCGAGAGGCATCTCTATGATGTACATGAGATCTACCACCCGAGGACTGGCTAGTCTTTACAGACTTTTGTTTGGTTACTTGATCCTGTGAAAAAGATGTAGCTGGTACCCTCAGGTCGGAGGGGAACGGCGTATCGAGTTGAGCTCGATGCTGAAAATTTCTTACAGGAATAGTAGTGCAGGAGGGACACTCCAGAGGATGGTGTTTAGGTCCTAAACATGGAAGGCACCAATTATAGGTGTCTAAAACTAATTTGGTGGCGCCACAGTTGAAACAGGTTCTAGTGGCTAGCATTTCCATGAGGGAAAGTGGAGAGGCCTAGCAGGCCGAAACCTGTCAGGCACTAAACAGGAAAAAATTTCCCAGAAAAGGAAATACTTGAAGAGAAAAGAAAAAAGAAAATACCGTCGGTACCAGTGCGTCGAGGTAAGGTAGACACGACTACAAGAAAAAACAAAAATAAAAGAAGAATTTTCTGCGGTGACAGGATGACGTCCTGCCGGCTCCGTGGAAAAACGAAAACTGAGGAGAGGCAGTTGGGAAAGGCGGGAAGGCAGCACGCAGGCGTGTTGGGATGCTTCCAAAAGCGTTCTGATTGGACGCTGGGGAGCGTTCCCGCGCAGACTCCGTCGGTACCGACGTACCCATATGTGAAGACTCATTCCTGCTTGTTCCTGGAGATACCACTATAAGGTGGATTTGAAGCTCTCTGGCGAGGGCCCATAGTCGCACAGCTTTGGCAAGGATTGGCAAGACATAGAGGCTGCTGGAAAGGAGAACCCACGAGAAGGTTTTCCAGTGATGGCCACCATTGCAGGGACAAAATGAGACATGTGGAGTTTCTGATTTTGTCCGTTAGCCGACCCGAGGCCTGTGTCCACCGAGAGGACAGGATCCACTGGGCTGCTCGCATATAAAGGCGAGCATTGGGAACCACGTGAACCGTGGATGCCATATGCCCCAGGAGCTGAAGCATCTCCCGAGCAGTCAGGAAGACCTTCATAGCTGCTTGGGAGGCCAGTTGTGTTATACGAAGACAACGTAGCTGTGGCAGGAAAGCCCTTGACTGCCTTGTGTCTAGATGAGCCCCTATGAATTCTAGAGACTGAGAAGGGGTGAAATGAGATTTTGGGAGGTTTATTACCAGTCCCAAGTATCGAAGGATTTGCATGGTGTGAGAAAGAGCGAAGCTGACTTCTGGAGCTGTTGATGCTTGAATGAGCCAGTCGTCTAAGTAGGGGAAGACGAATATCCCTAGAGTTCTCAGGAATGCTGCTATTACTGCCATGTATTTTGTGAAGACTCTTGGGGCAGAAGCCAGACCGAAGGGAAGAACCCTGTATTGGAAGTGTCTTCCCTGGAAAAGGAATCGAAGGAATTTCCATGTGACCTGCATGGATAAGAATATGCGTATATGCTTCCTTTCGGGAGTGGAGGAGTAGCCTAGTGGTTAGAACACTGGCTTGGTAACCAAGCAACCAGGGTTCAATTCCCACTAGCACTCCTTGTGGCCTTGGGCAAGTCACTTAACCCTCCACTGCCTCGGAAGAAAGGCCTGGCAATCTACTTCCGGTGACACTGCCAAGAAAACCCAGGAGCTTCTGGGTCGCCAGGAGTCAGGACTGACTCGAAGGCACACATTGCATTTTTGCATATGCTTCCTTTAGATCTAGAGAACACAGCCAGTCCTGACTCTGAAGGTATAGCAGGAGTGTTCTGAGGGAGATCATTTTGAATTTTTCCCGGAACAGATACTTGTTTAATTCTCTGAGGTCTAGTATAGTATGTGTCCCCCTATTTTCTTTGGGATGAGAAAGTAGGGGGGAGTAGAACACCGTACCCTGTTGGGGTATAGGTACCTCTTCTATTGCTCCCTGAGCAAGTAGTAATGCGACCGCCTGACCCAAGAGATTGGTGGCAGGGACCTGAGAAATGAACTGTCTTATAATTGTAGGAGGGGGCATGCTGTGAAAATGAAGTCTGTACCCCTCTCGTACAATGGACAGGGTCCAGTTTTCTGATGTTATTTATTACCATCTTCTGGCAAAATGGCATAATCTGCCTTGGATGGTAAGGGGTTCTGGACCTTTCAGGGGCAGAAAAACTAAGTTCTCTAGGAAGGAGTCAAAGCCTCTGAGGAGGCTGAGTCTGTTGAGCCGGTTGAGCTCTTGGAACTTGTGGCTTCCTCTGCTGTCTGTTCTGTTGTTGTCCCCTCTGGGGAACATGAACTGGGCAGTGTCCCTGATGGGTGTAAGATGGGTAAAATTTCTTTTTCTTATTGAAAAAGGGCTTCTTGACTGACTTTTTCTTTGCTGGATTGGCTGTAGACTTTGATAGTCTGTTCAAGGTTGTATTTTCAGATTCAATCTGATTGGCTTGGCCTTGCCAATCCTTGCCAAAGAGATTTTCTCCTGTGCAAGGAATGTTTCCCAGTTTATCTTGCACCCATTGTTCTAAGTCTGATGCCTGGAGCCAGGCAATATGATGTGCAGCAATGGAAATAGCAGAGGTTCTACTAATGCATTCAAAGCAATCAAAGGTTGCACGGTTTACAAATTTAGAGACATCCTGGGCATGTTTGACCAGAGTAAGTTATTCCCCCCTTTTTCCCTCAGGGAGAAGAGGGTTCATGAGCTCCAAATCACCTGTAACTTCTTTGAGGAACATTGCCATATAGAGAATATAGGAGCTAATCCTGGCTGCCAACATGGAGGACTGGAAACATCGACGCCCAAAGGCATCGAGCGTCCTCGATTCACGGCCCAGAGGATTGGAAGAATGTGTTTTAGCACACTTAATCCTACGCATCGCCGATTCCACTACCACTGAATGGTGTGGTAACGGAGTCTTTTTTTTTTTTTTTTTTGGAACTTGCACTTTGACATTTTCAACCACGCTTCATAACAACAATTGCAATTACATCAAATCTTTACATATACATAAACCCCTGTCCGCCATTGAACATTTAGCCACCTCCACCACCTCACGTTACTTCGGGTACACCCTTCCTTACCCTTTGGCTTTGAGCTTACCAACCCCCCCCCCCTCCCAATCACCCCCCTACGTTCCTTTATTCTACATTTTGATGTTTGAGCCAATAACTCTAATCCTGCTCATTCACCCCATCTGCACCGTTCCCCCAACCTTGCATTCGGCATCTCCTACCTTCCACTTACCCTCCCTTAATCATCTCCACACCCCTTCCCAGCGTTTCACCATTTTTCCACTCTACCCTTCTTTTCCCCTGTTATTTTATATATAAGATAGATTTCTTACAGACGCTTAGCATAACTGGTCATTGACTGTAGGTACATTCTGTTCCAATACCATGCTATTTCACACCGGGCCGCCGTGATACAATACCCCACTCTCCTTCCCACTTCCCATCCTTCTTCTGCAGGAGACACATCTCCGGATTAAGATCCAAGCGCGATCCCACAATTTGAGTAATATTGTCCCCAATTTTCCCCCAATACTGTTGGACTACCGGACAAGACCACCACATATGCATGCAGGTACACCCTGCTCCACAATTCCGCCAACATTCATCTTCCTTACACCCGCTTTATACAATCGCTCCAGTGTAAGATACCACCTACTCAACACTTTGAACCCATTCTCCCGCAGTGACATGGCTATAGAGAATTTAGCTATTCCCAATGCTACTTCCTTCCCAGTCCTCCACCTCCCAGGTAACTGAGTATTTTGAAAACCAGGGCAGCTTGGAACTCGGTACATGGTATTGAGTCATCGAGAGTGTGGAGACACCACTAAAGGAGTTTTCCACATTCTTAGCATAAGATCATGCAAGATTCTGTGAATGGGCAGAGTAGCTGCCTCTTTAGGAGCTTTAGGGAACTGAGGAATTTCTAATTCTTCTGCTCTGGGCTCCTTCTCTGGAGTCACCATGATTTAAAGACCTCGAGCTAAATCACGTATAAAATCCTGGAAGGACATGTCTTCTGGAGGAGACATTCTGTGTTGAGGAGGAGATGGGTCCTCCGGAAGGATAGCTCTAGTACCAGCAGAGTCATCAGAATCGGATGATTCGAAGTATCTCTGTGCCGGGTGTTCTTGCAACGCACGGTACCGGTATCGCTCGAAGTCGGTATCGGGATGACTCGGTACCGATGCGTCGATACCTGAGATAGACTCAAGGCTCAGCATGGGAGGAAAGTATACCCGCCGAGGCACTCGGTACCGGTGTCAGTACTGATACCTGTGGAACAGTCTGTAGCGGTCGTAGCGGTCTTAGCAGTACCAAAGCTTCTAAGAGAGCCACTAGACTGCATTCGATAGCGAGGATTCTGTGATCCATCGCTCCTGCCGATGCCTGGATGTCGGTACCGGTGGAAGCGGCTATGATCCCAGAACATGGCACCAGTAGCTCTGCAGAGGTGGAAGCCTCTGGAACATTCTGGAGCCCCGTTAATGCTTTGGAGACCGAGGTCTCCCGCCGGGGCTGTTCTACCGGTGAACTTTCCTTGAGGGCAGCGCAGCGCCAGTGGCATCGCAATATTTGGAAGGAGATCTACCCTTTGAAGACCGGCCAGTCTTAGAAGACTTAAGTTTAGTTACCTGAGATCCATGGGAGGAAGATGAAGCCCTGGAAGACGTCGATACAACTGACATTGTATCTGCAGCAAAAAGGGTACCGAGTTTTGCAGCTCTATTCTGCAGGCCCCTCTTGGTCATTTTCTGCAGGAGAGACACTCCGATGGAGAATGGTCAGGACCTAAACACTTAAGACACCATTGATGGGTGTCGGTGATGGATATGGTAACGCCACATTTAGAACATTTCTTGAAACCACTAGCTGTTTTTTCCATGTTTAAAGAAAAATGGGCCTAGTGCCCAAAATGGGGCCTAGTCCCGAGAAGGGAAAGGCCCCTGAAAGAAAATCTTTTAGAAAGCTAGTTTTTGTGGGGGTTTTTAAAGAAGAAAAGAGAACCGTCGGTACCGGTAGGCGTCGAAGGAAGGCAGACGCGACCACAAAAAAAACAAAAGAACAAGGATAATTTTTCTGCGGTGACAGGGTATGAGTCCTGTCGGCTCCGCGGAAAACGAAAAACTGAAGAGGGAGAGTTGAAAAGGCGGGAAGGCAGCATGCAGGCGCTGTGGGATGCTCCCAAAAACTTTCCTATTGGACGCTGGGGAGCGTTCCCACGCAGGCTCCGTCGGTACCGATACCCATATGTGAAGACTACATTCCTGCTTGTTCCTGGAGATTACTTTTTCACTGAAAGGGTGGTGGGTTTGGAATGCCCTCCCGATGGATGTGGTGGGGGCAAATACAGTTACAGAATTCAAAATGACTTGGGTCAGACACAGTGAATCCCTTTACAGCAACAGGATAAAATCAAAATAAACTTAACTAGGGGTGATCTGCAAGGAGCAGTGGGTACTCCCCTAAACAAAGGCATGGGAAGTGGTGACCTGCACAGAGCGGCAGATGCACCTACTCTGCTACCTTGCTGGGCAGACTAGATGGACCATACTGGTCTTTATCTGCCTTCATATATTATGTTACTATCTGACGCCAAAAGAACTCTTATTTTGTTGGCAATGGGCAGTTATAGTATAAGGAGACCGTCTGGAAGAAAAATGGCTGGGCTTAAGGGGGATGGAGTTGGATTCTATTCCCTAAACAGATTCATAAAAATGGACTAGCTGAGCTTACTGTCAGTCAAGAGTCCCTTTCTAAATGGTGGCCAGATGTGAATGTGTGACTGAAGTCTATGTCGTGGCTTTACAAATCGGTGGCTGACCTCAGTGAGAACCAACGCAGCCATAGCTCAGACATTATGGGCCGTGACATGACACTTAAGTGCCAAGTCAGCCTGGATTTAAACAAAGGTGATGTAAATCTGCTAACCTATGCTTATTGATGGCAGCCCCCAGCTTGTTCATGTCAAAAGAAAGAAAAAGTTGGGTGAACTTTCTACAGGCTTTAGTCTGATCCAGGTAGAAGACCAAGGCTCTCTTCAGTCTATGTGCAATATGCTTTCCCCTTTGTGAGTGTGAGGTCTGGAAAAAATGTTGGCATGACTTCTGACTGATTAAAGTGGAAATCAGACATTGACCTAGGAAGACATGTATGATGAGTATGCAGAACCACCTTATTGTAGTAAAACTTGGCTCAATCACTAGAGCCTGGAGCTCACTAATTCTGCATGCTTAAGTTACTACGACCAAAACTCAAGGCCTCCCAGGTCAGAAACTTCAGCTTTCAGGTATCCAGTGGCTCAAAGGGGGCTTCATTAGCAGAGTCAAAACCATGTTGAGGTCCCATGACACAGAGGATGGCTTGCAAGAAGGCTTCATAAGAAGCAAGCCCCAGATGAAATGAACAACTAAAGGCTGAGAGAGATGTGTTTCCCTTCTACATATTGGTGGCAAGCACCAAATACACTGATGTGAGCCCTTACAGAGTTAGTCTTTAGACCAGACTCCAACAAATGTGGAAGATATTCAAGCAGTTTTTGTGGGAGACAAGTGGAAAGAACTAGGGCTTTTCCCTCACACCAAAACAGCAAACTGCTTCTATTTTAAACTATATGACCCCCTAGTATATTTGCTCCTGGAAGCAGGAGGACATTATACTCTAACTTTGCTGCCTGCGGTGGCCAAAGTCAGTCCTCAACATCCAAACTCTGAGGGCAAGGGACTTGATGCTGGGATACAAAATGCCCCCTGATCTTGCGTGATTATGGTTGGCAAAAAGCCCAGCTGAATCAGTTCCCTGGCCAAGAATTCTGGAAGAGGAGGGAAACCAGGGCTGTCTCAGCCAGTAAGGTGCTATGAGGATCATAGTGTGTCTGCTTTCCCTGAATTTTAGGAGAGTTTCTGCAGTGAGAGGTAATGGAAGCGACACATACAGCAGTCCCTCCTTCCCAATCGAGGAGGAAAGTGTCTCAAAGCTAGTTTGCCTTGAGCCCTACTCTGCAGCAGAACTGAGGCACCTACCTGTTCTGAGAAGTGGCAAACAGATAAATTGAGGGAGTGCCTCGCTCCTGAAAGATGTTATGTGGCACTTCTCAGTCCAGGGTCCATTCGTGAGGATGAAGGAGACAGCTTAAGTTTGTCCACCAGAACACTGTCCTCAGCAGCCAGATATATGGTTTATGAGAAATGGCATAGTTCTATATTCTGTCTGCCAACACAGAAGATACAGCCTGGCCAAAAGCGCTGTCCCGGAGGGACTCCCTCTCCAGGCAGTAATGTGAAACAAAGGTATTTGCTGAAGACCATGTCGCAGCCTGGCAAATGTCTGTCAGAGGCACTGAGCACAGGAAAGCTACCGACGCTGCCTTGACATGGACGCCATGCGCAGTGACTCGCCAAACCAGCAAGGCCCTGGCCTTCGCCTGAGCGAAGGTGATGCAGTCCGCCACCCAGACGGAGAGAGTGCACTTGGTGACTGCAAGCCCCAGACGGTTAGGCTCATAGGCAATGAAGAGCCAGTTGGACTTTCGATAACCCTGGGTGCACTGCAGGTAGAAGGCGGGAGCCCTCTTGCAGTCGAGTGTATGCAAAGCCACCAACGCCCAGTCTGTGTGACGTCTCAGGAAGAAAGTCGGTAAGACTATCTCTTGGTTGAGATGGAAATCCGAAACAACTTTCGGTAGGAACTTAGGGTGCATCTGGAGGACTATCCTGTTACCGTAGAATCTGGTGTAAGAAGCCGCGGCCATGAGGGCTTGCAGCATGCTGACTCGTCGAGCCGAGGTCAGTGCCAGCAGGAAGACTACATTCCAGGAAAGGTGCAGAAGCGAGCATGTCACCAACGGCTCGAAGGTGGTTGTGTCAGCTGCATGAGCACGATGTTCAGGTCCCACTCCGCCAGCAGCAGCCAGACGGGGGGTTTGGAAAGCAAGAGGCCCTGCATGAAGCGGGAGACCAGAGGCTGGCCCAAGAGGGGTTTGTCCTTGACGGGGAAGTGCTTGGCTGAAATGGTGCTCAGGTGAACCCTGACCGAATTGGATTTCAGCCCCACCTGCGAGAGTTGGAGGAAGTACTGGAGAACCCATCAGATGGAGCAGGAGAAAGGATCGATCTGGAGCTCGGAGCACCAGACCGAGAAGCGCCACCACTTGAAGGCATAGGCCCGTCTCGTTGAGTCCTTCCTTGACGCAAGCAGGACTTCCTCAATCTCCTCTGGGAGGCGCAGAGAGGCTAAGACCCGCTCAATCACCAAGGCGTTAGGGATAGCGAGTCCAGGTTCGGCTCCTCCTGTGTCAGCAGACCCTGGACACTGCCCAGGGGGGACCAGAGGTTCCGAGGAGAGTCTGAGTAGCAGCGGGAACCAAGGCTGATGAGGCCACGAGGGAGCCACGAGGATCACAGAGGCTCGGTCCCGATGAATTTTGTGGAGGGTCCTCGCAATGAGGGGGGGGGGGGGAATGCATACAGAAGCCTGGAGGTCCAGCTCAGAAGGAACACATCCAGGGCTACCCTGCTCGTGGGCGGTATTGGCCCGCAAAAACGGGGGAGCTGTGCGTTCGCCGGACTTGCGAACAGTTCTATGGATGGAGTCCCCCAGTGGCGAAACAGATGGAGAACCACCTCTGGACTCAAGCTCCACTCATGCGGGCAGAGAAGCCGGCTGAGCCTCTCCGCAAAGATATTGTCTTGGCCCGGGAGGTAGACAGCTCTTAGCGTCATGACCCGGCACATGGCAAAGGAGCAGAGGAGGACTCCCTCCCGACAGAGAAGGCAGGAGCCCATACCCTCTTCCTTGTTTATGTAGAACATCGCAACCTTGTTGTCGGTCTGCATGAGCACTGACTTGCCTCGCAAGTAGTGCTCGAAGACCTTCAGGGCCAACCAGACCACTCGAAGCTCGAGCATGTTGATCTGCTGCAGGGATTCCTTAGATGACCACCGTCCCTGGGTACGGAGGATGTCGCAGTGGGCTCCCCAGCCCGACAGAGGCATCCGTCGTCAAGACAAGCTCGTGTTGCGGGGTCTGGAAGGGCATGCCCCGAAGGCGGCTTCAGGGATTCTGCCACCACTCCAGAGAACTGGATAGATTGTGTGAGACCAAGATGGGGTCCCAGAGCTGGCCCGAGGCCTGGAACCATTGCGCTCTGAGGCACCATTGAGCCGCTCGCATATGCATGTGAGCGTGGGGAATGACATGCACAGTTGAGGCTATATGCTCCAGAAGGCGCAGCATGGCCCGCGCCGAGAGTCTGGACCAGTTTTGGACCTCTGCAGCTAGAGCACGGAGGCAGTCTGCACATGCTCAGGGAAGGAAGGCGGTTGCCCGTTCTGTGTCAAGCAGAGCGTCGATGAACTCCAGTGCCTGCACCGGCTCGAGGTGGGACTTGGAGTAGTTGATTAGAAAACCCAGGTGCTTGAGGATGACTGTGTGCAATGCTGAAAGCGAACCTTCTCCGCCGATGCGCCCGTGACGAGCCATTCATCTAGGTACGGATAGATGGATATGCCCTGCAGCCGGAGGTGGGCTGCAGCTGCTGACAGACATTTTGTGAAGACCTGCAGTGCAGACGCGAGCCTGAAGGGGAGTAGTCTGTACTGGAAGTGATCTCCCTGTACCCTGAAACGCAGGTACTTCCTGTTCTTGGAGTGGACAGGGATGTGAGTGTAAGCATCTCTAAGGTCCAAGAAGCATAACCAATCACCCCTGCCAGAGGAAGGGCAGCAGGACACCAAGCGATAGCATTCTGAATTTCTCTCGCACTAGAAAACTGTTTAGGTTCCTGAGATCGAGGATAGGGAGCAGGACCCCTTTCCTCTTCGGAACAAGGAAGTAACAGGAGTAAAACCCCCGACCTTTAAGGTGCGACGGGATCTTTTCCACCGCCTGTTGACTGAGGAGGCTGTTCAACTCTTGCTGTAGGCAAGTCTGGTGCGAGGGGAGCAGAGAATGCTCCGCTGGGGACAAGGGGGGAGGGGAGTCTGTCCAGATGAAGACTATAGCTGCCCCGGACTACCTGGAGGACCCAGGTGTCCGATGTGATGGCCTCCCACTCGGCGGCAAAAAGGGACAGACGTCCCCCCCACCTGCAGGGGTGCCACCAGGGGGCGAGAGGCTATGTGTTTGGTGTCAAAACCCAGGGACTGGCTGGGGTGGTGCCGGAGGTTGGGTTTTAGGCCCCTTAGGTTTCTGGTGATCCTGAGCTCCCCGTTTGCCTTGACCACTGGGCGCCAGGTGCGAGCGGATAGGGTGGGTATCCCGGTAAGGGAGTCCCTTCCTCTGGAAGAAGGGCTTCTTACTGTGCTGTTTCTTCCGAGGAAGGGAAGAGATTTTGTGAGAGAGACGGGTGCAGGTCACAAACTCAATCTCAATCTCAGCCACTTTGTCCTCCATGGGCTTACCGAACAGCTGTTTGCCAAAGCAGTGGACATCCAAGAGTTTCTCCTGGACCCACTGTTCCAGGTCTGAGGACTGGAGTCACGCTTGATGCCAGGCTCCAATGCCAGCCGCTGCCACACGGGCAGAAGTTTCGAACCTGTCATATGTGGCGCGGGAAAGGTATTTCAAGCAGTCCGCGACCGATCTCAAGAGTGTCTGAAATCCGGGGCGGAGCCTGGTATCTGGTCAAGATGGACATGTAAGAGCAGTGCTCCGGAGGGCAAAAGACAAGAATCCTCATTTCTGCAATATTTGATCAAATAGTTCCTAATTACTTTGTTACCACTCGATCCCGGATATGTCAGGCTCCAAGCAGATGCGGTTGGATTTCCAAGTATCTCAAAATGCTAGTGCAAAGAGAACCAAGACGGAACCTCTCTCATCTCACAAGATGGCGGTCATTCGAGATAGTCCTGAGACTTTGCAGGAGATCTTGGCTGAGATTCGGACAATCAAAGGATTGGTCAAAGCTAATGGAGAATCGCTATTTGCAATGCAGGAAGATATCAATGCTTTGAGATCTTTGTTGGCGTCAAACACGGCTCGATTGGAGAAGGTAGAGAAAATGGTGACGTCAAATGGGGAGAGGCTCGAGGCCATTAAGAAGCAGGCCAAGTTGATATGCTCACTGCAGAGAGGTGGAAGAAGGCAATAATCGCTCTCGGTGAAACAACATAAGGATACTAGGAGTTCCTGAGGGAGTAGAGGGTCATGACTTGATATCCTTTCTGCAGGCCATGATTCCACATGTGTTAAAGTTGCATTTCACTATGCCGTTCGAGATCGAGCGCGCCCATAGAGTGCCTACTCAGTTCATGGCCACGAGCAAGCGTCCATGCCCAATCATCTTGAAAGTTTTGCGTTTTCAGCAAGTGTTGCAAATAATGGGAGCAGCTAGAGCACTTACAGCTTTGGAATATCAGGGACATAAACTTTGGTTTTTCCCAGACTTTGCGAAGGCGATGGTGGATTGAAGGAGGAGTCTTTTGGCGCTGCGTCCACGCTTGGTTCAACTGAAGGCCCGTTTTGGATTGCTATATCCTGCCCGCATGAAAGTCATGTTGCATAACCAGACCAAGACTTTTGATGATCCCGGAGATCTATGTGCATTTCTGGAGGATAAGGAGTCGGCGGTGATGCGGTGAAGGTTATATTGCATCTTCAATTTGCTACAGCTTTATGGCGCTTGTTATCATGGGTGTTCAACTGGTCTGAGGTCGGGTGAAGGCGACTTATCCACACAGAAGCGACATTTAAGCATGTAAAACTGCTATTTACTCGGACATTTTACTCTGTCTCGTTTGAAGGACATTATCTTTACTTTTAATAAGGGAGGTGGGCAAGATGCGATATTCTGAGTATTACAGGAATGTGGAGGTGTTGGGTCATTGAGCCCTCCGTGTCTCTTGTCCTAGTGGGCTCACCCGTTACGTTTTGTGTGTTATATAGCCCCCCTGGTTTTAGGTGGCTCTGGGAAATGTTTTCCTTTTATTTATTTATTTATCTTTATCTTTATTATCTTTATTAACACATTTTATATACCACTCATACCACAGGGGCACAGAGTGGTTCACAATACTGCTGCTGGAAAAGGAAAAGAACGCCATAATAATTAAAAGAGTAGGGGATAGAACAGTAGAGGGAGAGAAGACAACAGACATAACAGAGAGAAAATAGCACAGGGAGCAGAGGGTAGAGAAACATCAGCATTCAACGAGAAGATGGGGAAAGGGTAGCAGGGGGGGGAGGAAGGTAGAAAGCAGAGGAGAATAAGTGGGTCTTCAGCATGGTCTTGAAGGATTTTTAGGAGGGTTCAAGGCGGAGAGCAAGGGGAAGTGAGTTCCAGAGTCGGGGACCCAGGAAGAAGAAAGCAGAGGAACGGGTGGATTCAAGATGAGCCTGTGACGGAGAGGGGAGGGACATACGGTTCAGATGGACCGATCTAAGGGAACGGTGCGAGGAGTGAAGGTGAATTTGATCTGCAAGATAAAGAGGAACACCGGTGTGAATGGTTTTATGCATGTGGATAAGAATTTTGAAATGAATACGATAGACGAGTGGAAGCCAGTGCAGGTGAATTAGAATAGGAGTGATATGATCAAATTGTGAGGCATGCATCAGGATTCGTGCTGCAGTGTGGTGAACTAATTGCAACCGCTGTAATTGTACTTTGGGAAGACCGGCAAGGACAACATTACAATAATCTAAATGAGATATCCCAAGGGATAAAAGTAGTGTGGTCATAGAAGAGAAAGAAATAAAGGGGCGAACTACACGAAGTTGTCTCAAAGTGTAGAAGGACCGTTTTACCACAGAGGAGATATGTTCCGTGAACGATAGAGTAGAATCTAGAATGACCCCTAAGTAGCGCAGGGAAGAAACAAGTGGCAGCGGGGAAGAGGACAGAAGAGGAGCAATGGAGGGGGCTGGGACACCGAAAGTGAACCAGATAGAGGTTTTGGAGGGGTTCACATGCAAAAAGTTGGAGGAAAACCAGGTGGCCACCAAAGCTAAACAAGAATTGAGGGGGGTGAGATCTGGGGCAGAGGGGTCTGTGTGGTGAAGAAGAATAATATCATCTGCATAGTAATGGGCTGTGATGCTGTGCTGCTGGACCAGAAGGGCAAGGGGGGCCATGAAGACATTAAAGAGAAGAGGGGCGAGGACAGAGCCTTGGGGGACACCACATGGGAGGGGGGTCAGGGGAGAGGAAGAAAGACCCGAGGAAACGGAAAAGGACCTATAGGAGAGATAAGAGCGAAACCAGGAGAGAACAGAACCAGAGAGCCCAATGTTGTGTAAACGATCTAGAAGGGTGTGATGATCCACAAGGTCGAAAGCAGCAGACAAGTCAAGCGAGACAGAGATAGAAATGAGGCCGTGTTCGTGGGCAATATGCAAGTCATTAAGAAGAGAAAGCAGAATGGATTCGGTGCTATGGTTGGGACGAAAACCGGATTGACGAGGATGAAGTATCAGGGAAGCTTCAAGGTGGGAGGAGAGTTGTGCATAGACCAATTTTTCAAGAATTTTCAAAAGAAAGGGAAGATTTGAAATGGGATGCCAGTTGGCTGGGGAGGAGGGGTCAAGGGAGTCTTTTTTAAGAATGGGGCGGACGATGGCATGCTTCCAGACTGAGGGAAAGGTACCGGATGAGAGACTAGAATTGATAATGGAAAGAATGAGTGGGGAAAGGGCCAGAGATGCATCGAGGAGCCATTGGGAGGGGATGGGGTCTAGGGAGCAGGTGGATTTCTGAGTTGTAGAATAAACCTTAGACAGATCTGAGATAGTCACGGGTTGGAAGGAGGACCACCTGTGGGAGAGAGGTGGAAGGTGGGTAGAGGGGGGAGAAGAGAAGGGGGGAGGAGAAGGGGAGGCAGGAGAAAGGGGGGAGGACAGGAAGGAAAAAGAGAACGGAGGGTTTGGACTTTGGTGGCAAAATGGGAGGCTAGAAGGGCGGGATCAGGGGAAATAGGGGAGGGAAGGGGTGAGGTGAGAGAATGGGAAGCGGAGAGAGACCGAAGAGTAGAGTAGAGTTGACGAGTGGAGTTAGCTGCGGAGGAGATACGTTTAGAAAAGTAGTCCAACTTAGCAGAGTGCAACAAGTAACGGTAGTGAGAATGGCAGTGTCGAAAGTGAGCTAGGGTGGAAGGAGATGGGTTTTTCCGCCAATGTCGCTCAGCGCGACGCAAATAAGAGCGGTGGAGGAATAGGCCTGAGTGGAACCAAGGGTAGCGATTATGGAGGTGAGAGGGAGGAAGAGACCGAAGCGGGGCAAGCTGATCTAGTGCACCTGTGAGGATGGTATTCCAGGACTGAGCCTGAAGATCCACGGGGAGAAGGTGGAAATCAGGGGGAAAGAGGGAGTCGGAAGAGGGGAATTGAGCAAGAGTGACGGGCGTAATTCAGCGACCCAAACGAGACGGAAGGGAAGTTGAGTCCTGAGCAATAGGGGGGGAAAGGTAATGGGATGGAGAAGAGTAGGCAAAAATGATCTGACCAGGGAACAGAAAGAGTGCGTAGGGAAGAGGGAGTAAGAGGGGAGGGGGAGGGGGATATGACCAAATCCAGGGAGTGACCAGCAGAGTGTGTAGGAGCGCAGACATGCTGCTGCAGGGAGAGATCAGAAAGAGAAAGAAAAGCGGAATCGCGGGAGGTGGAAGGAGAGTCTACATGAATATTAAAATCACCCAAGATTAGGAGTTGTTGGTAGATAAGGGAAAGCTCAGAGAGAGTCAGTACAAGAGAGTCCCAACGAGGGCTGGGTAGAGAGGGAGGGGCTTAGATGAGAAGAAAGTGTATGGGGGGAGGAGTCAGTACGGAGGAGGAGAGACTCAGGGTACTGAAGAGCAGGGGAGGAAATTTCCTGAAGCCAAGGAGGAGCGGTAGAGAACGGCAACCCCCCCACCACTCCGACCCCGGCGACAGGTCGAGAGGGCAGAGTAGCCAGGGGGGAGACTATGGTTTAGGAGAGGATCCTCACCCTCCTTAAGCCACGTCTCCATTAGAAACAAAGCGTCAAGTGAGTGTTGAGAGATAAGATCTTGAATATTTATTTTTTCGAGTTGGGTGTTTTGTCGAGTCTGATCAAATGACGGGGCCTCTTCATTTCTTTGGGCTATAGGTGCAGCCACAATTTAAAGGCGCTTAAAATGTTATTCTACAATGTAAAACTAAATGTTACATATTGATCTGTTTCTGCAACATATGACTGTTAACTTGGAACAATTTTACTGTCAGTACACTCTCCTTCAAGAATGGGTATCTGAATGTTAAGGGCATTAATAATTTCTACCAAGAGGAATGTTCTCTTCTGTACGGTAAGACAGAAAATGCTGACATCTCAATGCTGCAAGAGACACACTTGAATGTAATGGAGCTGTTGAAATTCAATATATAGGCCCTACTTTTAGGGTTTTCAGCTGCCCATCATAAGAGTAAGGGGATGGCCATTTTAATATGGAAAGTTGTATCCCCCATGGTTTTAAATTCTACATGTTGATATTCCTAGCTTCCAAGGGAATTGTTCTAGATTTAGTGAGTCTACTATCCATGCGGCTTACAGCTAGGTTCATGCTGTAACCTCAAGCACCCTTTTGACTTAACGAGCTCTAATTATATACAGTAATGTGGTCGTCGATCTGTTTCTTGGTGGGGTTGTTTTGAAGATATAAGTATGTCTATCACTCCTACAGTGAATTATATAATAGGAATAATACCAGTTTTCCTTACAAGTAAAGCATATGGCTAAATTGATAGAACTCTTGTTCAGCTTTCATGGAGAAATAACCACCTAGATTTGCTTGTTGGAAGCTTGGGTTTTATTAAGAGGAAAGGGGGAAAAGCTTCCCTGATAGTCTGGCCTAATACTATGGCTTTTGCCAAACCAAGGCTCACGATGAGTGGAGGGAGCCGTAGGCATATGTTTAATATGCAGCTGAGAATAAGTGTTAGTCTCATCAAAGAGATGTCAGCAACTTGAGATATGTGGTGTAGGACTGTCCTAACATTCAGTCTCACTGGGCTTCATTATAGAATCGTATTGGGTGGTACTGGGACTCAGGGCCACTCTCTCCTGATTTGAGGTCGTTTTTCAGTCAGTAATTGGCATTTCGTCCTTACAAAGGGACTGTCAGTTCATATTAGCTCCATGCTGAGAGTGGCCCTATTTCTGTTATTTCTAACTGGAAACATACTACTGAGCTTGGTTGATGTGCCTATATTCTCTGTAATGGAGTACTGGCTCTTCTATAACCCTTGCAGGCTTGCAGATGCTCTTTTCATATGGCTCCTGCTAATCGCATGAGAATGGGAGGGACAGGGTGGGGTGGGCTGTGTTTAGCCTTTGAATATTTTGTCAGAGAAGAATTGTGTACTTCAATTTGCTGTAGTTTGTTTTTCTCTTTTGTTTTTATTTTGTTAGAAAATATAACTAAATAAATTTAAAAAAAAAAGTGTGTCTGAAATCCGAGGCGTTCACTTCTCAGGCTCGCGGAGAAACCACCGAGCTCTTTCACGAGATCGCGAAGGAACATACCCATATATAGCTGGTATGCCTGGATGCAGCATGTCAGCATGGATCCCTGCTAAGCCTTGCGCCCGAGAGCATAGGATTCTCTACCAGGTGGGACCGAAGAGTGCGACTTCAGACTCTTCTGCTTCCGCATCGTGGATTCCACTACCATGGAGATATGGGGAAGTTGGGTCTTTCGAAACCCAGGACTGCACTGGACTCTGTACATGGCATTGAGTCTTTTACTGACAATAGGGACCGAGGCGGGTGCTTCCAACATACGGAGGAGCAGCTGGGTCAAGATGGACAGCACAGGGACCGTGAGAGACTCCCTAGGGGGAGACTCGTATTGCAAAATGTCAAGTTCCTCTGCCCTTGGATCTTCCTCAGTCTGCGTGGGCAGATTGAGGGCCCGAGCCATATCCTGCAAAAATACCAAGGCGGCGGCATCTTTGGGAGGTGACTGCCTTTGCGAAGTGGGTGGGGACAGGTCAGAAGGAAGGTCCCTATGGGTGTGGGTTTCAGGGGATGTGTCCCCGTCCAATTCCCAGCCTGAGAGGTCCGAGTAGGACTCAGAGTCGGGCTAATCCCCATGTCCCGTGGCCAAGGCCCGCTTGGAGCCAGAGGCACTGATATGGGACGGCAAGTGAGACTGGTGCCGAGGACCCTCATGAGGCCCATGGGCTCTCGGGGGTTTCCAAGGCAGTTCTCGGGACCACAGACAAGGGCCCCTCGGTCTCGATGTGCGGGCCAGCTGTGCTGGGCAAGAGCGCCTGTTGGGCAGCTAGGAAGGCAGAAACGCTGTGCTCTAGTGCCAGCTTACAGGACTTCCACTCAGGAGTGGTTCCCAGGGATGCCAACACTGGGTTACCGGGTCTGGCTTTGAGGAGGAAAGGGGGTCCTCACCAGGATGACCCTCAGGAGACCGGGTGCCATCGCCAGAGGCCTCCGTATCTGTACGAAGTACCTTTTGAGGCCGCTCCTTGTCTGACTCTCGGGAACACCGGGGAGGGCTAAGGGAACAAGCGCGATACCGCTCACGCTTATCCAGAGCCCCCGACAGCGACTTGGAGGTCATCTTCTTCTTTCGCCATTCCACCTCAGGCGAACCCTGGTCAGAGTAACGCCTGGGATGTGGAGTCATTGCGGGGGACCCCACAAGTGATGGATCGGTGGAGTGGGCCTCCACCGGGGACCCCGGGGCTGCCTTACAAAAATAGTCATCTGACTTCTGCTTACGGCTTAGCAAAGCTTTAGCAGACATTTTTTTGCAGAGTGAGCAGAGCTATGGGTTGTGTTCAGCCCCAAGGCACCGCAGACAACAGTCATGGGTGTCCGCAAGTGACATTTTTGGAGCATCTGTCACATATTTTGAAGCCGGTGGCCATGGGGGCAAAAAGAGCCCCTGCGAGGTCGAATGCCCTCGAGGTCAGCAGTTAGAAAGAGAGCACAAAACAAGAAAAAAGGAAAAAAGGCAAAAAGGGGATCCCCTGGCAAACAGCCGATGCGGGGCATCGGGGAGGACGGGAGAGGCCAGGTGCAACCGGAAAAAAGACCAAAAGGCCGCAAGAAAAAACCTTTTCCGAAGGACGAGGACGTACTCCAAAGGGCTCCGTGGAAAAAGGGAGACTGAGCAAGATGGCACCCTTGGGCGGGAAGAAGAGGACCACACATGCGAGGCAGCAATCCCAAAGGCTTTCTTTGAAAGCTGGGGAATTGCTCCACGCAGGCTCCGTTGGTGCCGACATCACCCATAAAGCGAGGACCGACTTCCTGCTAGTTCCTGGAGAACTACGCTTTCTCCAGGAACAAGCAGAAGTTAGTCCTCACATATGGAATCTCTAGCTCCAGGCTGCCGAGGACCAAACTACAATAGCTCTACCGGCGACCCATTGAATAGCCGTAAATTTGCAGAAGGTGAGTCCCAATAGAGAGACTCTGCAAGACCCGCGCATGCAGTGACATCATCACTCCAGTAGCCTGAACACAAATGTCGGAGAGCAGGAGTTGCCTACACCCTGAAAATATTAAGGAGTACTGTCTGCCCAAAGGCACTGTCCCTGCTGGACTCGCTCTCCAGGCAGTATGAGCTACAAATGTATGAATCGAAGACCATGTGGCGGTCCTGCATATTTCCGTCATCGGCACTGAGTGGAGGTTGGCCACCAATATGTAGTGACCTGTGCTCAAGGGACAGAGTTTGCTTCGTAAGCAGGAGCCCCAGTCTACTTGGGTCATAAACACAGAAATGAGCAGCTTTGTGATGGGCCTGGGTCCATTGCAGCTGGAAGGACAGGGCCCGCTTACAGTCTAGCGTATGCAAAGAGTTCCTCCCTGCCAGCGTGGGGCCATGGGAAAATGGTGGGAAGGACCACCTCCTGGTTGAGGTGAAAAGGGAGCTACCACCTTGGGGAGGAATTTTGGGTGTCTGCGGAACACTACCCTGTTCTTGTAGAGCCCTGTATACAGTGGATCCACTACCAGGGCCTGGAGTTTGCTCAAATGCAAATCAAATGCAAGGCATTGATAAGACAGGCAAAGAGAGAATTTGAGAAGAAGCTTGCTGCGGAAGCAAAAACGCGAAATAAAGACCTTTTCAAGTACATTCGTAGTAAAAAACCTGTGAGAGAGTCTGTTGGTCCATTAGATGATAAAGGGGTTAAAGGAGCACTAAGAAGCGACAAGGCGATAGCGGAGAGACTGAATGAATTCTTTGCTTCGGTCTTTACTGAGGAAGATGTAGGGATGTTACCCATGACTGAAGTGGTATTTAAAGGTGCGGAAGACTTGAAGGAAATATCGATACATCGGGAAGATGTCTTACAACTATTAGATAAACTGAAGAGTAGCAAATCACCTGGGCCAGATGGTATACATCCAAGGGTGTTGAAAGAACTGAAATATGAGATTGCAGACCTGCTATCAGTAATCTGTGAACTATCATTAAAATCATCTCTAATACCTGAAGATTGGAGGATCGCCAATGTAACACCAATTTTTAAAAAGGGTTCCAGGGGTGATCTGGGAAACTACAGACCGGTGAGCCTGACGTCAGTACCGGGAAAAATGGTAGAAACCATCATAAAGAATAAAATTACTCAGCATGTAGATAGTCACGACCTAATGGGAGACAGCCAACATGGCTTTAGACAAGGAAGATCTTGTCTTACTAATCTTTTATGTTTTTTTGAAGGAGTGAATAAACAGGTGGACAAAGGTGAGTCGGTTGATATTGTGTATCTGGACTTTCAGAAAGCCTTTGACAAGGTCCCTCATCAGAGACTTTTGGCAAAACTAAAGAGTCATGGGATAGGAGGCAGTGTACTATTGTGGATCAGGAACTGGTTAAAAGATAGAAAGCAGAGGGTAGGGCTAAATGGCCAATTTTCCCAATGGAGAAAGGTGAATAGTGGTGTACCCCAGGGATCTGTACTGGGTCTGCTGCTTTTTGACATATTCATAAATGACCTGGAAAGTGGAATAACGAGTAAGGTTATCAAATTTGCAGATGACACAAAACTATTTAAAGTTGTTAAAACCCAAGAGGATTGTGAAAAATTGCAAGAGGATCTTGATAAATTGGAAGACTGGGCATCAAAATGGCAGATGAAATTTAATGTGGACAAGTGCAAGGTTATGCACCTAGGGAAGAACAACCCAAACTATGGTTACACGATGCAAGGTTCCACATTAGGAACCACCACCCAGGAAAAATATTTAGGCGTCATTGTGGATACCATGTTAAAACCCTCGGCCCAGTGTGCAGCGACGGCCAAGAGAGCAAATAGAATGCTAGGTATGATAAGGAAAGGAATGGAAAATAAAACAAAAGATATTATAATGCCTCTATATCGTTCCATGGTGAGACCGCACCTTGAATATTGTGTGCAATTCTGGTCTCCGTATCTTAAAAAGGATATAGCAATTTTAGAAAAGGTACAGAGAAGAGCCACCAAAATGGTAAAGGGGATGGAAGGATACTCCTATGAAGAAAGGCTAAAAAGGTTAGGGCTCTTTAACCTGGAAAAGAGACGGCTGAGGGGAGATATGATAGAAGTCTATAAATTAATGAACGGAGTGGAACGGGTAAACGTAGATCGATTGTTTACCTTATCAGAATATAGAAAGACTAGGGGACATGCAATGAAGCTACAGGGTAAACTATTTAAGACTAATAAAAGAAAATATTTTTTCACTCAACGTGTAATCAAACTCTGGAATTTGTTACCGGAGGATGTAGTAAAGGCTGTTAGTGTAGCTGGGTTTAAAAAAGGTTTGGACAAGTTCCTGGAGGAAAGGTCCATAAACCATTATTAAGAAGTAACCGAAGATATCAATGCTTGACCCAGTACAAGCATTGTGGAACTTGTGTCTCTTGGGGAAACTGCTAGGTACATATGACCTAGATTGGCCACTGTTGGAAACAGAATACTGGGCTTGATGGACCTTGGTCTGACCCAGTATGGCATATCTTATGTTCTTATGTTCACTCTCCAAGCTGATGTGATGGCCACCAGGAAAACCACTTTCCAGGATAGGTATCACAAATGGCAGGTGGCCAGGGGCTCTAATGGCGGTCTGGTGAGTTGGGAGAGCACCACATTAAGGTCCCATGCTGCCGCAGAAGGGCGGAGAGCGGGCTTTGATAGCAAGAGGCCCTGGAGGAACCTGGGGCTGGTTTGAGAGGGATTTCCCCTCTATAGGGTGATGGTGAGCAACTATGGCATTCAGGAGTACCCTCACTGAGGTCAACTTCAGGCCAGTGTGCGAGAGGTGCAGCAAGTACTGTAGCACTATTTGCACATGGCAGGAGAAAGGGTTCTCCTCTGTCAGCACACCAGATGGAGAATCTTCTCCATTTGAAGGTGTATGCTAGTCTGGTAGAGGATTTTCGGGAGGCCAGTAGGATCTCCTAGTCTTCCCCCGGGAGACTGAAAGGAGCTTTCAGCAGCCATGCCGCCAAATTTAGCAACCCCAGGATAGGATGCAGGAGGGAGCCCTCCTCCTGGGACAGGAGGTGTGGATCCTGATCCAGTGGGACTGGGAGTGCCACCGACAAGGAGAGCAGCAGAGGGAACCAGTTCTTTGGTGCGCAGGTCCTCCTCTGATTCAGTCAGGACCAAGGAGGCCCAGGCCATGTCCCGGAAAAAGTTATGGAAGGCCACGTCCTCGGGCGGGGGAATGGCACTGGGGCTCCGGGGGAGACTGCTCCGAAGGGATGTCTCAGTGCTCAGAGGTCTCAGGGGAGGCCTCGACTGAATTTGCTTTTTGACCATCAATCGTCCAGATTGGTCTGCACGTATCCCTGTCTGCAAAAATATGCTGCAGCTACTGCAAAGCAGTTTGTGAACATTTTATTTATTTAACAGTATTTATATACTACCTTTTCCTTAAATCAAGGTGGTTTACATTTAATTCAATTTTACCAGCTAGTGGTTTACATTAAAACTCATTTTTAAAGCAACTATTTACATTGTAACAAGGTGTATTAAGCTCTATAAAGAGTAGTTACTCACCTGTAACAGGTGTTCTCCAGGAGTAGCAGGAATTAGTCCTCACATATGGGTGTCATCGGCGCCGATGAAGCCCCAGCGGAGCATTTCCCCAGCTTTCTATGAAAGCCTTTGGGAATGCAGGCACGCATGCGCGGTTCCCTTCCCGCCTAAAGGTGCCATCTTACCTCAGTCAAATGACATAGCTAAGAACAGCACACAAAAATGAAAAATAAACTATTTATTATTTATTTTATTTAGCAAACATTTATATACCGCTACTTCCAGCGATCAGCAGCGGTCTGATTACATAAGGAGAACTGTCAAATCAGTACAGTAAAATTTGGGTGTGTACAGGTTGATTCGGAGGGTAGGCACATCACACAAGGGGGTTCTGTATAGGATAAGGGCACTAATTACATATATACATATATACATTTTACATAAACGAGCAGGTGTACATAAATATGTTTTGGTCTCCCGGGGAGGTTAAGCTTAGACCCCTTAGGTTAAATCAAATTAAAATGACTCTGGAAAAGATGAGTCTTGAGGTTTTTCCTAAAGTCAGTTAGGTCTTTGCAATCTCGTAACTCTGGCGGCAGGTGATTCCAGAGTGTAGGTGCAGTGTATGAGAACGCTCTATTACTAGTATTGGTTGTACTATGAACAACCGCAACTCCAAGGGGAGGAGGGAGGGTTGTGAGGACTGATTCCTGCTGCTCCTGGAGAACACCTGTTACAGGTGAGTAACTACTCTTTCTCCAGGACCAAGCAGGAAGTCAGTCCTCACATATGGGTGACTCCCCAGCTCTGGGTTACCGAGGAACCCAGGCTGAACAAGAGAACTCCCTCTAGTCTCAGCAGCAAAGAAAGGCTTTTCAAGGACACAACCTCCACCGGTAGCCAAACAGATGGCAGGAGTTGCCTAAACCTCAAAGAGATTCCGGAGTACTGCTTGGCCAAAAGCACTGTCCCTACGGGACTCCCTCTCCAGGCAGTAATGGGTCGCAAAAGTCTGGCTTGAAGACCAAGTTGCAGCCCTGCAGATGTCTACCAAGGGCACAGAGCGGAGATGAGCCACTGAGGCAGCCATTGCCCTGACTCGGTGGTCCGTAACCCCAACCCTGAAAAGGAAGGTCAGCCGCCTTATAAGCCCAGGTGATACAGTCAGCTACCCAGATGGACAAGGTACGCTTGGACACAGGCAACCCCAACTTATTGGGGCCAAAGGAGACGAAGAGCTGGGTAGCCCTTCTATGCCCCTGTGTACTGTCAAGGTAGAAGGATAAGGCCCTCCTACAATCCAGGGTATGCAGGACTGCTTCAGCCTGGCTTGCATGAGGCCTAGGGAAGAATGTTGGAAGAACCACCTCCTAGTTGAGGTGGAAAGAGGAGACAACCTTAGGGAGGAACTTTGGATGAGTCCTAAGGAATACCCTGTTCCTATAAATCCTGGTGTAAGGCCTATCACAAACCAGGGCCTGAAGCTCACTTACTCGCCTAGCCGAGGTAAGGGCTATCAGGAAGAGTGTCTTCCAGGAGAGGAAGCGTAGTGGACAAGTAGCCATCGGCTCAAAAGGTGGGCGAGTCAGTTGCTGCAAGACCACATTCAGCTCCCACTCAGGGGCAGGGGGACGGATAGGAGGCTTGAGCAAAAGCAAGCCCCTAAGAAAGCGAGACACCAAGGGGTGACCAGACAGAGAATGTCCCTCCACCAGAGAGTGGTGAGCTGCTAGAGCTGAGAGGTGGACCCGAACAGAATTGGATTTAAGACCTTGATTTGACAAGTGCAGTAAGTACTGAAGGACTACTGGCACAGTACAGGAGAAAGGATCTTCTGTACGTAGCTGACACCACACAGAAACCCTCTTCCATTTGAGAGCATAGGTTTTCCTAGTGGACTGTTTCGTAGAGGCTAGGACAACCTCCTCAACTTCCTGAGGTAGGCCCCGGGGAGCCAAAACTACCCTTGCAGCCTCCAGGCCATCAAATTGAAAGCTTTGAGATTGGGGTGCAGAAGGGAACCCTGCTCCTGTGAGAGAAGGTCAGGTTGCAACCCCAGAGGTAGTAGAGGATCCACCGCCAGTTGAAGCAGAAGAGGAAACCAAGGCTGTCTTGGCCACCTGGGAGCCACCAGCAGGACCGAGGCCATGTCCTGAAGAATCTTGAAAAGAGTTCGGGCCACCAAGGGCGTGGGAGGAAACACATAGAGGAGGCCCTGACACCAGGATATCAGAAAAGCAGAGGATGCGGTTGCCTGGAGCAGAACTTTGGCAGTTGCTTGTTCGTTGGGCTGGCAAAGAGATCTATCAAAGGGAGACCCCATTTCAGGAAGATCTTCTGAACTACTGAAGGATGCAGCTGCCACTCGTGGGGCTGCAGTATTCTGCTTAATCCGTCTGCCAGGTAGTTGTCCTGGCCTGGAAGGTACACAGCCCTGAGGAGCATGTTGTGTTTGAGGGCAAAAGAACAAAGGTCCTGAGCCTCCTGACAAAGGATCCTGGACCCAGTTCTGCCCTGTTTGTTCACATAAAACATGGCAACTTGGTTGTCTGTCTGAATCAGGACAGACAGGTGAGCCAGGGTAGGAGTGAAAGCTTTGAGTGCTAATCGAATAGCTCTGAGTTCGAGGAGATTGATCTGCTGTGCAGCTTCCCAGGGAGACCAGAGGCCCTGGGTGCACTTGCCCAGACAATGAGCTCCCCAGCCTTGCAGGGAGGCATCTGTTGTCAACACTGCTGTGTACCCTGGAATCTGCAAAGGCACCCCTTTCAGTAGATTGGGTGGGTGCAGTCACCAGTTGAGGGAGTGCAGAAATGGTTTGGACACCCTTATCCTGTCTCTGAGGCTGCCTGTGGCCTGTGACCACTGAGCCTGAAGACACCACTGTGCAGGCCTCATATGGAGCCTGGCATTGGGGGTCACATGTACTGTCGAAGCCATGTGGCTTAAGAAGCCTCAGGCAGAGTCTGGTAGAGACCAGGGACCTGCTGAGAAACTGATTTGCCAAGGCCATCAACCTTTGGGCCCTGTCTGCTGGCAAGAAAGCCTTTGCCAGCAGAGAGTCCAGCCTTGCACCTATGAACTCTAAGTTCTGGGAGGGGAGCAAAGTGGACTTTGCGAAGTTTATAACAAACCCTAGGCTTTGTAGAAGAGCAATAGTCCTGAGGATGGCTTGCTTGGCCTCCTGGCACGCCTGACCCCTGATGAGCCAGTCATCTAGATAACGGAAGACAAAGATTCCCCGATTTCTCAGGTAGGCCGCCACCACTGCTAGGCACTTTGTAAAGACTATGGGGGCGGAGGTGAGGCCGAAAGGCAGCACTCTGTACTGATAATGGTTTCCTCCCACAATGAACCTGAGGTACTTTCTGTGGTCTGGATGAATGAATGAGGATGTGAGTGTACGCATCCTTTAGATCTAAGGAGCATAGCCAATCTCCCTGCTGGAGGTAGGGCAGAAGAGTCCCAAGAGTAAGCATCTTGAACTTCTCCTTCACTAGGAATTTGTTGAGGTTCCTGAGGTCCAGAATGGGTCGAAGGCCACCGGTTCTCTTGGGCACCAGGAAATACCTGGAGTAGAAACCGTGACCTTGTAAGTGGGGAGGCATAGGCTCCACCGCCCTGTCCACCAACAGACCATGAAGCTCTTGTAAAAGAAGGTCTGTGTGTAGGGGAGGCCTTGGAGGCTCCCCTGGAAAATATGGTGGAGGCAGTTTTTGAAAATGGAGGGCATAGCCCTTGTGGACTATCTCCAGCACCCAACTGTCCCTGGTGACAAGGGGCCACTGGTGGGCAAAGAGGGCAAGGCGACCTCCTGTGCAGGGTTGAGAGAGTAGTGGAGGAGAGACTACGCTCATGGAGTCAAAAGCCCCCACCCTGCTGAGTGGTAGCAGGGGCCTGAGGCTTGGGGGTCATCTGCCTACGGGGCCCATTACCCTGGCCCTTGGCTTGCTGACCCTGGGGGGCAGCTTGGGCAGCCTCATATTGCGGGTACTGTTTGTAGGCAGTGCCTTTCCTTGGGTAAAGCACAGTTACTTACCTGTAACAGGTGATCTCTGGGAACAGCAGGAATAAGTCTTCACATATGGGTATCGTCGGTACCGACGGAGCCTGCGCGGGAACGCCCCCCAGCGTCCAATAAGGAGGCTTTTGGGAACATCCCACAGCGCCTGCATGCTGCCTTCCCACCTTTCCCAACCGCCTCTCTCCAGTTCGAGTTTTAAAGCTGAGACAAAGAGAGAGAGAGAGAGAGAGAGAGAGAGAGAGAGAGGGAAGGAAAGATAGATAGAGAGATACAACTCCTAGGGGAAGTCGGTGGGTTGTGAAGACTTATTCCTGCTGTTCCCAGAGATCACCTGTTACAGGTAAGTAACTGTGCTATCTCCAGGAACAAGCAGGAATGAGTCTTCACATATGGGGGACTCCCTAGCTGCAGATGCCAGGGAGAGAACCCAGAGTTGTGTGTCCTTGAAAAGGGCTCCACCTCCCCCCATGGATCTCTGGCATCCAACCAGGGTAGGTGGGTAGGAGTTGATTAGGAATGGAACAGGCGTTTGAGAACAGCCTGACCAAACGAGGCATCCCGGCGGGAGTCCTTGTCCAAACAGTAATGGGCTGTGAAGGTATGAACCGAGGCCCAGGTGGCCACTCGACAGATTTGGTCGATGGACACAGAGTTTAGGTGAGCCATTGAGGCTGCCATGGCCCTCACATTGTGAGCTGTGACATGGCCTTCCAGAGAAAGGTTCCTACTCTGGTAGGCGAAAGAAATACACTGAGCAATCCAGTTGGACAGTGTTCTCTTAGAAACTGGAAGTCCTAAATGGGAAGGATCAAAAGCAACAAAGAGTTGAGAAGACTTTCTATGTTGCTGTGTTCTTTGTAAGTAAAAGGCGAGAGCTCTTTTACAATCCAAAGTATGAAGATTCCTCTCTGCACTTGATGCATGAGGTCCTGGAAAAAAGACAGGTAAGTATACCTCCTGGTTCAGATGAAAAGGCGAGACCACTTTGGGCATAAAGTGTGGATTGGTCCTGAGGACTACCTTATCATGATGGAACCTTGTATAAGGAGGATTAGCCACCAAGGCTTGCAACTCACTGATGCGACGTGCTGAGGTGACTGCAATGAGAAAGATAACCTTCCAAGAAAGAAATTTCAAGGAGGTGGTGGCTAAAGGTTCAAAGGGTGGCTTCATAAGCTGGCCAAGAACCAGATTTAAAGTCCCATGCCACTGGAGGTGGTCTAATGGGAGGTTTAGTTAAAAGAAGGCCTCTCATGAATCTTGCTATAAGAGGATAAGAGGAAATAGGCTGTCCATTGAGAGGCTTGAGGGACGCTGCAATAGCACTCAAATGGACTCTTACCGAATTCGTTTTGAGGCCTGCATGGGAAAGATGCAGAAGATACTCTAGTAAAGAATTCAAAGGTATTGCAAGAGGGTTAAGACCCTTCTCTGAACAACAAATGGTAAATCTTTTCCATTTGAAAGCATAGGAATGTCTAGTGGAAGGCTTCCTCGAAGCATGAATAATATCTCTGACTTGCTGAGAGAGATGGAAAACATGAAGGTCTAGGCCTTCAGCAACCAGGCCCCGAGATGGAGAGACTGGGGGTTTGGGTGCCACAACGTTCCGTCTTCCTGGGAGAGAAGATCTGGAGCAGAGCCCAACTCCAGGGATGGAGCTTCAGAGAGATGCAGAAGTAGAGGGCACCAAACTTGGCGTGGCCAATGTGGTGCTATGAGGATCATAGAACCTCGGTCTCTCTGAAGCTTGAACAGTGTTTTGGGAATTAGGGGAATGGGTGGAAAGGCATAAAGGAAGTCTTGACCCCAGTGAAGAAGGAAGGCATCCTTGGTCTGAGCTCCCTGACACGGAATCCTGGAACAGAACTGGGGAAGTTTGGCATTTCACGGACTTGCAAATAGGTCTATGTCCGGGGTTCCCCAAATTCATAAAAATCATGGCTACCTGGTCCCTGTGGAGGGACCATTCGTGTGGATGCAGAACTCGAATGAGTCTATCTGCCCAAGAGTTTTGGACCCCTGGAAGATAAACTGCCAGAAGATGAATCTGATGCTCTCTGGCGAAGGCCCACAGTCGCAAAGCTTCATTGCAAAGCGACAGAGAGTCAGTCCCTCCCTGCTTGTTTACATAGAACATGGCTACTTGACTGTCTGTGTGGATGAGGACTGACCTGTAGCTGAGCAGGGAGTGGAACACTCTGAGAGCTAAGAAAATTACTCTGAGTTCCAAGAGATTTATGTGTAGTGAAGTCTCCTGTGGAGACCAAATGCCCTGGGTGGAGAGATCTTGCAGATAAGCTCCCCAACCCATTGGAGAGGCATCTGTTGTAAGGGTTGCTTGGGGAAGTGACTGTTGAAAAGGGGACCCCAGCAACAGGTTTTGAGAGGACTTCCACCACTGGAGAGACCAAAAAAGGCGACTGGAGTTTGCTATTTTGTCTGACAGGCAACCTGATGCCTGAGTCCATTGGGTGGACAAAGTCCATTGAGCTGCCCTCATGTGAAGGCGAGCATATGGAACCACATGCACAGTGAATGCCATGTGGCCTAAGAGTTGTAACATTTCTCGAGCAGTTAAAAGGGGCTTTAACTGTATTTGGGAGGCTAACTGCACCAAGCGTAGGCAACGGGCCTGAGGAAGATGGGCCCTTGTAGTTGTGGTATCCAACAAAGCCCCTATAAACTCGAGGGACTGAGTAGGGGTGAGACTGGATTTTGGGATGTTTATTACTAGTCCCAAATACTGAAGGACACGCATTGTGCAGGTTAGACAAGTCTTGGCCTCTGCTTTAGATGGAGCTCGAATGAGCCAGTCGTCCAGATATGGGAAGACGAATATTCCTAGAGTGCGGAGAAATGCAGGTACTACTGCCATGCATTTCGTGAACACCCTTGGTGCAGAGGCCAGACCAAAAGGAAGCACCCTGTACTGGTAGTGCTTTCCTTGAAAAAGGAACCGAAGGAACCTTCTGTGAGTTGGATGGATGAGGACATGGGTGTACGCATCCTTGAGATCTAGAGAACAAAGCCAGTCCTGACTCTGAAGGTATGGAAGCAGAGCACCAAGAGAAATCATCTTGAATTTCTCCTTGAATAGAAATTTGTTCAATTCTCTGAGATCTAAGATGGGTTTGTAGCACCCTGTTTTCTTTGGAATAAGAAAATAAGGGGAGTAGAACCCTGTGCCTTGTTGAAGAAGAGGTACTTCCTCTATTGCCCCTTGGGCAAGAAGGATGGCAATCTCCTGACCTAGAAGGTGGAGGAGAGATGTTGGAGAATTGAACTGTTTCACCATGGTGTGAGGGGGAAGGCTTAAGAAATGAAGCTTGTACCCTTCCCCTATGATGGAGAGTGTCCATTGCTCTGCTGTGATTTGCTCCCATCTGGGAGCAAAGTAAGTCAACCTTCCTGGGATGGTAAGGGGCTCTGGTCCTTCCAGAGCTAGAAAGGCGAAGTTCTCTAGTTGCAAGTCAAAGGCCCTGAGGAGGCTGAGGCTGCTGGGCTGTGGAAGGTCTAGCTGCCTTTGACTTGGCCTGTTTAGGTGGCTGCTGACGCTTTGCAGCAAAACGACCTGCAGAAGATGCCTGCTGACCATAAGCAGGATAGTATCTTCCCTTTTTGGAAAAAGATGTCTTTTTAAACAATCTTTTCTTAACAGGAGCAGAGGTAGACTTTGAAAGTCGATCCAAAGCAGAGTTTTCAGCATCCATCTGAGTGGCCTTTGCTTGCCAATCCTTACCAAAAAGGTTTTCACCTGTACAAGGGAGATTTCCCAATTGATCTTGGACCCAGAGCTCCAAATCAGAAGCTTGTAGCCAAGCAATTATGCGTGCCCCTATGGCAATAGCCGAAGCTCTGCTTACACACTCAAAAGAGTCAAAGGCTGCACGGTTGGAAAATTTGGAGACATCTTGGGCATGTTTGAGCCCAGTGAGAAACTCCTGTCTTTTATCCTCTGAAATGAAAGGGGTTAAAGTCTGCAGATGATCTGTGACTTTTTAGAAACATTCCTATATAGAGACTATAGGAATTGATCCTAGCAGCTAGCATAGCAGCTTGGAAAACCCTTCGGCCAAAAGCATCCAGGGTTCTGCATTCACGCCCTGGAGGATTAGATGAGTGTCTTTTTGCACTCTTTATCTTTTTCATGGCAGACTCTACCACAATAGAGTGGTGAGGAAGCTGAGTCTTGTGGAAGCCAGGATAAGGAGGGACACGATACATGGTTTCTAACCTGCGAGAATGAGGAGAGGTGGTGAGAGGTGTCTCCCACATCCTCAACATGAGATCATACAGAATCTCATGAACAGGTAAAGTAGCTGCCTCCTTAGGAGCTTTAGGATATTGTAAAATATCCAACTCCTTGGCTCTGGGTTCTGACTCAAGGGCCACTGTGATAGAGAGGCCCCTAGCCACTTCCCTAACAAAGTCTTGAAAAGACAAGTCTTCTGGAGGAGACATTCTTCGTTTAGGTGAAGAAGACTCCTGAGGAAGAAGTATCGATGCTTCTACAGAACCCTCAGACTCATCAGAGTCCTCAGAGGAATCGAAGTATCGCCTGTCTGGATGCTCCTGTAAAGCCCGATAACCGTATCGAGTGGGATTGACATCGGGAGTAATCGGTACCGGTTCGGTACCGATGGGCATCATAGGACAGGGTACCGTTGCAGTCGACACCGAAGCCGATGTCAATGCAATCGGTACCGGTACCGGGAGCGATGCCGGTACCGGAGCCGGTATCAGCAACGGGGATTGTTGCGGTACCGGAGGCATCGCAGCCTGTATGAAAGCAGTTACGGTGCGCTGCATGGTTAGAATCTTCTGATCCATCGACGCCACCAGAGTCTGGATGTCGGTACCAGTGGGAGCCACCGGTACCCCAGAACACGGCAACAGGTGATCTGTCGAGGCCGAGCCATCGATGTCAACCTGTGACCCCATAGATAATGCTTTGGAAGCCGGAGCTTCCCACTGGGGTAATTTTGCCGGTGCGGAATCCTCGAGGGCAAGCCCGGAGGCATCTCGATGCTTGGAGGGAGATCTGCCCTTCGAGAACCGGCCAGATTTATGCTTGGTTACCTGAGATCCATGGGAGGAAGAGGAGGCCCTGGAAGACGTCGATGCTACCGAAGCTGCATCAGAGGAAAACAGGGTACTGAGCTTGGCTGCTCGGTTCTGCCGACCTCTCTTAGACATCATGGTACAGGACATACAATCCGTGATGGAATGGTCAGGTCCCAAACACTTTAGACACCAGTCATGGGTGTCGGTGACAGAAATAGTACCGCCACATTTTGTGCATTTTTTATACCCAGAAGCGGGCTTCTCCATGAGGAAAAAAATTTTTAGGCCTAGGGCCCAAAAACTGAAAATGCACAGTAGAGATAAAGCGTTTTTTTGGGTTTTTTTGAAAGAAAGAAAAGAAAGACCGGCGGTACCGGTCCGACGTCGAAGAAGGCAGACGCGACACAAAAGAATAAAGAAAAAATAAAGAACTTCTTCTGCGGTGACAGGAACACGACCTGCTGGCTCCGCGGAAAAGAAGAATTGGAGAGAGGCGGTTGGGAAAGGCGGGAAGGCAGCACGCAGGCGCTGTGGGATGCTCCCAAAAGCTTTCTTATTGGACGCTGGGGAGCGTTCCACCCAGCGTTCCCGCGCAGGCTCCATCGGTACCGACGATACCCATATGTGAAGACTCATTCCTGCTTGTTCCTGGAGATAAGGGCTTTTTACCCGAGCCCTTCTTTTTATGAGAAGGGGCAGAGGTCTTCCTCGACAGCCTTGTCCGTGTGAGGTGCTCTGTTTCAAGTTGAGCGGCCTTCTCGGTCATGGGCTAGCCAAAAAGGTTTTCACCTCGGCAAGGGACATCGACCAACTTGTCCTGAACCCATGGCTCGAGGTCCGATGACTGCAGCCATGCCTGGCGTCGAGCCGCGATGCCGGCTGCCGCAACTCGGGCCGAAGCCTCGAAGTCAACGTAGGCGGCGCGGGACATGAACTTCGAGCAGTCACGAATCCCCGATTGCAAGGACTTAAATCTCTGCAAGGGTTCCCCGGAGAGACCAGCAGAGAACCCGGCCAATTCCTTGGCCAGATCCCGCAAGTACATGCCCATGTACAGCTGGTAGGACTGAACACGGCAAGCAAGCATCGAGCCCTGGAAGCACTTTCTACTGACGCCATCAAGGTTCCGGGCCTCCCTGCCAGGAGGCACTGCAGAGTGCATCTTCTGGCTCTTCAGATGATGCATGGCCGATTCCACAACCATAGAATGGTGTGGTAGCTGTGCCTTTTGAAAGCCAGGGCTCTTCTGGAGTCAATAGATCGAATCGACTCGCTTGCTGAGAACCGGCGCCGAGGCCGAGGCCGGTGCCTCCCACATACGGAAGAGGATCCATTCCAGCATCAGAGGAACCGGAACAGTAAAGGCCTCCTTCGGAGGAGAGTCATACTGTAGGGCCTCGAGCTCTTCAGCTCGAGGCTCCTACTCGGGGTCCGCCGGGATAGCCAAGGCAGCGGCCATATCCCGGACGAATTCCGAGAACCGAGTATCTTCCGGGGGGGACCTACTCCGGATCTCAGACTGCGGTGAGTCCGAAGGGACGCACCGAGTCTTGAAGGTATCAGGAGACTCCTCGTCCTCCGTCTCCCAAGCTGACTCATCCGAGGAGGAGTCAGGGTCCGACCCCGCGGGGCCCTGGAGCACCCACCCTGACGCCGGAGGCACCGGCGTCGACGCCCTCGGTGCCGAACGGGAGGTCGAGCGAGACCGCGACCGAGGTCGACTCTGAGCCACGATGGACTCGAGTATAGGCTCGGTCTCCGGGGTCGACTTTGAAGTCAATATCCCGGTGGTCAGGGCAGATGCGCCAGACAGGCTGGCCATCAGTGCCCGCTGCTGCTCCATGAAGGCAGACAGTCTGCTCTCCAAGGCTGTCATCCTGAGACTCAGCTCGGGAGACGCAGCAGCCACCGACGTCGGCTCCCTGGGAGGAGAGTCCTCGAGGACTACGGGGCTTACGTGTCCAGCAGACTCCGGCTCCATGCGAAGAACTTTTGCAGGCTTCTCGAGTTCCACGGGCCCGGGGTGACGGCAGGGGTCTTAGACCTGGCCCTCGAGGAGCCAGGGACCTCCGACGCCGACGCCCTCGCGAGCCGCTTCTTCTTCTTGCGTTCCCGGTCGGGGGACCCCCTGTCTGAGGAGCTTCGACGGCGCTCGGGATCGGAATCCCGAGATGTCGAGGCCTCAGACGAGGTCAGGGCCCGGCCAGAGGCTGAGTCCGAGAAAAGCCTTTCTTTTTGCTGCTGGCGACTTTGGAGTGCCTTGGAAGACATCTTCCCACATGGCCCGCATGACTTAGGGTCGTGGTCGGGGCCGAGGCACCGAAGGCAGCAGTCGTGTGTGTCGGTGAGAGACATCAGTTTCTTACACCGATCACACTTTTTAAAACCGCTGGAAGCCATCGGGGAAAAAAAGAGTCCCCGCGAGGTCAAAAGACCGGCCTTCCAGGGAAAAATGGAAAAAAGGGCGCGAACGCCAGCCACGAAGGGCAAAAAACGAAAAAGAAGAATCGGGCTCGATACCGGTGTACCGAATCCAGCGGGAGGGGAACCGGCGTCAAACCGGGAGAAAAAAATAGCGAAAATCGCTGAAAAAAAATCTAATTTTAACCGGGAGAAGAGGACACACGTCCGGTGGGCTTCACGGAAAAAAAGAGACTGAGGTAAGATGGCACCTTTAGGCGGGAAGGGAACCGCACATGCGTGCCTGCATTCCCAAAGGCTTTCATAGAAAGCTGGGGAAATGCTCCGCTGGGGCTTCCTCGGTGCCGATGACACCCATATGTGAGGACTGACTTCCTGCTTGGTCCTGGAGAACTTATAATTAGGTTGTAAGAGTATTTTCATAACTTTTTACATAAGTAACTTATTTACAATTTGTGGTTATGTCGCGCGATCGCGACCACGAGCATTAGTCTATAGTCATTTTTCAGCTTGTGTGGATGGATGTGTAAGTTATTTTATGCGATGTTGCCAAAATGTTCAATGAATAGGAGGAGTGCCTTCAGCAGTTTTCTGAATTCAATAGTGTCCTTAGTGCATCTGATATTATTGGGTAGGGAGTTCCATAGGTTTGATGCATACAGTGAAAAGGCTCTGTTTGATGTGCATTGTTTGGCTTTGGATAAAAGGCGTGGTTAGTGTGTTTGGTCTTAATGGGCGGTTTTCTGGGTATATTTTATTAGGTCTTGGAGTGATTCAGCTGATTCATTCTTTAGTATTTTGAATGTTAATAATAGCTTTGTATTTTGCATGGAGCCAGTGAAGTTGTGCAAGGATTGGTGTTGTGTGTTGGCATTTGTTTGTTCCTGTGAGAATGAGAGCAACAGTGTTTTGTACCATCTGAAGAAGATGGATTGTTGTTGCTGGAAGACCTTGGTAGATTGAGTTACAAAAGTGCAGTACTGGTGTGATGATGGCCTGCAGTACTGCTCTGAAATCACTAACTTAGTAGGGGGCTTTAATTTCCGGATGACTCAACTTATGGTAAGCGCTCTGTGTTGTCCTTTTAATGTGAGCTTGTAAGTTTACGTTTTGATCAAGGATGACCCTTAAGTATCTAATATGTGCTGAGCAGATGCAAGGCCAAAGAGCAGTATTTGGTACGAATAGTGGTGTTTCACTATGACAAACTGCAGATACATCCCAGTCACAGGAAGCATCTGAATGTGGGTGTACATACTATTTAAGCCCAGAGAACATAGTCAATTTGCCTTAAGGTAGGAAATCAGAAAGTCAAGAAAAACCATTCTGAACTGCAATCAGGAAGTCAAGAAAAACCATTCTGAACTTTTCTAGGACCAGATTCTTCAGATCTAAAATGGGAATCCCCTCTCCCTCATCGTGTGTGACCAGAAAATACCTGGAATAAAGTCCCTGCCTTTTTCCCCTGGTGGAGAGGGTTGGTGTTCCCCAACCTGTCCTGAGGGCTCCATAGACAGTCGGGTTTTCAGGATATCCATGACGACAATACATGAGAGATTTGCATACAATGGAGGCAATGTATGCAAATCTCTCATATGCATATCCTTAATGGATATCCTGAAAAACCGATTGGCTAGAGAGGCCCCAGAACACGTTTGGGAACCACTGGTTTAATTGCATTGGCTTGTAGAAGAGTAGAGCAGACAGATTCTGTAGGAGTATCTCCTGGTGCTGAGAGTTGAAGAATGAAACGCTAAAGGCAATTTACTGAAAGATTGAATAAGTGCAATCTGTACTCTAACCAGGCATTCTTCAAAACCAAACTGTCAGAGGTTACAAGGAGGCCATTAGTTTGTGAAAAAAAAATTCAGCCTCTCTTATTGGAAGGGTGTCCCGAACCAGTACCAGGAAGTTGACTATGTGCTCAGAGAGCCAGTCAAAATTGGACTTTTGGGCCTTCTGTAGACAAGGACAATGCTTAGTCTGGGTTGAGTAGGAAGCATAAGGATACCTGTTTGCCTATGAGAATTAATAGAACCTCCTATGCCTTTCCACCATACCTCCTAAATGTTGCAGGGATCCAGTCAAAATTGGGTCTTGGAGAGGGTCTTATGAGTATCACTCTGTTGCTTGATAAGGGTAACAGCCTCCTGCACCTTCTCTCCAAGGCACAGAACATTAATGAGTTTCTCTTGGACATCAAACTGCAAGGCTAAGGGCCAAGAGCTATGAGTGTCTCCAGACTCCAAGACTCATGGAGGAGGCTCTCAATGCAGTAGAAAAACATAAATCACTCCTTCCCCTTTATTCACTAGTGAATGGAGTTGATTGGCCTTAGCATACAGTTCTGAAAGCAGTTTCTCTCAAAAGATTTCCATCTCCTAGCCCCTCTCCCCGGGTACACCAAAAGTGATTCTTGGAGCTTTTGGCTCTTTTGAGAGAGGACTCAACCACCATAGAGTGATGCAGCAGTTGAAGCTTCTTAAATTAAGAAGCCTTATAGACTAGATACATAAGAGTCAGCTTTCTTTTTCACAGGCTGTACAGAGAAGAAGGTCTCCTACTCCATCTATATACATCACACTGTCACAGCCTCCTTAGGGGGATTGAGGAATTGGAGAATTTCCAGTGCTTTGCCCCTGGACTCCTCCTCCATAATCAACTTAAAATGACCATTTCCCTCACAAACTCAAAGGCCACCTCCTTTGGGAGTGATCATCTTCTCTTGTGAGGTGGTGTGGGATCTAAGGAAACTCAGGAGACCTCTCCTCTAAGTAGTACTCAGTCTCATGAGAGTTCCAAACCAGACTCAGAAAAGTGTTCAAGATGTACCAGTTGCAGCCTGGGTTAACCTCTGCTCCTTTTGGGGTGCAGGTCTGGGCCAGAATGTCAGTGCACAGATACTATTCAATGCCTCGAAAAGCAGCCACCCTGGATACACTGGCAATCACTAGTGGTCCTTAGAGGTCATGATGATGAATCCCACAGGCAAACGGTGAGCATGAGAATTAGCCAGGTGACTCAATAAACCAGCCTCTGTGCAGTCAAAGCAGTCACCCTGTACCAAGCAAAGACTACCTCCATCTTACATAAGAACATAAGATATGCCATACTGGGTCAGACAAAGGTCCATCAAGCCCAGTATCCTGTTTCCAGCAGTGGCCAATCCATGTCACAAGTACCTAGCAGTTTCCCCAAAAGACAGAGGGTCCTCAATGCTTGTATTGGGTCAAGCAGGGATATCCTGGGTCCCATTTAATAATGGTTTATGAACCTTTCCTCCAGGAACTTGTCCAAACCTTTTCTAAACCCAGCTACACTAACAGTTCTTACTACATCCTCCGGTAGCAAATTCCAGAGTTTGACTACACGTTGAGTGAAAAAATATTTTCTCTTATTAGTTTTAAATAGGTTACCCTATAGCTTCATTGCATGTCTCCTAGTCTTTTTATATTCTGATGACGTAAATAATCGATCTCCGTTTACCCGTTCCACTCCATTCATTAATTTATAGACCTCTATCATATCTCCCCTCAGCCGTCTCTTTTCCAGGTTGAAGAGCCCTAACCTTTTCAGCCTCTCTTCATAGGAGTAGCCTTCCATCCCCTTTACCATTTTGGTGGCTCTTCTCTGTACCTTTTCTAACAACACTATATCCTTTTTAAGATATGGTGACCAGAACTGCACACAATATTCAAGGTGCGGTCGCACCATGGAATGACACAGAGGCATTATAATATTCTTTGTTTTATTTTCCATTCCTTTCCTTATGATACCTAGCAATTCTATTTGCTCTCTTGGCCGCCGCTGCACACTGGGCGGAGGGTTTTAATATGTTATCCACGATGATGCCTAACTCTTTTTCCTGGGTTGGGGTTCCCAATGTGGAACCTTGCATCGTGTAACCATAGTTTGGATTGTTCTTTCCTAGGCGCATTACTTTGCACTTATCCACATTAAATTTCATCTGCCATTTGGATGCCCAGTCTTCCAATTTATCAAGATCCTCTTGCAATTTTCCACAATCCTCTTGCATTTTAACAACTTTAAATAGTTTTGTGTCATCTGCAAATTTGATAACCTCACTCGTTATTCCCTTTTCCAGGTCATTTATGAATATGTCAAAAAATTGCGGACCCAGCACAGATCCCTGGGGCACACCACTATTCACCTTTTTCCATTGGGAAAGAGCAGGTAGGTATTCTCAAGGGCTGCTTGCTAGGGAATATTAGTATAAAGTGACACAACGTCTAGGGTAACCAGAATCAAATCCATGTGATAGCCAGAAAAGTCACTTAAAATTTGTAAAATGTGGGCCCGAGCCACAAAGGGTCTAAAAAAGACATCCATAAATTTGGACACAGACCTCAAAAAATGGATCCTATTGCGGATTAACCTGTGTTTTGTGAATGCTCCACCTTTAGAAAATCAAATTCTTTGTCAAAATGCCCATCTCCAGTCCTGTCTACACTAGATAGTCTAAGCTGATTTTTAATGGCATAGTAGGGTCTCAATCAAGTCTTCGATAAAAAGTTTTATCCTGAAGTTGCCTAGTTACTTCATTGATATAATCCTTAATAGTCGTCAACACCAGTGCTCCTCTATCAGCGGGTTTGATCACAATTAGTGTTATCTTTCAGTCCCCTGAGGGCCAAAGGACACCTCAAACCCTCAAAAATAGAGTCCACATGGGAGGCCTGCACAGAGGCAAGGCTCCACAAATGCATAAGGCCACCATGGCGTTCTGAATGTGGGAAGGTCCTCCCTATGAAAAAAAGGGTAGATCACAGATGGATCCCTCACCTTTAACCTAGAGATGCTCCCCTTCCATTGACAAACTTGCTGAAGATAGGGGAAATCTTTTCTTCATCCCATCCTGGCTCTAGAGATATATTCATCCTTGGATCATGGAAACATAATTCATTGTCTATCTGGATCATACAGCTGCATTTGACAGTTGACCACTCAATTCTTCTCAGCCTTCTGATGAATATAGGAATTTCTGGCCCTCATCATTTCTCTCCAATCACTCCTTCCAGGTACTCATCAATACCACCTACTCTGATCCCTTACCTCTCCCTTGTGGAGTCCCATAAGGCTCTATATTAGTCCCAATGTTCTTCAATATTTCTCTCAGTCCTCTTGCCACTCTTGTCCAGGATTTTAACGTCAGTGCCTACTATTACGCTGACAATGTCTTATTTCTATATCATCTAGACTCTCACACCTAATTTCTCTTTAGTCAATCGTACATTTAACATCATTGCCTCCTGGTTTAATACCAACAGACTAAAATTAAACCCTAAAAACCAGCCATTTGGTTTAATGGTGGTTCTACACCCCCATCATTTCTTCCCTCTATTGATCATTCATCTATCCAAGTTGTTTATTTATTTATTTATTTATCTATATTTTTCTATACCGCCCCTTCCAGCGATCAAGGGCGGTTTACAAGGAACATTTTAACAATTGTACACAGATGTATACATTTACATTGAACAATCAGATTCAACTATTTACAATGAACAGTTAAGTTTAACTATTTACATTGAACAAAACTTCAACTTCATGATGTATTAGTAATACAAACAACCATTAAATTATTCTACTTTAAAATATCTTGGCGTCATTCTTGATCCCAACCTGTCCTTTACGCAACACAAAGGCAGTAGTCCTTTTTTGCACTAAGTAAATGTCACTCTTTCCTTCCATTTCTCGATCCTTCTGCTATGACCTCTGCTGCTTAGCTGCATTATCACTTGTCTTGACTACTGTAATACCATTTATGCTGGGTTCTCTCTTTAGTAAAATGCCCTCAAACAGTTCAGACTATAGTAATTTGCATATTATCTTTCACAGACAAGTTTGATCATGTTGCATCGCTTCTGAAATCCAACCATTGGACACTGATCTCCCCTCAGGTCCAATATAAGCCGTTGACATTAGCACACAAGGTCCTCTACTGGCTCTCCTGCTTATCTGTTCTTCTATCTCACGTTCTATACCTCTTCTTGGTGTCTTCGCTCCCTTCATGATAACAGACTTCATATCCCACCCCCCAAAGCAGCAAGACTAAAATCTACATGGCGATCCATGTTTTTCTGTGTTCCCACACTCTTTGGAATTCCCTGCCTTGATCTTTCGATCTTGAATCTTCCTGCATGTCATTCAAAACTCAGCTCAAAACACATCTCTTCATGGGCTTTTGGAATCTCGATTGTCCGGGACATAAAACAAATCTCCTCCCCGTTCCTCTCTGCTACAACTATTGGTTTTCTGTATCACTAGTTTTCTCTAGCCTATCACTTAATGGCGTTCCTTTCTATTTTCTTTGGTTTAATGACTGTAAACCACCTTGCCTCTAAAAGAGAAAGGTGGTAAATAAAGTTCTGAACAAACATAAAAGAAACATAACCAACCCCCATAGGGGATAAGGCAGGGCTCCTGGAGGAAGAGACAAATGTGAAGAATGGGGGCACTTACCTTCTTGCCACCAGCAGGAGAAGCACCAGAGAGCTCCAAGAACCATGTAGGGAAAGTCAAGGCCTCGGACCATCAACAAGGGGCAAACAGGGACTGAAAATAGTTGCAAGCTATAGTTGCTGCTGCTCAAAGCTGGCTAAGAAAGAGCACTGGGGCCTACAGCCTCCTCATCATATTCCCCCCTCTGCCAAGACAATGCAGCCTCTCAAGACAGCTGGTGTTCCTGCAGGTAGGAAATTTGTAGGAGACGCAGCAGAGGCATGGCATATCAGTGGGGAGGATTCTGAAAATGTTTAAAAAAATATATTGGCCTGAGGTATCCTCATCACACACTGTGGAATAGACTGATGGAAGCCGCAAGAGGAACAGTACCAAGCAAACAGCATTGCTCCAAGCAGCTAAAAGACTGTGAAAAGAAAAGTATCCACTGACACAAAACAAACCATAATGAAAAAGGAACCCAGGGAAGGGGAATCCCAGCACTTTTCAAATCAGCCAGGTAAACCCAAGATGACTAACTTAGCCACCCCCATAGGTCTGAGAAAGGCCAGCTGCCTGTGAAGCAAAGATGCTTTTATTTTACATTTTTTATATTCAAAGCTACTTTATTGCAAATACAGAACACAATGGAGCCAATTATAAAGCAAGGGAAGAAGGAAAAAAACAGAAAAAGATCTCAGCATCTCAGCAAGCAAAAAGAAGACAGCAAGAAGGAAGGGCGACCTGGGCCCAACTTTCCAACCCCCTCAAGAGCCCTCCTGTCTGTTCTCTGGCCCACCAGTGCTGGAACCGCTGTTGGCTCAAGACGACAGGGGGAAAACCAAGCTCTGAGAACACGTTGAGCAAACAAGTCTCAAACACACACACAGACCACAAAAATCGTGGTCTGGACCAGAGGAGACAGGCCTGTCTGCACTGCTGCACCAGTCCAGATACCTTGTCACCTGCTGCAGGAAGATAAAGCACAGTTACTTACCTGTAACAGGTGATCTCTGGGAACAGCAGGAATAAGTCTTCACATATGGGTATCATCGGTACCGACGGAGCCTGCGCGGGAACGCTCCCCAGCGTCCAGTAGGAAAGCTTTTGGGAGCATCCCACAGCACCTGCGTGCTGCCTTCCCGCCTTTCCCAACCGCCTCTCTCCAGTTCGAGTTTTAAAGCTGAGACAAAGAGAGAGAGAGAGGAAAGGAAAGACAGATAGAGAGATACAACTCCTAGGGGAGGTGGGTGGGTTGTGAAGACTTATTCCTGCTGTTCCCAGAGATCACCTGTTACAGGTAAGTAACTGTGCTATCTCCAGGAACAAGCAGGAATGAGTCTTCACATATGGGGACTCCCCAGCTAGAGATGCCTGGGAGATCACCCAGGTTGTGAGTCCCTGGAAAGGGCTCTACCTCCACCTATGAATCTCAGGCATCCATTCAGGGATGGAGGGTAGGAGTTGATTAGGTATGGAACAGGTGTTTGAGAACAGCCTGACCAAACAAGGCATCCCGGCGGGAGTCCTTGTCCAAGCAGTAATGGGCTGTAAAGGTATGAACCGAGGCCCAGGTGGCCGCTCGACAGATTTGGTCAATGGACACAGAGTTTAGATGAGCCATAGAGGCTGCCATGGCTCTCACATTGTGAGCTGTGACATGGCCCTCCAGAGAAAGGTTCTTACTCTGGTAGGCGAAAGAAATACACTGATGAATCCAATTGGACAGAGTTCTCTTAGAGACGGGAAGTCCTAAATGAGAGGGATCAAAAGCAACAAAAAGTTGAGAGGACTTTCTATGTTGCTGTGTCCTTTGTAAGTAGAAAGCAAGTGCTCTTTTACAATCCAGGGTATGAAGATTCCTCTCTGCACTTGATGCGTGAGGTCCTGGAAAAAAGACAGGTAAATACACCTCCTGGTTCAGATGAAAAAGTGAGACCACTTTAGGCATAAAGTGTGGATTAGTTCTGAGGACTACCTTGTCATGATGGAACCTTGTATAAGGAGGATTAGCCACTAAGGCTTGCAACTCACTGATACGGCGAGCTGAGGTGACTGCAATGAGAAAAATAACCTTCCAGGAAAGGAATTTCAAGGAGGTAGTGGCTAAGGGTTCAAAGGGTGGCTTCATAAGCTGGCCAAGAACCAGATTCAAGTCCCATGCCACTGGAGGTGGTCTAATGGGAGGTTTAGTCAAAAGAAGGCTTCTCATGAATCTTGCTATCAGCGGATGAGAGGAAATAGGATGTCCATTGACAGGCTTAAGGGATGCTGCAATAGCACTCAAAAGGACTCTTACTGAATTTGTTTTAAGGCCTGAATGGGATAAATGCAGCAAATACTCTAGTAAAGAATTCAGAGGTATTGCAAGAGGGTTAAGACCCTGCTCTGCACACCAAATGGTAAACCTTTTCCATTTAAAAGCATAGGAACGTCTGGTGGAAAGCTTTCTGGAAGCATGAAGGATATCCTTCACTTGCTGAGAAAGGTGTAAATCCTGAAGGTCTAAGCCTTCAGCAACCAGGCCCTGAGATGAAGAGACAGGGGATTTGGGTGCCACAACATTCCCTCCTCTTGGGAGAGGAGATCTGGAGCAGACCCCAAGTCCAGGGAGGGAGCTTGAGAGAGATGCAGAAGTAGAGGGTACCACAATTGGCGTGGCCAATGTGGTGCTATGAGGATCATAGACCCCCTGTCTCTCTGAAGCTTCAACAGTGTCTTGGGAATGAGGGGAATAGGTGGAAAGGCATAGAGGAAGCTTTGCCCCCAATGAAGGAGGAAGGCATCCCTGGCCTGAACTCCCTGACACGGAATCCTGGAACAGAACCGGGGAAGTTTGGCATTCCACGGACTTGCAAACAGGTCTATGTCTGGGGTTCCCCAAATTCGAAAGATCTTGGCTATCTGGTCCCCATGGAGGGACCATTCGTGTGGAAGCAGAACTCGACTGAGTCTGTCTGCCCAAGAGGTATGAACCCCTGGAAGATATACTGCCATGAGATGGATTTGATGCTCTCTGGCGAAGGCCCACAATCTCAGAGCTTCATTGCAAAGCGACAGAGAGCCAGTCCCCCCCTGCTTGTTCACGTAGAACATGGCTACTTGGTTGTCCGTGTGGATGAGGACTGTCTTGTAGCTGAGCAGGGTGCGGAAGACTCAGAGCCAGGAAGATTGCTCTGAGCTCTAAGAGGTTGATATGTAGAGATGTCTCCTGTGGAGACCAGATGCCTTGGGTGGAGAGATCTTGTAGATGAGCTCCCCAACCTTTTGGAGAGGCATCTGTTGTAAGGGTTGCTTGGGGTAATACCTGTTGAAAGGGGGACCCCAGCAACAGATTTTGAGTGGACTTCCACCAATGGAGTGAGGAAAAGAGGCGACTGGAGGTCGCTATTCTGTCTGACAGGCACCCTGATGCCTGGGTCCATTGGGTGGATAGAGTCCATTGAGCCGCTCTCATGTGAAGGCGAGCATAAGGAACCACATGCACAGTGGATGCCATGTGGCCTAACAGTTGTAACATCTCTCGAGCAGTTGAATGGGATTTCAACTGAATCTGTGAGGCTAACTGCACCAAGCGTAGGCAACGGGCCTGGGGGAGATAGGCCCTTGCAATTGTGGTATCCAACAAGGCCCCTATGAACTCTAGAGATTGAGTAGGGGTGAGATGGGATTTTGGAATGTTTATTACCAGTCCCAGATACTGAAGTACACGCCTTGTGCAGGCCAGGGAAGCCTGGGCCTCTGACTGGGATGGAGCTCGGATGAGCCAGTCGTCCAGATATGGGAATACGAATATCCCTAGAGTGCGTAGAAATGCAGCTACTATTGCCATGCATTTGGTGAACACTCTTGGTGCAGAGGCCAGACCGAAAGGAAGCACCTTGTATTGGTAGTGCTTTCCTTGGTAAAGGAACCTTCTGTGTGTTGAATGGATGAGGACATGGGTGTACGCATCCTTGAGATCTAGAGAACAAAGCCAGTCCTGACTCTGGAGGTATGGAAGGAGAGTTCCGAGAGAAGTCATCTTGAATTTCTCCTTGCATAGAAACTTGTTCAATTCTCTGAGATCTAAAATGGGTCTGTAGCCCCCTGTTTTCTTTGGAATGAGAAAATAGGGGGAATAGAGCCCTGAGCCCTGTTGAAGAAGGGGTACTTCTTCTATTGCCCCTTGGGCAAGAAGGGTGGCAATCTCTTGACCTAGAAGGTTGAGGAGAGATGTTGGAGAATTGAACTGTTTCACCATAGTGTGAGGAGGAAGGTTTAAGAAGTGAAGCTTGTACCCGTCTCTTATGATAGAGAGGGTCCATTGCTCTGCTGTGATTTGTTCCCATCTGGGAGCAAAATGAGTTAATCTTCCTGGGATGGTGAGAGGCTCTGGATGTTCTGGAGCCAGAAAGGCTAAGTTCTCTAGTGGTAAGTCAAAGGCCCTGAGGAGGCTGAAGCTGTTGGGCCGTAGCAGTCCTCGCAGCCTTAGGCTTGGCCTGTTTTGGTTGTTGTTGCCTCTTTGTAGCAAAACGACCTGCAGAAGAGGCCTGACCATAAACAGAAGAATATTTCCCTTTTTTTGGGAAAAATCCTTTTTTGAACAATCTCTTTTTAAAAGGAGAAGCAGACTTTGAAAGTCTATCTAAAACAGAATTTTCAGCATCCATCTGGTTGGCCTTTGCTTGCCAATCTTTGCCAAACAGGTTTTCACCTGTATAAGGAAGGTTACCTAGTCCATCCTGAACCCAGGATTCCAAATCAGAGGCTTGTAACCAAGCAACTCTGCGTGCACCTATGGCAATAGCCGAGGCTCTGCTGGCACCTTCAAAAGAGTCAAAGGCTGCACGGTTGGAAAACTTGAAAATATCCTGGGCATGTTTAAGCCAGGTGAGAAACTCTTCCCTTTTATTTTCTGACATAAAAGGAGATAAGGTTTGCAGATGATCTGTAACTTCCTTTAGAAACATCCCCATATAGAGACTATAGGAGTTGATTCTGGCTACAAGCATACTGGCCTGGAAAATTCTCCTGCCAAAGGCATCTAAGGTTCTGCATTCTCTTCCTGGAGGAGTAGAAGAGTGCCTCTTTGTACTCTTGATCTTTTTCATAGCAGACTCCACCACAATGGAGTGGTGAGGAAGCTGAGTCTTATGAAAACCAGGACAAGAAGGAACACGATACATGGTGTCCAACCTACGAGAATTAGAGGAGTTGGTAAGAGGAGTCTCCCATATGCCCAACATGTGATCATAGAGAATCTCATGTATTGGTAAAGTGGTTGCCTCTTTGGGAGCCTTAGGATATTGTAAAATATCTAATTTTTTGGCTCTAGGCTCTGTCTCAGAGGTCACTGAGATGGAAAGGTCCCTGGCCACCTCCCTCATAAAGTCTTGAAAAGACAAGTCCTCTGGAGGAGACATTCTCCTTTTTGGAGAAGAGGATTCCTGAGGAAGGATCCCCGATGCTTCGATAGAGGCCTCTGATTCATCACAGTCCTCAGAGGAATCGAAGTATCGTCTGTCTGGATGCTCTCGCAGAGCCCGATACGCATACCAGGGGGTATCGACATCGGGAGTACTCTGTACCGGATCGGTACCGATGGGCATCACAGGATAGTGTACCGCTGCCGTCTATGTTGATGCAATCGGTACCGGCAGCGGAACCGGTATCGGGTCCGGTACCGGAATCGGTACAGACAACGGAGTTTGTTGCGGTACCGAAGGCGTCGCAGCTTTTATGAATGCCGTGATGGCACGCTGCATGGTCAGAATATTCTGATCCATAGACGCCACCAATGTCTGGATGTCGGTACCGGTGTGAACCGCCGGTACCCCAGAACATTGTAACAGGTGATAGGTCGAGGCCGAGCCATCGATGTCAACCTGTGACCCCATAGATAAAGCTTTGGAAGCCGGAGCCTCCCGCCGGGGTAATTTTGCCGGTGTGGATTCCTCGAGAGCAAGCCCGGGGGCATTTAGATACTTAGAGGGAGATGTACTCTTCGAGGACCGGCCAGATTTAAGTTTGGTTACCTGAGATCCATGGGAGGAAGAAGCAGCCCTGGAAGACGTCGATGCCACAGAAGCTGCATCAGAGGGAAACAGGGTACTGAGCTTGGCTGCTCGATTCTGTAAACCTCTTTTAGACATCATGGAACAGGACTCACAGTCTGCGATGGAATGGTCAGGACCTAAACATTTAAGACACCAGTCGTGGGTGTCGGTGACAGAAATAGTGCCACCGCACTTCGTGCACTTTTTGAACCCGGAGGCGGGCTTTTCCATGAGGAAAAATTTTCTGCAGGCCTAAGGCCACAGAAAGAAAAATGCACTGAAGTAGAAAAGAGTAGTTTTGTGTTGTTGTTTTTTAAAAAGAAAGAAAAGAACGGCGGTACCGGTCCGGAGTCGAGAAGGCAGACACGCGACTAAAGAAATAAAAGAAAAAATAAGAAATTCTTCAGCGGTGACAGGAAACACGACCTGCTGGCTCCGCGGAAAAAGAAGAACTGGAGAGAGGCGGTTAGGAAAGGCGGGAAGGCAGCGCGCAGGCGCTGTGGGATGCTCCCAAAAGCTTTCCTTTTGGACGCTGGGGAGCGTTCCCACGCAGGCTCCGTCGGTACCGACGATACCCATATGTGAAGACTCATTCCTGCTTGTTCCTAGAGATTGCTGGCTTCTCTCGGTGCTGCACCAGTGGATATACTCATGAGGTCATCACAAAGTTGCATTAATCTGCCTCCACCTGCTGGCTGAGGAGCATAACCCATTCATCTTGACTGGTCTAGTAGGATGATAATGAATGTGCAAAGTTAGTTCTCTAACTGGCAGAGTGACAGAGTGAAAACACCTTTAACTGAAGGCCAAAGCAAGTTTTTAAACTAATTTAAACCTTCATGCTCAAACAAATTCACCTTAGTCACAATTTTTGTTCATTTTTCTCCTCACCCCAGGCAAAGGGAATATACCACATGAAGATTGGGGGACCACCTCCTCCTGAGTGATGCTCAGTGCCATTTATTAGCTAGTAGAAACCACTGCTGAAAAGAACACCCCTTTCCACTGAACTCACTACCACCTTGGATCTTTGTGAATTACCTCAGTGGCAGGTTCTGACCCAGCTGGTCCAGGAGAGGCAACCTACACCTGGATCCACTGTGTTGATGACCATGGCAACAACATCGTTCTGCTTCTAAATATTTTTAAAATCATTTTACATATAAATCATACTATGAATCGACTAGAAGTACCTTGGTTTCAGGCAGAATTCATTCATTGCTCGAACAGCTGTAATGAAGTTATTCTTCATGTATTTAGCACCATAGTCTCTCTTCTTCAGCACTGCTTTAACTGAATGAAAATTATGAGAAGAATTTAAAGTGATACCATTGAAAAATTAAATATAAACATTTGTGTTAAAATTTCTATACTATATTATTTAATCATAAGTGTAATGAGAAGCTGAATGTACACTTCCCTTATACAAAGACAAAATGAATTTGATTCTATATATTAATACCTCCCCCCCCTTTTTTCCCCAGCAAACTTACTTCAAAATGTTCGCCATGTTGCACTTGCTCTTCTTTTAATATCTGAGACCCGGCAACTGTCACCTCCTGGCTCTTGCCAGACTGAAGTCTCACGGTACAGCTGTTTATCACAAGGCTTCAGCCCGGAGGTAGCCAGAGGCGACAGCTGCAGGGTCTCAAACTTAAAAGAGCAAAGGCAGCATGGCAACATTTTAAAGTAAGTTTGCTGCTCTGCCTTTACAGCCGACATGTGGACTAATTCCAGGACTGAAAACTAGAAGAGGAAGAGGAGAGCATTCCAGGGCGGTACCTACGAGGACTCCTGGGCAGCCAGGAGTCAGAGTAGCGAGAACGAAAAAAATGGGTGTGTCGATGATGATGATGAACCCATATGCCTCCCAGGCCCCTTTGGGTCAAAAAAGAGCAAGGTGGAATAATCGTGCAACACCACACAATTGATCAATTGATGGATTTATTTCTTCACAGCTACTTGATAACACCCTAAACTATCATATTTCGTCTCAAGGACTTCATCAGGTGTGTCAATCTTACATATAAAACAAAAACAATACAATATCAGTACATTATACTACAATTAAATATAATGAAATCATAGAACATTAAATAAAATATAAAAATATAATAAAATATAACACTAAAAACAAATACAAGACAGCAAATATGCAATAAAAAATTATATATTCCAATAATAAAACACTGCCAATAAAAATGATAAAATAGACAGACTGAAAGGACAAAAATATTATATAACTTTAGAAATATTGTGAGGCACGGGCTTTAACAGGACTACCATCATAATAAAATTCTTAACCCAAGACAGACAAATCAAATATCCTTTTGAAAGAGTGGCTTGTTTTCAAAGAAGGAACCAATCAGCTAAAGCAGACAAACATAGTTAAACTTACTGAAAGGTGTATCACAGTGGTAAAGATTCACTCTCTTTGAGCTTGAAATACTTTTTCTAACAGGGAGGGAACTTTAATCAAACAAAAATAAAATAAATTATAAAAACGGGCCTTTTTTCTTTTTTAAAGATGCATAAAGAAACAACTATCACATTATACTTTGTGGGAGATCCTATTCATCTCCAGCCAGCACAGGTTTTTATAGTTCTGGTCAGCATTATTGGCACCCTTGCAGGTTAACCTCTTAATGTCCAATATCTCCTAAAAAAAGTGGCCAGTGAAATGGCTTTGGACTATATTTGCACACACATTTGACACACAAAAGAATCAAACAAGACCAATTAAAAAAGAAAATAGCAGGAAATAGTATAAAAATTTGAACATTATAAGGGTACCAATAATCATGTCCTTGCGAACAATTCAAGTCAGTTTGAACAGAAGAACCACATTCCCACTGCAGTAAAATTAGACGCACCTGTGATCAATTTTGAATACTCACATGACTTGAATCAACCAATGAATGATGGCTCTAATGATGGCCACATTCACTCCCTGATCCATTTTCACAATGGTGAAGACAAGAGAGCTGCCTGAGACCATCAGAAAAGCCATTATCACCAAACATCAAACTTCAATGAGGTACAAGGCCATCTCCAAAGACCTTAGAATTCTTGTGTCTACAGTTCGCAGTGTAAGATGTTTTGTGCTCGTGGAGCTGTCAAGAACCTCCTAGGACATGGTAGGAAAAGGAAAATTAATCCAAGAAGTCTTTGAAGGTTAGTGCAAACTGTTGGGAAAACAACATGTACAACATCCAAAGAGCTTAAGGCTGATCTGAAGCAATTGGAAGTGGTAGTTTCAACCCGTACCATATGCTGCACACTAAACAAAAAAAGGACTTCATGGGCAAAGGCCAAGAAGGACCCCACTGCTCAAAGAGACAAAAAATGGCATGCTGACCTTTGGCCAACCCCACTTTGAAAAAACCACAATCCTTCTGGGAAAATGTTCTGTGGTCAGATGAAACCAAATTTGAGCTCTTTGGCAATGCAGACCAACGATACATTTACAGGTGAAGAAATGAAGTTTATAAGGGAAAAAACGCTCTTCCTACAGGTATTTATGGTGGAGATTCCATAGTGTTGTGGAGATGTTCTGCTGCCTCAGGAACTGGAGGCCTGGAACGTATTAAAGGAATCATGAAGTCAGAGGACTACCAAGGTATTTTAGAGCAAAATGTGCTACCTAGTGTCAGAAAGCTAGGTCTAACTCGAAGGTCAAAGTTACTCCAGCAGGACAATGACCCAAAGCATACATCCAAAAGTTCAAAGGAATGGTTAAAAAGGAACAAATGGACTGTTTTAAACTGGTCGGTAATCAGTCCTGATCTCAATCCAATCAAGATTCTATGGAAAGAGCTGAAATCTGCCATTGGTAAAAGGAATCCTGGAAACATTCATGAGCTGAAACAAATCGTAGTTGAAGAGTGGGAGAAACTATTAGTAGACAGATGAACGAAACTTATAGATGGCTACAAGAAACGTTTGGAGGCTGTCATTACAGCCAAGGGTTGTTCAACCAAATATTAGTGAAGGGTGCCATTAATTCTATCAAGAACATAGTTTGTTTTTTCCCTCAGAAATTACTACATCTGCGTTGCACAGACAGCTTTCTTTTTATTGTATACCTTTGAACATACTATTAAAATATTGTGATGACATACAGTTTGAATATTTCCAATTATTTCTCAAGATTTTGTACACAGCATACCTAAAATGCAAGGGTGCCAATAATGTTGACCAAGACTGAATATTGCTTGGACCAAGATATGTGCAAAATGAAATTCCTTCCAGATGTATAGATAAGCAGGATATGGCCAGGTCTGAAGAATAAAAATAAAAAAGGGGAGATGATGGTATTCAAATGTACCGATTATGAAAAGATTCAGAGAAGAGCCACCAAAATGGTAAAGGGGATGGAAGGCTACTCCTATGAAGAAAGGCTAAAAAGGTTAGGGCTCTTTAACCTGGAAAAGAGACGGCTGAGGGGAGATATGATAGAAGTCTATAAATTAATGAACGGAGTGGAATAGGTAAACTTAGATCGATTGTTTACGTTATCAGAATATAGAAAGACTAGGGGACATGCAATGAAGCTACAGGGTGAACTATTTAAGACTAATAATAGAAAATATTTTTTCACTCAACGTGTAATCAAACTGGTATTTGTTACCGGAGGATAGTAGTAAAGGCTGTTAGTGTAGCTGGGTTTAAAAAAAGGTTTGGACAAGTTCCTGGAGGAAAGGTCCATAAACCATTATTAAGAAGGGACCCAGGATATCAATGCTTGACCGAGTACAAGCATTGTGGAACCTGTCTCTTTTGGGGAAAGTGCTAGGTACGTATGACCTAAATTGGCCACTGTTAGAAACAGGATAACGGGCTTGATGGACGTTGGTCTGACCCAGTATGGCATATCTTATGTTCTTATGTTCCTTATGGCCACCACTCACGCTCTGACCGTCCCTCTTTATTTTTTGTCTTGCGCTCCTAAGACGCCTTTGACTAACACAAATCACGGACCACCACAATTAAAGATGACTTTCTCCTAGTCCAGGATCGCTACTACCGTAACACGGCGGGTACAGGACTGCACTGGAGGTCCTCAAGGAAAGCCAATTAGCAGATAATGTCTAATTTCACCTTCCTTATCGTCCCTCCAGTGCAGTCCTGACATCTGGGATGTACCATAGCAGTACTACCTATGGGAGGGACCTGCAAGTTCGGCCTGGATGACCGCCACACCGAAGCTCACATCTCCCATTGCTTGTACTTGAAGGTATGCAGAGGCACCCAGGTGGTTGCCCTTCTAATACCTACTGGGGGAACTAGGCTAAACTAGACTCATGATGCTGCCTGCGCCCTGGTCGAATGTGCCCACAGGCCACTTGGCAATCGCCACCACCTCAAAAGGAACACAGAAGAAACAGACCACCGATCAGACTTATGGAATATTTCAGTCTTTAGATAGCGCTGCAATGCCCACCGAACATCCCAAAGGTGCAACCCTGGCTCTCGCTGAGCTTCCTCTGTTCCCGTGAACACTGGCAAAGAAACCAGCTGATTCAAATGGAATGAGGAGAGTACTTTGGGCAGAAAAGACGGAACCGGCTGCCAACTCCACCTTTTCCTTCAAGATGGAGAGGAAATGTTCTCGACAGGAGAGTTCCTGCAATTCTGAAATCTATCTTGCCGAATAAATAGCCACCAGAAACAATGCCTTCAGCGACAAATCCTGCCGCCTACACATCTCCATCAGCTCAAAGGGCGACTCTGTCAGAGCCGACAATAATAGGCTAAGATCCCCCTAAAAAAATACCGTGCGTACCTCTTTGACTGCCCGAAGGAAACGGACTACGTCTGGATGGGCACTCAAGGAGGCGCCTTGGACTCTACCTCGATAACAAGTGATTGCCGCCACCTGTATCTGTAGAGAACTGCAGTCTAATCCCGCCTGCAGAAAAGCCAAACCTCTAGCACTGCCACTGACAGAGGACGGCAGTCGTCATCTTTGCACCGTCTCAAATATCCTCCACATGCGAACACAGGAGAGCGAGGTGGCGCTCTTTTGGGTCTTTAATAATGTGGAAATCACCCACATCAAAGAGCCCCTCCTTCGCAAACGTGCCTGCTCAAGAGCCATGCCATAAGCAAGAACCGATCCCCTTGTAACAGTACCGGCCCCTGCGACAGATGGTCAGGTCGAGCTGGTAGGCCCCACAGGAACTCTACCGTTAGCCCGAGGAGATTCGCATATCATGACCTGCAGGGCCAGTCAGGCTCAATGAGAACCCCCCAGGCCCTGATGACTCTCTAGCCTTTGAATTAGTCGGTATATTAACGCCCTCAGAGGAAACACATACCGCAGTCCTCCTGTGGACCAGCACTGCACCAGGGCCTCCAGCCCTTCCGACATCCTTTTTCTTCTTCAACTGAAGAAGCAGGATGCTTTGGCCAAGGCAAAGATCACCATTAGATCCGTAACCGGTGATCCCCACCTGTCTAATATCTGCACGAAGATGGCACCGCTTAGCCACCTCTCCAGGATCCAGACGAACTCAACAGATAGCCAACTGTGACATTTTGGTTCCATCCACATGCGCCGCCGAGAATGTCTGCAGGTGTTCCTCTGCCCATCATAATAAAACAAGCTGATCTCTTTCTCCTCGTGCCCCCTTGACAATTCATATAAGCCACTGCAGTGGCAGAGAACACCTGCACCACTTTTCCTTGCAAGCTTGTGCGAAAGTTCTACAGCACCAGGAATACTTCTCTCATCTCTATCAGATTAATGGACCAAGCACTCTGTGCCGTGGTCCAAACTCCTTGTGCTACTTGCCCCTTACAACAGGCCCCCCACCAGCCCGTGAGGCTGACATCTGCTGTCAACTGTATCCAGGCAGGTGACTCCAGAGGCATGCTAACAACTTCTCCGGCCTCAGCTATCAGCGGGGCGCTACCCGAGCCCCTCTTGGGCATATCCACGGATGTGTTAGCAACCGATGCTGCGGTGACCATCCGCACAACACAGCTCTTTGCAGGGTCGCATGTGCGCTCATACCCATGGCACCAACTCGATGGTTGTTGCCATGGCCCGTAGCAGATGCCAATAATGCCCCTGCTGTAGGTGCTTTCATCCAAAGGAACTGCTGGATCTGCCTCTGTAGCGTCTGCCGTCTTTTCAGTGGCAGAGACACCTTGCCCTCGTCAGTCTGGAAATGAGTTCCCAAATATACGAGACCCTGTGAGGGCGACAACCGGCTCTGCAAAACTGACCACCTAGCCGAGGTCCTGTAGCAACTCAGTGACCCATGCTGTGGCCCGCTCCCCCTCTTCTGTGGATTTTGCTCTGAGGAGTCAATCGTCCAAGTAAGAGTGCAATAGTATGCTCCCCTGGCAGACTGCCACCACTACCCACCATCATTATTTTGGTCAAAGTCCGTGGTACGGTCACCAGACCGAACAGCCATGCCCTGAAGTCAAAGTGTCCCATCAGCACCATGAAGCGGAGCTATTGCTGATGAGCGGGGTGAAATGGAATGTGTAAGTAACCCTCTGAGATCCAGAGAAATCAGAAATTCACCTCCTCTTACTGCACCAATGACTGACCTAAGGATCTCCATGCAGAAGCGGAAGACTCAGAGGCACCAATTTACCGTTAACAGTCTAAGATTGGATGGAATATACCTTCCTTTTTTGGGGACCACAAAATAAATGGAGTATCGACCAGAGCCACACTGGTTGCTGGGTACCCTCTCCACAGTCTATAATTGCAGAAGCAGACAGAGGGTCTCTCATATTGCAGTCCTTTTTTTCCCTGGTCTTGCAAGGGGAGCTGAGGAAGACATCCAAGAGGGACCAAGCAAACCCCCATTGCGTAGCCCTCTCGGATGATCTTGAAGAACCACTGGTTAAAAGTAATACAGACCAAGCCAGATAGAATTCCTGCAGCTGACCTCCCATGGGGAGAACCTCTGGCTAGGCCTCACTTATCTCATTGTGTCTTCTTGGGAGCCGAGGCGGCAGAAGAGTAACCTTCTACCTGCTCCCCAAAACCCTTGAAAGGGCTGCCCTCTGGCCTGGTAGTGCCCCCTCAGATAGGGTGCAAACCACGCCATTTGGAAACGGTGGAAAACTCACAGTTGGCCTCGATGTCCCTGCTTCTGTTCATCATCAGGGAAACGGCCTCCTTTGACCTCCCCCAAATCCTTCATCACGTCATCAAATAGCAGTTTACTGAAACGTGACTTTGAGGAAACATCTGCCAATCCATTCCTCAAGCCACTACTGAGGTCATACCTTTTACTAGACCGCTAATCAGGTCATAAAAAGGCCTCTGCCAGATATACTACTCCTGGACTCCAGCTTAGCCGTCACCAGAGGTGGTGACTGCCCTTGTCCTGCCTGTTCCAATGTACTCTGTACCCATTGCAAACCAGCCACAAAGTTCCACAGACAGATACCTGCCAGGACAGAGCATTAACGTCAAAATCTTGCTTCAGCAAGGTCTCAAACTTTCTATCTTGCACATTCTTGAGAGCGGTGTTACCTTCTATCAGTATAGCGGTCTTCTTCGTGACTGCCGAGTGCACTTGCAGGGAGAGCAGGATCTCCCTTTCCTGCTCTGACAGGCGCTAGAGCAGGGTCAGGTACTGCGCGCCCTTTAGCACAGCCTCTGGGAACTCCTACTCATCCTGTATCATCTGCTTGATCACTCTGCATTGGGAGCACCACCTGTGTCTTGCAAACTACCTGGAAGAGCAGGTCTTCCAAAGGACCTTTCTCTGTGGCCACTCCTCTATCCATATTGAGTGCTTTCAACGCCTGAGATACCGTAGTTACTCACCTGTAATAGGTGATTTCCGGGAACAGCAGGAATTTAGTCTTCACATATGGGTATCGTCGGTACCGACGGAGCCTGCGCGGGAACGCTTCCCAGCATCCAATAGGAACGCTTTTGGGAGCATCCCTCAGCACATGCGTGCTGCCTTCCCGCCTTTCCAAATGTCCCTCTTCAGTTACATTAGTAGCTGAGTGAAAGGATAGAGGGAGAGAGGAAAGAGACAAAGAGAGAGAGAGACAACTCCTAGAGGAGGTGGGTTGGTTGTGAAGACTAAATTCCTGCTGTTCCCGGAGATCACCTGCTACAGGTGAGTAACTACGCTATCTCCAGGAACAAGCAGGAATGTAGTCTTCACATATGGGGACTCCCTAGCTGAACATGCCAGGGAGATAGCCCCAGGAAGGTGCCACCCTAGAAGGTGGGAATCCTTCCTCCCATGGATATCTGGCATTCCACCAGGGTTGGTGGGTAGGAGTTGATTTAGGTCTGAAAGAGATTTTGAAGAACAGCTTGGCCAAAGAAGGCATCCCGATGGGAGGCTTTATCCAGGCAGTAGTGGGCTGTGAAGGTGTGTACCGAAGGCCAGGTGGCTACTCGACAAATGTCATCGATAGACACAGAGTGGAGATTAGCCATAGAAGCTGCCATGGCTCTCACATTATGAGCTGTGACATGGTCCTGAAGAGGACGACCCTTACTCTCATAAGCAAAGGACATGCATTGGGCAATCCATTTAGATAAAGTTCTTTTGGAGACTGGAAGTCCCAAATGACTAGGGTCAAAAGCTATAAAACGTTGCGAGGACTTTCTATGTTGCAGTGTTCTTTGTTTGCAAAAGACTAAGGCCCTTTTACAATCCAAAGTATAAAGGTTTCTTTCTGCATTAGAGGCGTGAGGCCTTGGAAAAAATACAGGAAGATAAATTGATTGATTCAAATGAAAAGGCGAAACCACCTTTGGCATAAAGTGTGGGTGAGTTCTAAGAACAACCTTATCATGATGAAACCTAGTATAAGGAGGATCAGCCACTAAAGCTTGCAATTCACTAATGCGACGGGCAGAGGTGATTGCAATTAGGAAGATGACCTTCCAGGTCAAAAACCTAAGGGCTATAGTGGCCAAAGGTTCAAAAGGCGGCTTCATGAGCTGCCCGAGAACTAGATTTAGATCCCATGCCACCGGTGGTGGCTTGATGGGAGGTTTAGTTAATAAAAGGCCTCTCATAAATCTTGATATGAGTGGATGTGAGGAAATTGGTTGTCCATTCAGAGGCTTATAAGAAGCTGCAATTGCACTAAGATGGACTCTTACCGAATTTGTCTTTAGATCAGAATTCGATAAGTGAAGGAAATACTCTAGTATCGATTTAAAGGGTATGACAAGGGGATTTAATCCCTTCTTGGAGCACCATATAGTAAAACGTTTCCATTTGAAGGCATAAGATCTTCTTGTGGAAAGTTTCCTAGAAGCCTGAAGGATATCTTTTACCTGTTCGGACAGGTTGAGATCCTGGAGGTCTAAGCCTTCAGCAACCAGGCCATGAGGTGCAGGGACTGGGGATTCGGGTGCCATAGCATCCCGTTCTTCTGGGAAAGGAGATCTGGAGAATGCCCTAACTCCAGAGGTGCTGCATGAGAGAGATGTAGAAGCAGGGGATACCATGTTTGGCGTGGCCATCATGGTGCTATGAGGATCATGCGACCCCTGTCACTCTGAAGCTTGAAGAGTATTTTGGGGATGAGGGGAATGGGTGGGAAGGCATAAAGGAAGTCCTGACCCCAGTGAAGGAGGAAGGCATCCCTTGCCTGACAATTGTGAGCCAGAATCCTGGAACAGTACCGGGGAAGTTTGGCATTCAAGGGACTTGCAAAGAGGTCTATGTCTGGAGTGCCCCAGAGATGAAATATCTTTGCCACCTGATCTAGGTGGAGGGACCACTCGTGAGGCAACAGTACTCGACTGAGTTTGTCTGCCCAAAGGTTTTGAATGCCTGGTAGCTATACCACTAGAAGGTGAATTTGATACTCTGGCGAGGGCCCACAGTCGCAAAGCTTCGTTGCATAATGACAGAGAGCCTGTTCCGCCCTGCTTGTTCACATAGAACATGGATACTTGATTGTCCGTCTGGACTAGGATTGTCTTGTAGCTGAGCTGGGCGTGGAATACTCAAAGAGCTAAATAGATTGCTCTTAATTCCAGGAGGTTTGTGTGTAAACCGGTCTCCTGTGGAGTCCAGGTTCCCTGGGTAGAGAGATGATTCAGGTGTGCTCCCCAACCCACCTGTGATTCATCTGTTGTTAGGGTGGCCTGAAAAGAGGATTGATGAAAAGGAGACCCCACTGTCAGGTTTTCTAGTGACTGCCACCATTGGAGGAACAAAAGTAGTCGTTGAGAGTTTATTATTTTGTCCGACAAATGACCTGTGGCCTGTGTCCACTGTGTGTATAGGGTCCAATGAGCTGCTCTCATGTGGAGGCGAGCATATGGGACTATATGAACTGTGGAAGCCATATGTCCTAGTAACTGTAGCAGCTCTCGAGCAGTGAGGGAGGATTTGCCTGCTGCTTGAGAAGCTAGTTGTATTATGCGAAGACACCGGGCCTGTGGAAGGAAAGCCTTTGCTTGTCTGGTATCTAGACATGCTCCTATGAATTCCAGGCATTGGGAAGGAACAAATTGGGATTTTGGGAAGTTTATTACCAATCCCAAGTATTGGAGAATTCACATTGTACGGGACAGTGCAGTGCTGGCCTCTACAACTGTAGGCCAGTCGTCTAAGTAAGGGAAGACAAATATCCCCAGGGTTCGTAGAAATGCAGCTACTACTGCCATGCATTTCGTGAATATGCTTGGTGCTGAAGCCAGACCAAAAGGAAGAACCCTGTACTGGAAATGTCTTCCCCTGAAAAGGAATCGTAAGAATTTCCTGTGATCTGGATGGATGAGAATGTGAGTGTATGCATCCTTTAAGTCTAGAGAGAAAAGCCAATCCTGGCTTTGAAGGTATGGCAGAAGAGTTCCTAGAAAAATCATTTTGAACTTCTCTTGAAATAAGTATTTGTTCAATTCTCCGAGGTCCAAAATGGGTCTGTGTCCCTCTGTTTTCTTTGGAATAAGAAAACAGGGGTAGTAGAATCCTGCTCCCCGTTTAAGAATGGGCACTTCCTCTATTGCCCCTTGGGCAAGAAGTGTGGAGACCTCACAATCTAACAGATTGTCTGTTTGAGAATTGAATTGCTTTCGAATTGTAGGAGGGGGCATGCTGTGAAAATGAAGCTTGTACCCTTCTCCTACAATGGACAAAGTCCAATCTTCTGCTGTTATCTGATGCCATCTGTTGGCAAAGTGGCATAACCTGCCTGGGATATTGGGGGGTTGGGGACCCCTCTGAGGCAGGAAGGCAAAGCTCTCTAGGAAGGAGTCAAAGCCCTTGAGGGGGCTGAACCTGGAGAGCTGGTTGGGCTCTCGGGCCTTTTGGCTTCTTTTGCTGTCTAGTTTGTCCTTTATGGGCAACTTGACCCTGAGTCTGACTTTGCTGGGTATAGGAAGGATAAAATTTCCTCTTTTTGCTGAAAGAGGGTTTTTTTAATAAGGCTTCCTTTTGGCTGGAGTGGCTGTAGATTTTGACAATCTAGAGTAGTATTGTCAGCCTCTAACTCATTAGCCTTTTCCTGCCAGTTCTTGCCGAAGAGATTCCCCCCCGTGCAAGGAATGTTGCCTAATTTGTCCTGTACCCAAGTCTCCAAGTCTGATGCCTGCAGCCAGGCAATCCGTCGTGCACCAATGGCAATAGCAGAGGTTCTGCTGAAGCATTCAAAGCAGTCAAAGGCTGCACGATTTACAAACTTGGCGACATCTTGAGAATGCCTGTCATCTGGGAGAAATTAGCTCATAAGTTACAAGTCTCCTGTGACTTCCTTAAGGAACATTCCCATATATAGAATATATGAACTGATCCTAGCTGAAAGCATGGAAGCTTGAAAAGTGTGGCGCCCAAAACCATCCAGAGTCCTGCATTCACGACCTGGAGGATTGGATGCATGCCTCTTTGCACCTTTCATTCTACGTATGGCTGACTCCACTACCATTGAATGGTGTGGCAGCTGAGTTTTCTGAAATCCAGGACAAGGCGGAACTTGATACATAGTATCAAGTCTCCTAGAGTGAGGAGAAGTAGTCAGAGGTGTCTCCCACATTCTAAGCATCAAGTTATGCAGAATCTCATGGATAGACAGAGTGGCTGCCGCCTTAGGAGCTTTAGGATATTGGAGAACTTCCAACTCCTTTGCTCTGGGTTCCTCTTCAGGAGCTACTGTGATTGAAAGACCTTTGGCCATATCACGGATAAAATCCTGAAAGGACATGTCTTCTGGAGGTGACATTCTGCGCTGGGGAGAAGAGGGATCATCTTGGAGAAACCCTCTAGTGCCAGCAGAATTGTCAGAGCCTTCGGAATCGGAGGAATCAAAGTATTCCTGACCCCGATGCTCCTGCAAGGCACAGTCCTGGTACCGATCAAAGTCGGTACCGAGCTGACCTGATACAGATTTGTCAATTCCAGCCAGAGATGGCATAGGAAGAGTTCCCACCGGGGCTGGTACCGTTGGTACCGGTATCGTCGGTGTTGGTACTGGTATCTGTATCGGCATTGGTGTCGATGTCGGTACTGGTGCCCAATGGACCACCGGTACAGCAGCTGAAAGAAGAGCTGCGATGCTGCGCTCGATAGCAAGGAACCTCTGGTCTATCGACACTGCCGATGCCTGGGTGTCGGTACCGGTAAAAGCGGCCGGAACCCCTGAGCATGGCACAGGTAGTTCTTGCAAGGTTGAGGCCTCGAGAACATCCTGAAGCCCCATCGATGCTTTGGAAGCCGAAGCCTCCTGCCGGGGCTGTTTTGCCGGTGCCCTTCCCTCAAGGGCAATGCCAATGGCCTCTCGATGCTTAGCAGGAGAGCTATCCTTTGAGGACCGGCTTTTATGTTTAGTTACCTGAGATCCATGGGAGGAAGAAGAGGCCCTTGACGATGTTGATGCAACGGACCTGGCATCCGAAGAAAGCACAGTTACTTACCTGTAACAGGTGATCTCTGGGAACAGCAGGAATAAGTCTTCACATATGGGTATCGTCGGTACCGACAGAGCCTGCGCAGGAACGCTCCCCAGAGTCCAATAAGAAAGCTTTTGGGAGCATCACACAGCGCCTGCGTGCTGCTTTCCCGCCTTTCCCATCCGCCTCTCTCCAGCTCGAGTTTTAAAGCTGAGACAAAGAGAGAGAGAGAGGGAAGGAAAGATAGATAGAGAGATACAACTCCTAGGGGAGGTGGGTGGGTTGTGAAGACTTATTCCTGCTGTTCCCAGAGATCACCTGTTACAGGTAAGTAACTGTGCTATCTCCAGGAACAAGCAGGAATGAGTCTTCACATATGGGGACTCCCTAGCTGCAGATGCCAGGGAGAGACCCCAGAGTTGTGTGTCCCTGAAAAGGGCTCCACCTCCCCCCCATGAATCTCTGGCATCCGACCAGGGTAGGTGGGTAGGAGTTGATTAGGAATGGAACAGGTGTTTGAGAACAGCCTGACAAAACGAGGCATCCCGGCGGGAGTCCTTGTCCAAATAGTAATGGGCTGTGAAGGTATGAACCGAGGCCCAGGTGGCCGCTCGACAGATTTGGTCGATGGACACAGAGTTTAGGTGAGCCATTGAGGCTGCCATGGCCCTCACATTGTGAGCTGTGACATGGCCTTCCAGAGAAAGGTTCCTACTTTGGCAGGCGAAAGAAATACACCGAGCAATCCAGTTGGACAGTGTTCTCTTAGAAACTGGAAGTCCTAAATGGGAAGGATCAAAAGCAACAAAGAGTTGAGAAGACTTTCTATGTTGCTGTGTTCTTTGTAAGTAAAAGGCGAGAGCTCTTTTACAATCCAAAGTATGAAGATTCCTCTCTGCACTTGATGCATGGGGTCCTGGAAAAAAGACAGGTAAGTATACCTCCTGGTTCAGATGAAAAGGCAAGACCACTTTGGGCATAAAGTGTGGATTGGTCCTGAGGACTACCTTATCATGATGGAACCTTGTATAAGGAGGATTAGCCACCAAGGCTTGCAACTCACTGATGCGACGTGCTAAGGTGACTGCAATGAGAAAGATAACCTTCCAAGAAAGAAATTTCAAGGAGGTGGTGGCTAAAGGTTCAAAGGGTGGCTTCATAAGCTGGCCAAGAACCAGATTTAAGTCCCATGCCACTGGAGGTGGTCTAATGGGAGGTTTAGTTAAAAGAAGGCCTCTCATGAATCTTGCTATAAGAGAATGAGAGGAAACAGGCTGTCCATTGAGAGGCTTGAGGGACGCTGCAATAGCACTCAAATGGACTCTTACCGAATTTGTTTAGAGGCCTGCATGGGAAAGATGCAGAAGATACTCTAGTAAAGAATTCAAAGGTATTGCAAGAGTATTAAGACCCTTCTCTGAACACCAAATGGTAAATCTTTTCCATTTGAAAGCATAGGAACGTCTAGTGGAAGGCTTTCTAGAAGCATGAATAATATCTCTGACTTGCTGAGAGAGATGGAAAACTTGAAGGTCTAGGCCTTCAGCAACCAGGCCCTGAGATGGAGAGACTGGGGGTTTGGGTGAGAAGATCTGGAGCAGAGCCCAACTCCATGGACAGAGCTTGAGAGAGATGCAGAAGTAGAGGGTACCACACTTGGCGTGGCCAATGTGGTGTCTCTCTGAAGCTTGAACAGTGTTTTGGGAATTAGGGGAATGGGTGGAAAGGCATAAAGGAAGTCTTGACCCCAGTGAAGAAGGAAGGCATCCTTGGCCTGAACTCCCTGACACGGAATCCTGGAACAGAACCGGGGAAGTTTGGCATTCCACGGACTTGCAAATAGGTCTATGTCCGGGGTTCCCCAAATTCAAAAAATCCTGGCTACCTGGTCCCTGTGGAGGGACCATTCTTGTGGAAGCAGAACTCGACTGAGTCTGTCTGCCCAAGAGTTTTGAACGCCTGGAAGATATACTGCCATAAGATGAATCTGATGCTCTCTGGCGAAGGCCCACAGTCACAAAGCTTTGTTGCAAAGCGACAGAGAGCCAGTCCCTCCCTGCTTGTTTACATAGAACATGGCTACTTGATTGTCCGTGTGGATGAGGACTGTCCTGTAGCTGAGCAGGGAGTGGAACACTCTGAGAGCTAAGAAAATTGCTGTGAGTTCCAAGAGATTTATGTGTAGTGAAGTCTCCTGTGGAGACCAGATGCCCTGGGTGGAGAGATCTTGCAGATGAGCTCCCCAACCCACTGGAGAGGCATCTGTTCTAAGGGTTGCTTGGGGAAGTGATTGTTGAAAAGGGGACCCCAGCAACAGGTTTTGAGAGGACTTCCACCACTGGAGAGACCAAAAAAGGCGACTGCAGTTTTCTATTTTGTCTGACAGGCAACCTGATGCCTGAATCCATTGGGTGGACAAAGTCCATTGAGCTGCCCTCTAGTGAAGGCGAGCATATGGAACCACATGCACAGTGGATGCCATGTGGCCTAAGAGTTGTAGCATTTCTCGAGCAGTTAAAAGGGGCTTTAACTGTATTTGGGAGGCTAACTGCACCAAGCATAGGCAACGGGCCTGAGGAAGATAGGCCCTTGCAGTTATGGTATCCAACCAAGCCCCTATAAACTCGAGGGACTGAGTAGGGGTGAGACTGGATTTTGGGATGTTTATTACTAGTCCCAAATACTGAAGGACACGCATTGTGCAGGTTAGACAAGTCTTGGCCTCTGCTTGTGATGGAGCTCGAATGAGCCAGTCGTCCAGATATGGGAAAACGAATATTCCTAGAGTGCGTAGAAATGCAGCTACTACTGCCATGCATTTCGTGAACACCCTGGGTGCAGAGGCCAGACCAAAAGGAAACACCCTGTACTGGTAGTGCTTTCCTTGAAAAAGGAACCGAAGGAACCTTCTGTGAGTTGGATGGATGAGGACATGGGTGTACGCATCCTTGAGATCTAGAGAACAAAGCCAGTCCTGACTCTGAAGGTATTGGAAGCAGAGCACCAAGAGAAATCATCTTGAATTTCTCCTTGAATAGAAATTTGTTCAATTCTCTGAGATCTAAGATGGGTCTGTAGCACCCTGTTTTCTTTGGAATAAGAAAATAAGGGGAGTAGAACCCTGTGCCTTGTTGAAGAAGAGGTATTCTTCTATTGCCCCTTGGGCAAGAAGGATGGCAATCTCCTGACCTAGAAGGTGGAGGAGAGATGTTGGAGAATTGAACTGTTTCACCATGGTGTGAGGGGGAAGGCTTAAGAAATGAAGCTTGTACCCTTCCCTTATGATGGAGAGTGTCCATTGCTCTGCTGTGATTTGCTCCCATCTGGGAGCAAAGTAAGTCAGCCTTCCTGGGATTGTAAGGGGCTTTGGTCCTTCCAGAGCTAGAAAGGCTAAGTTCTCTAGTAGCGAGTCAAAGGCCCTGAGGAGGCTGAGGCTGCTGGGCCGTGGAAGGTCTAGCTGCCTTTGACTTGGCCTGCTTAGGTGGTTGCTGACGCTTTGCAGCAAAACGACCTGCAGAAGATGCCTGCTGACCATAAGCAGGATAGTAGCTTCCCTTTTTGGAAAAAGATGTCTTTTTAAACAATCTTTTCTTAACAGGAGCAGAGGTAGACTTTGAAAGTCGATCCAAAGCAGAGTTTTCAGCATCCATCTGAGTGGCCTTTGCTTGCCAATCCTTACCAAAAAGGTTTTCACCTGTACAAGGGAGATTTCCCAATTGATCTTGGACCCAGAGCTCCAAATCAGAAGCTTGTAGCCAAGCAATTCTGCGTGCCCCTATGGCAATAGCCAAAGCTCTGCTTACACACTCAAAAGAGTCAAAGGCTGCACGGTTGGAAAATTTGGAGACATCTTGGGCATGTTTGAGCCAAGTGAGAAACTCCTGTCTTTTATCCTCTGAAATGAAAGGGGTTAAAGTCTGCAGATGATCTGTGACTTCTTTTAGAAACATTCCTATATAGAAACTATAGGAATTGATCCTAGCAGCTAGCATAGCAGCTTGGAAAACCCTTCGGCCAAAAGCATCCAGGGTCCTGCATTCACGCCCTGGAGGATTAGATGAGTGTCTTTTTGCACTCTTTATCTTCTTCATGGCAGACTCTACCACAATAGAGTGATGAGGAAGCTGAGTCTTGTGGAAGCCAGGACAAGGAGGGACACGATACATGGTGTCTAACCTGCGAGAATGAGGAGAGGTGGTGAGAGGTGTCTCCCACATCCTCAACATGAGATCATACAGAATCTCATGAACAGGTAAAGTAGCTGCCTCCTTAGGAGCTTTAGGATATTGTAAAATATCCAACTCCTTGGCTCTGGGTTCTGACTCAGGGGCCACTGTGATAGAGAGGCCCCTAGCCACTTCACTAACAAAGTCTTGAAAAGACAAGTCTTCTGGAGGAGACATTCTTCGTTTAGGTGAAGAAGACTCCTGAGGAAGAAGTATCAATGCTTCTACAGAACCCTCAGACTCAGAGTCCTCAGAGGAATCGAAGTATCGCCTGTCTGGATGCTCCTGTAAAGCCCGATAACCGTATCGAGTGGGATCGACATCGGGAGTAATCGGTACCGGTTCGGTACCGATGGGCATCATAGGACAGGGTGCCATTGCAGTCGACACCGAAGCCGATGTAATCGGTACCGGTACCGGGAGCGATGCCGGTACCGGAGCCGGTACCAGCAATGGGGATTGTTGCGGTACCGGAGGCGTCGCAGCCTGTATGAAAGCCGTTAAGGTGCGCTGCATGGTCAGAATCTTCTGATCCATCTACGCCACCAGAGTCTGGATGTCGGTACCAGTGGGAGCCACCGGTACCCCAGAACACGGCAACAGGTGATCTGTCGAGGCCGAGCCATCGATGTCAACCTGTGACCCCATAGATAATGCTTTGGAAGCCGGAGCTTCCCGCCGGGGTAATTTTGCCGGTGTGGAATCCTCGAGGGCAAGCCCAGAGGCATCTCGATGCTTGGAGGGAGAACTACCCTTCGAGGACTGGCCAGATTTATGCTTGGTTACCTGAGATCCATGGGAGGAAGAGGAGGCCCTGGAAGACGTCGATGCTACCGAAGCTGGATCAGAGGGAAACAGGGTACTGAGCTTGGCTGCTCGGTTCTGCCGACTCTCTTAGACATCATGGTACAGGACATACAATCCGTGATGAAATGGTCAGGTCCCAAACACTTTAGACACCAGTCATGGGTGTCGGTGACAGAAATAGTACCACCACATTTTGTGCATTTTTTAAACCCAGAAGCGGGCTTCTCCATGAGGAAAATATTTTTAGGCCTAGGGCCGAAAAACTGAAAATGCACAGTAAAGATAAAGCTTTTTTTTTTTTTTTTGAAAGAAAGAAAAGAAAGACCGGCGGTACCGGTCCGACGTCGAAGAAGGCAGACGCAACACAAAAGAATAAAGAAAAAATAAAGAACTTCTGCGGTGACAGGAACACGACCTGCTGGCTCCGCGGAAAAAAAGAACTGGAGAGAGGCGGTTGGGAAAGGCGGGAAGGCAGCACGCAGGTGCTGTGGGATGCTCCCAAAAGCTTTCTTATTGGACGCTGGGGAGCGTTCCCGCGCAGGCTCCGTCGGTACCGACGATACCCATATGTGAAGACTCATTCCTGCTTGTTCCTGGAGATAAGAGGGTACCAAGCTTTGCAGCCCAGTTCTGCCTTCCTCGTTTAGTCATCCCCATACAGGAGAGACATTCAGTTGGGGAATGTTCAGGTCCTAAACATTTAAGACACCAATCATGGGTGTCACTGACGGAGGTGGTACCGCCACACTTGGTACATTTTTTTAAAACCGCTAGTTGGCTTTTCCATGTTTTAGGAATATGGGGCCTAGTGCCCAAAATGGCACCTGGCACCAAAGAGAAATGTTTCTGAAGAGAAACAGTCTAAGTTTTTGTTTTTTTTTTTAAATGAAAAAGAAAAGAACCGGCGGTACCGGTAAGCATGGTGCGGTAGGCAAACGCAACCACAAGAAAAGAAATTTAGACGGAATTTTCTGCGGTGACAGGGAATAGATCCTGTCGGCTCCACGGAAAACGAAGAACTAAAGAGGGACAGTTGGAAAGGCGGGAAGGCAGCCCGCATGTGCTGAGGGATGCTCCCAAAAGCGTTCCTATTGGATGCTGGGGAGCGTTCCCTCGCAGGCTCTGTCGGTACCGACGATACCCATATGTGAAGACTACATTCCTGCTTGTTCCTGGAGATATGAGCGCTGCAACTCTGTCCAGCAGAAGATGTGCACGATGTGAGATTCCTCCTGTGGAATCTCCCCTTCCTCTAGCTCTCCTGCTTCCCAATCTAGGTCAATATCCACTTCGAGACTCCCCTGAGCCTCCGAGTGGAGCAACACCATATCCTCTCCGGGGTCTGCTTCCACTTGCCGCTTATTTGTTGTAAATGTATACCAGAATCACTTAAAATATCACCTCCCAATATAACAATACAATTTACTAAACTTTTTGTCGGAGCTATACATGGGTCACATGGAAACAAACCAAATTTATACGTCTTTGGCGTTCTCTCGGGTTTTAATATGGAAGCGTTTCCTTGATGATATATTTTTCATTTGGACAGCAGATTCTTCTTCTTTGATGGAATTTATATCTTGGTTAAATACGCTCCGTTCAAATATACAATTCACTGCTCATACAAGTTCAACAACTGTTGATTTTTTGGATGTTCAGGTCACTCTATTTGGGGGCAGCCTTTTGACTTCTCTTTTTCGAAAACCAGTACAACGCAATAGTTTATTGCATTATCACAGTTACCATCCGGGCCCTCTACGCCGGGGTTTACCATATGGCCAGTTTTTAAGACTTCGCCGCATTTGCCATACTTTGGCAGATTTCAAGACTCATGCATTTGACCTGTGTGTAAGATTACAACAACGGGGTTACCCAAGAGCGGTCATTGTCAAAGCAATGAAACGGGCACGCTATACCCATCGCGAATGGCTCCTAGACCCACAATACTCTCGAGTTGATTCCAATTCTTCCAGTTCGACTGATTCGATTACGGGCATACTCCCTTTCATGGAACAGAGTGCGGCGGTTTTACAGATTTTACAACGCCACTGGTCTATTTTGCAGTCTTTTGACTGCTTTCAAAAGCCTCTACGTTTGGCGTTTTCTAGAGGAAAAAATTTGGCTGATTGGTTAATGAAAACCTCTTTGGCAGAAGATCGTATCCATCGACCTCCCGTCCTACGTGGTCATTTTCCATGTGGATCTTGCCCTCATTGTACTACCACCTTATCGGGGGTGGATTGGCATTACCCTGGCCGCTCTCGACCATTTAAGAGATCTTGGGATACTACATGTAGTTTTGTTTATGTAGTTTATATTCTCATATGCCCCTGTGCTTTGACATATGTGGGCCGGACCATCCGTCCAGCAAAAGTTCGCCTATCAGAGCATGCCTCACGCTTACGTCATAAGATTCTTACGGCCCCGATCGTACCTCACTGTTTACAATACAACCATACATTTGAAGCCCTACAGTGGTCAATAATCGATCATGTCCCTGCTGATCCTCGTGGTGGTGACCGTACAGCAAGGTTGCAAACGTTGGAACAACGATGGATATTTACCCTTAATTCGGTCACACCACATGGACTAAATCAAGAGATTGAATGGATGAGTGTCATATGACAATTTTTCTCCGAAAACCAATTAGGACAGGGATTCCCCTGTCAGTGGGGTTTTCCCGCCTCTGATTGGCTAGTTCCTTATATATATGCTTCTGGTTTCAACGGCCCAACTAATTCAGGAGAACCTCAGCCGCGCTGACGGCGGTCTACGATTGATTTTTCGTTGCCCATAATCTGTTAATTTGGAAGCACTTGAAACAGGGTATCTCTACCCGAAACGTGCACGTCGTGCTGAAGTCCTTTTTGTGAGAGCGACGACTACTGGGAAGTTCAACGAAAGTTTTTAAGATAAGTGTCATGGTAGAGGAACTTAAGATTCAAATAAAATAAAAGAAGCTAGCAGTCTGGAGGGGGGCTGGTTTCCCTCTGGCCCCTCCTACGGCGTAGCTCCGACAAAAAGTTTAGTAAATTGTATTGTTATATTGGGAGGTGATATTTTAAGTGATTCTGGTATACATTTTCTTGAATTTGTTTCACTGGAGTGGGGGGGTGATATTTTGGCTTATTTGTTGTAGGCTGCTTGTCCACTGCCTCTTCTAGCCATCTCTGTCTCGGCCTCTGTCTGGAGGCCCTCAAAGATACTGTTCCTTGCAGCTTCATGTAGGATGCCTTATGCATAAGCAGTACCAACTCGTGTGAACCCTCCCCCCCCCACCCACCCACCCACACACACACAGGAACTATGCCCTCCGGCGGCTCCTGAGAGGTAGAGGGACAAGGGAGAGCCACTCCAGCCTTCCTGTGTTCCAGCAGCTCCCGACCTTCGTTCTCCTCAAGCACATCCGGAGACGTTGAGGGCCCAAGAGGCACTGCGTTACTCCACCAAGCCTAGAGGTCCACTTCTGCACCCCCTGAGGCCCCTTCTTGCCCAGCCTTGGCTAGAGATCCTTTCAGGAGGCCCTTTTCTAATGATCCTGTTTCGCAATTGTGGCAAAAAACGCAGCAGAGACAGTACCATGCTTGTAGCCGCATGCCAAACCAATGGCCTTGGTGGGCATAATCAGCTTAGAAGAATGTGCACTCCCTAGAATGTGCCCCTGATGCTCTGCTGACATATAAAGGCGGTCTGCAACAAAAAATTCTTTGGGGGGTTTTTCCCCCTACTAACATGAATTGCTGTTTCTGAAAAGCGTATTATAAACAAAACAAAGGTTTTGCCAGAGGGTCAGCTATGGCTCTGAACACACAGATTTGCTATGTGGCCAATTTTGAAAAATATTTTTTACCACGTCTTTTCTGCTCATGTTATTCTTTGGAAACAGTACATTAATGATGTATTAATGATTTGGGAAGGAAAGATAGATTAATTAAAACGGTTTTTGTTTTTAGAAAGAACACCTTAGATTTGAATTTACAATTTCATGCGACATACAGTACAGAAGAGGTTTCCTCTTTAGATATTAAAATTACAAAAAGACTCTACAGTTTTGTTACCGATTTGTAAAGGAAACCTACCAATAGGAACCACTTACTATATTATAGCAGTTTTCATAGCAGGTCATTGAAAAATAATCTACCTATCCATCGGTGTCTGAGAATTAGGAGGATATGTTCTAACAAGATTGATTTTGAAAGTCACAAGGAAGATATGGCTAGAAGATTCAGAGATAGGGGACACCCAATGACATGTAACAAGAAAGGGTACTCTAGGGCAGTGTCTACTGACCGCTCTGTTCTTGAAAAAGCTGAGCAACAGAATATAATGACCTTGTTTGTTCTTTGACTTTTTCCAACTTGACAAAGGATATACAAAAAAGATTTTAGGATGAGTGGCATTTATTACAGTTGATCCCATGTTTCTCAGAATAATGACTTACAGCTGTACTCAAAAAGGGATAGAGTCTCAAGAATATGTTAGTTCCCTCGACACTACCAGCACCTTCCTTTGATCGAACAATCAAAAGTCACTTCAGATGTGGACACTGTTCAGTATGTGGTTCTTCTTTGGTTGTAAAAACGTTTTGATCATCCTGCTACAAAGAAAATTTTTTATTTCAAATCATTTTTCAAATTGCAATTCTTCCCATGTTGTCTATGTGACTAAATGTCCATGTAACTTGTTTTACACTGGAAAGCCAAAGAGAACCATCCCTACTAGAATAGTGGAACACATTTGCACCTGAGAGAAGTCAGCTTGGAATATAAGATTTATATTGGATTTCCTTAAGAGAGCTATTGATTGTCAATCTAGTGGTCCATTCTAATTCCTGCATAAGTTGCTTTCCTGAAGTCCCTTCCCAAGCTCCTTATTCGAGCTTGCCAGAATATGAACTTGGCCTTTACATTTTACAGTCTCGAAAAAAGCCTTATATAGACTAGAAATAGTGGGTTTCTCACACACTTATGGCTGAAAAAAAATTGGCCGTCTTCACCACCAGCTCATTCACCACTGCATGAGCACTCAGTGAATGGCTACAGTGCTTTAATTGCAAATATGCAAATAGGTCTGAATGGCCCAGTCCATACTACCGTTGCAGCTGGGTAATGGGCAATGCCTCTTGGAGATGAGCAGCAGAGACCAGATGGATGTGGGGGACTGACCAACTGGTGTCTTATCTTTGTGGCGATAGTTGACCCACTGGGGACATTTTTTTCAACTGGACTTCCAGTTACAACAGTCTTCTCAGGTTTCTAATGTACTGATTGTGTAATGTTGTTTGCAAAGAGGTGTTGGGATCGGGGAGGAATGGGACAAGGGGGGAACGGAGAGGGCTAGTGAGTGCGGATGAATGGGGTGCATGCGATGCTTGTGAGGTGAGTGGGTAGCAAGGGAATGGGAGGATATAATGAGATATGTAAGGAGGTAAGAAAGGATGCAGGGGTGCCATTAAGGGGGGGACCTCTCGGCGGCCTACATGCATGGAAGGACACCTCCGGGGAGTCACTTCCTCATAACTAATGGCAGAGGTCTGCTCTGCAAGTTGGAGGAGGGGGGGGGATGAGGGAATGGGGAGGTACAGTGGGAACTACACTCAGCAATGGGGAAGTGAAGGGTTGGTCAGCCATCGAGTGATGGGATAAGAGGTTTTCAAATGGGTACTCAATGTCAAGGGCCTCAATACACTGCAAAAGTGCCCCCTGTTTTATAATGACCTTAAGCATTGGGACTCGCAAATTGCATTGATACAGGAGATGCATGTGCTTGGAAAGGATGATTGCTTGGTGTGCCCCAGTGCCTATCCCCAGTATTTTGCAGGGACAGACTCCGGAAGGAAGAAGGGGGGCATTGCCACACTGATTCAGGGGTATGTACCCTTCCAACAGGAAGGGGTGGAGCATAGAAGGGAAGGAGGGCCCTACTTGTGTGGGGGGAATTAAATGAGGAGAGACTACGTTCCTAATGTTGATATCCAGGAGTTTTGGGAGGCCTTGGGAAGTTAGTTGGAGGGATGGGTGAGCGGCCATCTAATTGTGGCGGAAGATTGTAATGCGGTACTTGATATAAAAGGATCAATCCCAGGATCAGGATGGTGCGGGTGTCCCGAGTCAGAGCAACCGGGGCCTGAGTAGATGGGTAAAGGTCTGGGGTTTGGTAGAACTGTGGCATGGTAGACCTGTGACGCATGGCCCACCCCACATCATGGGACTATACTTTTTATTTGGTAGTGCATGATAGCTATAGTCATATTGACTATCTGCTGGGCGATCATTATTGGAGCGATAAACTAGAAGGCATGGAGGCTGGTACCATTGTTTGGTCAGACCATATGCCGGTTTGGGCTGAGTTTGGAGGGGACCCTAAGAAGAACCAGCAACCCTTCCAGTGCCTTAATGAGGCCTTAATGCAATGGGCAGACGTGGTCAGCACACTGGAAGGCACTATTAATTATCTAGAGCTTAATGACACCAGAGAGGTGAGGTTGAGCTCATTGTGGGATAGGCTAAAAGCTGTAGCAGGGGGTAAACTGATCCAGCTGGGGGCCCGGGGTAAATGGGAGAGAGCGGAGTGGATCCAACTTTTAGAGCAGCAGCTCGGGAACTTGGACCGCCAGCATAAAGGCTCTGGGGATAGACACATACGAGCGCAGCTGGAGGCAACGCAACTAGAGCTGGAGGCAACGCAAACAGACGGTCTGCTTTCCACTGCAGCGCATGAATCAGATGTACTACGAATTTGATAACAAATCAGGGAGGCTGTTGACGCGTAAGTTATGAGCATGGGAAAGGGCTACCCAGGTGGCTAAACTGAAGGATGAACAAGATCGCATGCTTTTATTTATTTTATTTATTTATTTAACAGTTGCTTATATACCGCTACCTTCCACAGATCAGGTGCGGTTTACAGTGAACAAGGAATGAACAGATTAACAGGTCTGTTTTACATGAAACATTAATTAACTAGGTACAATTTTGCTAAATACATGAAACATTAATTAACTAGGTACAATTTTGCTAAATACATTAAACATGATTGGACTAAATATGGTAAATTTGTTAAATAACAATTTAACTATTTACATATTTTGAACTATTTACATATATATTTACAGGATTTACAAATAGTTATTTAATCGACTTTAATTGTAGTTAGATAGAGTAATTGGAGTTGGTGTACCCTGAGGTCGCTATTAACCATTTCCTGTTAGTGGTAAGGTATTTTCTAGTTTGCCGAAATGGGAGATGAATAAATATGTTTTTAATTTCTTGCGGAGTTCCTTTGCATCATTTAGTGCTCTTATTTCTTCAGGGAGGGAGTTCCATAGGGTGGGAGCTGCATGAGAAAACGCTTTTTTATTAGTTGTTTTTTTAGTAGTTGTGAAATCTTTCGGGATCCTAATTTTATTCGTGTGGCCTTTCCGTAGCGCAGTTTGGGATGTGTCTTTAATGATAAGTTTTGTTAAAGAGACTGGGGCCATTGTATTTAATGTCTTAAATGTAGTGATAATCAATTTATGATTTATTCTGGATTGAATTGGGAGCCAGTGAAGGTTTGCTAGTATAGGGGTAATGTGTTCAAATGGTGGAACCTTCATTACAATTCTTGCTGCTGCATTTTGGGCAAGTTGGAGTCTTTTAATGTTTTGTTTTGTTGTTCCTAGTAGGGTGAGATTTGCGAAATCAAAGTGTGGTGTGATGATAGCCTGGATAATGCTCAGAAAATCATGTAGGAGTACAAGAGGACGTAATTGTTTTAAAATTTTAAGTTTAAAGTAGATTTTCTTAGTGATGTTTCTAATATGTGTGTCCATACTAAGGTGTGAGTCAAGGGTGACACCTAGGTATTTTACTTCATTTTTTATAGTAATGTTGTGATTTTGGAGAGTGATGTGTGTTGGAGGTATGTAGGATTGATTTTTAGTTACTATTAATATATCTGTTTTAGAATGATTGATATGGAGATTGTGGTCTTTTAGCCAGATTGTTAATTCAGAGAAGCATTCTGTTAACAGTTGTAATGGGAGTGTTGGGATTGTAAATGGTATGTACATCATCATATCGTCTGCATATATGTGATAGTGGACTTTAAATTTCTTGAAAATGTTGCAGACTGGTTGAATATATAAATTAAATAGGAGGGCAGAGAGGGCGGAGCCTTGTGGGAGACCAATTTCCTGTTTATATGTTTTAGATGTTTCTGTGTTAGTTCGGACAGTTTGGGTTCGATCAGTTAGATATGAGGTGAACCAATTATATACAGTTGAGTGTATTCCTATTTGTTTTAGTCTGTTAAGCATTACAGCATGGTGTACACTGTCAAACGCTGCAGAGATGTCTAGAAAGAGGAGAATGAAAGCTTGTTTAGGGTTATCAATACCTCGTGTTAAGGTATCGAGGAGTACTGTTAATAGAGTGTCTACACCATGATAGGGGCGAAAGCCATATTGTTGGTCATCAAGGGGGGCTGAGGTTTCTATGTGATCTTGTGTTTGAATTTGAACGACCTTTTCAATCAGTTTAGCCATAAATGGAATGCTAGAGATAGGTCTGTAGGAATTGGGTGATGTTTTGTCGAGGGTGTTATTTTTGATTATCGGTCGGATTTGTGCATGTTTGAGGGAAGGTGGTAAGTATCCTTGGCGCAGCGACAGATTGACTATAGGAAGGATAAAGGGGGATAGTGTAGAGAGGGTATGCTTGATCCAGTTTACCGGACATGGATCAAGTTGAGAGGTCGTAGTGTTCAGGTTTGAAATAGTCATCTTAAGAGTGTCTTTGGTTATAGAGTGGAAGTCAGACCATTTTTCTAAATGATGTTGGTGGGAAAGTGAAAGAGGATTTGGTGTGAATGCAAATGTTTTTGATTTATTTATATAGTGGTTTGCTAGAGTCTGGGCAGAGATATCAATAGTATCGTTGCTGGTCCCATATGAGTTATTAGTTAAGTTTTGGACGATACTGAAAAGTTCTCTTGGTCTATTAATGGATTTGGTTAGTATAGTTGTGTGGTAGTTTTTCTTTGCGCCGTCTGAAGCTTCTTTGTACTTTTTAAGGTGGCTGTGATAAGCGTCATAAGAAGAGATGGATTTGGATTTGCGCCATTTAGATTCAATATTTCTCAATTCTCTCTTCATTCGTCTTAAGGTGCTGTTGAACCAGGGGGCATCTCCTATTCTAGAGTAGCTTTTCTTCTTGATGAATTGTTTATATGCCGCTGCATTGTTAATTGTATTGTGCCAAGTTGCGACTGCTTCATCTAGGTCAGTTGGTGCAAGGGTGAGATAGGGAATAGTTAGATCAATGAATTCATTTGCGTTAAATTTTGTGAATCTAGGTGGAGGGGTAATTAGTAGGTTATTTTTGTTGTTTCTTCCAGTGTAGGCTAAGGTGAATTTGATCAGGTGGTGGTCTGACCAAGGAATGGGTATACACTCAAGCGATGACTGGTTAAAATGTTTTTGGAAAGCTTCTGGTAGAAAGACTAGGTCAAGGGTTCCACCTTTCTTATGTGTCTTTGTATTAATTATTTGGAGGAAACCCATATCTGCTAATGATTCCAGGAAAAGAGCTGAGTGTGAGGGGGGCAGGGATGGGAGGTTAAAATCTCCTAGTGATATTATAGGGTTGGAGACTGTGGATGAGCTGAGGAGTTCTATTAGGGCGTCTAAGTTTTCAGATTTTTGATCCGGTGGTCTGTATAATAAGCAAATTATAATGTATAATAAGCTTTTCAAGAGACCGGAGATAAGAGAGTGCTTTGTGCAGTTCTACCAACATTTGTATCTGAAAGAGGAGGGAGGCTCCTCGGCCCAGGTACAGACATACAGTGGGTGGATGGCCTGGACCACCTGGAGGAGGAGGAAAGGGCCGAGTTGGAAGGGACTATCGAGGAGGAGGAGCTGGCAGACGCTATCAAGGGCCTCCCAGGGGGTAAGGCCCTGGGAATTGACAGGTTGACCGGCCTCTTTTATAAAAAATTAGCTCTGACTCTTGTGCCACTCCTACTTAGGGTTTTTAATGGGATATTACAAGAAGGAAGCCTGTCACGATCCCTGGGAGAAGTGGTTATAACTGATTCCAAAGCCTGGACATTACCCCATGGTTTACAGGTCCTATAGACTCATAAACCCTTCTTAATACAGATGCAAAATTATTGGCTAAGGTACTGGCCAACAGGCTTGGGCTGGGGTTACCGGGGTTGATCCACTCAGACCAGACCGGTTTTGTTTGGAGACGCCAGACAGGAGATAATCTCAGGTGGGTTCTCCAATTTGTGTGGCGGGCATGCAAAGAGCAGATGGTAACCCTATTGCTGGCCATTGACGCTGAAAAGGCGTTCAATCTCATTTATTTATTTACAGTCTCTTTTATACCGCGCTATTCAACATCAGTGCGGTTTACATTGAACATAGAAACTTACACATTTCATTGGCTGATCCGTGTTTACAATGAACAGGTATTAAAACTTGGATAACTTGGGGTAACTATTTACATTTAAGCAACAAGATAGGTATTACCTCACTGGACATAGTCGTGGTTGTTTGTGTGGTAAGGCTTACTTAAACTGCACCGGCTAGATAGTGGATGGGGCTATTATAGCACTGTCTACCGGGTAATACAGGAGGAAGAGATGGTGCTTCAAGGCCTTTCTAAACTGGGCTAGGTCAGGGATTGCTTGGATGCTGGGAGGTAGGGTGTTCTAGCATCTGGGCACACAGAATTTGAAAGCCCTGTTTGCTGTTGACCAGGTGCATTGGGTTATTGATTTCGGGACTATCAGTGTATTAACTGCTACCGATCTTCTAAACCTATTGGAGGGCGTAGTCTGGATCAGCTCTGCTAGGGATGTGGATGAGAGCCCATTGAAGGCCTTGAACGTCAGCAGTAAGGTTTTGTATGTGAGTCTACCATCTATCGGAAGCCAGTGTAGGTGCTTCAGGATGGGCGTCACGTGGTCTTTCCTGGATGCTCCATGTAGGACTCTTGCTGCGGCGTTCATCGCAAGTTGCAGTGGGTTCAGAGTGGCTTGAGGGAGTCCATGCAGAATTGAGTTTGCATAATCCAAATGTGGTATGATCAGTGCCTGATAAATTGTCCTGAAGTCGTCTGGTTCCAGCAAGAATCGTAGGTGCCTGAGGGATCGGATCTTATGGTACACCGCTCTCACTATGTTGCCTATGTGCACCTTCATGTCCAGGAGCTGGTCTAAAGTGACTCCGAGGTACCTGATCGTGGGTTTGGTCTGGAGTTCTGCTTCCTTGACTTTTAGAAAGGGCGGCGTGGAGAAATTTTGATTCCTTGTAATGAATAGGACCTCTGTTTTCTTGTGTTGAATTCTGAGGTTTTGGATTTGTAGCCAGTTGGATACTGCATCAAAGCAGTTTGTCAGCAGAGAGAGGTCAGGGTTCTCAGTTGAGAAAGGCATGTAAAGCAGCACATCGTCTGCATATATCAAGCAGTTAACACTGAAAGACCGGATAAGGTTACAGATGGGCTGCATGTATATGATGAACATCAGGGCGGAGAGGGAGGATCCTTGCGGGACACCTTGCTTCTGGTGGAAAGGATCCGATGATGTAGCCCCTGATCGCACACGCTGCCATCTGTCAGAAAGGTAGGACTTGCACCAATCTAGCGCTTTGTCGGTGATCCCTTCTCCTTAAGACGCTCCAGGAGAAGCTCGTGGCTTACCGAATCGAACGCAGCTGCAATGTCCATGAAGATGAGGACAAACCCTTGACGGATGTTGTCAATTCCTGCTATTATGCTATTGATGAGTGTGGTGAGTAGTGTTTCAACCCTATGGGCCTCTCTAAAGCTGTGTTGGCACGGGTCCAGTGGCGCAGAGGCTTCTATGTGTTCTTGAATTTGATTTTGGACTTCCTTTTCAATTATTTTTGCCAGTAGGTGTATGCTCGATATCGGTCTGTACGAGTCTACCTTCTGGGGGTTGAGCTTGCTGTTTTTTAGCAAAGGTCTTATGGACATGTGTTTGAGGGACTGTGGGAATGCACCTGTTGCAAAGGATCAGTCCATGAGTCTGGCTATAAAAGGGCTAAAGTGGGACCGTAGCTCTTTAATCCAGAACGCAGGGCAGAGGTCGGTTTGAGCAGTGGTTGTGTTGATCGCAGCAATAGTGTCTTCAATGGGCTGCTTGGGTGGTGTGGAGAAGATGGTGAGAGGTGTTCGGTAGCTTGGTTCGAGAGAGGCAGCAGGTGCTAGGGCCTTGTTGGTCTGACAGAGCTTGGATTGTAAGTAGTCCGCAAATTCTTGAGGGTAGATCTCGATTGAATGATCCAAAGCTGGTTCCTTTGTTAGGTTCTTGACGAGAGCGAACAGGTCGTGTGGTTTGTTCAGTGATCATTTTAGAGTGTCTGTGTGGAATTGTCTCATGTTCTTCGTTACTGCTTCGCGATGTATTGCCAGGTGGGAGTTATATGCTCTTTGATCGTCTGCCGAGTGTGAACGACGCCAGCGTCTTTCCAGCTTCCTTAGGAGGGTGAGGGAGGATTTCAGCTCAGCGGAGTACCAGGTTGCGGAGGTTCGCTTCCCTGGAGGCTTGTTAGATGGCGGACGTAATGCAAATGAACTAAGGGTTTTATTCCAGTCGGAAACCAGATCCTCAGGATTGTGTGCAGTTGAGGTAATAGGTGAGTTGTGCTCAGAATCAGGTCCTTGTTGAAGGCCTGGAATCTTCGTGGAGGTGCTTTGGTGGCACAGCTCAGTCTCCTGGCTTCCTTCTGACTGCAGCTGGGCAAGGGTATTTAGAATACGATCAGCTTGTGGTCAGACCAGGGAACTGCAGTAATGGACAACTCGGGGATGTTGGATGAATTGAAAGTTGCCTGTGGGGCGAATACCAGGTCCAACATGCCTCCTTTCACATGGGTGGGTTCCTTGATCAGTTGTCTATATCCTAGTTTCTTAAGAGCTTCAAGAAAGGCTGACACGTGAGAATCTTGCAGGGAAGGCAGGTTGAAATCTCCTAGAACCCATCTTTGTGTGCATGGGTTTTGGGTGTTTGAGGCAAGGTCTATTATTGTTGAGAGGACGTCTGGGTCTGCTGATGGGGCCCTGTATAGGAGGTTGATAGAGCAACGCTTGTTTGCTATTGTGATTGTGTCAAGGAGTGATGTGCTGGTTGCATTGCACAGGTGGAACTGGAGGTCCGTCTTGGTGATGGCGAGTACTCCTCCCCCTCCTTTTCCGTTTCTATGGTATGTATGAATTGAGAAATTGGAGGGCAGGAGCTGGTTGAGGAGGACGTTATCATCACTGGACATCCATGTCTCTGATCAGGAGCATGTCAAGGTCATGGAGTGATATCATGTCGGAGACAACTGGCCATTTCTTGCGTATTGAGCGGGCATTTATGAGCACACATCTCAGAAATTGGAGGAGGGGGTTTTCTTCATGTTTTGCTTTCTTATTGTGTTGTAGTGTGGTAGGCTATGGCCTATATAATAGCCTGTACACGTATGAGAGGCCTGCAAGCTAGGCCTGAGTCCCCACCCCCACTTAGAAATAGTTGTGCTGAGAAAGATCAGAGTCAGTGAAGGTCTGAGGATCTGCCTTAAACCGCTCTAAACTGCTTTTGATAAGTTTGTGTTAATCCTTATTCAATTTTTTTATGCTGATGATAGATATGTTCCAGTGTTTTGCATTCTCGCATTCTCTAAGCCTAGAGATGACCTTGTAGTAGGGATGTGTTTATGTCTAGAAACTGAGCCTTTGTTAGAATAGCCTGAGAAGGGGGAACAGGGTGACCCAGAGAGGGTCCCCGATTGGAGAGATGCAGGGGGCGTTGGAACCAATAGAAAGTCTGCATGTATCAAGCTGAAGAAAAGGTATAAATGAGTATGTCTCTGTAAGAATGTTGCTCAGTCTTTTTGAAGCTTGTCTCTCTGAACCATGTGCACAATAAACTGGCTTGGATCTTTGAACTGACTCCTGGTTTTATTTATTGCATGCTTATCAGCTGCTACATATTCTTGGTGCGTTGGCCGGAATGTGCGAGCGGGGGATGGTATGCAAGTGAATATACCACGACTTCTCGCCTCAAAGGTTTGGTCCAGTTGGAACCATGTCTGTCCGACCGCAGGGAATTCTCAGGCGCCGGTCTTATTGTATCGGAGAGGGTTCCGCCTTGCCTCGGCGGGCCACTGGGTCCAGCTGGCCAACACCTCCGAACCCGAGGGGAGTCCAGGATCCAACCCATGTACTGGTTTGGTATCGGGAACCGGATCCGGAGAAAGGCAACTCGTACATTTCAAAGCAGGTAATGCAGGCATCAGGCTATGAACAGATGGCTTATGGTATCTTAGTAACAGAACACACATTTAGTTTTGTATCTCTAGTAATAGGTCTAATTGCTTTGTCTTAGTGTTTAAGGCTCTTTGGGCTGAGTAGAGTGTTCGGTTTTACATGCGTTTTCCTGTCAGGCGTTACGGCTCTGTTTCGTGATATTCCTTTGTTAGCTTGGTGGACTGTGCTCTCCGCATGTGGTCCCCGCCTAACGGCCACGCCCAAGGGCCCTCAGGCGTGGGCGTGCCGGATGGTGCTTCTTTTCAAGTTGAGCCTCTGCCCCAATTGGGCAGCCGAGCGGCAGCGGGAAACACTGATCAGCTGGTCTGTTGCAGCCCCGGCTGCTCGATCCCAGGCTGGGAGAGCTGCCACGGGCTGGGAGGGCAGCGGGAGAGACGGGCATTCACTGGGATTTCCTGATTGTGTTAGACCGCGTGGGGGTGGGTTGACAGTTTAAAGCCTGGTTTCAGGCACTATATGATGACTCGTGGGCACTGGTGAAGGTTAATAGAGGACACACTGCCTTTTTTAATCTTCAGAGGGGTAACCAGGGTTGTCCCTTGTCCCTTCTGTTAATTGTGTTTGTTATGGAACCACTTGTGTGGATCATTTGGGCGAATACAGATATTGTGAGGGTGCTGGTGGAGGACGATCAGCACAAAATTGCACGTTTTACGGACGATCTTCTTTTTGCGCTGACCCGTCCAATGCTATCATTGCCGGTGCTCATGCATGAACTTCAACGTTTTGGAGCCCTATCGGGATTTCTGATTAATTGGGATAAAACAGAAGCACTCAATGTTTCCCGGGGGGTCCAAGGAATTCCAGCTCAGACAAACATATCCCTTTCGATGGGCTCGCGATTCTTTGTCGCATCTAGGGGTACGTAATACACAGACATCAGAGGGACAGTACCAGGCCAATTATCCAGCCTTGTTGTGGGAGACTGAGAAAGATCTGGCCCAACGGCATTCTGGGGAACCTTCCTAGCTTGGCCAGATAGCAACTGTAAAAATGAATGTGTTGCTACGGCCCCTGTATCTCTTCCAGTTGCTTCCAGTGGCAGTTCCCCCATGCAATCTGGGAAAGCTCCAGAAACGAGCCTTTGATTTTGTTTGGCAACATCGCCCCTCTAGAGTGTCGCGCCGGGTGTTATACAGAGTGTGTCGAGGGGGGGGGGGGGCTTGAGGGTCCCAGATTTTAACTGGTACTACCTGGCTTCTCAAATGCATCAGATCATACATCAGATCAGGAGTGGAGGAGTGGCCTAGTGGTTGGGGCAAGGTACTTCAGGCCGGAAGGTCAGGGGTTCAAATCCCACTAGAGGACAGCAACCTTGGGCCAGAAAGACTGGGGTTTCTAGTCCCACAGGTGCTCCTTGTGGTCTTGGGCAAGCCACTTAACCCTCCATAGCCCATGTTCCCTGTAAAATAGTTATCTCCAAGTTATAATGTCCTGTTCAATGTAATTTCAGTTGTTCAATGTAAACCGCACTTGTGCAGAATAGCGCGGTATATAAGAGAATGTAAATAAATAAATAAAATAAATATCATGGACTGAAGCGAGGGAGGGGACAAGATGTTTTGGGCAATAAACAATCCTGGGCAGGAGAGGTGGAACTGGCACATCTTCCCCTAGTTGCTAAAAAGGGATTCCTGGAGGGCAGTGGAGGGAGAACCCCTTTTTGGTGCATCTTTGGAGCCAATGGCATAGGGGATGGAAAATGGTGGCTCCCAAGGTAGAATTTACAGTTTTAGCACCCATATGCGGGTCCCAGCCTTTGCTCCAGGAAGGGAAGGGGTATTTCAGCGATGGGTGCAGCTGAGACTGGACACACATGTGAAATTGTTACATCGGGGTAAACCTCTATCTTTTGATACACTGAAGGAAAGGTACCAGTTATCCTCAAGAGATTTCTTTGCACATATGCAGGTGGCCAATTTTCTCTGCCAGCAAACATACTGGGTGACTTATACGGAGGGACTTAATGATTTGGAGGCCCTGTGGGTGGGTTATTCCAAAGGGCAGGGTTTCATATGATTGCTATATAAAAGCTTGCAAGAAGTACTCATTTTAAGGCTTCCCTATATGGTGGCTTGGGAGCTGGACATGGGGTGTGAGTGAATGGAGAAAGATTGGCAGAGTGTGTGCATGGGAATGGGCCTTCAGGCCATATCTGTATCAATCAGGGAAACCTCATATAAGCTGTTGATGCAGTGGTACTATACCCCGGATCGCTTGCATGCAATGTTTCCTCACACATCTGATCGATGCTGGCGCAACTCTATGGCTAAAGGGTCCTTTTACCATATCTGGTTGGAGTGCACAGTGGTGTCTACTTACTGGGATATCATTTGAGGGCTCATTAAAACTGTTTTTGATGTAGAAGTAAGACTGAATCTGGGATTCTATGTTGGGGCAACTGGTCTGGGGAGCAGCAGCTAAGATGGGCTCACCCTATTTGGGCAAGTATCCAGGTGGCTCGAGGGGAAATTGCCTGGAATTGGCAGTATCAGGTTGCCCCCGACATCGAAGCTTGGAAGGTGTGCTTACGCCACGTTATACTGATGGAACAGTTGACCGTGCCCCGACACCAGAGAACCGAGCAATTTTACAACCAATGGCAACGATTGTTGGTCTGAGTGTAGGGGGGAAAGAAGGGAGGGAGTTTTTCTGTTAAAAAAATTCAATGTATTGAACAAAAGCGTGATGTGAAGAGGTATTGTTTGTTAGACTCAATACAAATAAAAACTCAAATTATAAAAAAAAAGTAGGAAGACTAGGGGACACACAATGAAGTTACAATATAACCATTTAAAACTAATAAGAGAAAACATTTTTTCACTCAACATATAACCAAACTCTGGAATTAGTTACCAGAGAATGTAGTAAAAACTGTTAGTGTAGCTGGGATTAAAAAAGGTTTGAACAAGTTCCTGGAGGAAAAGTCCATAAACCATTATGAAGGAGGATCACGGAAATCAACTGCTTACCTCCAGGATAAGCATCATGGAATCTATGTGCCTTTTTGGGAACCTGACAGATACTTGTGACCTGGACTGGCCACTATTGGAAGCAGGATACTGGGATTGATGGACCCTTGGTCTGACCCAGTGTGGCATCTCTTATGTTCTCATGTTGTTTAAAAAGAAATATGGAAGATTGGTTGCACACTGACAGCAAAAGGAGATGTCAACCTAATGAGATTTTTTCTGATTAAGGTGATTAAGAAAAATTGGAGTAGAGGATTTTGATAAACGTTTGTTAAAAACTGAACAAAAATTAATATATTGTTTGAATAATCTGTCACCGAATGGATCAAATATTGACTACTCTGTCTTTCTATGAATATCATTTAAAATTCCTTTGGTTTAGTTAAATCACATGAATGTCTAAAAATATTGCCGACATACGTGCTTATTTTCTTTTTCTCTTTTCAGAGCTTATATCAGTTACTGGCATGCTATCTACAATTGTCTGATTTATGGTACATTTTTACATTCTTAAAAATAAAACATAAAATGAAGTTAATTTTGTTTATTATGGAGTTCTGTGTTTTTCAGATTATGTGTTTTGATGGTTAACACTGCCATTTTATTATTGGCCATGTTACCTCATTTTTTCATTATTCATTAATAAAAATTATGGACTATTTTTTTTATTTTTTTCATTTTTAACTTTTTTTTATATTTATTTTGTTGAGTGGCAACAATAATATGTTTTCATTTAGTAATCTGGAACCCCTCCTCTCATTTGTTCCTCTTTTGTTGGCCTTTATTGCACTTCATTCGCTTCTTCCATTCTTTTTTCTAATGCATATACTGATGTCATGCTGTTTTATACTCAGTGTCAGCTGCCTTAATGATAACTGAGCTGGCAGCAGGTTCCTCTTGAACCATTTTTTTGTGTATATCAATTTGGGATATGATCTTTTTATGCTGGTTTGCTACAGAAATTTCATTTGGTACATTCCTAGAACTGACATTTCTTAAATACGAGTTGCATTATCATGGAGTAGATCTGCTATTGATAATATTATATAGAGAATCTATTGATGAAACTGTAGTTGACATCCATCTATTTTATTTACCCAGTTTTGAAGATGACAAGTACAATATTCATTGGGATCAATAATCGTGCAGATCTTCAGTGTTTGGGTCTTTCTTACGACCCAATCTTTTTTTCTTTGTAGTGAATGCTGACATCCTTTTTTAAAAATTTCCAGCACTCTCGGGCCCTTTAAAAATGGCACTGCGCCAGTGATGCTGTACTTGCCATTTCAATATTTTTTTTAATGTGATTTGTTAAGCTGTAAGGTTGCTTCTTTCAGGTACGTGCTACTTTTTTAAATGCTGTGATTCCTTGCTTTCATTTATAAGATACTTAACATGCATGTGGTGTAATTTTTTATACATATGCAAGTCACTATCCATTTTGCATCAACATTGATTTATACCACATGACTGTGCAATATAACAATGGTTTGGACATTAGTACTCTATGTGATTTAAGCAGTGATACAATTTTTCTATTTTGGATGTACAGGTAAGCGTAGTTACTCAACTCTAACAGGTGTTCTCCGGGGACAGCAGGAATCGGTCCTCACATATGGGTGATGTCGGCACCAACAGAGCTCTCACAGAAGCATCCCATCAGCTTTCAAAGAAAGCCTTTGGGAGATGCTACCATGCATTCATGGTCCCCTTCCTGTCAGATGACATAGCTAAAACACAGCAAAAATAAAAGATGGTAAAGGAGCAACTCCAAGGGGAGGAGGGAGGGCTGTGAGAACCGATTCCTGCTGTCCCCAGAGAACACCTGTTACAGGTGAGTAACTATGCTTTCTCTGGGAACACGCAGGAAGTCAGTCCTCACATATGGGACTCCCTAGCTACAGGTTACCGAAAGCACATAGCAAAAACAGGGCTCCCTCATGGGGAACCGGCAAGCAGCAGCAATTGAGTCTGTGCCCATAGACCACAGTAGGACCCCTGTATCTGATGAAACCAGCCCTCCGGTAGCCTGGACACACAAGGGTCGAAGGGTAGGAGTTACCTAAACCCCAAAAAGGTTACGGAGCACAGCCTGGCTGAAGGCATTGTCCTGGCAGTAATGGGCTGCAAAGGTATGGACTGAAGACCAGGTGGCAGCCCGGCAGATATCCACCTTCGGGACAGAGCACAAGTCTGCCACCAAGGCCACCATGGCCCTGACACGATGCGCCATGATGCGGCCTTCCAACGGGAGCCTCGCCTGCTCATAAGCGAAGGCAATACAGTCCACCATCCATGTGGACAGTGTATGCTTGGTCACCACCTCCCCCAGCTTACTGGGGTCATAGGAGATGAAAAGCTGAGCAGCTTTGTGGTGGCGCAGAGTGCGTTGGATATAGAAGGACAAGGCCTTCTTACAGTCCAAAGTATGATGGACTGTCTCGGTCTGATTGAAGTGAGGTCTTGGAAAGAAGATAGGGAGCATCACTTCCTGGTTGAGATGGAAGGGCAACACTACCTTCGGCAGGAATTTGGGGTGCATGTGAAGCACCACTCTGTTCTTGTAGAACCTGATATAAAAGACGCCTTCGCCACAAGGGCCTGAAGCTCGCTAACTCTGCGAGCGGAGGTGAGTGCAACCAGGAAAGCCACCTTCCAAGAGAGGTAGCGAAGGTGGCAGGTAGCCAGAGGCTTGAAGGGTGGGCAAGTGAGCTGTCCCAACACCATGTTGAGGTCCCATTCGGGTGCCAGAGAGCCAAACAGGGGCTTTGAAAGGAGCAGGCCCCGAAGGAAACGGGTCACCAATGGTTGGACCAAGAGGGGCTTACCATCCATTGGACGGTGGTGTGCCACCAGGGCACTAAGGTGCACTTGGATGGAGTTAGACTTGAGCCCGGACAGAGATGTGGAAAAGGTACTGTAACAATAGAGCCACCAGACAGGAGAAAGGATCAGCCCCTTGTTCGGCGCACCAGATAGAGAACCTGCGCCATTTGAGGGCATAAGCCTTCCTAGTGGAGGCCTTGCAAGAGGCCAGCAGAATGTCCTCCACCTCAAGGAAGGTTGAAAGGAGCCAGAGTCACACTCTCAGCAGCCATGCTGTCAATGACAGGGACCCCAGACTGTGGTACAGAAGAGAGCCCCCCCCTAAGATAGGAATCCCGGGGCGGTCCCTAAGGGGATGGAGGCCTCCACCATCAACTGTAGAAGCAGCGGGAACCATGGTTGCCTGGGCCACTGAAGAGCTATCAGGATGAGCGAGGCCCTGTCACGGAGGGTCCTGAACAAGGTGTTGGTTATATCAGAAGCATTGGAGGTAAGTTGTACATTAGGCCTTTCGACCATGAGACCAAGAACGCATCTGCTGCCACTCTGGAGAGGTGGGCCTGCCGGGAGCAAAAGCAGGGCAACTGAAAGTTGTCCAGGCTGGCGACCAGGTCCATCACGGGTTCCTCCCCAGAGCCAGAAAAGCCAACTGGCTACCCTGGGATCCAACTGCCACTCATGCGGCTGGGGGACTCTGCTGAGTATGTCGGCCTGCAGGTTGTCCTAGCTTGGGAGGTACATTGCCCGCAGGAGGATAACATGGATCGCGTACAAGCAGAGGACTAGTGCCTCCTGACAAAGGGTACGAGACCCCATGCCCCCCTGTTTGTTCACACAGATCACCATCCGGTTGTCCATCTGGACCAGCACCGGCTGGTGACGCAGTTTGTGACAGAAAACCTTCAGGGCTAGGTGTATGGCTCGAAGCTCCAGGAGATTGATCTGTTGGGTGCTCTCATCCAGTGACCAGTTGCCCTGAAAAGGCATGCCTGCCTCCAGATGTTGGGGCAACTGCCACCAGGCCAGGGAGCCCGCCAACTGGCGAGTCACAGAAAATCTGTCTTGGAGGCGGCCCGTGGTCTGGAGACCAATGGTCCTGGAGACACCACTGCGCCACCCTCATGTGGAGGCGAGCATCAGGGGTGACATGGACTGTGAAAGCCATGTGCCCAAGGAGGCACAGGAGAATCCGGGGCAGACACCAAGTGACGGTACTGTACGTCCCAAGCCAGTGACCTGAGACGATTTGCTCAGTCCCTGGGCAAGAAAGCCTTCAACTGGAGAGTGTTGATCTTTGCCCCAATGAATTCCAGACACTACGTCAGGAGGAGGTGAGACTTGGGGTAGTTTATGACAAAGCCCAAGTGTTGCAGAACCTGGATGGTGCATGCGGTGGCCTGCTGCACCTCTGAGGCTGTGCCTTTATAAGCCAGTCATCCAGGTAGGGAAAGACAAAGACCCCCTGCAGCCGGAGGAAGGCGGCTATGACTGCCAGGTATTTTGTGAAAAAACTCTTGGGGCAGAAGCTAGGCCAAAGGGGAGCACCCTGTACCGAAAGTGCCTGTCCCTCACTACGAACCGCAGGTACTGCCTGTGTTTGGGGTGGATGAGGATGTGGGTATAAGAATCCTTGAGGTCTGAGAAGCATAGCCAGTCTCCCTGCTGGAGGTATGGCAGCAAGGTTCCAAGGGAGAGCATCTTGAACTTCTCCCTCACCAGGAATTTGTTGAGGTTGCACAGGTCGAGGATGGGTCGTAGGCCCCCAGTCTTCCTTGGCACAAGGAAGTACCTGGAGTAGAACCCCTTGTCCTTGAGGTGGTGGGGCACCGGTTCCACTGCTTTGTCCTCGAGAAGACCTGCCAACTCCTTCAGAAGGTGGTCCCGGTGGAGGGGAGACCTGAGAGGCTCTTCCGGCTAATAAGGGGGAGGTGTGAGTCAGGTGGAGAGAACCTTCCCTGACTACCCATAGTGCCAAAGAATCGGTGGTGATGGTCATCCACATCTGGGCATAGAGGGCCAGACATCCCCCAGTGAGCTGCTGATCTCCTTGGGGTAGAGAGGCTATGCTCAAGGATTCAAAAGCTCCCCCCTGGCTAGGACAGAGCCGGTGCCTAGGGTTTTGGAGCCTTCTGTTTACGTCGGCCATGCCCATGTCCCTTGGATTGCTGACCCTGTTGGTGAGCTGGGGAGGCCTGATAAGGTGGGTAGTTTCTGTAAGCAGCTCCCTTTCTCAGGTAGAAGGGCTTTATACCCGAGCCCTTCCGTCAGGGAGGGGCAGCAGTCTTTTTAGAGAGCCTGGTCCTCGTCATGAACTCTCTCCAGCTCAGAATGCTAGGGCCTTACACGTCTTTGACAAAATCCAGGAAGCCCATGTCCTCGGGCAGGGACTGCCACCGAGGTTCTGAGATGAGCGAGTCAGAAGGGATGTCGCGGTGGCAATGGGTATCGGGGGGTCTCCTCGTCCTCAGACTCCCACTCAGAGTAGTCCATTGAGGACTCGTAGGAGGGCTGCTCCTCGGGCCTCGAGGCTTCTGATGCCCTGAAGCCAGTGCCCGGAAAACTTGCTTGGGATGACCATGGTCCTGTTGAGCAGGACTCAAAGCACGACCTCGGCCAAGGACAGACTCTAGGTCGAAGGACCTCGAGGATCAGCTTGGCCTCTGGGGATGTCTTGGACGTCAAAGGCCTGTTGGTCTGGGCGAATAAACCGGTCGTGCCGGACAACAGCGCCCACTGCTGGTCCATGAAAGCAGAGAAACTGCGCTCCATGGCCGCCATTCTGGACTCCAGACCAGAAGGCTCTGCAGCCTTCGGTGCGGGCAAAGAGGGACTCGGGTCCGACACTGGCTCCCCTCGAAGTGGAATCCTTGGCAAGGACAGTGTCTGGGGACCCAGGCCAAACCTTCACAGGCCCCTACTTCTCCGACACCTCGGACGAGCATCTCGGACTGCGGAACCTGCCCCAGGGAGCCCCCGGCTGGTCAGAAATGTCCAGGGACGCCAACTTCGAGGGTTGCTTCTTCTTCCTGGATTCCCTTGAGGGAGACCCCCCTTTCTGACAATCCACGACGAGGCTCATGTTCGGAGGGTTCCATCCGATATGTCGGTACCTCAGACGAGACCCTGGCCTTAGGAGGCATCGTGGAAAAAAAACAACATGCTGCTGCTTGCGGCTCTTGACAGCCTTGCTGGACATCCTCTTGCAGAGATCGCAGGCTGCCAGGTCGTGGTCTGGCCCAAGGCAGCAGAGACAGCAGTCATGTGTGTCGGTCAAAGACAATTTTAGAGCACTGATCACACTTTTTAAAGCCACTGGTAGCCATGGGAGAAAAAAGTACCCTTGCGAGGTCGAAGACTCTCTGGGCTGCCAGTGGGAAAAAAAAGGCGAGAAGACACCAGAAAAAAAAAAAAAACACGAAAAGTTAGGAAAAAAAACACAGAGCCCAATGCTGAGGCACTGAGGTCGGTAGGTGGGAAGAGTACCGGTGCAATAACGGAGGTGAGTGTGAAACGCGGAGAGAGAAAAATCAACTTTTTCCGGGGACAAGCCAGCCAACGTCTGAAGGGCTCCGTGGAAAAACAGAGTCTGAGCAAGATGGCACCTTTGGGCGGGAAGGGAACCATGGTGGCATTTCCCAAAGGGTTTTTTTGAAAGCTGGGGGGATGCTTCCACGAGGGCTCCATTGGTGCCGACGTCACCCATATGTGAGGACTGACTTCCTGCTTTTTCCTGGAGAATGATACCTATTTTGTTAATATTTGGACTGATTATGTTATTTTATTCCTGGGTCATTCACTAGTTCTATTTTTTTCCATTGCATGACTAATGCTGACATCAATGTTTAAGTCTCCCCCATTTTGACTCAATGATGTTTTGATGGATGCCTTTGTGCTTGTCATTCTTACACCTTTTGATTTCACCAATGCAACAATGTTGCTTCATTCTGTTTAGTGCTGCATTTTTGATGCCATGAAGCTACAAATTTATTAACATTATGCTTACCGACATGAAAGTATTTATTTATTTAGCTGTGCTTATATACCGCTTTTCACCGTGTCAAGGCGGTTTACAGATATACACTACAGGCACTTTTTATTCCCTTGTCCCCGAAGGGCTCACAATCTAAGAGTATCTGAGGCAATGGAGAGTTAAGTGGCTTGCCCAAGGCCACAAGGAGTGGCCATGGGACTAGAGACCCCAGTCCCTCCGGCCTGAGGTTACTTGTCCCTATGTGGGAATTGAACCCTTGGCACTCCAGCCTGAGGTAACCTGTCCCAACCACTGAGCCACTCCTCCCTGGTATGTAGCATGGTTGTCCCTCGCACTATATGTCTGAATGTTATCATTCAGATCTTACTGCATGAACTTGAATAATGTATCAATATATTCGGTAATATTAGGTTTCTCTCTTCAACATTCAGGACATATGCGCCGCTACCCCTTTGTATTAGATTCCTACTGTTACAGACATATTTTATACAAAATGTTGATTTATGTTACAGATATAATTATTTTTAATGAGTCCATTATCGGTTGTGTATCTTTTCAGATGATGATACATCTTCCTCTTCTCTGCAAAATCATCACATTTGAATGCCATCATGCCCCCTTTATTTTTATTCTTCAAACCTAGCTATATCCTACTCATCTACAACTGGCAGGAATAATTGTACACTCTATTTTGGTCTGAGCAATATAAAAACTATGCTGGCTGGAGATGAATAGGATCTCCCACAATGATAGTTGTTTCTTTATACATCTTTTTAATAAAAGGACCAATGTTTATATTTTATTTTTTTGCTTGCATTAGACGTGCATTTTTCCTAGAAAAAGAATTTCAAGCTCAAAGGACATGGATGTTTACTACTGTGATACGCCTTTCAGTAAGTTTAACTATGTTTGTCTGCTTTGGGTGATGGTTCCTTCTTTGAAAAAACAAAAAAAAATATTTGATTTGTTGCCTTTCTTGGGTTAAGAATTTTATCATGATGGTAGTCCTGTTAAAGTCTCTGACTCACTATATTTCTAAAGTTATATAACATGTTGGTTCTTTCAGTCTGTCAATTTTAATATATTGAATTATATTATCATTTTATTATTGGAATATATGATTTTTTTATTATAAATTGGATGCCATTTGTTTTTAGTGCTAATATATTATAAAGTAATGTTCTTACATTATATTTAACGTTCTATGATTCATTATATTTCATTATAATAATGTACTGATATTATACTGCTTTCATTCTGTATGTTAGATTTACACCCCTGATGAAGTCTGAGACAAAACATGATAGCGTAGGGTGTCATGAAGTGGTCGTGAAGAAATAAATCAAAATCAATAGATCGGTGTCTAACAATTATTCCACCTCACTCTTTTCTGACCAGTTATTTGTGCAGGGAGTGTGTGCGCTGCTACCTTTGGGATGTCCTAGGCCCCTTTGGCCTATCATCCAGGAGGCAATGAGGTTTGGACTTGCCCAAATCCTTAACCAGCTTCTCCAAGTCTGCTCCAAACAGCTACCTTTAAAGGCTAGCTGGGTCAAACAGGACAGGAAGAACAAATCCGTTGCCCAGTGGTGAAGCCATATCCAATGATGTGCCACTGTGGCCAGAGCAATGTCTAACCATCAAGCAGACTAGATAGCACAGTTACTTACCTGTAACAGGTGATCTCTGGGAACAGCAGGAATTAGTCATCACATATGGGTACGTCGGTACCGACGGAGCCCGCGCGGGAAAGCTCCCCAGCTTTTCAGATTAAAAGCTTTTGGGGCCTCCCACTGCACATGCGCGCTGCCTTCCCGCCTTCCTGACCAGCTCTCGTCAGTTCGAGTTTAAAGCTGAGACAATAGAGAGAGAGGACAGGAAGATAGATAGATAGAGATACAACTCCTAGGGGAGGTGGGTGGGTTGTGATGACTAATTCCTGCTGTTCCCAGAGATCACCTGTTACAGGTAAGTAACTGTGCTATCTCCAGGAACAAGCAGGAATAAGTCATCACATATGGGGACTCCCTAGCTAAGATGCCTGGGAGATCCCCCTCCAAGGGTAAACCATCTTCGCATGGATCTCAGGCATCCATCCAGGGAAGGTGGGCAGGAGTTGTTTAAGTATGGAACAGGTGTTTGAGGACAGCCTGACCAAACAAGGCATCCCGGCGGGAGTCCTTGTCCAAGCAGTAATGGGCTGTGAAGGTATGAACCGAGGCCCAAGTGGCTGCTCGACAGATCTGATCTATGGACACAGAGTGAAGATGAGCCATAGAAGTGGCCATGGCTCTCACATTGTGAGCTGTGACATGGCCCTCCAGAGAAATGTTCTTACTCTGGTAAGCAAAAGAAATACACTGAGCGATCCAATTGGAAAGTGTACGCTTGGTGACTGGAAGTCCCAAATGAGAAGGATCAAAAGCCACGAAAAGTTGGGAAGACTTTCGATGTGGTTGAGTCCTGTTGAGGTAAAAGGCAAGAGCTCTTTTACAATCCAGAGTATGAAGGTTCCTCTCTGCACTGGATGCATGAGGAGCCGGGAAAAAGACAGGTAGATATACCTCTTGATTAAGATGAAAAGGCGAGACCACTTTGGGCATAAAGTGGGGATTCGTCCTAAGGACCACCTTATCATGATGAAACCTAGTATAAGGTGGATGAGCCACTAAAGCCTGCAGTTCACTGATACGGCGAGCCGAAGTGACTGCAATAAGGAAAACAACCTTCCAGGAAAGAAATTTGAAGGAGGTAGAGTCCAAAGGCTCAAAAGGTGGCTTCATAAGCTGACCTAGAACTAGGTTCAAATCCCATGCTACCGGAGGAGGTCGGATGGGAGGTTTAGTTAGAGTCAGGCCTCTCATGAAACGTGCAACAAGAGGATGAGAGGAGACAGTTTGTCCATTTATAGGTTTTAAGGATGCTGCAATAGCACTCAAATGGACCCTTACTGAATTCGTCTTAAGGCCTGCATTTGAAAGATGCAGGAGATAGTCCAAGAGGGAATTCAAAGGAAGTGCTAGAGGGTCAAGACCCTGCTGAGCACACCAAATGGAAAAACGTTTCCATTTGAAAGCATAAGAACGCCTCGTGGAAGGTTTCCTAGAGGCATGAAGGATATCTGTCACAGGTTGAGAAAGATTAAAGTCTTGAAGACTTAGGCCTTCAGTAACCAAGCTCTGAGATGTAGGGATTTGGGGTTTGGGTGCCACAAAGTCCCCTCCTCCTGAGACAGAAGGTCTGGCGCAGCTCCCAGGTCCAGGGAGGATCCCTGGGAGAGATGCAGAAGTAGAGGGAACCACACCTGGCGTGGCCAGCGGGGAGCTATGAGGATCATAGTCCCGTGATCCCTCTGGAGCTTGAACAGAGTCTTGGATATTAGAGGAATGGGTGGAAAGGCATAGAGGAATTCCTGACCCCAATGCAGGAGGAAGGCATCGTGGGCCTGAGCTCCCTGACACTGAGTTCTGGAACAGAACCGGGGAAGTTTGGCATTCCACGGACTTGCAAAGAGGTCTATGTCCGGGGTCCCCCATTCCTGAAAGATTCTGCGTATCTGGTCCATATGTAGGGACCATTCGTGTGGAAGCAGAACTCGACTGAGTCTGTCTGCACGAGAGTTTTGAACTCCTGGAAGATACACTGCAAGAAGGTGAATTTGATGCTCTCTGGCGAAGGCCCATAATCTGAGAGCTTCGTTGCAAAGCGACAGAGAGCCTGTCCCTCCTTGTTTGTTTATATAGAACATGGCTACCTGATTGTCTGTCTGAACTAGGACAGTCAGGTTGACAAGGAGGGTATAGAAGACCTTGAGGGCAAGGTAAATTGCTCGCAGTTCCAGGAGGTTGATATGAAGGGTGGCCTCCTGTGGAGACCAAGTGCCCTGAGTGGAGAGGTTCTGAAGATGAGCTCCCCACCCTGTCTGGGAAGCATCTGTTGTGAGGGTTGCTTGGGGCAACAAAGGTTGGAAGGGGGCCCCCAACAACAGATTCTTGGTGGATGTCCACCATTGGAGGGACCAAAATAGACGGCTTGAGGTGAGTATTTGGTCGGAGAGCGCTCCAGATGCTTGAGTCCACTGGGTGGCCAAGGTCCATTGAGCTGCTCTCATATGCAGACGAGCGTAGGGCACCACATGTACCGTGGAGGCCATGTGGCCCAGAAGTCGCAGCATTTCCCGGGCTGTCAAATGACTGCTGGACTGAGCTTGGGAGGCCAAACTCAGCAGGCGTTGGGCCCTGACCTGAGGCAGGTAGGCCCTTGCAGTGATGGTGTCTAACTGGGCCCCTATGAACACGAGAGACTGAGTAGGGATTAGTTGAGACTTGGGAAGGTTTACTACCAGTCCTAGATACTGCAGAAGACGCCTTGTGCGGTCCAGGGAAATTTGGGCCTGGGACTGAGAGGGAGCTCGGATGAGCCAGTCGTCCAGGTATGGGAATATGAAAATTCCCAGGCCTCTTAGAAAGGCAGCTATGACTGCCATGCATTTGGTGAACACTCTTGGAGCAGAGGCTAGACCGAAGGGGAGTACTCTGTACTGGAAATGTTTTCCCTGAAACAGAAATCGAAGGTATTTTCTGTGGGATGGGTGGATGAGTATGTGTGTATACGCATCCTTTAGGTCTAGAGAACAAAGCCAATCCTGACTCTGAAGGTATGGAAGGAGAATGCCCAGAGAAAGCATTTTGAATTTCTCCTTGAAAAGAAATTGGTTCAATTCTCTCAGATCCAGAATTGGTCTGAAGCCCTCTGTCTTCTTTGGTATTAGAAAATAAGGGGAGTAGAATCCCGTCCCCTGTTGAAGAAGAGGGACCTCCTCTATTGCCCCCTGGGCAAGGAGGGAGGAGACTTCCTGACCCAAGAGGGCCAGGAGAGATGGGGGAGAATTGAACTGCCTCACCATAGTATAAGGAGGAAGGTCGGAAAAATGGAGTTTGTAACCCTCTCTGATGATAGAGAGGGTCCATTGCTCTGATGTAATTTGCTCCCATCTGGGAGCAAAGTGAGCTAACCTTCCGGGTATGGTGAGGGGCTCTGGTTGTTCTAGAGCCAGAAAAGTTAAGTTCTCTAGGGGCAAGTCAAAACCCCTGAGGGGGTGCAGCCTGCTGAGGCGTAGCAGACGCCGCAGGCTTTGACCTTGCCTGTTTAGGTTGCTGACGTTTAGCAGCAAAACGAGGCTGAGAGGATTGTTGGCCAGTATTTGTGGAAAATCTGGACTTCTTGTAATAAGGCCTCTTAAAAGACTTCTTCTTGGCAGGAGTGGAGGTAGACTTAGAAAGTCTATCTAGGGTGGCATTTTCTGCGTCCATTTGAGTGGCCTTAATTTTCCACTCCTCACCAAATAAGTTCTCACCTGTACAGGGCAGATTTCGTAAGCCATCTAGGACCCAAGGTTCTAGATCAGAAGCCTGGAGCCAAGCAAGACGTCGGGCTGCTATAGCAATGCCCGAAGCCCTACCAGCACCCTCAAAGGAATCAAAAGCTGCCCTGTTGGAGAACTTTGAAATATCCAAAAGGTGTTTCACTAAGGAAATGAACTGCTCCCTCTTATCCTCAGGGATAAAGGGGGCAAAATGCCGAACTTTTAGAGCGATTTCACTGAGAAACATGCCCATGTAAAGACTATAGGAATTAATCCTGGCTATAAGCATAGTAGCCTGGAAAATTTTCCTGCCAAAAGAGTCTAGAGTCTTACATTCTCGCCCTGGAGGAGTAGAAGAGTGCCTTTTGGTACTCTTTATCTTCTTCATTGCAGACTTCACCACAATAGAATGGTGAGGCAACTGGGTTTTTTGGAAACCAGGAGAAGGGGGGACACGGTACATGGTGTCCAACCTGCGAGAAGAAGGAGACAATGTTAGAGGAGCCTCCCATAAGTCCATCAAGTGTTCTTGAAGGATTTCATGGATAGGCAGGGTAACTGCCTCTTTAGGAGACTTAGAGTATCCCAGAATATCCAGTTTCTTTGATCTGGGTTCCTTTTCAGAGGATGAAGCAATAGAAAGACCTTTAGTCATTTCTATGATGAAGTCCTGAAAGGACAAATCCTCTGGTGGAGACACTCTTCTTTTAGGAGAAGAAGGCTCCTCAGGAAGATCAAGGGAGAACTCATCAGAATCAGAGGAGTTAAAATCCTCTGAAGAAGCAGAGTATCCTCTATGTGCTTCCAACGCACGATACGCATACCGTTCGGTATCGACATCGGGCGTACCGGGTATGGGATCGGTACCGGGCAAAAGCCCGGATCCGGCATGCGGAACCGATCTGCGTTTGGAAGACGATGGCCTCGGTTCTGGTATGGAAGCCATTACCGGAACCGGACCCGGTACCGCTGGCTGCGGTACCGAGGGCGTAGCAGCATTAATAAAAGCCAGAATGGCCTGCTGCATGACTTGGACAGTATTGCCCATAGACGCCACTGCTGCCTGGATGTCGGTACCGGTATGGGCCGGTACCCCAGAGCAGTACAACAGGTGATCTGTCGAGGCCGCGCCATCGATGTCAACCTGTGACCCCATGATTGCTTTGGAGGCCGGAGCCTCCCGCCGGGGTTTTTTGGCCTGGGCAGAATCCTCGAACTCAGAATTGAGAGCCTCTCGATCTTTAGAAAGAGATTTGCTTTTAGAGGATTTGCCCACTGGAGTTTTGGTTACCTGAGATCCATCCGGAGAGGAAGACCTGGATGACTGTGATGCTTCTGAAGGAAACAGCACATGGAACTTGTTGGCCCGGTTCTGCAATCCACGTTTCGACATCTGGGAGCAGGATGGGCAGTCCGGTATGGAATGGTCAGGTCCTAAACATTTAAGACACCATTCATGGGTGTCTGTAAGAGGAATGACAGCACTGCACTTGGTACACTTTTTAAAACCAGGAACTGGCTTCTCCATGAGGAGAATTTGTGTAGGCCTGAAGGCCTAACAAAATACCAAGCTGTGCTGAAGAAAAGAAAAATTTTTTTTTTTTTTTTTTCAAAGAAAGAAAGAGAGACCGGCAGTACCGGTTTCAGAATGGGGAAGGCAGGTACGCGGTCTAAAGAAAACAATAAAATTAACAATTTCTTCAGCGGTGACAGGAACACGACCTGCTGGCTCCGCGGAAAAAAAGAAACTGACGAGAGCTGGTCAGGAAGGCGGGAAGGCAGCGCGCATGTGCAGTGGGAGGCCCCAAAAGCTTTTAATCTGAAAAGCTGGGGAGCTTTCCCGCGCGGGCTCCGTCGGTACCGACGTACCCATATGTGATGACTTATTCCTGCTTGTTCCTGGAGATCACACATTGCATCCAACAGAAAGGCTGTTGCCAACTCCAAGAAGGATGTAACATCCCTCTGGCAAGAGAGACGAATCTGCTGAAGCTGAGCTTGAGTCATCAGGCCCACACACACTGCCAACTGAAGGATGAAAATGGAAGCTGCTAACCGATTCCTTAGGAGAGTGTGTCCACCTTACAAATTCACATTCCTCCCTCCACCGGGATGGTGGACCGCTTTGTTACCACTGTAACATGTGCATCCACCCTCAGCATGCTGAACCATGCAATGCAGTCCTCCTGTGGCAAAGCATAAAACCTCCTGCAAACCTTCAGATCCTTCACTGGGGAGTCTGGCAATTCCCATTCCAAACAGATCATGCTTCTTGATAACCTCTGGAAATGAAAAGATCAAAGATTTTCAAACCCGTTGGGGGGTGGGGGAGAGTGGATTTATGGCTATTAATCTGCTGCCGGAGGGTCAGTTAAATGGAGAGTGGAAGACACATGGGCAATCAGAGCCACTAGATCTTACTTTGTGAAAAGGTGGATAATACCAGATTCATTGTGCTCTTCTGAGGGAGAAGACATCTCATCTTCCAGGTTGGAATCACTGCCCGAGGCATCGGAACTGGGATCCGGGTCTCGGCAAAAGGTCAACTAATCCAAATTTCCAGACTCCAAACTTCACCAAGAGTGTTTAGGTGGCACCCAAGCCAGGCTCTAACTCGCTAGTTGTCTCTCCTCCGAGTGAGCAGAGTGAGAGGACCCAGAGACTCCAAGGTCGGAAAGGACTCCAAGGTCGGAACTGCCATGCTAGAAAGACCAGGCTTGCTGCAGAAATGAAAAGAATCCCAGGGAGGACAGCCCGAGAACCAGGAGCTCCCTGCGAGATATATGGCCCTTATCCTTATAGGAAACAGCAGCCAGCGGACCCTTATGAGAAGGGGAGCAACCAGATGAGTAGAGCTGGAACTCAAAGCCTGTCGACCATCCTTTCAAGTGGCATCATCCACCATCAACTGTAGCAAAGATGATAAAGTCAGAGCACCCATGTCGCCCCACTGCAAAGGGAGAGATGGGCTCTCCAAAGGTGCATCTGAAGTTTCCATGCAAGCAGATATCAGAATCCAGTGACAAGGCTCTCCGCCTTCCTTAAACCAGGCAGCACGTTTTAGAAGCCAGCATATGACTTTCCACAGGAAACCGAATAACGCAGGCTCAAGGCACACTCGTACCATGTGGGCAAATAACCGTGCACACTAGGGCCATGTGAGCAAGTAACTATGCGCTACCAGCATTCACTGGGGAAGGCTTGGAGGAGGCACAGCAAAGCATGGGAAGTACAAACTACATGCATGGACAGTTGGACAAGGCTCTTGGAGTGGAGTAGTCACCTAGTGGTTAGAGCAGCAGCCTGGTAATCAGAGAGATCAGGATTCAACTCCCACTAGCACTCCTTGTGGTCTTGGGCAACTCACTTAACCCTCCACTGCCTCAGGTACAAACTTAGATTGTAAGCTCTCTAGAGACAGGGAAATATCTATGCATCTGAAATGTAACCCACCTTGAACTACCACCGGATAGCCGTGGGCTAAATGCTAATCATAAAATAAATAAGGCAAGAAACACCAGAGCCGATTCAACCGACACCCTGAGCAGACCAATCATTCATGCAACAGCAATAGACAAGGTCAGGAGCCCCCCCCCCCCCCCGCCTCCCTCCAAACAAGTCTTGCAATCATAGACTTAGTTTTGGTATTCACTCCCAGGGAGCCTTAAGGTAGGAAAAACAATGCTGGGCTCAGTGCTACTTCCCTGTTGCTTGACCCACAGTCACATACATCTGAAGAGCCTTAGAACATAAGAACATAAGATATGCCATACTGGGTCAGACCAAGGTCCATCAAGCCCAGTATCCTGTTTCCAACAGTGGCCAATCTAGGTCATACGTACCTAGCAGTTTCCCCAAAAGACACAGATTCCACAATGCTTGTACTGGTTCAAGCATTGATATCCTGGGTCCCTTCTTAATAATGGTTTATGGACCTTTCCTCCAGGAACTTGACCAAACTTTTTTTAAACCCAGCTACACTAACAGCCTTTACTACATCCTCCGGTAACAAATTCCAGAGTTTGATTACACGTTGAGTGAAAAAATATTTTCTTTTACTAGTCTTAAATAGTTTACCCTGTAGTTTCATTGTATGTCCCCTAGTCTTTCTATATTCTGATAACGTAAACAATCGATCTACGTTTACCCGTTCCACTCCTCCTTCAATCTTTGGAGGACAGCAGGGGAAGAGGAGGTCACTGAGGCTGTGCAAGACTGAAGAATCCTTTCCAAGCTTCTTGCTGCTCAACAAGCCCTTAATAAGATAAGGTCCAGGAGCTGAACCAATTCCCTCCTTCTTATGGCATGCGAAAAGAGCACCGGTTTTAAAGATGTCTCTAGTGGAGCCTTTCATCTCATGCTTGAGTGAGAAAGTCATCAGCAAGAGTGGTTGCTCACAAGCGAACAATAATCTGTTCCTTTTCAATCTTCTTTTGTTTTTCCACATTCTCTCAGAGCTGAAAAGCTTGTATCCACCATCTGCTGGAAACAGAATTACTGGTTTATGCCTCTATAGAAGCACAAGCTGTTAAAAAGGCACAATAACGTCATGAGAAGTCTCTGAAAACTTTCTCTGTCTCCATCTGCTGGTAGGGGAACACAACCCACTTGTCTGTACTATGCAAGGTTCTAGATTAGTGATCACCATCCAGGAAAATGATCTGGGCAACATCATGGATAATACGTTGAAGTCCTCTGCTCCATGTGCCAGTGGCCAAGAAAGCAAACAGAATGCCAAGAAACCTAAGAAAAGGAATGGAAAAGAAAACCAAGCATATTATAATGCCTCTATATCACTCCATGGTGCAACCGCACCTCAAAGCGTGTGCAATTCTGGTTGCCATATCTTAAAAAGGTTATAGAGAAACTAGAAAACGTACAGAGAAGAGCAACTAAAATGATAAAGGGAATAGCGTAGTTACTCACCTGTAACAGGTGATCTCCAGGAACAGCAAGAATAAGTCTTCACATATGGGTATCGTCGGTACCGACGGAGCCCACGCGGGAATGCTCCCCAGCGTCCAATAGGAACACTTTTGGGAGCGTGCATCCACGCATGCGCGCTGCCTTCCCACCTATCTACCTCCCTCTCTTCAGTTGAGTTTAAAGCTGAGACCAAAGGAGAGAAGTAGATAAAAATAGAGAAAGAGAGAGAGAAAGACAACTCCTAGGGGAGGCGGGTGGGTTGTGAACTTATTCCTGCTGTTCCCGGAGATCACCTGTTACAGGTGAGTAACTACGCTATCTCCAGGAACAAGCAGGAATGAGTCTTCACATATGGGGACTCCCCAGCTGAAAGATGCCTAGGGAAGACCCAGCATGTAGGAAATCTATGTAGATAGGCCATGCTTCCCCCAGGGACCTCAGGCATCCAAGTGGATGGAAGGTAGGAGTTGAACTATGAGTGGAAAAGGTGTTGCAGAACAGCTTGACCAAACAAGGCATCCCGGCGGGAATCCTTGTCCAGACAATAATAGGCAGTGAAAGTATGTACTGAGGCCCAAGTTGCTGCTTTGCAGATTTCATCAATAGCCACTGAACGAAGGTTAGCTGTTGAGGCTGCCATGGCTCCGACATTATGAGCTGTGACATGGCCTTCCAGAGGTATTCCTTTACTTTGATATGTATAGGAAATACAATCTGCAATCCATTTAGAGAGGGTACTCTTAGTGACAGGAAGTCCTAAATGGCTAGAGTCAATAGCCACAAAAAGCTGAGAAGACTTTCTCTGAGGCTGGGTCCTTTGGAGATAAAAAGCTAGAGCTCTTTTACAGTCCAAAGTATGAAGTTTCCTTTCCGCAGAGGAGGAATGAGGCCTAGGAAAGAAAATGGGAAGATAAACTGATTGGTTTAGATGAAAAGGTGAAACCACCTTTGGAAGAAAATGAGGATGAATCCTAAGGACCACCTTATCATGATGAAACCTTGTAAAAGGCGGATCAGCCAATAAAGCCTGAAGCTCACTAATGCGTCTTGCAGAAGTGATGGCAATTAGGAAAATGACTTTCCATGAAAGAAACTTCAGATCCGAAGTAGCCAAAGGCTCAAAAGGTGGCTCCATGAGTACACCTAGAACAAGGTTAAGATCCCATGCCACTAGAGGTGGTTTAATGGGAAGTTTCGTTAGAAGAAGCCCTCTCATAAATCTGGAAATAAGTGGATGAGAGGAAATTGGTTGTCCATCTAAGCGCTTATGAGATGCAGCAATAGCACTAAGATGGACCCTAACAGAATTGGTCTGAAGACCAGAAGCCGACAAATGAAGCAGATACTCTAGAAGAGAGTGTACTGGTACTAAAGAGGGAGTAAGTCCTCTCTGATAACACCAGGAAGAGAACCTTTTCCACTTAAAAGCGTAAGAGCGTCTTGTGGAAGGCTTCCTGGAGGCCAGAAGAATGTCCTTCACTTGTTGAGACAGGTCTAGATCTTGAAAGTCTAGGCCTTGAGTAACCAGGTCTTGAGATGTAGGGACTGGGGAGCAGTAGAGATCCGTTGTCCTGGGACAGAAGATCTAGAGCACTCCCTAACTCCGAGGGGTGGCTTGAGAGAGATGCAAGAGAAGAGGATACCATGTTTGCCTCGGCCAGGAAGGCGCTATGAGGATCATGCGTCCTTTGTCCCTCTGGAGCTTGAATAAGGTTTTGGGGATTAGAGGGATTGGTGGAAATGCGTATAGGTAATCCTGACCCCAGTGAAGCAGGAATGCATCCCTGGTTTGACAGTTCTGTACTGGAAGTCTGGAACAAAACCGGGGAAGTTTGGCATTCTGTGGACTTGCAAAGAGGTCTGTCTGGTGTTCCCCAGGCATGAAAAACCCAAGCAAGATGGTAGGAGTGAAGTGACCACTCGTGTGGCAGGAGTACTCGACTGAGTCTGTCTGCCCAAACGTTTTGAACGCCTGGAAGATAGACTGCCAGCAGATGAATCTGATGCTCTCTGGCAAAGGCCCATAGTCGCAGAGCTTCGTTGCATAGTTGCAGAGAGCCTACTCCGCCTTGTTTGTTGAGGTAAAACATGGCCTTGATTGTCTGTTTGCACCAGAACTGTTTTGTTTATGAGCTGGGTGCAAAAGACTTGAATAGCATTGGAGATGGCTCAGAGTTCTAGGAGGTTTATATGAAGAAGAGCCTCTTGTGAGGACCAAAGGCCCTGCGTTGATAGATTGCCCAAGTGGGCTCCCCAACCCATCTTGGAGGCATCTGTGGTTAGGATAGCCTGAGGTGGTGGTTGCTGGAGAGCCTATTAAAAGGTTTTCCAGAGATTGCCACCAACGGAGAGACAGAATCAGGCGTGTGGTAACGCTGATCTTGTCTGACAGGCTTCCTGAGGCCTGGGACCATTGGGAAGCTAAGGTCCACTGGGCCGCTCTCATGTGAAGACGAGCGTAAGGTATTACATGGGCCGTAGATGCCATGTGACCTAGTAGGCAAAGCATCTGTCGAGCAGTAAGGAAGGTCTGCAGTATTGCTTGAGATGCTAGCTCGATGATTCGCAGACAGCGTGGTTGGGGCAGGAAAGCCCTTGCAAGTTGTGTGTCCAAGCGAGCCCCTATAAACTCGAGAGATTGAGATGGGGTGAGCCGGGATTTTTGAAGATTTATGACCCATCCCAAATACTGGAATATTTGTTTTGCTCGCAATAGGGTCTGATGAGCTTCTTGAGCTGACTGTGCCCGGATGAGCCAATCGTCCAAGTAAGGGAAGACAAAAATACCCAGGGTCCTCATAAATGCTGCTACTACTGCCATGCATTTTGTGAAGACCCTTGGAGCAAAGGCCAGCCCAAAGGGAAGGACTCTGTATTGGAAATGTCTTCCCTGGACTAGGAATCGAAGGAATTTCCTGTGATCTACATGAATAAGGATATGCATGTAGGCGTCTTTTAAATCTAGAGAACATAGCCAATCTTGCCTGTGAAGGTATGGCAGAAGAGAGCCGAGGGAAAGCATTTTGAACTTCTCTCAGAGCAGATATTTGTTCAGCTCTCTGAGATCTAGGATTGGTCTTAAACCCCCTGTCTTTTTTGGAATGAGAAAATAGGGGGAGTAAAACCCTGTACCTTGTTGGCATAGAGGAACCTCTTCTATAGCTCCTTGAGCTAGAAGAGTAGAGACCTCTTGTAACAAGAGGTCTATGCCTAGAGGTTGAGAGTTGAACTGTTTTACTAGTGTGGGTGGTGGCAAGCTGAGGAAACGAAGCTTGTACCCCAGACTCACTATGGACAAAGTCCAGGCTTCTGATGTGATTTGTTGCCATCTTTTGACAAAATGGCAGATACGGCCTGGAATATTTATGGGTTCTGGGCCTAACACAGGAAGAATGATTAAGTTCTCTAGACAAAAGTCAAAAACCCTGAGGAGACTGAGTCTGTTGAGCCTGCTGAGGTTTGGGTTTCCTGTTGGGTGGAAGATGGATAGAACTTTTTCTTCTTAGAGAAAAAGGGTTTCTTAAAGGACTTTTTCTTAGCTGGGTTAGCAGCAATTTTTGACAATCTATTTAAAGTAGCATTATCAGTGTCAAGCTGATTAGCCTTAGATTGCCAATCCTTGCCAAAAAGATTTTCTCCAGTGCAAGGAATATTTCCCAGCTTTTCCTGCACCCATTCTTCCAAGTCTGAAGCTTGGAGCCAGGCAATACGTCATGCTCCTATAGCTATAGCAGAGGTTCTGCTAATACATTCAAAACAGTCAAAGGTAGCACGATTCATGAACTTAGAGACATTCTGAGCATGTTTGACTAGTGATGAATGGTCTGCTCTTTTATCCTCTTGAAGGAAAGGGTTCAAAAGCTCTAAGATTTTGGTAACCTCCCTCAAGGAACATTCCCATGTATAAAATATAGGAACTAATCCTTGCTGAAAGCATGGAGGCTTGAAAACATCTACGACCAAAGGCATCCAGGGTTCTAGATTCACGACCTGGCGGATTAGAAGAGTGTCTCTTTGTACTCTTAATCCGTCTCATGGCAGACTCCACCATAGAATGGTGTGGTAGTTGAGTCTTTTGAAAACCTGGACAAGGTGGCACTCTATACATAGTGTCAAGGCGTTTAGAATGTGGGGATACTGTTAAAGGAGTTTCCCACATCCGCAACATTAGATCATGCAAGATCTGATGTATAGGGAGCATAGCTGCATCCTTTGGAGCCAAGGGGTATTGCAGAATTCTTAATTCTTCTGCCCTAGGCTCCTTTTCAGGAACCACTGTAATGACAAGTGCCCTTGCCATATCACGCACAAAATCGTGAAAAGACATGTCCTCAGGAGGGGACATTCTGCGTTGAGGAGAAGGAGTTGAATCTTGTAAAAGTTCAGCTCTGGTACCAGTGGAGTCATCTGAGTCATCGGAATCGGAAGACTCAAAGGGATGAAGCACCGGGTTTTCCTTCAAAAGATGTCTTCGGTACCTCTCGAGGTCGGTACCGAAGCAAGTCGGTGCCTGATCCCCCATGCTTGAGAGTGACTCTAAACTCGGCATCGGGGGAAGTAAACCTGCCGAAGCAGGTACCGAGGGTACCGGCACCGGTACCGACAGCGATACCGGTGCCTGTGGAACAGTCTGCAGTGACTTTAGCGGTACCGAAGTAGCCAAAAGATTCACTAGACTGCATTCAATGGCAAGGAGTCTTTTATCCATCACCATTTCCGATGCCGGGGTGTCGGTACCGATCGAAGCGGCCACAACCCCCGAGCATGGAACAGGAATGTCCATCGAGGTCGAAGCCTCGAGAACATCCTGGAGCCCCTATAATGCTTTGGAGCCCGAAGATTCCCGCCGGGGCTGTTTTGCCGGTGCAGGTTCCTCGAGGGCAACGCCAGAGGCATTTCGATACTTAGAGGGAGATCTACCTCTCGAGGACCGGCTAGACTTAGATTTATGCTTAGTTACCTGAGATCCCTGGGAAGAAGTAGAGGCCCTGGAGGACACTGATGCAAACAGGGCACCGAGTTGATTTGCTCAATTCTGAAGACTTCTTTTAGTCAGCTTCCTGCAGGAGAGACTCTCTGCTGGGCAATGGTCAGGACCTAAAACATTTAAGACACCAGTCGTGGGTGTTTGTGACAGAAATTGTGCTGCCACACTTTGAACATTTCTTGAAACCAGTAGCCGGTTTCTCCATGTTGAAGAAAGAAAAAAAACACCGGTGGTATCGGTGGGCGTCGAACTAAGGCAGGCGCGACCACAAAAAATAAGAAATAAAAGTAGAATTTTCTGCAGTGACAGGGTTCACGTCCTGTCAGCTCCGCGGAAAACGAAGAACTGAAGAGAGGGAGGTAGATAGGCGGGAAGGCAGCGCGCATGCGTGGATGCACGCTCCCAAAAGCGTTCCTATTGGACGCTGGGGAGTGTTCCCGCGCGGGCTCCATCGGTACCGCCGATATCCATATGTGAAGACTCATTCCTGCTTGTTCCTGGAGATGGACTGATACAACTACGAAGAAAGGCCTAAAAAAGGTTAGGGCTCTTCATCTGAGAAAAAGATGGCTAAGGGGGGATATGTGAGGTCTATAAAATGAAGAGTGGAGTGGAACAAGTAAACTTAGATCGATTGCTTACTCCTTCAAAAACAAAGGCTAGAAGGCACACAATAAAGTTACAATGTAGCACATTTAAGACTAGTCAGAAAAAATATTTTTTCACTCAACACAAACTTGAATTTGTTGCTGGAGGATGTAGTAGAATCCATTAGTGTAGCTAGTTTTAAAAGAGGTTTGGACAAGTTACTAGAGAAAAAGTTCGTAAACCATTATTAAAGAGGATGGGTAAAATCCACTGCTTACTCCCGAGATAAGCAACATGGAATGTGTCTACCTTTTGAGAACCTGACAGGTTATCTGTGACCTGGACTGGCCACTGCTGGAAACAGGATACTGGGCTTATTGGACCTTTGGTCTGACCCAGTATGGCATCTTACAGTGGTGTGAAAAAGTCTTACATAGGTTGTACCAAATTGGCAGTTTTTAGTAGTTTGGATCACAGGGACAAGGCACGTTACAATTTACAACTCCTTCTGCATGCATTTTCTTCCCTTTCATCTCTTGTACAAATCTGACAAATTTGCCCTGTCTTGAATATTCTTTTATGATTGTTTAATACCCATGTTCATTTGGTTGTGAACCTGTGTACAAAGATGTAATGTGTGCCCAAAACGTTGTGTTTTCTGTTACTTGTATGTTGGCAGTATGTACGTTTTCTTTTTAATTTCATTAAATAGCTCTGAAAAGGACTGTTTTTTTGTTGATGGTGCCATTAGTACATGATGGGACAGCCCTTGCATTCACAGCAGACATCTGTCTGTCATGGACGGACCAGTTTGACAAGGTGTTCTCGTGTTATGATGCACTTCCAGGCTGCAATCAGTGACTCAATCAACTCTCGCTTGGTCCGTGGCTGCTTCTCGGCTATCTCAACTGATACCTTGTACCAAAGATTCTCAAATCGGGTTGAGATCAGGTAACTGAGCTGACCAGTCAATGGTCTGAACTCCATTTATTTTATTCCAGTGGACGACAGTTTTCACTCTGTGGCAAAGTGCATTGTCATCCTGGAAGAAATAGTTGCCAGGAAACAGTTGCTCAGCTGATGGCAGCATGCACTTCTGCAGAATTCCTATGTATTCCTACACTATAAGAAACAATAAAAATAATCCACAAATTACCCCTCCACCTAGATTTACAAAATTTAACGCTGATGAATTTATCAATCTAACTATACCCCATCTCACCCTTGTACCAACTGACCTAGATGAAGCTGTCACAACTTGGCACAAAACAATTAACAATGCAGCTGCTTATAAACAATCCATCAAAAAGAAAAGCTACTCTAAAATAGGAGATGCCCCCTGGTTCAACAGCACCTTAAGACATATGAAGAGAGAATTGAGAAATATTGAATCTAAATGGCGCAAAACCAAATCCATCCCTTATTACAATGCGTATCACAGCCACCTTAAAATGTACAAAGAAGCTTCAGATAGCGCAAAGAAAAATTACCACTCAACCATACTAAACAAATCCATTAATAGACCAAGAGAACTTTTTAGTATCGTCCAAAACTTAACCAATAACTCATATGGGACCAGCAACGATAATATTGATATCTCTGCCCAGACTCTAGCAAACCACTATATGAATAAAGCAAAATCATTTGCATTCACACCAAATCCTCTATCCCTTTCCCACCAACACCAATCTGAAAAATGGTCCAACTTTCACCCTATAACCAAAGACACTATCAAGACTACTATTTCAAACCTTAACACTACGACCTCTCAACTTGATCCATGTCCGGTAAACTGGATCAAGCATACCCTCACTACACTATCCCCCTTTATCCTTCCCATAGTCAACCTGTCGCTGCGCCAAGGATACTTACCACCTTCCCTCAAACATGCACAAATCCGTCCAATAATTAAAAATAACACCCTTGACAAAACATCACCCAACTCCTACAGACCTATCTCTAGTATCCCATTTATGGCTAAACTGATTGAAAAGATCGTCCAAACTCAAACACAAGATCATATAGAAACCTCAGCCCCACTTGATGACCAACAATATGGCTTTCGCCTCTACCATGGTGTAGACACCCTATTAACAGTACTCCTCGATACATTAATAAGAGGCATTGATAACCCTAAACAAGCTTTCATTCTCCTCTTTCTAGACATCTCTGCAGCGTTTGACAGTGTACACCATGCTCTAATGCTTAACAGACTAGAACAAATAGGAACCCACTCAACTGTACAAAATTGGTTCATCTCATATCTAAATGATCGAACACAAACCGTCCGAACTAACACTGAAACTTCTAAAACATACAAACAGGAAATTGGTCTCCCACAAGGCTCCGCCCTCTCTGCCCTCCTATTTAATATATATATCCAACCGGTCTGTGACATTTTCAAGAAATTTAAAGTCCACTACCACATATACGCAGACGACATGATGATGTACATTCCATTCACAATCCCAACACTCCCACTACAACTGTTAACAGAATGCTTCTCTGAATTAACAACCTGGCTAAAAGAACACAATCTCCATATCAATCATTCTAAAACAGATATATTAATAGTAACTAAAAATCAATCCTACATACCTCCAACACACATCACTCTCCAAAATCACAACATTACTATAAAAAATGAAGTGAAATACCTGGGTGTCACTCTTGACTCACACCTTAGTATGGACACACATATTAGAAACATCACTAAGAAGATCTACTTTAAACTCAAAATTTTAAAACAATTACGTCCTCTTGTACTTCTACATGATTTTCTGAGCATTGTACAGGCCATCATCACACCACACTTTGATTTCGCAAATCTCACCCTACTAGGAACAACTAAACAAAACATTAAAAGACTCCAACTTGCCCAAAATGCAGCAGCAAGAATTGTAATGAAGGTTCCACCATTTGAACACATTACCCCTATACTAGCAAACCTTCACTGGCTCCCAATTCAATCCAGAATAAATCACAAATTGATTATCACCACATTTAAGACTTTAAACACAATGGCCCCAGTCCCCTTGACAAAACTTATCACCAAAGACACATCCCAAACTACGCTTCGGAGAGGCCACACGAATAGAATTAGGATCCCGAAAGAATTCACAACTGCTAAAAAGACTACTAATAGGAAAGCGTTCTCACATGCAGCTCCCACCCTATGGAACTCCCTCCCTGAAGAAATAAGGGCATTAAATGATGCAAAGGAACTCCGCAAGAAATTAAAAACTTATCTATTCACCTCCCATTTTGGCACACTTGAAAATACCTTACCTCTGACAGGTAATGGTTAATAGCAACCTAGGGTACACCAACTCTAATTCTCCTAGCTAACTACAATTACAATTAAAATCGACTAAATAACTACTTGTAAATCTTGTAAATAGATATATGTAATAGATCAAAATATGTAAATAAGTTCGTCTGTTATTTAACAAGTTGTCTGTTATTTAACAAGTTTTACCATATTTAGTCATTCATGATTAATGTATTTAGCAAAATTGTACCAAGTTAACAAATGTTCCATGTAAAACAGCTAAATTGTACCTAGTTAACAAATGTTCCATGTAAAACAGACTTGTAAATCTGTTCATTCCTTGTTCAATGTGAACCGCACCTGATCTGTGGAAGGTAGCGGTATATAAGCAACTGTTAAATAAATAAATAAGTATTTTGCTACATTCACCATCCTGTCAATTATATGTGAAAGAAAGCTTGATTGTACCAGGTTGGATACAGTCAGGCCCTGTGAATAACATTATATTGCTATAATTCCTAAGAAAGAGTTAAATATCATTTGTAGTTCCTTATTTAATATTATCCTTGAAATACTCTGTAGAAGAAATTGGGTAAAAGGTTCCAGATAGCATAAACATTAGCCTATGTTATTAGAAAGATAAGTAAAAGGCAAGTTGTTTACCTAGCTTCACAGTCTCGCTGTCTCTGGTCAGAGATATCAGACTGTCAGTGTTAGAATTAATTAGAATTAAGGCCTACATAGTCATGCCTGAGAATATATGTATGTCTTTTTAGGATGGTCTATGACGTGCATGCCTATAGAAAAGTATATTATGAATATACGTAACACTAGACGTAGAATAAAATATGTATATTATGAATATACGTGATGTGAGACATAGAATAATAAAGTGAAATTATGCTGTTTAATGGAATCTTTACCTATAAATAAAGAGGCCTAAAGCTTTGATTTCAGAGTAAACATAGGCAAACGCCTAGCTTGCTTTCCCAAAGTGCTTTGGTCCTGTGTTTATAATACAAGTGTGTTGTGTATTATTTACAGTTTGTGTATTATCTAAGATGAAGATCAATTAACCTTCTCCTTACCTTGTATGTGGATTTCTGTGACCCAAGAGCCCTATCTGTTAAGAGGTGAGGGGGGGTGCAGAGTATCTTTCAATATGGAGTCTTCCAACATTACTGGCTGCCAGGAATCCCCAGATCATTACCTTGGTCGGATGCTTCACAGAGATATTCAAGCACTGTGGTTTGTACTCTTTATGAGGAAACTTCTTCACATAGGTTTTGCCCTGGTCACCCAGAATGCAGAACATGCTTTCATCACTGAACAGAACTTTCTCCCAGTCAGTCTTGCTCCATTTTGAGTACTTGGATGCCCACTCAATGTGTCTCTTCCTCTGTTCCACCATTAGTAGCAGCTTCTCCCATGTCTTACAGCCCCCTCAACCCATATTTCAACCCATATTTCAACCCATATTTCAACCCTCAACCCATATTTCAACCCATATTTTCACTTGATTTGTTGAAAATTTATCACATAACTTTGTTAATCACACTCTAATGCTTAGAAATTTCTGTCATTGATCTGACTTTTCTGTTTACTTAATCAAACCGCTGCTGATCGCTGGAAGTGGCGGTATACAAAAATGTGCTAAATAAATAAATAAAATAAATATTCCAAGCATCATCTCCTCACAGTGGAAGTGCAAATTGCAATAGAACACTTCTCCTTCCATTCATGCAGAAGCTTGTGGTTGCCAAGAGATGTCCTTATCAAGGCCCTGTCGTCCTTGGTTGACTTTCTAGGCAGACCACTACGTCGGTCCTGCATATTTCCTGTCTCCTTATGATTCTGAATAATGCAGACAACTGTGCTCTGATTATAGTCAACCTTTGCTGCAATCTGCGAGCTGGAATACCCCTCCTCTTGCAAAAGCCCCCCCCCCTGGATCCGGTCCTCCATTGATAGAAAATGCAACCTCTTCACTATGCTAGGATGTTGAGCATCAGATGTGATACACACCAACTGATCCACATTAAATTCAAACCCTGTGTACCGCCAAAATACCATGCACTGATTGGCTATCAAATAGGACTGCCTATTGGCTGAGGAAGTGCAGTATTCTTATTGGTTCATGTCGATCCTGCTTTGACACAGAATCCAGTTGATCATACTGGGACATCGTGTCCTCATGACAACCATACAAAAGTTCAGACAAGTAATTTTGCATGCAGAAATGGCTGCCAAATTAAATCTGCAACAAAACAATATATAATAAGCCAGGATTCTGCCAAAGAATTTGGAAAGATTGTCAAAATAAAGCTGAGAATTACTCGATCATGCAGCTATGTAAGACCTTTGCACACCACTGTATGCACATTTGGGGAGCAATTTTGTAAAATGGCTAATGCAGCATCTTGTGTGTCTGACTATGAGACTAGTTTCTATTTTCTTTCTGTGATGGTTCTATTGTCTTCCTCTTTATACTTTCTCTTGCTCATATATTTTTGTACTTTGTATTTTTCAAACCACTCGTATATTGTGGTCCTAAAGGGTTACATATTAACAGGTAATAAAACAAACGCTGTTCCAAGCTGCAATATAAAGTACATCTTACCTTTAATCTGAAGAGGGATTTGTGGAAAAGCTGGTATTTGTCCTAAATTACCAGGCTCCTGACCTGCAAGAATTAAAGAGATACTTTTAATGGTTTCCAACATGCAGAATATTGGAAAGAATTAAACAAAAGAGCTCTGTCCATCTGCTTACAGGCACAATAGCTCTCCAAAAAAAGAATTTAAATTCACCAAATCTGACACACAGAAAGAAAACACCAATACCTTGGATGAATTTGCAAACCAGAAACAGCTTTCCAACTCCACCCCCATTGGATTTCTATGGGAAAAGGTGAAATTTGTTCTTACCTGTTAATTTCCTTTCCTCGAGTCCTGATAGACCAGTCCAGACAAATGGGTTATGCTCCCCAACTGACAGATGGAGGCAGGGAACTACAAGCTTCAGTGATATCACCAATATAAGGGATTAGTGCAGCCCTAGAACTTTTCAGTATATTATCACCAAAGCATATCTGAAAGACACTGAAACAGCAGCGTTAGCAAAATGCTCAGAAATTGCCAGTCTTACATCTCAGTTTTTCCGAACAGGACCTGCACTAGTCTAGTAAGACTCAAAAAAAGGAAGCTACCAGGTAAGAACAAATTTCATTTTCCTTATTATCCTCCTAGACCAGTTCAGATGAGTTGAACGTACCAAAGCTTTACAGACTTGGGATGGAGGAAAAGGCATGATTTTACACAACCTTCCCCAATACCACCCTGCAGATGCTCTACATCTCATGCCATTGTGGTCCAAATTATACAACAATGCTCATCCCTACCTAAACCAAGGGGTATTCAAAATGTACAAGTTGAGCTTTTCCAGGTAATCAAGAACCTTTGAAAAGTTGGGCATGAACACCCCAGAAAGAGGGACTCTTACAAAGTGAGTAAATTCCGGAAGCAAAGAACTAAAGCCTCAGAAACGTCCCCAGGGAGATTGGCCACAAGGAAACGGCAACAATGAAGCAGTCCCCAATAATTTCCACCTTAAACAGCTGTCCTGAAGGGAGAAGCCCAGCCAATGCCAGAACAATCCTACTCTGTGGCCTCTGAAGACAGAGAGCTGCACAACTTGTCAGGAACAAAATTGCTCCTTGACACCCAAAGGTGCACAGAATGGGAAGCCTCCCAGGAGGCAAGAAGCCTCTAGAACAAGTCACAAAATGCATTGAGGGTGCCACCTACTGAACAAGACAAAGAGCACCAAAACCCGCTAACTCCAGAGTAACTGTGAATTACACAGAGCGCACAATACCTAGAACAAGTCACGGGGCACATACAGCATGCAACCCCATAGGAAAAGACAATGTACCACCAGAATGAATTATGGGAAATTTCATATGTACAGCTCCTACACACAAGCTAGGGTGTGCACCCAAAAACAGTTCCTGGGGCCAATTGAAGCATCCAGGAAACCCTTGCAACTTCAAGAAGGCACATGGAGCATTCACCATCCTGAGCAAGACGCCGCACAAGGCACACAGTGTGAATAACCAGCATAGAAACATGAAACTCACAAGCAGACAGCTGCCAATTGGAGATATGGAATGCATCAGGCATACATCCTCTACTGCAAGACCTGGCATATCCAGGACAGCTGGGCTAGAAACTGAAAACTCATGCCCAGCAGTTCCTAGGCCTAAGACAGAACTTACAGCACACATCCCCAGAACCAGACATGTAATGCCCACAGCATGCTGTCTACCAAGCCAAGACATCGAACAAACCAAAAATGCAGTCACCTGAGCAACAAGAGCACACAGAGCATATTTCCCGTAAAGCCATAGAACACAGAGCATGCAACTCACAAAAGCAGCCCGAGAGCAACAGCACATGTGGCCCAGAGCCAGCCATGGAATACACAAGTGTGCAATATGCAGGGTGCACGACCTCTAGAGCCACATACAGAGCGTGGCCACCAAAGCAAGATGTGGAGCACAATCCAGGAAGGCCATCGCAGCACAAGCCATAGAGCATCTAACTCGTACAGCTCCCCAGGACAAAGCATGAAGTGCTCCCATGCGCTCACTCCCTTTACAAGAGAAGGATAGCACACAGTGTGCAAGCCCCAGAATAATTCCTAGGGCACTCAAAGGATCCTTCTCTTTATGCCAGCCCAAGGAAACAAGAAATTTCCCATAACAAAACTATGGAAGGCTGAGAAGGCACAACATCAGAAGGAAGAAAAAAAAGATATGCCCAACCAAGGCAGCTTCACAAACCACCAGCTGAGAGACTCTTGCAGAAATTAAAAGGTCATGGGATAGGAGGCAGTGTACTATTGTGGAATAAGAACTGCTTAAAAGATAGAAAACAGAGTAGGCCTAAATGGACAATTCTCTCAATGAAGGTAGGTGAATAGTGGAGTACACCCAGGGGTCTGTTCTGGGCCCACTGCTTTTTGACATATTCATAAAAAGACCCGGGAATGAGAATAACAAACGAGGTGAACAAATCTGCAGATGACACAAAATTATTCTAAGTTGTTAAAACACAAGAGAACTGTAACAAGTGTTCTCCAGAAACAGCAGGAATCAGTCCTCACATATGGGTGACATCGATGCCAATGGAGTCTCGCAGAAGCATCTCCCCTGCTTTCAATCATAGCAAGCTCAAGGTCCTAAACTTCAAAAACACAGACTTCAATAAAATGGCCGAGTACCTAAAGGAGGAGCTGACAGGGTGGAAGGAGATAAGGGAAGTGGAAATGCAATGGGCTAAACTAAAGGTGGCAATAAAAGGGGCAACAGATAAATATGTAAGAAAAGTAAACAAAAACAAGAGGAGGAGAAAACCTATTTGGTCTTCCAAAGAATTGGCTGCTCAAATAAAGGCAAAACACGCAGCTTTCGCAAAATTCAAAAGCTTGCAAACAGAGGAACACAGAAATGAATACAGGATCAAACTCAAAGAGACAAAGAGAGAAATAAGGATAGCAAAATCAAAGGCAGAGGAAAAGATGGCTAAAGATGTGAAGCGGGGCGACAAAACTTTCTTCAGGTATATTGGGGAAAGGAAGAAGATCAGAGGTGGAATTGCAGGACTCAGAAGTGCTGGGAACGCACTCGTGGAAAGTGACACTGAAAAAGCGAAACTGCTAAACGAATACTTCTGCTCTGTTTTTTTACTAAGGAAAGTCCTGGAGAAGGACCACCTGTGACTCCCAAATATAAAACTGGGAATGAAGTAGATATCACACCATTCACAGAAGATGATGTGTTAGAACAACTTGCAAAACTGAAAGTGAACAAGACCATGGGACAGGATGAGATACATCCTAGAATACTGAAAGAGCTCCGAGAGGTTCTTGCAGGGCCGTTAAAGGGTGTTTTCAACAGATCCTTGGAAACAGGAGAGGTTCCTCAGGACTGGAGAATGGCTGAAGTCGTACCTCTACACAAAAGTGGTGACAGGGAAGAAGTGTCAAACTACAGGCCTATGAGTCTTACCTCAGTGGCGGGAAAAGTAATGGAGGCGCTCCTGAAAGAGCGAATTGTGAACTTTCTCAAAGCCAACAGGTTGCAAGATCCGAGGCAACATGGTTTTACCAAAGGACAATCTTGCCAAACAAATCTAATTGAGTTCTTTGACTGGGTGACCAGAGAACTAGATCAGGGGCATGCAATGGATGTCATCTACCTGGATTTCAGCAAAGCCTTTGATATTGTTCCTCATAGGAGGCTTATCAATAAACTCAGTAGCTTGGGGATAGATTCCAAGATGGTAAATTGGATCAGAAATTGGTTGACTGACAGACGACAGAAGCTGATGGCACAAGGAGCTCACTCGGATGAAAGGAAGGTGATTAGCGGGGTGCCCCCGGGGTCAGTCCTGGGCCCGGCACTGTTCAAGGTATTTGTGAGTGATATTGCTGAAGGACTGCATGGAAAAGTCTGTCTTTTTGCAGATGACTCAAAAATCTGCAACAGAGTGGACTCCCCCGAGGAGTGGTTAACCTGAGGAATGATCTACAAAAGCTGGAAGAATGGTCTAATGCTTGGCAATTAAGATTTAATGCGAAGAAGTGCAGAGTCATGCACTTGGGTAGCAGAAATCCAAGGGAAATATACACCCTTACTGGCATGAGGCCTTGGAAAGAAGGTGGGGAGTACCACTTCCTGGTTGAGGTGGAAAGGGGACATCACCTTTGGCAGAAACTGTGTGCGCGCGGAGCACCACTCTGATCTTGTAGACTAGAGCCTTCTGTAGGGGGGCTCTGCCATCACAGCCTGGAGCTCGCTGACTCTGCAAGCTGATGTAAATGCTACCAGGAAGGCAACCTTCCAAGATAGGCAGCCAGAGGCTCGAACTGAGGTTTGGTGAGCTGCAACACCACCACACAGATCCCACTCAGTTTCTGGGGGCAGACAGGGTGGGGGGGGTTTGGAAAGCATGAGGCACGGCAGGAATCAGGACACAAGGAGCTGAGCAGAGAGGGTTTTCCCTTACAAAATGGCGATGCGCTACAATGGTGCCCAGGTGTGCCCTGACCGAATTGGACTTCAGTCCCACCGGCGATAGGTGAACCAGGTACTGGAGTACCACTTGTACTTAGCAGAAAAACTGGTTCACCCACCTTTCCGCACACCGCACCAAGAATCCATGCCACTTGAAGACATATTAAAATATTAAAAAGATACAAATAATTCAGAACATAGCTGCCAGGATGATTATGAATATAAGCCCACTTGAACATGTTACACCAATTTTGGCTGAACTTCATTGGCTACCTATTTACTCCCGAATCAAATATAAAATTTTTGTCACTACATTTAAACTTATAAATAATCTTGCACCATCGGCACTCAATACACTGATTAATATAGACATCGATAAACGATCCCAAAGAAGCAGAAACTTAAATACCTTAACAATACCAAAAGATTTCACAAAAGCCAGAAAACAAACAAATAAGAGAGCTTTCTCACACTCTGCTCCAATTCTTTGGAACAATCTACCTGACAACATTCGCCTGCTATCTGATATAAAGGAATTTAGAAAAAAATTAAAAACTCACTTATTCATATTACACTACAATACACCCTCAGAACAGAATACTCAAATAGATACAGGCTAACATTTATACATTATTATTACATACTCTATTTTCAAAATAAATATCACTAATACACTATTAACCATACCACACTCTCATTCACATGATGATTATAGATTTAAACTAACAATGTATATATGTTCTAATATGTTATACCTTTAATGTTACAACATTCCTTGTAAATTATAATTATCTGTTCTATGTAAACTGACTTGGTATATTACATACCAATTAACCTACTGTTCCATGTAAACCGCACTTGATACTAGGGAAAGAGCGGTATATAAATAACTGTTAAATAAATAAATATAAGACATGCCATACTGGGTCAGACCGAGGTCCATCAAGCCCAGTATCCTGTTTCCAACAGTGGCCAATCTAGGTCATACGTACCTAGCAATATCCCCAAAAGACACAGGTTCCACAATGCTTGTACTGGGTCAAGCATGGATATCCTGGGTCCCTTTTTAATAGTGGTTTATGGACCTTTCCTCCAGGAACTTGTCCAAACCTTTTTTAAACCCAGCTATACTAACAGCCCTTACTACATCCTCCGGTAACAGATTCCAGAGTTTGATTACACGTTGAGTGAAAAAATATTTTCTCTTATTTGTCTTAAATAGTTTACCCTGTAGCTTCATTACATGTCCCCTAGTCTTTCTATATTCTGATAGCGTAAACAATTGATCCACGTTTATCCGTTCCACTCCATTCATTAATTTATAGACCTCTATCATATCTCCCCTCGGCCGTCTCTTTTCCAGGTTAAAGAGCCCTAACCTTTTTAGCCTCTCTTCATAGGAGTAGCCTTCCATCCCCTTCACCAATTTGGTGGCTCTTCTCTGTACTTTTTCTAATAACGCTATATCCTTTTTAAGATACGGTGACCAGAATTGCACACAATATTCAAGGTGCGGTCGTAACATGGAGCGATACAGAGGTATTATAATATCCTTTGTTTTATTCTCCATCCCTTTCCTTATGATACCTAGCATTCTATTTGCTTTCTTGGCCGCCGCTGCACACTGGGCGGAGGGTTTTAACATGTTATCCACGATGACTCCTAAATCTTTTTCCTGGGTGGTGGTTTCTAATGTGGAGCCTTGCATCGTGTAACTATAGTGCGGGTTGTTCTTTCCTAGGTGCATAACTTTGCACTTGTCCACATTAAAATTTCATCTGCCATTTGGATGCCCAGTCTTCCAATTTATCCAGATCCTCCTGCAGTTTTCCACAATCCTCTTGGGTTTTAACAACTTTAAACAGTTTTGTGTCATCTGCAAATTTGATAACCTCACTAGTTATTCCCTTTTCCAGGTCATTTATGAATATGTCAAAAAGTAACGGACCCAGTACAGATCCCTGGGGTACTCCACTATTCACCTTTTTCCATTGGGAATATTGGCCATTTAGCCCTACCCTCTGCTTTCTATCTTTTAACCAGTTCCCGATCCACAATAGTACACTGCCTCCTATCCCATGACTTTTTAGCTTTGCCAAAAGTCTCTGATGGGGGGACCTTGTCAAAAGCTTTCTGAAAGTCCAGATACACTATATCAACCAACTCACCTTTGTCTACCTGTTTATGCACACCTTCAAAAAAACATATCAGATTAGTAAGACAAGATCTTCCTTGTCTAAAGCCATGTTGGCTGTCTCCCATTAGGCCATGACTATCTACATGCTGTGTAATTTTGTTCTTTATGATGGTTTCTACCATTTTCCCTGTTACTGACGTCAGGCTCACCGGTCTGTAATTTCCCGGGACACCCCTGGAACCCTTTTTAAAAATTGATGTTACGTTGGCGACCCTCCAATCTTCAGGTATTACAGATGATTTTAATGAAAGTTCACAGATTACCAATAGCAGGTCTGCAATCTCATATTTCAGTTCTTTCAACACTCTGGGATGTATACCATCCGGTCCAGGTGATTTGCTACTATTCAGTTTATCAAATAGTTGTAATATATCTTCCCGGTTGTAGCGATATTTCTCTCAATTCCTCTGCAGTATCACCTTTAAATACCACTTCAGTCTTGGGTAACATCCCTACATCTTCCTCAGTAAAGACCGAAGCAAAGAATTCATTCAGTCTCTCTGCTATAGCCTTGTCTCCTCTTACTGCCCCTTTTACCCCTCTATCATCTAATGGTCCAATTGACTCTCTCACAGGCCTTTTGCTACGAACATACTTGAAAAAGTCTTTATTTCGTGTTTTTGCTTCCGTAGCAAGTTTCTTCTCAAATTCCGGCTTTGCCTGCCTTATCAATGCTTTGCATTTAACTTGCCAGTGCTTGTGCTGTTTTCATCATTTGGCTCTTTTTTCCATTTCCTGAAGGTTGCTTTTTTGGCAGCAACAGCCTCTCTGACCTCACCTTTAAACCATGCTGGCAGTTTTTTGGACTTTCTTCCACTTTTCTTAATGCGTGGAATACAGCTGGTCTGGGCTTCGAGGATAGTATTTTTAAATAACACCCAAGCTTGCTGTAAGTCTTTAACCTTTGGAACCGCTCCTTTCAGTTTTTCCTAACTATATTCCTCATTCTATCATAGTCTCCCTTTTGAAAGTTAAAAGGTAGTACTGTGGATTCCTTTACTATCTATCCTCCACTAATTAAATCAAACATGATCATACTATGATCACTATTGCCAAGTGGTCCCAACACCCTTATTTCTTGCACCAGATCTGGCGTTCCACTAAGGACTAGGTCCAGTATGGCTTCCCCTCTGGTCGGTTCATGAACCAGCTGCTCCAAGAAGCAGTCATTTATTTCATCTAGAAACTTTATCTCTTTAGCTTGTCCTGCCGTGACACTGGCCCAGTCGATACCGGGGTAATTGAAATCACCCATTATTACTACTCTGTTGTGACTTTTGTTAGCTTCCTTGATTTCTTTGAGCATTTCATCATCCATTTGTTCATTCTGGCCAGGCGGTCGATAGTATACTCCCACTGCCATCACCTTCCCCTTCATAAATGGAATTTCAATCCATAGAGATTCTACAGCAAATTTTGTTCCCTGCAAAACTTTAATCCTTTCTGACTCAATGCCCTCTCTAACATAGAGCGCAACCCCTCCACCAATTTGATCAGCTCTATCATTACGATATAGTTTGTATCCAGGTATCACAGTGTCCCACTGGTTATCCTCCTTCCACCATGTCTCTGAGAGTGCAATCATATCTAACCTCTCATTTAGTGCTATATATTCTAACTCTCCCATCTTATTGTTTAGACTTCTAGCATTGGCATACAAGCATTTTAGAGACTGTATTTTATTAATATTAATCTGGCTATTGGTAGGCATGGGTAATTTGGAATCTTTATGCTCTGTCTGCTCCTTACTCAAGGGCATTTGGGCTACTATACTCCCTTTTGGAACCTCACTGCTTTTGGTAGTATCCTTCAAGGATACCTTCGTCCGAACCATGCGCTCCTGGGTGACTGTCGGCTTTCCCCTATTTTCTAGTTTAAAAGCTTCTCTATCTCTTTTTTAAAGGTTAATGCCAGCAGTCTGGTCCCATCCTGATTAAGGTGAAGCCCATCCCTTCGGAAGAACCCCCCCTTTCCCCAGAAAGTTCCTAACAAATCCAAAACCCTCATCCTTGCACCATTGTCTCATCCACGCATTGAGACTCCGGAGCTCTGCCTGTCTTTTGGGTCCTGCACGTGGAACAGGAAGCATTTCGGAGAATGCTATCCTGGAAGTTCTGGATTTCAACTTCCTACCTAAAAGCTTAAATTTAGCCTCCAGAACTTCCCTACCACATTTTCCTATGTCATTGGTACCAACATGTAAAAAGACAGCAGACTCCTCCCCAGCACTATCTATGATCCTATCTAGGCGGTGCGTGAGGTCTGCCACCTTCGCACCAGGCAGGCATGTTACCAGGCGATCCTCACGTCCATCAGCCACCCAGCTATCTACATTCCTAATGATTGAATCACCAACTATAACAGCTGTCCTGACCCTCCCCTCATGGGGACATGGCCCTGGAGAAACGTCCTCGGTGCGAGAGGGTTTTACATCACCTGGAGGACAGGTCCTAGTTACAGGATCACTTCCTGCCACACCAGGGTGATGCTCTCCTGTCATGTGACCTCTCTCCTCCATGGCAACAGGGATGCTGCCAGACTGGAGGTGGGACTTCAGGACTATATCCCTGTAGGTCTCGTCCATGTACTTCTCTGTCTTTCTTATGTCTTCCAGGTCTGCTACTCTAGCCTCTAGAGAACGGACTCGTTCCCTGAGAGAAAAGAGCTCCTTGCACTTAGTGCATATGTAAGACCTCTCACCAACTGGGAGAAAATCATACATGTGACACTCAATGCAAAAGACCCGGAGAACCCCCATCTCGTTGCTGGACTTCTGTCTGCATCTTAGTTTAAAGCTTGTGTTTAGGTCTTTTAAATTCTGTATATAATAATAAGGATTGGTGTAGATGCTTATACTAATAAAAGTGTATCTAATACCCCTAATACACCCTGTGTACCTGAAGCTTAATTAATTAATTTCAGGTCCTCCGTGTATGACTGATTTGGATAAAGAGCTGCACCTGAGAGCAGCCCCTTTCCTCTAAGATGTGCAAGTACCTATAAAACTACAATTACCCCAGGGGTGGGTGGGTGCTGGGGAGGGAGGGAGGGAGATAAGTCCTATTAAAGAAGGCAGTTACAAGGTACCCTGTCCTGAACCCTCAGCAGGGGGGAGGGGGGTACCACACAAAGCCCAGTTAGTTGAGAGAGGCAAGGTAAGTACAGCTGAGAAGGCTGAACTAGCACACCACTAAGACAAACAATAAATAATTAAATAAACAGACAGTTAGACAGTTATGCCCTTCTACTGGAGGCCTTACGAGAGGCTAGAAGGATTTCTTCCATCTCCCGTGGGAGGTTGCTAATGCTAACCTTTCATCAGCCAAGCCACAAGTGAGAGACCCCAGATTGGGGTGTAGGAGAGAGCCCTGTGCCTGAGAGAGCAGACCTGGACATCAGCCCAGGGGAATCGTGATACCGCCGATAGGGAGAGGAGCAGTGGGAACCAGGGCTGCCAGAGCTACTGAGGACCTATCAGCATCAGCAATGCTCTGTCACACTGGCTACAAATGGTGTCGGTGGGAAAGTGTACATGAGGCTTTCTGTCCACGGGATGAGGAGTGCATCCGCTGCCACCCAGGATGGGTGCAGTTGGCACAAGCAGAATCAGGGTGCAACTGTGTGTTGTCCAGACTGGCGAACATATCCATTGAGGGGACACCCCAGAGATGAAACTGCCATGCGGCTACTACTGGATTCAGGCTCCACTCATGCGGCTGGAGGACCCTGCTCAATTTGTCTGCCAGGGCATTATCCTAGCCCGGGAGGTACACCGCTCTTAGGAGCATTCCTCTACATGTAGCATAGGCGCAGAGGGCTACTGCCTCCTGGCAGAGAGGGTATGACCCTTTTCCCCCCTGTTTGTTCACATAGTACATTGAGACCTGATTTGTCAATCTAGATCAGCAAAGAGTGGTGTTGGAGGTGGTGGCAGAAGGCTCGGAGGCTAGGTATATTGTCCAGAGTTCTAGCAGTTGATTTGCAACCAGGTTTCATCCCAGGACCAGCAGCCTTGCGTCTGGAGGCTCCTGCAAAGTGTTCCCCATCCCATTAGTGAGGCGTCTATGGTGAGGACCTTCTGGGGATTCGGTGCCTGGAAGGGCATCTCGGCCTGAAGGTGGCGTGGCTTCTCTCACCATCCGAGGGAGTATGCCAGCTGACTGGTCACTTTCACTCTGTCCCTGAGCCTGTCTGTGGCTTGAGTCCACTTCAAGAGCAGAGGCGCCACTGGGCTGCCCTCATGTACAGACAGGCATATGAGGTCAAGTGGACCGTGGAGCCCATGTGTCCCAACAGGTGGAGTAGGAGCCAGGCAGTAGTGTCCAGCATCAGTGTACCTCTGCGGCTAACTCCCTAAGGCAGTCTGACCTCTCCTGGGGGAGGAAGGCTTTTGCCTGGAGGGTATCTAGTTGTGCCCCTATGAACTCTAGGCACTGGCCCAGAGTGAGGTGGGACTAGGGGTAGTTTATGATGAACACCAGGTGCTGCAGGGTGTTGATGGTGTGCCCGGTGGCACAATGGGCCTCTGCAGCTTTATCGTCCTTTATGAGCCAGTCATCCAGATAGGGGAAGACGAAGACCCCTTGGAGCCGGCGGTGGGCTACGACCATGCAAGGCACTTTGTGAAGACCCTTGCTGATGAGGCCAGACCGAAGGGCAGTGCCCTGTATCGGTAGTGCTGTCCTCCCACCACGAACCGGATGTATTTTCTGTGGATGGGATGAATTAGGATGCGAGTGTAGACATCCTTCAGGTCTAAGGAGCACAGCCAGTCTCCCTGCAGTAGTGTCCCAAGGAAAAGCATCTTGAACCTCCCCCTGACCAGAAACCTGTTGAGTTCTCGCAGGTCCAGGATGGGCCTGAGGCCCCCCTGTCCTCTCTGGCACAAGGAAATAACTGGAATAGAAGCCTGTGCCCCAGAGATGTTTCAGCACTGGCTCGACAGCTTTGTCATTGATTATGCTTGCTAGCTTGGTGATGGAGCAGGGTCTGGTGAAGGAGAGGCCTGGTGGGCTCCCCTGGGAAGTACGAGGGTGGTGCCCATTGTAGGTGGAGGAGGTAGCCCTCCTTGACCACCTGTAACACCCAGGTATCAGTGGTGATTGCTGTCCACCTGTGGGCAAACATGGTTAGACGCCCCCCTGTGGACAGCAGAGGACCCACTGGGGGTAGGGAGGTTGTGCCCAGGTAGTCAAAAGCTCCCCCCAAGGCTGAGTCGTGACTGGTGCCTGGGACTTCGGGGCTTTTTGTTTTCTGGTACCATGTCCCTGGCCTTTTTGTTGTTGGTCCTGTTGAGGGGCAGAGAAGGCCTGGAAGTGCAGAGTACCACTAAAGCCTCCTTTCTTTCTTGGGAAGAAGGGCTTTTTCACCCGGGTTTTCTTCTGGGGGTGCACCGAGGTCTTTTTTTGAGAGCCTGCTCTCGTCATGTACTCTGTCTCTATCTCCGCTGCCTTATCAGCCATGGGCTTCCCAAATAGATGTCCCCTGCATAGAAGAAAACCTATCAGTTTGTCCTGCAGCATCAGTCTAGGCTGGATGACTGCAGCCATGCCTGGTGTTATGCCCTGATGCCTGTGGCAGCCACCCTGGCTGATGACTCGAAACCATCATAGGCTGCCTGGGACAAAAACGTCATTCTTTTACTGCCGAGGTCAGGATCCTGAACCTCTGTATGAGGTTCCCCCTCGAGGCCTGCAGAGAATCCATCAAGCTCCTTCGACGGTTCCTTTAGGTACATGCCGATGTAGAGCTGGTAGGACTGGATTTGGTACATTAACATCGGCCCTCAAAGGCCTTCTGGCCAAGGGCATCAAGAGTTCGGGCCTCTCTGCCAGGTGGCACCAGCAAATGGATTTTTTGGCACTTAAGCCAGCGCATTGTCGGCTCTACGACCATGGAGTTGTGGGGAAGCTGGATCTTTTGGAACCAAGGGTGTCAGCGTACATGGTACATGGTATTCAGGTGCCTGCTAACAATTGGTACCAACGCCATTGTTTCCCATATTTGGAGGCATCGTCGGTTGAGGATCGAGGGCACTGGGACGGTAAAGGTCTTCTTTAGGGGTGCCTCGTATTGGAGTATCTCCAATTCCTCGGTGCATGGGTCCCTCCTTGGCCTTTGTCTTGATGGCAAGGGCCTTGGCCATATCCCACACAAAATCAAGCAACACAACATCCTCGGGCAGAGAGCAGCATCGGGTTGCCGGGGGAGACAGATGCGAGGGCACATCACTGTGCCATCTTGTGTCTGGGGACTCCTCATCCTTGGTCTTCCATTCGGACTCAAAGTCCGAGTAAGAGTCCAACGCCATGCAACCACCTCATAGCGGTCAGTGACCTCTGGAGGATCGTCAGTCAGAGCTGCAGACACTTGCCAGGGAGGACCGATGTCCCGAGGAACATCGTCCAGGGCCGGGGGCTCTCTCGAGGCAGATTGTGCTCGAGGACATGCTCGACATCTGGGAAAGCCTTCAATGTCGAGGGTCCTGTCATCGGGGCAGATGAACTGGACGAGCCAGACATGAAGGCCCACTGCATGGCCACTAGGGCAAATATACTGCTCTCTAGGGTTGCCATTCTGGTCTCCACACCAGTTGGCTCCACAGCCTTCAATGCGGAAACCGAGAGTTTCAGACCCAGAATCGGTACTGTTGATGAGGATGGCCTAGAAGGCCCGAGGCCGGTCAGCAGGTGCCAATGACTCCTTACGGGACAGCTTAGCAGGCCGCTCCAGCCCCAACTCCTGACTCACACCTGGACTGCGGGTCCTGGGTTGGGAATTCCTCTTTTTTTCTCCCGCCTCTGAGGCAGTCTTTGAGGATTTCTTCTTCTTGTACTCCACCTGCGGTGATTTCTGCTCTGGCTTTGCGGGACAGTGAGGTATCGGAGGGGGCTCTAGAGAGTGGTGTGTCACCAGAGACTCCGGCGCGGAGTCGGATTTCTGAAAGAAACGTATCTGCTGATGATGATGGCTCTTCAAGGCCTTCGAGATCATTGGAAAAGGGGGGTCCCTGCCTACCGGCAGGGATCAGAGGCCTTCAGTTGAAAAAAGGACGCACCACGATGAAAAAATGAAGAAACTAATAGACAAACCAAAGTAGTGACACCAAAGCAAGCTGGCTCGGGGGCAGGAAGGAACCAGTATGCAAACTGGAGAAAACTCAATAATAAAAATCTGTCTTTTTCCAGGGAAAAATGGACAAAGAATGATTGGCTCTGCAGAAAAAAGGAGACCGAGGCAAGCTGGCACCCTTGGGTGGGAAGCAAACCACCCATGCATGGTGCATCTTCCAAAGGCTTTCTCTGGAAGCTGGAGAGATGCCACCATGGGGCTCCATCGGTGCAGACGTCACCCATGTGAGGACTGACTTTGTTTGTTCCCAGAGAAAGGACCTTGCCATAGGAGTCCCCTCTTTGGAGATAGCCATAGAAAGGACCCTGTTACTAGGTTCAAGAAATCCATGTACCATGGTCTCTGTGGAAAGTATGGCCCGCCTGGATGAAACCAAATGCTGTGCAGAAGTCTGCTCACAAGAGATCACGGGGGAAAGACATACAGAAGCCCCTCCTAATGCTATGCATGCAAAGGGCATCCAAGCCTGCCACTCATGGATCTTTCCTGCAGCTGAAGAAGCTCTTCACCTTAGCATTGCTCCTGGGTAGCCATCAGATTCAACACCTGCAGGCCCCACCTCTGCATGTTGAGGCCAAATGAGTTAGGGTTTAGCTCCTACTCACCAGGATCCACTGTGCTCTGGGCTCATAAAGCTGGCTTGCTCAGTGTCAACTCCTGCAATGTGTGCCGCTGACAGATTAATCTCTGCTCAGTGACTGAGTTCCGCAACCTCTGAAGCTACTGCTGCACTGCAAGTGCCACCTTGTTGACTTATACCACTTCTGTGGTATTGTGTGGGAATACTGACTGCCTTGCCCTCCAAAAGAATCTAGAACTTCACCCAATCCAAAACATCCAGAGGCATTGCTTTCAGAGGGTGAGTATGCAGCCACCAGACTAGCTCTCCCTTGATCTTCCAGGCAAGAGGGACATGCTGATAGAATGGGGGCAGGGAAACCAGAGAGTCAGAAGTGTCTGCAGGGGGACATATACCCTCTAACCCAAGGCACCAGCTCCAAAGTCAAAGCTCTCGATCACACGAGTTGCAGGTAGTCCCACTCCCTGGGATTAGCTTAAGAGCAACAACCTGCCCCCCCCCTCCCCCCTCACGAGCTGCAACTGGAGTTTTATCAATCTCTCCGGGGTGAGAAACATGCCCACAAGTGTGTCAAAGTGGGCACCCACATCTCCAGGTCTTGAGAAGATCTTAAGCTACCCTCAGGGTAGTTCATCACCCAAACCATCTTTTCCCAGCAATAGATCACCTTGGACATGTCTACCACTGACTTTTCCAAGGAGTCAGACTGAATCAGCCAGTCATCTATGTAGAGGTGAGCCTGGATCCCTGCTTGCAGAGTAAGGCACCAGGATCACAAAGACTTTCAAGAAGGTGAGAGGGGTCACAGCAAGCACAAAGGACAGGGCCCAAAGCTGGATATGCTGCTTGTCCGATGGGTAAGTGGTGGATTTCCCTGGACCTCTTTAATAATTGTTTGTGAATTTTTCAAAATAACAATTAACAAGACAAGAATAAATGTTTATGGAGAGAACAAGAAAGGACGAGTTAGGAACAAAAAGCAATAGTGAAGAAATGGGATTTCAATTTGGATTTGAAGATGGCCAGGGAGGAGGCTTGGCGGACAAAGACAGGTAGAGAATTCCAGGAAAAGGGTGCAGCCAGTTGAAACGAACGAAGTCTAGAATTAGCAGTACGAGTAAAAGGCATAGATAAACAAAGACAATTAGATGAGCGGAGTAGGCGAGAGGGGGTGTAGGTAGAGATGAGGGATGAAAGGTAATGTGGGGCAGAAGAATGAATACATCTGGTCTGGACTTCCAAGATAGTATTTTTAAACAATTTCAATGCTTGAGGTAAATCTTTAACTTTTGCAGCTGCTGCTTTTAGTTTTTTTCTTAATTAATTTTCCTCATTTTATCATAGTCTGCCTTTTGAAAGTTAAAAAGTAGTACTATGGATTTCCTTGCAGTCTTTCTTCCATTAATTAAATCAAATGCGATCATGCTATGATCACTATTGCCTAGTGGCCCCAAAACCCTTATCTACACTAAGGACTAAGTCCAAAATAGCTTCCCCTCTTGTCGGTTCATGAACCAGCTGCTCCAAGAAGCAGTTATTTATTTCATCTAGAAACTTTCTCTCTCTAGCATGTCTTGCTGTGACATTGACCAAGTCGATACCAAGGTAATTGAAATCTTCCATTATTACTGTGTTGTAACTTATTTTCTTTCAGCATCCATCTGTTCATTCTGGACAGGTGGTAGGTAATAACACCCCCACTGCCATTGCCTTCCGCTTTTTACATGGAATTTCTATCCATAGAGATTCTAGTGTATTTTGTTTCCTGCAAAACTTTAATCCTATGTGACTCAATGCCTCTCTAACAGAGCGCAACCCCTCCACCAATTTGATCTACCCTTATCATTGCAATATAGTTTGTACCCAGGTATCAGTGTCCCATTGGTTGTCCTCCTTCCACCATGTCTCAGATGCCAATCATATCTAAACTTTCATTTAGTGCTCTATATTCTAGCTTTCCCATTTTATTTTTTTAGACTTCTATCATTTGCATACAGGCATATTAGAGGTTGCATTGCATTCATATTAATCTAGTTATCAGTTGATAGATATAATTCAGACTCTTTCGGCTCTGTACTGAAAGACATCTGGGTTAATTTTATCTTTATTGGAACCTCTGTCGGGATGCCCTAACTTCCCTGTTTTGCTAGCATCCTTCATGGATACAGCCTTCTGAACCATATGCTCCTGGGCGACTATCAGCTTTCCCCTACTATTTAGTTTAAAAGCTGCTCTCTCTCCTTTTTAAAGGTTAATGCCAGCAGCCTCGTTCCATCCCTTCAGAGAAGCCTCTCCCTCCTCCAGAATGATGCCCAGTTCCTAACAAATCCAAAACCCTCTTCTTTACACCATCATCTCATCCACATATTCAGACTATGCCTGCCTTTTGGGTCTTATGTGCGTCTTGTACTGCGCCTAATAAGGTGCCTTATAACGTGCCTTGTACTGTGCCTCATAGGGTGCCTTATAACGTGCCTTATAACGCGCCTTATCTGACACAGCTTTAATGATGCCCCGCCCACTCCTTTAATGGGCATCTGTATCATCAACGCAGATCCTAACGCGAATGACATTACCGCAGTTTAGTAAACATACCCCATAGTCTGCAAAACTGAACACAATACTCCAAGTGAGGCCTCACCAATGACTTGTACAGGGGCATTAATACCTCTTCTTTTCTGCTGGTTATTCCTCTCTATATACAGCCCAACATCCTTCTGGCTTTGGCTACCACCTTGTCACATTGTTTTGGCACCTTAAGATCCTCAGACACTAGCACTCCGAGGTCCCTCTTCTGGTCCATGCACACTAACCTCTCACCCTCTATTGCAAACAATTCCTTTGGATTTCTGCATCCCAAGTGCACGATTCTGCACTTCTTCACATTAAATCTTAACTGCCAAACATTAGACCCTTCTTCCAGTGTTTGTAGATCTTTCCTCATGTTGTCTACTCCCTCAGAATGTCCACTCTGTTTCAAATTTCCATGTCATTTATATAACAGTTAGGTCCCTCAAGTCTCTTCTCAAATATCTTGTAGTGCAGACCCCACACCATTTGGTCGCTATCCTCTGGACTGCTTCTACACAGTATTTCCAGGTGAGGTCTGATCAACGATCTGTACAGAGCCATTATTACCTCTATTGGTCTTCTGGCTTTTCCTCTCTCTAGCATTCCTCTGGCTTTAACCACTGCCTTATCACATTGTTTCATTATCTTAAAATTCAACACTATCACACCCCAGGGTCTCTCTCCCCTGGTCTATGCACATCAGCTTTACCCCGTCATCACAGCCCAAATGCATTGCTCTGCATTTCTTCATATTAAAGCTTAACTGCCAAATATTCAACCAATCTTTCGATTTTTGTAAATTAATTTGCCTGTGGATTACTCCCTTAAGGGTGTTCACTCCATTAAAGATATTTGTGTTGTTCACAAAATGGCAGACTTTTCCTTCTATCCCTGTGGCAATCTTGCTCATAACGATACTGAGCAGTATCAGCCATAGGACTGATCCCCAAGGCATTCTACTACTCACCTTTCTCTCATTTGAATGAATTCCATTTGCCACTACTGTGTCATTTGTTAATCAATTTCCAACTTTGGGACATAACCAAGCTGCTCAGTTTATTCACAGAGCTATAATGGTGAACAGTATCAAAGACTTTGCTAAAGTCTATGTGCTTGGAAGGACAAGACACGGAAGTACCAGAAACACATACCAGTACAGAGTCATTGCTAACATTAAAATAATCCAGATGCTTCAAATCCTAACTACATAAGCAATTAAGCTGAATGACATGCATTCAAGTCTTCAAGCTATTGAAGCATATGCTAGTTATGCCCCAAGGAATTATGTGCCCAAAATTTTAAAATTACCCAAAAGTAAATATTTAATCTATTGTATGAAAAATGAACTGTATAGAACTTACTTACAAATTTTATTTATTTATTTTATTTACATTCTCTTATATACCGCGCTATTCTGCATCAGTGCGGTTTACATTGAACAAACTGAAATTACATTGAACAGGGCATTATAACTTGGAGATAACTATTTTACAGGGAACATGGGCTATGGAGGGTTAAGTGGCTTGCCCAAGACCACAAGGAGCACCTGTGGGACTAGAAACCCCAGTCCTTCCGGCCCAAGGTTGCTATCCTCTAGTGGGATTTGAACCCCCGACCTTCCGGCCTGAAGTACCTTGCCCCAACCACTAGGCCACTCCTCCACTCCAAATAGATGCAGATGAGTCTTGTGACTATGTGTGTATTTATACATGACTGAAGATGATGTGGTGTGTACTACTTTGCAGCCAGTGTCTCTGTCCCTCATATAATGCCCATCCTCATTCCACTTCTTTCCACTTCTACCACCCTAAGACCTTGGATCTCCTACTGCCCTTTCAGGTAATCCCCCCCCCCCCCCCCACACACACACCTCCTCCATCAGGCCTCTCCCTTCTCCCCCCCCCCCCTTCCCTAACAAGTTCTTCCATTCTTGCCCCCTTCCCATTATATATCCCCTTCCCATTATATACCCCCTCCCCCTCTTTCACCATCAAGCACCTCTGGCTTTTCAAAACCCCTCCACCATCAGGAGCAATCACACACACTCCTTCCCCATGACCAGGCCATTTCCTCCATCCTATTAAATAATGCACCCATACTTCTGCAGCCCAGATGCTTTCATTTAACTGCTCCACAGAGCAATTTTCAGGGAGCCCCAGATGTTGTTGTTTTCCTGTGTTAGACTGGTCTCCAACCAGGCCCCAAAATTTGTCCACAGCAGCAGGCCCAGCGTTGCATGCTGATCTCTCAGGAGCATATGGCAAGCTAACTGGCTCTGGTGAGTGCCAGTCAAGCCTACCTGCTCATGCTGTACTCTTCCTAGACCTTCATGTCATTTTAGACAGGCTTCCTTCTGTCAAGTCCTGATACCAGATACCATTTTATGCAATTGTGTGTGCACTAATTATGCACAGAATTATGCATACACAATCGCATAATTCCCTGGGGTACATATAGTTGAACATAAAGGGAGTACTTTTATAAAGGATTTATAACATGTATATACCAGTATTGATATGTGCGTAAATAAAGTCCTCTTATAAAATTACCCCATGCATAAAAGTATGCATAGTGCAATTAGGAGGGTGCTTGCACACAACTGTAAAGTAGTATGTTCAGGGAAAGACTGAGCAGAACATGGGTGCAGTCACAATGTATGCATATACTTCATAAAATATGCACAATTGCATTTGCATATATTTACATAATCTTCCAAACAGATAGCTCTTGAAAGTAGTAGCTGAAAAGGTGAAAAAAGGGTGTCCTTCATAAAATACAAGAAATCACAGAATGAGGAAGACAGGCATCAATATTTGGAAAAGTTAAGAGAAGCTAAGAAAGTAATCAGGAAAGAGAAAAGATAGAATAGCCAACACTATAAAATGGGGAGAGAAAACATTTTTCAGATATGCTAGTGAAAGGAGGGAGTGCAAAAATGGATATTGTCAGTCTGTAGGGAAAGAATTTGTACTAGTTGATGAGAATAAAGCTGAATTACTTAACACATATTTCTGCTCTGTGTTCACAGATGATGGGCCAGGAACAAACGCAAACAGAAGTGAGGTGGATCCTGAATGATTTTCAGAAGACTATGTGTTCACAAGGAGCTAGCTAAACTAAAAGTAGACAAAGCAATAGGGCCAGATGAGATACATCAGAGAGCACTGAAGGAACACATAGGGAAGTTCTAGTGGCTCCACTGTCTAACCTTTTAAATGCTCCTTTAGGGTATGGCATGGTCCCAGAAGACTGAAAAAGGGCACATGTGGTCCCTTTACACAAAAGCAGAAGGATGAAGTTGGAACAGGCCAGTTAGTCTGAGCTCTATGATGCGTAAACTAATGGAAATGCTGCTAAAACAGAGGATTGTGAAGTTTCTGGAATCCAAGGAAGTATGGTTTTACAAGAAGCAGGTCTTGTCAGACAAATGTCATTAATTTCTTTGACTGGTTGATCCAAGTTGGACAGAGGAGCTACTTAGATTTCAGTAAAGCCTCCAACACTGTTCCGCACAGGCAACCTATAAATAAATTGAGTGCCCTAGGAATGGACCCTAAAAGTAAGAAACTGGGTTAGAAATTGGTTGAGCGAGCCTCTGCTTCGCAAAACGACAGAAGCCCTCTGGGGACACTGAGCACCTACGGGCTCCACATGTCAAACATGTGGTTTTAGAAGGCAAAACTGAGAACCTAACCACCCCCCTTCCCTTCCCGTGTCAATTTTTTTTTTTTTTTTTAAACTAAGTGCCAAACTTGTAAAGGGAGCTGCTCCAGTTCCCAGCCAGCTAAAAATAACAAAATGCAAAGGCAGAGAAGCAACCCGAGCGTTCCAAGAACCCCCCTGGAGCTTCCCCTGCTTACTGGCACTGTGCCTTTCTCGTGCAGTGCCAACAGTCTAACATGCTTCACAGAGCTCCAAATTGCCCTGCTGTGCCCAAACAAGATACGGCTCCCGAAATAAAAAACAAAAACAAAAAAAACCCCACATCACCGCCAAAGACCTCCTCTGAGGCCCCCCTCCCAGGGGTGGCAAAAACTGCTGAAAACACTGTCCGTCTGCTCAGCCTTCTGCAGTAGTGGGCCTTTGAGGGTAGAAATGCACCAGTCCCCCTTCAATCCATGGCTCCTCACCCAACAGGGATCTGAAGCTGCTGTAAGCACCGGGTCCATACAAGGAACCACGTTCAGTCACGAGGGCCCCCCGCCTCAATTTAGATTTTTGTTTTGTACATTTTATTGCCTGCAAACACTGTCTCGTCAAACTAGGAAAGATTCCTTCCCTCAGAGGATACTCTTCCCCCCACCCCCCAATTTAAAAAATTAATTTTAAAACCTCCTTTCTCAGTTATCCCTAAAGCGATTCCAAACTATGAAATCATGCCTCTCCAGCTGCTTGGAGACTGAGATACTGGGAATTAGTAGGTGGTGCCAGTTCCCTATATCTCCTGATGTCACAGCTTTGACATGCTCAGTCTCCAAGCTGCTAGTGAGGAGTGACGATCCACAAATTAGGATTGGACTGGAGGGACGATAAGGAATAGGATAAAGGTGAAAGAAAGACTCAGGAGTACTTTGCAGAAATATTTCCTCACAGAAAGAGTGGCAGATGCATGGAAAAGTCTCCCAGTGGAAGTAGTAGCGACAAAGACCATATCTGAATTAAAGAAAGCATAGGACAAACAGAGAAGATCGCTAATGGAACAAAAAGGGACTGCAGAGCTTAGTATTTGGTATGGAAGAGGAGACTGAATAGGCCAAATAGTCTTTATCTGCTGTCATATTTCAATGTAGATGTACACCAGGCCTTGAAAAAATTTTGTGCGAATTTAGGAGCCAGTCCAAAATCTTAGGAGCTAGTCCATGTGACCTCCTTGTGCCCCTCTACTACATTCCAGTTGTGTCTCGCGCTGGTCTCATGTGACCAGTGCCAGAGTTCCTACACCACACGTCATCTTTAGACAATAGTAATAACTTCAGATAGCAAGTATCTATGTGGGTGAATGGTGCAAAAGGTGGTGTGCCTGTCTGTGTGTGGGATGTGGCAGTGGGTGGGATTCAGGGCTGCGGTGTGTGAGTGCTGCAGAACTGGGGAGCCTGTGCGCGCAATATGCAGAAGTGGGGCGCATATGTGTGGTGCAGAGGTGAGATGCCTACATGTGTGCATGTGTCTGTAGCATAGAGTTTGGATGCCTGTGTGTGTGTCAGTGTGTGGTTTGGGGTGCTTGTGTATCTCTTTAACATCCAACACCTTGCACCTCTTCCTTCCCTCTCAAATTCTCCCCACTCTATTCCCCTTGCAGACTCTCACCCCTTCTCCCCTCACCTCCAGAACTCCTATCCCTTTGCCCTATATTCTCCCATCGTCTTTCCTTTGTCTTTTTTTGTTTTTGTTACTGACTCTTATGTTTTTGCAGTTTTACTCACCCCTACTCACATCTAACTTTTTTTTTAATTGCCGCCCCCATCAGCTCTCTTCTTCTGCCTTCCAGGCCACTATCCTGGCTTTCCCCACCTGTATTGCCCATGGGATCTGATCTCCCGTGAGCAGAAAAGAAGTGAATGGCTGAAATGGTGGCCCTGATGTAAACTGTCTGCCCACAGGCAGACAGCTTGCACTGGGGACAATCCCCTTCTCTTCTGCCTGCAGGAGATGAGATCCCCACAGGCAGAAGGGGATGGCTGTGATTGCGGCCCCGATGTAAAGCTGTCTGCCTGTAGGAAATCAGATCCCTACAGGCAGACAGAGTACATCGGGGCCACGATCACAGCCATCCCCTTATTTTCTAGCCCCGGGATTCAATCTCTCTCGGGCAGACAGAAGGGTTCTTTTCCCGCAATCATAATTGTTTTTTTTGGGGGGGGGAGGGAGGGGGGAGGGGGGAGTGGTGATGTGACAAGTAAATCTCTGGTGCCAGATGCAAATTTCTGGTCACCATAGTGACTTGGTGCTGGGAATTTGTCGAGCCCTGATGTATACAGCTGCATCTATCCACAGTCTCTGCAGTTTGTGCTAGTAATTCATAGAGACACAATCTCAACATAGGCATCTGACTGCCCTCTCCTACTAGATGACTTTTTATAAAATTACCCTTAGAATGCCAAAATACATCTTGGTATCAAAAACAAAAAATGTATACAAGTGGATCCATCAAAAACCAACCAGTTAGAAACGTAGAAAAATGACGACAGAAAAAGACCACATGGCCTATCTAGTCTATCCTTCCATATCAACAACTACAACAGTCCCCCTTTTTTTTTTGCCTGGAATGGATTCATATGAGGTAAATGTACTACTACTACTTTTGTGTAGCACTGCAAGGAAAGCACAGTTACTTACCTGTAACAGGTGATCTCAGGGAACAGCAGGAATTAGTCTTCACATGTGGGTACGTCGGCGCCGACGGAGCCCGCACGGGAATGCTCCCCAGCATCCAATCAGAAAGCCTTTGGGAGCATCCCTCGCGCCTGCACAGTGACCCCCCACCCCTCCCACTGCCTCTCCCCAGTTGAGTTTCATAGCTGAGACAGAAGGAGAGGAAGAGGAAAGGAAATAGATAGATACAACTCCTAGGGGAGGTGGGAGGGTTGTGAAGACTAATTCCTGCTGTTCCCTGAGATCACCTGTTACGGGTAAGTAACTGTGCTATCTCCAGGAACAAGCAGGAATGAGTCTTCACATGTGGGGACTCCCTAGCTGAGAGTGCCAGGGGAGATCCCATAAAATGCGTATCCCTGGACAGGACGGCATTTTCCCAACCTGGATCCCCGGCATCCCCTGAGGGATGGGGGGTAGGAGTTGAAAGAGAAGAGTTGCAGAGGAACAGCAAAAACTAAAGACTACAGGGGAGATGAGTCTTTAGAATGCATGTCAAGTATCATTAAAGTATTTAATGAACTAGTACCATATAGAGCTTACCTACTGGATTGTAGGAAGTAGAACTGTGATGGAAGGTACTGTAGACGCAGTAGCGGAATCTTCAAGGGAACTTCACAGCAGTGAGGATGAAGTTCCAAATCTGGAATGGGCAGGTGACCCAGGTGTCAACTGGTACAGGAGAAGAACGGCAGGTCTTCAATGGAAAGCTTTATGTGAAAAAGCTGAGAACTCTTTTAGGTACAGAGTCATTAACATTGAGGACTAAAAGAAGAAGACTGACCGATCTGGAAATTAGCCCAGTCCGGAAGGGAAGAGGGTATGGAAAAAAAAAACCAAAAAATCCTTTTCCCAGGGAGAACAGAAGTGTATTCCGGAATACTGAAGATGTACACTGTCTTTCCTAGCTGGTAAGAGATAGGAAGACATTGAAGTTTGATACCTCATAGATAAGGAGGTGTATAACAAAAATAGAAGCTGTTGACGTCACAGCAGTAATTGTGAGTATAACCGGTCCCAGTTACCGAGCCGTATGATAATAGGCAAGCGGACTGTCTGGACCCCTTAAGAAAGTAAAAAACTTTAGTACCGACAGTTAGGGAGATAGTAGGTAATACACAGGGTGCTATGAACATCTCCCAATATGCGCATACCTATATAGATATATATATATATGTATATATGGAACTACATACATATCTATACGGATGTGAATATATATGTCTAGACAAGTGTGACATATATATCTATATATAGAATGTGGATACATATATATATATAGATATAGATGGGCATGGCTTATGCCCACCCAGGGTACAAAAACATGTATGCATAGGACACATACATACATGAAAATAATACTAAGAATCCATGCCTGAAACTGGGCCACAGAAGAAACATCCACATGGGGAATGTGATGTGAAAAGATTCATCTAATAGAGAATCTATTTCTGTGGTGCAGGAATGCAGATCAGTGGAATTAGCAGTATGGTTGCGTGAAGAACAGAGGACAATATCAGTCTGGTAAGAGCACGTCAGGAGTACTTTAGGCTTCTGATGTGTCCCAAGGACAAGAAAACGCATAGACCAAGATACCAGGATGACCCAGCCAAGGGACTCAGGGGTATCAGGTACAGTAAAAAAGTATGCGTTGTCCAAGTGGAGCAGAAAACCTAATGCCAAGCTGTAAGGAAAAAAGGGGTAGATTCCTGCCAGATTGGGAGCTCCTTGGACATTCACGCAGAAAAAAACCTTGTCTTCTGTATCACAATGGGAGACAAGAGGGTATAATTATCTAGATAGCCATGGAATGACTATATAAGCTTCTTCTATTATAAGGAAGACCCTCAGAGACAAAGTCCAATGCTCTATGGCAAGGGCCCATAGTGGGAAGCTTCTCTGACGATTGCAGAGAGCATTGTGCAGGAGATAAAACTGACAGAAGTCAGGCATGTTGCCACATCCTAGATGAGGATATGGCTAGGAGAAGATAACCTGCAGTGAGCTTGCAGAAGCATGAAAGTACTCACTGGAACTCCTGCACGCACAGCAACTGAACAAAATAGCAGAGGGGATTCTCCTGTATGAAAACAGGGAGAAGACAGACCAAGGAGCGGAGATATTCCGGCCCTGTCTGAAGAGTTGTCCAGAACATGCGTTGAAGGATAACAGGAAGTCTACACTGGAAAGAGAGAGAGATGTTTCAGTATGGTACCAACCCAAGCAGGGGAAAACCCTGGCAGAGAGGGGGTTGGAGGTGACGTACCATATGGTAAGTCAGCTGAAGGAAAAAATGTCCATGTGGGGACAGAAACTATCAAGGGATAGTGGTGATCTCCCTTTATAGAAATAAGAAAGGGAGAATACTGTAACCCATGGACAAGAGTATCCTAACTACTTGGCATACTGAAAAGAAAAACCAGTGTAGAGTTGGAAGAAGAAACTTCTGGTAAGAAGAAGTCAATTGTAGACTGCAACATACAGGAGCCTATGGCTGCTGGTTATGATTAGCCTGGTGAGAGTCTGGAAACTTCAGACCAGGCTGAGATGTCCCTTGCTTGGGTACATCTGGAGGATGGGCAGAAGGAGGATGAAACTTTCTTTTCCTAGGGAGAGAAGGTTTGGTAGGACATTTCCTACATCCTGGGGAAAAAGAAGGCTTAGGATGGTTTCCAGAACTAGGAAAGTCAGTGGAGCACTGAGCAACCTGACGTAAAGGCTCGCTATTGAAAAGATTTTCTCCAGTACATGGAGAATTACCCAGTGTATGTTGTGCCCATCTGCTCAAGTCTGAAGCCTGCAGCCAGGCTGTACGACGTGCTCCAATGGCAATAGCAGAGGACCTGCTAACAGACTCAAAAGAGTCTAGAGAAGCACGAGAAAGAAACCAAGAGATATTCCTGCTATGATTAAGAAGCAAGGAATAGTCAGAGGCCTCAGGTTCTGACAAAAAAGGAGACAAAAGAGATAATTTCTCTGTGACCTCCTGAAGTGTTAGACTCATATAAAAAATATATGAAATAATTCTAGAAGCCAACATGGAAGTTTGGAAGGTTTGACGCCCAAAGGCATTCAAGTGCTTTAGATGCACGACCTGGAGGATAAGAAGAATGCTTCTTCTTGCTTCTGACCTTCCTCATTGCTGATTCCACTACAATGGAATGATGCGGAAGTTGGTTCTTCTGAAAACCCGGAGAGGGGGGCACCTGATACAGAACATACATGGCTGTAGAAGGCGCAGGAACCTGTAAAGGTGACTGCCAAATCCCCAGAAGAAGGTCCTGCAAAGAAGGATGTAAAGGAAGCATTATGGTTGCTTTTTCTGCAGGACCTTGGTTAAGAGTAGGACCAGGAATAGGAATGGCAAGAAAGGCTGCCATGTCAAGGAGAAATTTCTGAAAAGAAGGATCTCCCAGAGGGACTATTCCTGGGTAGGCTGAGGTTGAATGAACAGCTTGAACACCAGAAGACCTACAGGACTGGTGCACAAAAGGAATCCTGCTAGATGAAGAATGATACCGACAGTTCCGATTCGAGGCAGTTAGTACTGCATCGTCGGTTCCCGGTATCGATTCCAAGCTAGGCATAGAAAGGATCGATGGCACCGATGGAACTGCAGGAAACGACATTGACACCGACACCGGTGTCGGGGACGGCAATGCCCTCGGAGCAGGCAGCGGAGGTTGCCGAAGCGGTACCGAGGCAACCAGAGAGCTTTGGTGATTATCCTTGGTACTTCGTAGCCGGAAGGGACAGGGATCGGTTCCGAAGCATGTCGGAACCAAGTCATCTAGACTGGATATCGATTCTAGACTGGGCATCGAACCGAGCAAGGTTATCGATGCCCGTCTAGAGGGCACCGACGTCGGTGGTGGTGTTGGCGATGCCGATCCCTGAAAGTCAATCGGAATCGCATCGATCGGTGCCGAAGGCACCGAGGACGTCCGAAAACGACGCTCAGTGAAGAGAGGAACACTCGACACCGGCACCGATGTCGGGGTATAGGTACCATTCGAAGCCGGTACCCCCTCCGAGCATGGCGTAGAAAGAGGAAAAGCCATCTGGGGCGTATCGATCGGCCGAGGCCCAGGATACCCGACGACGAGCCCCGGTGGAGAGTGGAACACTTGACACAGACGCCGATGCCGGGGCATCGGCGCCGCTCGAAGCCGGAACCAACCCCGCGGCTGGCTGGGACAGAGGAAAGCCAGTCTGGGTTGTATCGATCGAAGGCACCGAGGACCCCAGATGACGATCCCTAGTGATGAGCAGAGTACTCGACACCGGCATCGATGCCGGGGAATCGGCACCACCCGAAGCCGGCACCAACCCCGCGCATGGCTGGGGTGTAGGAAAGCCAGTCTGGGTCGGATCGATCGGCCACGAAGGTACCGAGGACACCAGATGACGATCCCTGGTGAAGAGCGGGGCACTCGACACCGGTGCCGACGCCGGGGAAGCGGTACCGCTCGAAGCCAGTACCAACCCCGCGCATGGCTGGGATGCAGGAAAGCCAGTCTGGGTCGAGTCGATCGGCCCCGAAGGCACCGAGGACACCAGCTGACGATCCTTGGCGAAGAGTGAAGCACTCGACATCCGTGCCGATGCCGGGGGATCGGTACCGCTCGAAGCAGATACCACACCCGAGCATGGCTCAGGTATGTTCTGTAAGGAGTGAACCCCAGGAACAACCTGAAACCCCGTGAATGCTTTGGAGCCCGAAGACTCCCGCCGGGGTTTTATTGCCAAAGGGGTCTTGAGGGGAAGGCCGGAGCCGTCATCATGCGGGGCATGAGACTTACCCTTCAAGAATTGGCTAGTCTTAACAGACTGTTTGTGGGTTACCTGATCCTGGAGAGAAGAATAAATCGATGTCCTCACCTCAGGAGGAAAAACGGCCTCGAGGGATACCCGAAAAAGAGAAGGTCTTCTCCCAATACTAAAGCCCGATGGACCGGGGGAAAAAGGGTCAGGACCCAAACAGGATAGACACCAGGCAGTGGAGTCTAAAAAGAAAACTAAGCTTCCACAGTGAAGGCACTTCTTAGGGGAAGAAGGCTCCATGCTGGAAAGGCCTGGTAGGCCTCAGAAGGTACTTGAGGAGAAAAAATACCTCTAAGTGGTTAAAAGAAAAGAATAAGGCACCGGCGGTGCCGGTATCGGTGGGAAAAACGGCCGCGACCACAAGAAAATAAGAAAATAAGGATTTTAGAGAAAAAAGTTTCTGCGGTGACAGGAGGTACGTCCTGCCGGCTCCGCGGAAAAATGAAAACTGGGGAGAGGCAGTGGGAGGGGCGGGGGGTCACCGCGCAGGCGCGAGGGATGCTCCCAAAGGCTTTCTGATTGGATGCTGGGGAGCATTCCCGTGCGGGCTCCGTCGGCGCCGACGTACCCACATGTGAAGACTCATTCCTGCTTGTTCCTGGAGATTACGCAGTACTATACAGAGAAATGTAAAACAGTCCCTGCTCACAGTCTAATCAAGATAGACAACACAACTGGGGACTAGGGTATGTGTCATCCCTTATGGTATCTTTCTCAGAGGTTTTCAGGTTAGTCAATGTTGCAAACTGTAAACTAGAAATGCATAGTAACATAGTAAATGACGGCAGATAAAGACCAGTATGGTCCAACTAGTCTGCCCAGTACGATGTCAAGAGTAGGTACACCTGCCGCTCTGTGCAGGCCCCCTTCCCCACGTCTTTCTTTAGGGGTGATCCCACAACTCCTTGTAGTACACCCCTATTTGTTAAGGAATTAGATGATTCAGATTATTTGGATATTTTCTTGTTGCTGTAAAGGGATCCACTGTGTCTGTCCCATGCCCTTTTGAACTCCGCCACCATATTTGCCCCACCACTTCTATCGGGAGCGCATTCCAAGCATCCACCACCCTTTCAGTGAAAAAGTATTTCCGGACATTGCCTTTCAATTTACCACCTTCTAGCTTCATGTTATGCCCTCTAGTTTTGCAGCTTTTCCGTCTTTGGAAGAGGTTTGTTTATACATATCTGAATGAAGATTATTCAGCATACCACATACAGTATCTCTAGCAGACTAAAATTTTTGTTAAAAGCTATTTCAAATACCTTCCCAGACATTTTATCTCATGAATATCTAAATCACTGTACTTCATGCTCCTACACTAGATGGGTTTTTGTTTTGACAAATATCTGATGCCATTAGCAAATTCTAAATTAACCTAATTTTACTGGAATGGAAATCACTTGCTAATCATTCTTGAGTATTCTTAATAAGTCAGGGAATGTTTTTCTGCAATATGCTTATGTATTGCTAATGAAGGCTTCTGATGCCAACACGTACTTTTAATAATCTAGATCAAATGCTTAAATTAATCTTCAAAATGTTGCCTTCAATAAAAACAATCTCATAGAAACATAACAGAAAAAGACCACATGGCCTATCTAGTCTGTCCTTCCATATCAACAACTACAACAGTCCCCTTTTTACCTTTAGAGATCCTCTATGTTTGTCCCATGCTTTTTAGAATTCAGTTACTGTCCTCATCTCTACCACCTCCACTGGGAGACTATTCCACGGATCCACTACTCTTTCCGTAAAGAAATGTTTCCGCATATCACTCCTGAATTTATCCCCCTTCACCCTCATCCCATGTCCTCTCATAGCAGAACTTGTTTTCAATTAAAAGAGGCTCTCTCCCTGAACATTTAAGCCACGGAGGTATTTGAACATCTCAATCATATCACCTCTATCCCATCTTTCCTCTAAGGTGTACATATTAAGATCCTTAAGTCTGTCCTCATATGCTTTATAACGAAGACCACTAATCATTTTAGTAGCCAACCTCTGCACCAACTCCATCCTGTTCACATCCTTTTGAAGGTGCGGTCTCCAGAATTGCACACTATACTCCAAAAGAAGTCGCACCAAAGACTTATACAGAGGCATTATCACCTCCTTTTTTCTGCTAGCCATTCCTCTCCGTATGCACCCAAGCATCCTTCTAGCTTTTGCCGTCACCTTTTCTACCTCTTTAGCTACTTTAAGTTCATCAGACACAACCACAACTAGGTCCTGCTCTTCTTTAGTGGACAAAAGTACTTCACCCCCTATACTATACTGCTCCCTTGGATTCCTGCAGCCCAAATTCATGACCTTACATTTTTTAACATTAAATCCCAGCTGCCAAATTTTAGACCATTCTTCAAGCTTAACTAGATCCCTCTTCACGTTATCTACACCTTCCTTGATGTCTACTCTATTGCAGATTTTGGTATCATCTGCAAAGAGGCAAACCTTACCCAACAGCCCTTTCGCGACATCACTAACAAAGATGTTAAAAAGAATTGGACCAAGGACAGATCCCTGGGGCACACCACTGGTAACATCCTTCTCCTCAGAGTGAGCTCCATTTACCTGTACTCTTTGTTGCCTCCCACCCAACCAATTTCTAACCCAAGCAGTAACTTTAGGGTCCATCCCTAGGGTGCTCAGTTTGTTTATAAGTCGCCTGTGAGGAACAGTGTCAAAGGCTTTACTGAAATCTAAATACACCACATCTAGGGCTCTCCCTCGGTCCAACTCCCTGGTCACCCAGTCAAAGAAATCAATCAGATTTGTCTGACAAGACCTGCCTCTGGTGAATCCATGCTGCCTCGGATCCTGTAATCCGCTGGACTCCAGAAACCTCACTATTTTCTCTTTCAGCAGCGTTTCCAATAATTTACTCACCACGAAAGTTAAACTAACCGGCCTGTAGTTTTCAACCACATCCTTACTTCCGCTTTTGTGTAAAGGCACCACATGAGTCTCTCTCCAGTCCTTTGGCACAACTCCCGACTCCGAGGCCTTGAATAGGTCAGTCAGTGGAGCTGCTAGAACGTCCCCAAGTTCCCTCAGTATTTTAGGGTGTATCCCATCCGGTCCCATTGCTTTGTCTACTTTAAGTTGAGCTAGTTTCTCATGAACACAGTCTTCTGAAAATTGTTCAGGATGTCCATCGCTTCTGTTCCTGTTTGTGGGTGTTTTCTGAGGTCCTACTCCTGGTTCTTCATCTGTGAACAAAGAACAGAAATATTTGTTAAGCAATTCCGCTTTATCCTTATCAGCTTCTACATATTCCTCCCCTGCATCCTTGAGTCTGACAATACCACTTTTGCCCTTCCTCTTCTCACTAACATATCTGAAAAATGTCTTACCCCCCATTTTATTGCATTGGCTATTTCCTCCTCCTTTTGAATCTTTGCCTTCCTGACTACTTTGCTAGCTTCTCTAAGTTTTTCCAAATACCTGTCTTCCTCTCTCTGTGATCTCTTGTATTTCAGCTACTTCTTTTGAAAGCCATAGCGGTCTCCTTTTCCTTTTACCTTTATCTACCATTTTAACAGAAAGGTTGGTTGCCCTTAAAATATCCCCTTTCAGTTTTGCCCACTGTTTTTCTACATCCCCCAGCTGTTTCCATCCCATTAACGACTCCCTGAGGTATTGGCCCATCTTGGCAAAGTTAGTCTTCATAAAGTCTAAGATCCTCACCTTTGAATGGATTCTAACAGCCCTAGTCCTAATACTGAAACACACCATCTGGTGATCACTGGATGCAAAATGATCTCCCACTACAACATCAGAAACACTTTCACTATTGGCAAGCACCAAGTCCAGTATGGCCCCTTTACGTGTGGGGTCTGTTATCAATTGCCTGAGTAGTTCTCCCTGTAGAGAATCCAGGATCTCCTTACTTCTAGATGATACTGCAGCAGGAGTGTGCCAATCAACATCTGGCATATTGAAATCTCCTATCAGTAGCACTTCCCCTTTCCTAGCAATGCTGCGCATGTATTCAATTAACTCTCTTTCCACTTCTTCCTCTTGTGAGGGAGGTCTGTATATCATGCAAATAGATTTCTCTTTCCCTCTTTCTAGTTTAACCCACAATGCCTCCTCTCTCCCTTTTAAGCTCTGTAATTCCAAAGCTTTAAAAGTAGTTTTTACATAGAGTGCCACTCCTCCTCCCTTCTTCCTACCCTGTCCTTTCTGAATAAAGTATAGCTAGGTATAGTTACATCCCAATCATGGTTTTCTGTGAACCATGTTTCTGTAACTGCCACTAAATCCAAGTCAGTCACTCCCACCAAAGCTTCAACATCAGGGATCTTATTTCCCATACTACAGGCTTTTATACACACTGCTTTCCATGTGTTACCCCTATTACCCATTTCCATAAAGGTATTTAATGTATCACCTACCTGGGGGCTTTCACCTACCTGGGGGCTTTCTTCACCCATCCCCAACGAATCTAGTTTAAAGCCCTCTTCAGTAGATTAGCCAGTCTACTACCGAAGACACACTGACCTTTCTTGGACAGATGGATGCCATCTCTGCTCTGCAACCCTTGGAACTGCATCCCATGGTCTAGGAAACCAAAACGCTCTCGATGACACCATCCACACAGCCATGCATTCATCTCCAGGATGCGAGTCTCTCTGCCTTGGCCTTTACCATCAACAGGAACAGGGAGGATTGAAGAGACCACCACCTGTTCACCTAACTGCTTCACCCTCTGTCCCAGAGCCATGAAGTCACTTTTGATACGTTCCTAGGTATACCTGGCAGTATCATTTGTTCCAACATGGATTAGCAACATTGGGTAATAGTCAGTGGGCTTGATGAGTCTCGGCAAACTCTCCGTAACATCTTGGATTTTGGCACCAGGCAGACAGCATACCTCTCTGGACATCAAGTCTGGTCGGCAGATGGACGCCTCAGTACCCCTCAGAAGAGAGTCTCCAACCACCACTACCCTTCGTTTCCTTCTGGTCACTGATTCTGCAACTTTGGGGTACTTAAGCTCTGGTTCTTCCCTTTCCAGGGATGCTTTCACCTCCTCCAGTTCCAGGGCTGCATAATGGTTCTTCAATTCAAGGGCTGGAGAAGTTGGATTGGTGAATTTGCAGGCCCTGGTGACTTGTGTCCAACCATCGACATTCTGTTGGCACCCATCTTCTCCTCTGCTGGAGAGCTTGGTTGCTGCAAGAAGCATCTCATCAATGTTTCATCAGCCGTGCGTAGACGCCGATAGAGATCATCACCATAGAGATAACCCAGAAAAGCATGCTGAAGAAGAAGAGGAGGTACTTCACCAAGGGGCTGACAAAGGAGAATTCCTCGCAGCCGGCGGCGGGCGATCTCCGGGCCATGGCGGAGACGCGATCACCGCGTGCAAAGCTCTTGCCGGGCCTCCTTCTCCCCGGGGAACCGGGAGCCCGGGGCTGCCGCCAAAGGCAATATTCCGCCCGTCCGCAAGGAGACCCCCGAACTTCTCCACCTCCGCGCGCCGCTCAGCGAGCCAAGCCCGGGATCGCCACGCCCATAGTATGATCGCCTTTGATTTAATTAGTGAAGGAGGGATAGTAAGGAAATCCACAGTACTACCTTTTAACTTTCAAAAGGGAGACTATGATAAAATGAGGAAAACAGTTAAGAAAAAACTAAAAGGAGCAGTTGCAAAGGTTAAAGATGTACATCAAGCTTGGGTGTTGTTGAAAAATACTATCTTGGAAGCCCAGACCAGCTGTATTCCACGCTTTAAGAAAAGTGGAAGGAAGTCCAAAAAACTGCCAGCATGGTTTAAAGGTAAAGGTCAGAGAGGCTGTTGTTGCCAAAAAAGCATCTTTCAGGAAATGGAAAAAAGAGCCAAACGACGAAACCTGGAAACAGCACAAGCACTGGCAAGACAAATGCAAGGCATTGATAAGGCAGGCAAAGAGAATTTGAGAAGAAGCTTGCTGCGGAAGCAAAAATGCGAAATAAAGACCTTTTCAAGTACATTCGTAGCAAAAAACCTGTGAAAGAGTCAGTTGGTCCATTAGATGATAAAGGGGTTAAAGGAGCACTAAGAGGCAACAAGGCGATAGCGGCGAGACTGAATGAATTCTTTGCTTCGGTCTTTACTGAGGAAGATGTAGTGATGTTACCCATGACTGAAGTGGTATTTAAAGGTGCGGAAGAATTGAAGGAAATATCGATACATCGGGAAGATGTCTTACAACTATTAGATAAACTGAAGAGTAGCAAATCACCTGGGCCGGATGGTATGCATCCAAGGGTGTTGAAAGAAATGAAATATGAGATTGCAGACCTGCTATCCGTAATCTGTGAACTATCATTAAAATCATCTCTAATAATGAAGATTGGAGGATTGCCAATGTAACACCAATTTTTAAAAAGGGCTCCAGGGTGATCCGGGAAACTACAGACCAGTGAGCCTGACGTCAGTACCAGGAAAAATGGTAGAAACCATCATAAAAAATAAAATTACTCAGCATGTAGATAGTCACAACCTAATGGGAGACAGCCAACATGGCTTTAGACAAGGAAGATCTTGTCTTACTAATCTGTTATGTTTTTTGAAGGAGTGAATAAACAGGTGGACAAAGGTGAGTCGGTTGATATTGTGTATCTGGACTTTCAGAAAGCCTTTGACAAGGTCCCTCATCAGAGACTTTTGGCAAAAATAAAGAGTCATGGGATAGGAGGCAGTGTACTATTGTGGATCAGGAACTGGTTAAAAGATAGAAAGAAGAGGGTAGGGCTAAATGGCCAATTTTCCCAATGGAGAAAGGTGAATAGTGGTGTACCCCAGGGATCTGTGCTGGGTCCGCTGCTTTTTGACATATTCATAAATGACCTGGAAAGTGGAATAACGAGTGAGGTTATCAAATTTGCAGATGACACAAAACTATTTAAACTTGTTAAAACCCAAGAGGATTGTGAAAAATTGCAAGAGGATCTTGATAAATTGGAAGACTGGTCATCAAAATGGCAGATGAAATTTAATGTGGACAAGTGCAAGGTTATGCACCTAGGGAAGAACAACCCAAACTATGGTTACACGATGCAAGGTTCCACATTAGGAACCACCACCCAGGAAAAAGATTTAGACGTCATTGTGGATACCATGTTAAAATCCTCGGCCCAGTATGCAGCGGCGGCCAAGAGAGCAAATAGAATGCTAGGTATGATAAGGAAAGGAATGGACAATAAAACAAAAGATATTATAATGCCTCTATATCGTTCCATGGTGAGACCGCACCTTGAATATTGTGTGCAATTCTGGTCGCCGTATCTTAAAAAGGATATAGCGATTTTAGAAAAGGTTCAGAGAAGAGCCACCAAAATGGTAAAGGGGATGGAAGGATACTCCTATGAAGAAAGGCTAAAAAGGTTAGGGCTCTTTAACCTGGAAAAGAGACGGCTGAGGGGAGATATGATAGAAGTCCATAAATTAATGAACGGAGTGGAACGGGTAAACGTAGATCGATTGTTTACGTTATCAGAATATAGAAAGACTAGGGGACATGCAATGAAGCTACAGGGTAAACTATTTAAGACTAATAAAAGAAAATATTTTTTCACTCAACGTGTAATCAAACTCTGGAATTTGTTACCGGAGGATGTAGTAAAGGCTGTTAGTGTAGCTGGGTTTTAAAAAAGGTTTGGACAAGTTCCTGGAGGAAAGGTCCATAAACCATTATTAAGAAGTGACCGAAGATATCAATGCTTGACCCAGTACAAGCATTGTGGAACTTGTGTCTCTTGGGGAAACTGCTAGGTACATATGACCTAGATTGGCCACTGTTGGAAACAGAATACTGGGCTTGATGGACCTTGGTCTGACCCAGTATGGCATATCTTATGTTCTTATGTTCTTAATGTACTTCTCACTGTCTTGAATGCTCCTCAGCCTCACCACCTCCTCTCTGAGTTCCTCCATTTGTTTCCTCAGAGCTTCATCATGCAGGCACCCTGCACATGGAACCAGTCCTTCAACTGGCATTAGGACCTCTGTATGGACAGAGGCAGAAGCTGTAATGGGGGCAACAGCTTTAGTGATATGGTTTTTCCCAGCCATTGTTCTGTTCGTGGAGCTTAGGCATCTGTTAAAGCAAAAGAGAGAGATCTACCAAGTACCAGCCAGTTTCCCAGCTGTCCTTTCAGAGAGTTTAGAAATAAACCCTCAAATCCTTACTGTTGGTTGATCTGTAGAACCCCTATTAGGAAAGCCTCAACAGGGCAGGGCACTGGAGCCTTTAATGCAGGCTTCAGCTGCTCTCAGGTAATCAGGCCCACTAACTCCTGATTAGGTGATCAATCCATTCCTTACTGCCATATTTACTAAAGAGGACTCCTTGACATGACACACAAACCGATAACACTAAACTGGGCCACTTGCTACACTGTTCACACACTGTACCTAGCAACGGACATTTCTGCAACACTTATATCTCCATACATTTGACTTACTTTGCATAACAATATAATATGTATTCTTGCATCACCTTGTGTCTGTGTCGGTTTGTGACGAATGCTTACGGTGTGGTGGTGGCGGCGGTCGTCGTGTTGTTGTTGTTGTTGTTAAGTGCCATAGAGTCAGTGTCGACTCATGGTGACCCTCTGGATAGTTGTCCTAAATTGTGCTCAGTCTTCAGTCAGGCGGCTCATTGTTGGGAATAGTGGAGGATCAGGAATGGGAAAATAAGACACAGGAAAATGGACAGACTAGAGATAGTACAGGAGGGGGAATACTGGAAAAAGGAAACGAGGGAGAAGAGGGGAGAGGTGCATCTGGAGAGAGGGAAAGGAGATTCCCAGCCTACTCCCTCTTACATCCCTGTCTGTCTTTCTTTATCCCACTCCCCCCTCTCTCTCATTTCCTCTCTCCACAAACATTCTTCTATCCCCATTTCAGGTGCCCCTAAACACACAGACACCATTCCCCATGTTGCACAACCCCTGCATCTCATCAATTCACAATTCCCACAGTCCCTTCTACTACATCCCCTATCTTCCAGCCCCTTTCACATAACCCATCCCCTCCAGCCTAATCACAATCCCCATTCTGTTACATACAACACACACACACCTCCCCCACCTCATCCACCCGCATCTATTTTAGTTATCCTAACCCTGTCCAGCCTATCTAAAATTTCCTCCCCCCAATGCCCTTCCTGTTCCCTTCCTCCCTCCTCCCTATACTAATCTCTCGCAAGAGGATGAGCAGAGTAGGTGCCCATCAAGCCGCGTCCTCCTCCTCTGCCGCACAGGACCCCAAATGCAGATTTAAACCATGTAGCTCATAGTAGATCTGGGTAACAGGAAGAGAATGATGGAGCCCAACATACAGTTGCTCTCCTGCTCTTCCTCTTGCTATGTGGCAAGTGATGGGGGAAGGGGCTTGAATGAGCAGTCAGCCATTCAACTCCATAACCTGGCTGGGCTCGGCCCCATAGTCTCCCCAGTGTGGCCCAACTATTAGGCAAGACTAGGTGGTCTACTGGAGCAGACTAACTCCAAGGGATCTGAACCTTGAATTAGAATGGTGTCGTCTTCTTCGACTGATCATACTACCTAATGACATCTATCAAAGCATACTGTTCCTTGTCCAATTATTTAATTTATTTAAGTCAGTCAGTCTTATATAACACGTTTCCGAGGATCAATGCATTTTATAGGGAACGTAATCCTGTTTCATTTAAAGTTCAATTATAACGCAGTTTTATTTTTCCATCCAATTGCAAGGCAGTTTCACTTTTGACGTCATACGCCATTTGTTGGTAAAACTAGGAGCGATGGACTGTTGTGACATAATGCCAGGATTCACAAAACTTTGATGAAGTGTGAGCATGAAGTGCTATAAACGTCTGAAACAGAGCTCATAATATATTTGTAGTTCGAAACACAGTGCTGTGTCCATGATAGAACGCATCTTCATTGCCTCACCAATTTTACAGTTTACACTCATGGAGAATTCAGTACAAAATTTGTGTTTGCGCACTTCTATGTGTTTTGCTTTATTCACTTAGATCTTTTGACCATATTTAAGATGAAAAAAAGGAATGGTTTGCCCCTTGTGGTAACCTAAGATAGAAGCCTGGGGGGGGGGGGGTCAACAAAAAAAGCAGCAGCAGCAGCCATCAAAATAAAACAAACTCAACTAGCCTCAGCAAATTCTTTAACCGGCAGGAAAAGAGGGCACACATACATACTAAATGCTTAATATTTAAAAAGTAGCATGTCCAATTATATATTTTTACAGGATTGTTGTTGGAAGGGTGGTGTTCGGCTCATGATTATTCTGTTTAATTATCAATATCTTGGAGGTGGTGGGGAGGGGAGAGAAAAAGGCTGAAGGTTTGCCTACGGCACCCAATACCTTGCACCAGACCTGGGGTCAGCTCTGTGTCTCCCACAGAGATTCTATAGAAAGGAGCATATTTTCTGGCCGTCCCTATGGCCATGGGAGATCTAGGTTCCTAGAGAATCCTGTGCAACTGTGCATTATAGAGTTTGTACAGAACTGAGAATTTTAGATTTGCCTGCAGAATTCATACTAAGGATCTGGAGGTGAAGACCACAGCATCAACCCACAGAAGCTATGATGGAGGCTAGAGCAGTGGGACTAGAATCTGAGGAGAGTATGAACAGGGGAAAGAAACAGCAGAAAGTTAAAGGGGGGAATTTTGTATAGGTCATCTGCGTCAGAAAGGGGACATCCAAATCAGGCTTTTCACAACTGGCAGCATATTTTACAAAAGGCTAAAAGGAAATATGTATAATATTGCCATAAAAATAAAGCATATTGTGGCATGATGTACAGCTGGAAGAGTGAAAAAACATAGTTGTTCGCCTGTAACAAGTATTCTCCAGGAACAGCAGGAATTAGTCCTCACATATGGGTGATGTCGGTGCAGACGAAGACCCGTGCGGAGCATTTCCCCAGCTTTCAAAGAAAGCCTTTGGGATATGCTAACATGCATGCGTGGTCCCCTTCCCACCCAAAAGTGCCATCTTGCTCAGTCAGATGAGATAGCTAAGACGGCAGTCAGACAAAAACAAAAGGACAGCAACTAAAAAGGGAGGAGGGAGGGTTGTTGGGACTGATTCCTGCTGTTCCCGAAGAACACTTGTTACAGGTGAGAACTACGCTTTCTCCAGGAACAAGCAGTAAGTCAGTCCTCAAATATGGGGCTCCCTAGCTCCAGGCTGCCGAGGACCAAACCAAAAGCAAAAATAGAGTGAAAATTGTGTGAGCAAATCAATGATATGTAATATTTTTGTCGGAAGGCAGCCCGGAGGATCAAACTACCCTCTTGAAGCTGTAACTTCCATTTTATTCGGTTTGTGATAAACCCTATGAAAATATACTTAAGGGTTAAAATTGAGGTAAAACCACCACAAAAGGTGTCACCTCATCCAAAATCCACATATGATTTAAAATGCAGTATGAATCAAAGTGAAAAAAACGTGGTACTTATCCAAACAGCCGTTCCCTGTCCATGCATCTATCTTTTCCAGGGGAAACAGACAGCGACCACGGAAGTTCCAAGTCTTTGTCCCAAGGAACTTCAACAGCAAATGTCGAAGCAGCAGCAAATATCAAAGGACACAGTACTGCGTTTCTGGCGAATGCAAAATTTCTTGCGCCCTGTATCAACGCTCTAAAGAACTGCCATGAAAAGGAAACCACAGCGTCTCCTGTCTCTCCAAGACGCCGGCACATGCTCATACAATACAAGGACCAAACCAAGACAGCACCGACGACGATTAATTGGGTAGTCGTAAATTGCAGAAGGTGAGTCTCTACTGAGAGACTCTGTAAGACCCTAGCATCCAGTGGCACTATCACTCCAGTAGCCTGAACACAGAAGGATTGGAGGGCAGGAGCTGCCTACACCCTGAGAATATTACAGCAACTGCCTGGCCAAAGGTGCTATCCAGGCAGTAGTGAGCTGCGAATGTATGAACTGAAGATCATGTGGTGGCCTTACAGATTTCCATCACCGGCACTGAGTGGAGGTTGGCCACAGACGTGGCCATCACCCTCACGCGATGCACTGTGATCTGGTGCTCGAGGGAGTGGCCAGCTCGCTTGTAAGCAAGGGCAATATTTATTTATTTATTAGTGGCAGTTTACAGAGAACAAAACAGGAAATTTACATTATAACATTAGAAAACTTATTTACAAGGCAAACGTAATTATACAGTTTAACAATTAACATAACTATGTACAAGAAGCAGGTACTGCAAGTGGACAGAGTTTGCTTAGTCACGGGGAGCCCCAATCTACTAGGGTCATAAGACACGAAAAGCTGAGGAGCTTTCGGATGGGCTCGAGTCCACTGAAAGTAGAAGGACAGGGCCACTTGCAATCCAGTGTATGAAGCATTAATTCTTCCCTGCCAGCATGAGGCCGCGGGAAGAAGATGGGGAGGACTCCCTCTAGGTTGAGGTGGAAAGGAGATACCACCTTTGGGAGGAATTTGTGGTGTCTGCGGAGCACTACCCTGTTCTTATAGAACCTCGTATATGGTGGGACCGCTACTAGGGCCTGGAGTTCATTCATCCTTAGAATGGACTTGAGAGCCACCAGGAAGGCCACTTTCCAAGACAGGTATCTCAGGTGGCAAGTGGCTATTTATTTATTTAACTGTATTTATATCCCGCTTTTCACCGGGTCAAAGCGGCGTAACAAAGGGGGGGGGGGTTAATCGGTCATAGGGATAGGGCCATCACCAGGAGGGCAACATTGATGATTTTGACAGAGGATAGACATAGACATGGACAAGGTAACATAGTTTTTGATCATGGGTTCCTGAGGGTGGCCTAGAGGGGTTGGTGTAGTTATTTGTGGGTGGGTGTTTCTGTTTTGAGATATTTTTGGAATAGGATGGTTTTTAGCTGTTTTTTGAATGACAGGAGATAGTTGTTGTTCCTGAGGTGGCTCGGTAGAGAATTCCAGAGGGATGGGGCATAAAGTTCAAAGGCTCTGTTGCAGATCCGTTGTGTGCATTTGGTTCTTTTGTGAGGGATGGTGAGGGAGCTGCTGCAGGTCTGTCTGGTCGTTTTGCTGTGGGCTGGACGGGTCAGTAGGGTGTGGAGCTGGGTGCTCTGTGTTTGCTGGATGGTTTTGTGGGTGAGTAGAATAGCTTTGTATTTAATTCTTGCTTCGAGGGGAAGTATGTGTAGGTCCCTTAGAATTGGGGCGATGTGGTCTCGTTTCCTCGCATTCTGAATAATTCTCGCTGTGGTGTTCAAGGCCGTTCGGAGGGGGTTGGTTTGTGTGGCGGGTAGTCCATGGTAGATTATATTGCAGTAGTCCAGATGTGGGAGTGTCATAGCTTGCATTACTGTCCTGAAGTCTTGAGGTTCGAGGAGAGGTCGGAGACGTTGTACTGTTTTAGCCTTGTGGAATATAGTTCGGTGGTCTTATTGATTTGTTGCTTGAGGGTTAGAGCCTGGTCAATGATAATGCCCAGATATCTTATTTGTGGCTGTATTTGAATTTGTGTAGTTCCCATGTTGAGGTGTGTAGGTGGTTTGAAGTCTGGGTCTTTGGTCACTATAAGAGCTTCAGTTTTCTTTATGTTAATGGAGAGGTTGTTCTCTTGCAGCCATTTAGATACATCAGCGAAGCAGGCTGATAGTTGCTCATTCGTTGGGTTTGTGGTTGTAATTGGGGCGTAGAGCATTATGTCGTCCGCATATATGTGGAAGTTGATGTTGTGGGTACGTATGACTGAGCAGAGTGGTCGGAGGTAAATGTTGAAGAGCATGGCCGATAATGTGGATCCTTGAGGTACTCCTTGATGTTGCTGGAAGGGGGGTGAAGTTGAGGTGCTGGTGCGGATCAATTGCTGTCGGTTGGTTAGGTAGGACTGGAACCATCGAAGTACAGTATCTTCGATCCCTATTGATTGAAGTCTGTGTATGAGGATGTTGTGGGAGATGGTGTCGAAGGCTGCTGATATATCTAGGAAGACCATGGTGTATCCGGAGTGTTTTTCTTGAGTTCCCATGATGAGGGTTGTTCATCAGTGTGGTCATGAGGGTCTCGACTCCATGTAGTGGGCAGAAACAGTGTTGCTGTGGGTCCAGTATGTTGTTGACGTCTAAATGTTCTTGAAGCTGGCATTGGACTATCTTCTCGATGATTTTGGCGGTGAATGGGAGGCTTGCTATCGGCCTGTAGGAGGTGGGGTCTAGGGGATCTAGGTTAGGCTTTTTTAGGGTTGGTCGAATGATTGTGGTTTTGAGGATGTCCGGCATGCATCCTTGAGTGAAGGATTCGTTGACGATGTGGGATAATGGTGCGCTCAGGTCTTCCTTGGATTTCTTTATCCAGTCAGTGGGGCAAGGGTCTAGTGGGGAGGTGGTGGTGTTAAGACAGGAGATGGTGGATGATATTTCTGTTTCTGTGGTTGCATCAGACGTATTCCAGTCGCTGCTTATGATGGTGCAGTGGTCAGTGCAGTGGTTCAGTGGCTAGGGGCTCGAATGGCGGTTTAGTGAGCTGAGAGAGCACTACATTGAGGTCCCACTCCATCGCCGGAGAGCGGGGGGGGGGGGGCTTGGACAACAGGAGGTCCCAGAAGAACCTAGAGACCGGGGCTGGCTAGAGAGGGGTTTTCCACTCAATAGGGTGCTGGTGCACTGCTATGGTGCTTAGATGCACCCTCACCGAGATGGATTTCAGGCTAGCGTGCGACAGGTGCAGTAGGTACTGAAGAACCAGTTGCACATGACAGGAGAAGGGATTCTCCTTCTCCGCACACCATAGAACCTTCTCCACCTAAAGGCGTAGGGCCGCCTGGTGGAGGGTTTCCAAGATGCCAGTAGGATCTCCTTGATGTCCCTTGGGAGGTTGAAAGAGGCCAGCACTACCCTTTCAGCAGCCACACCATTAATGTTATATATCACCACCCTGTAGTGAAACAATTAAGACATCAAGCTATCAAGAATCACTAAAACATCACCTCTCTACTTATATAATTTTTTGTCGAAGCTAAGCTGTAGGAGGGATAGTACTGTCATCTATCCCACACCGGACAGCTAGCTGCCTTTTTTTCTTTTTATGGTCCTGTATCACCAATCGATAATTCTTTAAACAACATAGAATTTGTACTTAGCTTAGAACTCTCAATCTCAGCTTGGTCATTCCGTCACTCCAAAAGGGAAAAGTTCAGCATGACGCGCGCGTTTCGAGCCAGAGGCCCTGTATCAAATGCTAGAGTATTCGTTGTTTCGGTAACGGAATCCCAAAAAACGCCGTCCTTGCGGCTGAGGTATACGTCTCTCCTCTACCGTTACCGAAACAATGAATACTCTAGCATTTGACAGAGATAGCAGCAGAGGGAACCAGGGTTTCCTTGGCTACCTGGGTGCAATCAGTATAACTGATGACCCCTCGCTCTGGATCTTGAAGAGGGTCTTGGCAGGCACACATACAGTAGGCCTTCCGACCACGAGATTAGGAAGGCATCTGCCGCAACTCTCCCCAGGTATGACTGGCGTGAGCAGATGTGCGGTAGCTGTGCGTTGACCAGAGAGGCAAAAAGATCCATCACAGGCCTGCCCAGCGGTGGAAGAGTTGCTTCGTTACCTTGGAGTTCAAGCGCCACTCGTATGGGCGAAGGACTTTGCTCAGCCTGTCTGCTAAGCAGCTGTCCTGGCCTGGCAGGTATACCACTCGCAGGAGCATGTTGTTGCGCACTGCAAAGGAGAGGAGGGCCACTGCTTCATGGCAGAGGGAGTACGAGCCCATGTCTCTCTGCTTGTTGATTATAAAACATTACCACCTGGTTGTCCGTCTGGATCAATACAGGTTGGTACAGCAGGCGGTGGTGAAATGCTTGCACGGCCAGGAAGACTGCCCTAAGCTCGAGGAGATTGATCTGCAAGAACTCCTCCACCTGGGACCAGCTGCCTTGCATGCAGCGGTCCCCGCAATGCACCCCACAACCCAGGAGGGAGGCGTCTATTGTCAGGGTCCTCTGCTGTGTGGGTGCCTGGAATGGCATTCCGGCCTGTAGGTGGTGCAGGTTTTGCCACCAGGTGAGGGATTTTGCCAGTTGGCAGGTGACACTGACTCTGTCCGTCCCATAGTCTGCCTGTGACTTCGGTTCACTGTGAGCGGAGGCACAATTGGACTGTTCGCATGTGTAGGCGGGCCAGCGGTGTGATATGGACTTTTGAGGCCATGTGGCCCATCAGGCAGAGATGGAAGCGAGCCATTACTGACCAGTGGCAGCGTACCTCTCCTGCCAGTTGTATGAGGTGGCTTGCCCTTTCCCTTGGGAGGACAGCCTTCACCTGTAGCATGTCCAAATGCGCCCCTATGAATTCCAAAACTTTGGGTTGGAGCGAGATGGGACTTGGGGTAGTTGATGATGAACCCCAGGTGCTGCAGCAAGAGGGTTGTACGTTCTGCAGCCTGCCTAATCTCTGAGGCTGTACTGCCCCTGATTAGCCAGTCATCCAGGTAGGGGAAGACAAAAGCCCCTTGCAGACGCAAGTGAGCGGCTACCACTGCCAAGCACTCTGTAATGACTCTTGGCGGGGAGTCCAGGACGAAGGGCAGCACTTTGTACTGATAGTGCCCTCCTCCCACCACAAACTGTGGGAGGGGTGGATCAGGATGCGAGTGTATGCATCCTTTAGGTCCAAAGAACACAGCCAATCTCTCTGGTAGAGGTAGGGCAGCAATGTTTCAAGGAGAGCATCTTGAACTTCTCCCTCACCAGGAACTTGTTCAAGTTTCACAGGTCTAGTATGGGCCTGAGGCCTCATGTTCTTTTGAGGACAAGGACGTACTTTGAGTAGAAGTCCTTCCCCCACAAATGCCTGGGTACGGGCTCCACAGCCTTGTCCCAGAGCAGACCTGTGAGCTCCAAGAGCAGAAGGTATTGGTGAAGGAGAGGTCGTACAGGCTCTTCTGGAAAGAACCTGGGCAGTACTTGTAAGTGGAGGAAGTACCCCTCCTTTACCACTTGCAGCACCCACTGGTCTGAGGTTGACCTTGGCCCATTTGTGAGCAAAAAGGTAGCAGGCGATCCCTTGTGGGCTGGTAAGGGCCTCCCGGGGGAGGGGAGGCCCTGCCCTGGGAGTCAAAAGTTCCCCCCTGGTTGGGCTGCAGCTGGGGCTTGGAGCTTCTGAGCTCCCTGGCCCTGCCTCAGAGTGAGAACCATGTTGCTGGCCCAAGGAGGACTGGCATCGGTGACTCTGTTGGAAATGCTCCTTTTTCCCAGGAAATAGGGCCTTTTCCCCGAGGGTTTTTTGTGGGAGAAGGAAGAGGTCTTCTTTGAGATCCTGTGTCAGGTCATTACTTCAGCTTCTATCTCGGACGCCTTGTCAGCCATTGGTTTGCCGAACAAGATCTCACCGGTGCAGGGGACATCGAGCAGCTTGTCCTGGACCCACTGCTTGAGGTCCAAGGACTGTAGCCAGACTTAGCGTCAAGCCCAGATGCCGGCCGCTGCTACTCGAGCTGCTGACTCTAACCCGTCATAGGCCGCCCGAGAGAGGAATTTTGAGCACTCCTTGATCCCGGAGATCAGGGTTTAGAACCGGTTGAGAGGCTCTCTGGTCAGCCCCGCTGAGAACCCGGACAACTCCTGGGTCAGGGCCTTCAAATACATGCCTATTGTATAGTTCATAGGCCTGGATTCGACGCCCCAACATCGAGCCCTGGTAGCACTTGCACCCAAGGGTGTTGAGGGCTCTAGCATCCCTGCCAGGGGAAAAAGAAGACTTAAGTCTTCTGGCTTTTGAGTTTTTGCATGGTTGAGTAGACAACCATGGAGTTATGTGGGAGTTGGGGCTTTTGGAACCCCAGCCACTTCCTGATGTGATATATGGCATCGAGGCATCGGCTGACCACTGGCACAGATGCCAGGATCTCCCAAATTCGCAACAGTAGATGCTCGAGAACCATTTGCGCTGGCACCATGAGAGTTTCCTTGGGTGGAGACTAGAACTGGAGGATCTCCAGCTCCTCGGTGCATGGGTCCTCCTCCACTTCGGTTTGCATAGAGAGGGCCCTGACCATATTCCTGACAAAGTCATGGAAGGTCAAGTCCTCTGGAGAATGGCGCTGGGGGAGACGGTCTGAGGAGACATCTCGGTGCCGTCTGGTCTCCGGGGAGGCCTGTTTGTCAGTCTCACACTCAAAGTCTAGGGGGGGGGGGGATGACAAGTCCAAGGCTCTGCGACTCCTTGGCTCAAGGCCTGCTCTGAAGGGCCAGGGCCCTCCCGGGGACCTGAGGTTCAAGTCTCAGAAAATTGCCAGAGAGGATCATATTCCTGATGAACAGGAACGAGACCTCGACCTGGGCTGGTGGAGCTAAGAGCTCAGCTCGACGACTGCGGACGCCCCTAAAGTCGAGGGTCCGGTTGTCAGGGCAGATGATGCGGACGAACCTGCCATCATTGCCTGCTGCATGGCCAGGATAGCAGTGAAATTCTGCTCCATGGCTGCCATTCTGGATTCCAAGCCAGAAGGCTCCGCAACTTTCGGCACGGGCACAGAGGATCTTGAGCCCAGCACCGGCATTTTATTTATTTATTTATTTAGTATACATTTGTATACCACTACTTCCAGCGATCAGCAGCGGTTTGATTACAGATTGGAAATTGTCAAATTATGACAGGAATTTTTGGAGGTATAAACACATTGATTAGACAGGAAAGCACAGCACACAGAGAACTATTTTACAGGGAACATGGGCTATGGAGGGTTAAGTGGCTTGCCCAAGACCACAAGGAGCACCTGTGGGACTAGAAACCCCAGTCCTTCCGGCCCAAGGTTGCTGTCCTCTAGTGGGATTTGAACCCCCGACCTTCCGGTCCGAAGTACCTTGCCCCAACCACTAGGCCACTCCTCCACTCCATTCTCACGCGTGCACTCCTCCACTCCATTCTCACGAGTGCATCCTCAACAAGGACTATGGCCTCAAGGACCCTCACACGGTCTCCGCCGGCCGAGGCATCTTTTCTGAGGACCTTAGTGGGACGTTTCTCTGAGCCACCAGAGTCCCTCCGGGCAGTCTTACCGAGTTTCTCCGGTAGAACCTCAACGGAATTTTTTCTTTTTATGCTTTGGGCCCAAGGTCCATTCGGAGGTGCCACCGCTGCGGGACTCTGAGGATGCTTGGCCCTCTCAGGAAGTGCTGGGCTTGGAGCCCGGTGTTGGGGAGGCCAGTGCCAAGTCAGACCCGGGGAACAGTTTCTCCTGCCACTCTGACTTCCTCTTATGTTTTTGACGTCATGGTCTGACACAGGTCGCAGGAGGTGCTATCATGGTCCGGTCTGAGGCAGCAAAGGAGGTAGTCATGGATGTCGGTGACAGACATGGCTTGACTGCAGCAGTCATTTTTTTGAACCCACTGGGGACATGTTGGAGAGTCACCCGGTTGGGGTCGATGACCCCCAGGCAAAAAAGGGTGCAAACGGTAGTCGAGGCAAGCCTCGATCAAAGAAGGGGGGGGGAGGGCCAAGAGGAGCAACGGGGCCAGCGCTGCCTTGAGGCGGGAAGAGGAACCAGTACACAACCCAAAAAACAGCTAATTTTTAAGGATATAGCAAGGATTTTTTTTCTGGGTAAATTGGACCAGTCTCCGTGGAGAAAAGGAGACCGAGCAAGATGGCACCCTTGGACGGGAAGGGGACCACACATGCATGGTAGCATATTCCAAAGGCTTTTTTTTTTTAAAACTGAGGAAATGCTCTGCATGAGGCTCCATCAGCACAGATGTCATCCATATGTGAGGACTGACTTCCTGCTTTTTTTTGGAGAAAAGGGCATGTTCAATTAAAACAGCAGCATCACCCGAGGCATTGTATACATTAAGAGAAGCACTTACACATACCAGTGCACGCCAGGCGGCAATTTCAAGGGGGCGGCACTCCGGCAATTGTGGCTGTGTTTATTTCTGATTTTGCCGCTTCTGGTCTGCCACTGCCTTCCCGTCGCTTTTTTTCCTGCTCAAGCTCATCCGAGCAAAAAAAAAAAAAAAAGCATCAGGAAGGCAGTAGCAGGTCAGAGGCAGCAAAATCAAAAATAAACACAGCCGCAACTAACGGAGTGCCGCCCCTCCCCCTGGCTTTTTTCCCCGTTCAAGCTTTAAGAAGCAGAGAATCAGAACCAGGAGCTAAGTTAAAGTGCCACATCTGACAGATCCCTGGATCCAGACCCCAAAGTCTGTGTGCTCTCCACCAGTCCCCGACGCCATTTTCTGCAACTGATACAGCGCAGGGCTTTGCTGGACATGGTCATGAACGATACGCGGGCAGAGGCAGAAACGGCGGCAAAAGACTCAACACCATTAGGGAAGGCCGCAAGCCCTCCGGTGCACCAGGGAGATAATCACAGTCCTGATGATCACTGCCACAATATTCACCGCTCTTGAGCCTGCAGGGTATAGCGTGGGGGGGGGGGGGGAATTCACTCGGCCTGCTAACAATTGAGAGAGCTCTGAGGAAGGAGCCGCAGCAGTGTGTGCTCAGCCTTAGCGGTAAGAGGGTGTTTCTCTACTTTCTTTTTCAAGCCTCTCTATTTTTTTTTTGAAAAATAACAAAACAAAAGGTGCTGTGGCTAAGACTAGGAACCTCTTTTAGCTAGTCAGAAGACAGCCAAGCTGACCTTCTTGATCAGAGATTGCGCAGCCTTGCTGGCAGTCAAATCTCATCCCCATTCCTCCTTCCCTGTAGTCTAATTCTACACATGGATAGATCTTTGTGTATTGTGACATGATTAACTGTGGGGTATTCAGTTTCAACCATTATATCAGAAATTGGGGGGGGGGGGGGGGGGTAGAAACTTGAGCCTAGCCAGGGCAATAGGTTGACAGGAACAATAGGAAGAGAGGAGGCATTCAAGTGTAACAAGGTTTGGCAAAGTCTGAGCTGGCTCAGGGAGAGCAGGGGTGCTTTCCAAACTATTGGATCTCTTGACTGGTATATGGCTAGAAGGTCTATTGGCTGCAAAAACCTGAAGCACTTGACACTGAAGTTGGAGGGGGGGTGAGTCCTTGTCCAAACAGTAATGGGCTGTGAAGGTATGAACCGAGGCCCAGTTGGCTGCTCGACAGATCTGGTCGATGGACACAGAATGAAGATGAGCCATAGAGGTGGCCATGGCCCTCACATTGTGAGCTGTGACATGGCCCTCCAGAGAAAGGTTCTTACTCTGGTAAGCAAAAGAAATACACTGAGCAATCCAATTGGACAGTGTTCTTTTAGAGACTGGAAGTCCTAAATGAGAAGGATCAAAAGCAACAAAAAGCTGGGAAGACTTTCTATGTTGCTGTGTCCTGTGTAAGTAAAAAGCAAGAGCTCTTTTACAATCTAGAGTGTGAAGATTCCTCTCTGCACTGGATGCATGAGGAGCTGGAAAAAAGACAGGTAAATATACCTCTTGATTAAGATGAAAAGGCGAGACCACTTTAGGCATAAAGTGTGGATTTGTCCTAAGGACTACCTTATCATGATGGAACCTTGTATAAGGTAGATTAGCCACTAAGGCCTGCAGTTCACTGATGCGGCGAGCAGAAGTGATTGCAATAAGGAAAATAACCTTCCAGGAAAGAAATTTCAAGGAGGTAGTGGCTAAGGGTTCAAAAGGTGGCTTCATAAGCTGACCAAGAACCAAGTTTAAGTCCCATGCCACCGGAGGAGGTCAAATGGGAGGTTTAGTTAAAGTTAAGCCTCTCATGAATCTTGCAATAAGAGGATGAGAGGAAATAGGTTGTCCATTGAGAGGCTTAAGGGATGCTGCAATAGCACTCAAATGGACCCTTACTGAATTCGTTGTAAGGCCTGCATTGGAGAGATGCAGGAGATATTCCAATAGAGAATTCACAGGAAGTGCCAGAGGGTCCAGACCCTTTTGAGCACACCAAATGGAAAATCCTTTCCACTTAAAAGCATAGGAACGCATAGTGGAAGGTTTTCTGGAAGCATGGAGGATATCCTTCACTTGCTGAGAAACATTTAAGTCTTGAAGGTCTAGGCCTTCAGTAACCAAGCTCTGAGGTGAAGGGATTTGGATGCCACAAAGTCACTTCCTCCTGGGACAGAAGGTCTGGAGCAGCTCCCAAGTCCAGGGAGGGGGCTTGGGAAAGATGCAGAAGTAGAGGGTACCACACTTGGCGTGGCCAGCGTGGAGCTATGAGGATCATAGATCCTTGATCCCTCTGGAGTTTGAATAGAGTCTTGGGAATCAAAGGAATGGGTGAAAAGGCATACAGGAAGCCCTGACCCCAATAAAGGAGGAAGGCATCCTTGGCCTGAACTCCCTGACACGGAATTCTGGAACAGAACCGGGGAAGTTTGGCATTCCACGGACTTGCAAAGAGGTCTATGTCCGGGGTTCCCCATTCTTGGAAGATTCTGAGTACCTGATCCATGTGCAGGGACCATTCGTGTGGAAGCAGAACTCGACTGAGTCTGTCTGCCCAAGAGTTTTGGATTCCTGGGAGATATACTGCCAGGAGATGGATTTGATGCTCTCTGGCGAAGGCCCATAATCTTAGAGCTTCGTTGCAAAGCGACAGAGAGCCAGTTCCTCCTTGCTTATTTATGTAAAACATGGCTACTTGATTGTCCGTATGAATGAGGACTGTCTTGTAGCTGAGGAGGGTATGAAAGACCTTGAGAGCTAGGAACACTGCTCGAAGTTCCAAGTGGTTGATATGAAGAGAGTGCCTTGGGTGGAGAGGTCTTGTAGATGAGCTCCCCAACCTGTTTGGGAGGCATCTGTTGTGAGGGTTGCTTGGGGCAACAAAGGTTGGAAGGGGGACCCCAGCAAAAGATTTTGAGTGGACATCCACCATTGGAGAGACCAAAAGAGACATTTGGAGGTTGTTATTTGGTCTGAGAGAGCTCCTGAAGCTTGAGTCCACTGGGTGGACAAAGTCCATTGAGCTGCTCTCATGTGTAGGCGAGCATAGGGTACCACATGTACTGTGGAAGCCATGTGGCCTAGCAGCTGTAGCATCTCCCTGGCAGTTAAGTGGCTCTTTGACTGAATCTGGGAGGCTAACTGCACTAGACGTTGGCAGCGGGCCTGAGGAAGGTAGGCCCTTGCAGAGGTGGTGTCCAACCAGGCCCCTATGAATTCCAGGGACTGAGTAGGGGTGAGCTGGGACTTTGGGAGGTTTACCAGAAGTCCCAGGTATTGCAGAATGCGCCTGATGCGGTTCAGGGAGATCTGAGCCTCTGACTGGGTTGGAGCTCGGATGAGCCAGTCGCCCAGGTATGGGAAGACAAATATTCCCAGAGTGCGTAGAAATGCAGCAACTATTGCCATGCATTTGGTGAACACTCTCGGAGCAGAGGCTAGACCGAAAGGAAGCACTCTGTATTGGTAATGTTTTCCCTGGAACAGAAAACGTAGGAATTTTCTGTGAGATGGATGGATGAGGACATGAGTGTACGCATCCTTGAGATCTAGAGAACAAAGCCAATCCTGACTCTGCAGGTATGGAAGGAGAGTGCCTAGAGAAAGCATCTTGAACTTCTCCTTGCATAGGAATTTGTTTAATTCTCTGAGATCTAGAATGGGTCTGTATCCCCCTGTTTTCTTTGGAATGAGAAAATAGAGGGAGTAGAACCCTGATCCCTGTTGAAGAAGAGGAACTTCTTCTATGGCCCCCTGGGCCAGAAGGGTAGTCACCTCCTGATCCAGAAGGTCGAGGAGAGATGTGGGAGAATTGAAGTGTCTCACCATGGTGTAGGGAGGAAGGTCTGAGAAATGAAGTTTGTAGCCCTCTCTTATGATGGAGAGGGTCCACTGCTCTGATGTGATTTGCTCCCATCTGGTAGCAAAATGAGCTAACCTTCCTGGAATGGTGAGAGGTTCTGGCTGTTGTAGAGCCAGAAAGGTTAAGTTCTCTAGTATCAAGTCAAAAACCCTGAGGAGGTTGGGACTGCTGGGTTGTAGCAGTCCCTGCAGGTTTAGGCCTGGCCTGTTTAGGTTGCTGACGCTTAGTAGCAAAGCAACCTGTAGAAGATTGTTGGCCAGAAGTGGAAGGAAATCTGCTCCTTTTGTAAAAAGGCTTTTTGAAAGGTTTTTTCTTGGCTGGAATGGAGGTTGACTTGGAAAGTCTATCCAGAGCAGAATTCTCTGCATCCATTTGAGTGGCTTTTATTTGCCACTCTTTGCCAAAGAGATTTTCACCAGTACAGGGCAGATTTCCTAAGCCATCTTGAACCCAGGGCTCTAGATCAGAAGCCTGGAGCCAAGCAATTCTGCGAGCAGCTATGGCAATGCCTGAGGCTCTGCTGGCACCTTCAAAGGAGTCAAAGGCTGCCCTGTTGGAAAACTTTGAAATGTCTTGAGTATGGCTTAAGCCAAAGGAGGAACTCATCCCTTTTATCCTCTAGAAGAAAAGGGAGAAAGTTGTGCAGCTTTTGTGCAACTTCCTTTAGAAACATACCCATATAAAGGCTATATAAGTTGATTCTGGCAATAAGCATGCTGGCTTGGAAGATTTTCCTACCAAAAGCATCCAAGGTCCTGCATTCTCTTCCTGGAGGAGCAGAAGAGTGTCTTTTGGTACTCTTTATCCTTTTCATAGCTGACTGCACCACAATGGAATGGTGAGGAAGCTGAGTTTTCTGAAATCCAGGACAAGGAGGGACACGGTACATAGTGTCCAATCTGCGAGAATGAGGAGAAAGGGTGAGAGGAGTCTCCCATAAGTCAATCATATGTTCATGAAGAATTTCATGAATTGGCAAGGTGACTGCCTCTCTGGGAGCCTTATTGCTCTAGGCTCTGTTTCAGAGGTTACTGAAATAGAGAGTCCTTTAGCCACTTCTATTATGAAGTCTTGAAAGGACAAATCCTCTGGAGGAGACATTCTCCTTTTTGTAGAAGTAGGCTCCTCAGGAACGGTAATGGATACTTCAGGAGACTCATCTGATGAATCAGAATCATCAGAGGAATCGAAGTATTGTCTGTCCGCTTCCAACGATCGATACGCGTATCGATCGGTACCGACATCGGGCGTCCCCGGTACCGGATCGGTACCGAGAAACAGCCCTGGACAAGGAACCGGAGTCGGTATCCTGGTCGATGTTGATGCAGTCGGTACCGGTATCGGCGCTGGTACCGGTACCAGTATCGGTATCGGCGCTGGTACCGGTACCGGCGCCAGTACCGACAACATAACTCGTTGCGGTACCGTCGGCGTCGCAGCTTTAATAAAAGCCATTATAGCCTGCTGCATGGATTGAACAGTGTGATCCATGGACGCCACGACTGCCTGGATGTCGGTACCGGGAGAAAGTGCCGGTACCCCAGAGCAGTCTAACAGGTGATCGGTTGAGGCCGTGCCATCGATGTCAACCTGTAACCCCATAGGAGGAGCTTTGGAAGCCGGAGCTTCCCGCCAGGGTTGTTTGGCTGGGGCAGGATCCTCGAGAGCAAGCCGGGAGGCATCTCGATGCTTAGAGGGAGATTTGCCCTTCAAGGACCTGCTAGGTGTATGTTTGGTTACCTGAGACCCATCAGGAGAGGAAGACCTGGAAGATGTCGATGCCACCGCCGGTGCATCCATGGGAAACAGCACATGGAGCTTGGCTGCTCGGTTCTGTAACCCCCGCTTAGACATTAGAGAGCAGGACTGGCAATCCGGAATGGAGTGTTCAGGACCCAAACATTTAAGACACCATGCATGGGTATCTGTAACAGAAATTGTACCGCTACACTTAGTGCATTTTTTGAACCCGGAGGCTGGTTTTTCCATGAGGGAAAATTTTCTTGTGGGCCTGGAGGCCTAAGAAGAAAAATACACCAAGTGAGGAAAATATATATATTTTTTTTTTTTTTTTTAAGAAAGAAAAGAAAAGACCGGCGGTACCGGTCCGGCGTCAGGGAAGGCAGACACGCGACCAAAGAAATAAATTAAAATAAAGAACTTCTTCAGCGGTGACAGGAACACGACCTGCTGGCTCCGCGGAAAAGAAGAACTGAGGAGAGTTGGTTAGGAAAGGCGGGAAGGCAGCGCGCAGGCGCTGTGGGATGCTACCAAAAGCTTTCCTTTTTGGGAAGCTGGGGAGCGTTCCCGTGCAGGCTCCGTCGGTACCAACGTACCCATATGTGAGGACTCATTCCTGCTTGTTCCTGGAGATCACAGTTTATAACAAAATAAAAATGAGTTATAATATAGTTTTATAAACTGTGCTGTTGGTTCTCGCTCTCTTTTAGTTCCTTGGTGTGCAAAAAACTTGCATTTCCTCCATACAATTAAATTGGCTTTTTGGTTTGGTTCAGTCCCTGATTGGCGTCCTGAAAAAGCCCTGCCCCCCTCTATGAGAGGTGGGGGGGGGCGCCATCTCATCCTTCGCCTCAGGCAGCAGATTTCCTTGAGCAGCCCCTGAATGCACCCTTTGCAGAAGTGGAGCATTTTACAAAACTACAAATAAAGACAACCAACTAATGAGTCAAGCTCCAAACAATTTCTTTTTAAAATTTTCAAGATGGTTTTAAAATACCAAGAGACAACCACAATGGCCCTCACCCTATCAATCCTCCTAACCCTAGGTCCAAATGAGTTAGCTACACTTATGAACAAGTGTTACTGTCAATGTGAAAAATGTTTTGAAATGTACTGCCACTGGAAAAAGAAAATATATGTATACTTCTAAAGTTTCCTTAAACCATACCCAGAAATCCATGCATGCCATGGGTATACATGTGTAAAATAGCAGCTTTTCCAAAATTGATACTTACACATGAATGCCTATTTACATATATAAGTAAATGGTGATTACCCCTTCTAAAATGACCTTCCACGTGTAGTAAAGCATAGTTACTCACCTGTAACAGGTGATCTCCAGGAACAAGCAGGAATGTAGTCTTCACATATGGGTATTGTCGGTACCGACGGAGCCTGCGCGGGAACGCTACCCAGCGTCCAATAGGAAAGCTTTTGAGAGCATCCCACAGTGCCTGCGTGCTGCCTTCCCGCCTTTCCCAACTGTCCCTCTCCAGTTGAGTTTAAAGCTGAGACAAAAGAGAGAGGGAAAGAGAGAAAGAGAGAGAGAGATAGAAAGATACAACTCCTAGGGGAGGTGGGAGGGTTGTGAAGACTAAATTCCTGCTGTTCCCGGAGTAACTATGCTATCTCCAGGAACAAGCAGGAACGTAGCCTTCACATATGGGGACTCCCTAGCTTCAGATGCCAGGGAGATGGCCCCAGAAAGTTGTGTGCCCTTGCGAAAGGGCTCCACTTCCCCCCATGGATCTCTGGCATCCTACCAGGGATGGTGGGTAGGAGTTGATTAAGTCTGGAACAGGTATTGAAGAACAGCCTGACCAAACAAGGCATCCCGGCGGGAGTCCTTGTCTAAGCAGTAATGGGCTGTGAAGGTATGTACCAAAGTCCAAGAAGCTGCTCGACAGATGTCGTCAATAGACACAGAGTGAAGATGAGCCATTGAGGCTGCCATGGCTCTCACATCGTGAGCTGTGACATGGCCTTCAAGAGGAAGATTCTTGCTCTCATAGGCAAAAGATATACACTGTGCAATCCAGCTGGACAGTGTCCTTTTGAAGTCTTGAAGTCCCAGATGACTAGGATCAAAAGCAACAAAGAGTTGAGAGGATTTTCTATGTTGCTGTGTCCTTTGCAAGTAAAAGGCCAAAGCTCTTTTACAGTCCAAAGTATGAAGGTTCCTTTCTGCATTTGAGGCGTGAGGCCTTGGAAAGAATACAGGAAGGTAAACCTCTTGGTTTAAATGAAAGGGCGAAACCACCTTTGGCATAAAGTGTGTATGAGTCCTAAGGACTACCTTATCATGATGGAACCTTGTATAAGGAGGATCAGCCACCAACGCTTGCAATTCACTGATGCGACGTGCTGATGTGATTGCAATGAGAAAGATAACCTTCCAGGAAAGGAATTTCAAAGAGGTAGTGGCTAATGGTTCAAAGGGCGGTTTCATGAGCTGCCCAAGTTCCAGATTTAAGTCCCATGCCATCGGTGGTGGCTTAATGGGAGGCTTCATTAAAAGAAGACCTCTCATAAATCTCGCCATGAGAGGATGAGAGGAAATAGGTTGTCCATTTAGAGGCTTGAAAGAAGCTGCAATAGCACTCAAATGGACTCTCACTGAATTGGTCTTAAGCCCTGCATTTGATAAATGAAGGAGGTATTCCAGTAATGATTCCAGAGGTATTGCAAGAGGGTTAAGACCCTTCTGCGAGCACCATATGGTAAACCTTTTCCACTTAAATGCATAAGAGCATCTTGTGGAAGGCTTCCTGGAAGCATGAAGGATATCCTTTACCTGCTGGGAAAGGTTAAGACTGTGAAGTTCTAGGCTTTCAGCAACCAGGCCCTGAGATGCAGAGACTGGGGATTGGGATGCCACAGCATCACGTCCTCTTGAGAAAGAAGATCTGGAGCACATCCTAACTCCAGAGGCAGAGCTTGAGAGAGATGTAGGAGCAGAGGGTACCACAGTTGCCGTGGCCAACGTGGAGCTATGAGGATCATATGACCTCTGTCTCTCTGAAGCTTGAACAGGGTTTTGGGAATTAGGGGAATGGGTGGAAAGGCATACAGGAAATCCTGACCCCAATGAAGGAGGAAAGCATCCCTGGCCTGACAACCTCGAGCCAGAATTCTGGAACAGAACCGGGGAAGTTTGGTATTCAGTGGACTTGCAAAAAGGTCTATGTCCGGGGTTCCCCAAATTTGAAAAATTTGGGCCACCTGGTCTGCATGGAAAGACCATTCGTGAGGAAGCAGAACTCGACTGAGTTTGTCTGCCCAAGAGTTTTGAATGCCTGGAAGATACACCGCAAGGAGATGAATCTGATGCTCTCTGGCAAGGGCCCATAGTCGCAAAGCTTCATTGCACAGTGACAGAGAGCCTGTTCCGCCCTGCTTGTTCACATAGAACATGGCTACCTGATTGCCTGTTTGAACTAGGACTGTCTTGTAGCTGAGCTGGGTGTGAAATACTCGAAGAGCAAGGAAGATTGCTCTGAGCTCCAGGAGGTTGATATGGAGATAGGTCTCCTGTGGAGTCCAGGTCCAGGCCGAGCAGGTGGGCTCCGCAACCCACCTGTGAAGCATCTGTTGTTAGAGTGGCTTCGGGTGGGGGTTGCTGAAAAGGAGACCCCACCAGAAGGTTATTGGGTGACTGCCACCATTGGAGGGACAAAATAAGGCGATCTGAGTTTGCTATTTTGTCTGACAGGCAACCTGACGCCCGAGTCCACTGAGTGGATAAGGTCCACTGGGCTGCCCTCATATGGAGGCGAGCATAAGGAACCACATGCACGATGGATGCCATGTGGCCTAGCAACTGTAACATTTCCCGAGCAGTGAGGTAGGATTGTAGGAGGGGGCATGCTGAGGAAATGAAGCTTGTACCCCTCTCGTACAATAGACAGAGTCCAATTTTCTGCTCTTATCTGACACCATCTGGGGCAAAATGACAACCTTTCTGGGATGGTGGAGGGTTCTGGGCCGTTCAGGGCCAGGAAGGCAAAGTTCTCTAAATAGGAGTCAAAGCCCCTGTGGAGGCTGAGTCTGCTGAGCCGGTTGAGGCTTAGCTGCTTTTGGCTTCCTTTGTTGCCTAGGTTGTTGCTGCTGTCCCTTTTGGGCAGACTGACCCAAACAATGCCCCTTGCTGAATATAGGAGGGATAAAACAACTTCTTACTGAAGAATGGCTTCTTAGAGGATCTTTTCCTCGCAGGATCAGCTGTAGATTTGGACAATCTATCCAAAGTGATATTGTCAGCATCTATCTCATTAGCTTTTTCCTGCCAATTCTTGCCAAAGAGATTCTCGCCTGTGCAAGGTATATTCCCCAGTTTGTCCTGTAGCCAGATTTTTAAGTCAGATGCCTGGAGCCAGGCAATTCTACGTGCACCTATGGCAATAGCAGAGGTTCTGCTTATGCATTCAAAGCAGTCAAAGGCTGCACGATTCAAAAACTTTAGAAACATCCTGAGCATGTTTAACAAGAGTAAGATAATCTTGCCTTTTATCATCAGGAAGGAGAGGGCTCATAAGCTCTAAGTCTCCTGTGACTTCCTTAAGGAACATTCCCATATACAAGATATAGAAACTGATCCTAGCAGAAAGCATGGAAGCCTCAAAGGATAGACATCCAAAGGTGTCAAGAGTCGTACAATCACGTCCTGGAGGATTAGATGCATGCCTTTTTGCACTCTTCATCCGTCTCATGGCTGATTCCACCACCATGGAATGGTGCGGTAATTGAGTCTTTTGAAACCCAGGACAAGGAGGAACTCAATACATGGTGTCGAGTCTTCAGGAATGAGATGTGGTTAGAGGTGTTTCCCCACATCCTTAACATAAGATCATGCAAGATCTCATGAATAGGTAAGGTAGCTGCCTCCTTGGGAGCTTTAGGGTATTGTAGGATTTCTAATTCCTTTGCCCTACGCTCTTTTTCAGGAGCCACTGTGATGGAAAGACCTCAGGCCACATCTCGGATAAAATCCTGAAAGGACATATCCTCTGGTGGAGACATCCTATGCCAGCGATGGCGAACCTATGGCACGCGTGCCAGCTGTGGCACGCGAAGGCCTTGCAGCTGGCACGCGGGAAGGTCCGCAATCGGAAAAAAAAAAAAAAAACCCTGTCTGCTGCCGCTGTCGGGGCCGCCGCGGCAGAATCGAGCGTGCCGCGGGGCCCCCCTGTACCCGGCAGATCCTGCCCTCCCCGTAGCAGCTCTCTCTTCGGAGCTACAGTCAGACGCGCCGGCTTGCAGAGCGCGAAGGGAAGAGTTTCCCTTTCGCGACTCCGTTAAGCCCGCGGGGGCTGATGGGACTTCCCATCAGCCCCCGCGGGCTTAACAGAGCAGCGAGGGAACTCTTCCCTCGCGCTCTGCAAGCCGGCGCGTATGACTGCAGCTCCAAAGAGAGAGCTGCTACGGGGAGGGCAGGCTCTGCCGGGTGGGTACAGGGGGGCCCCGCGGCACGCTCGATTCTGCCGCGGCGGCCCCGACAGCGGCAGTAGACAGGTTTTCTTTTTTTTTTAAATTTTCCCTGGGCTGGGCTGGGCTGGGGGGGGTGGGGGTGAGGAGTGGTGATGGGCTGGGCTGGGCTGGGCTGGGGGGGGGTGAGGAGTGGTGATGGGCTGGGCTGGGCTGGGGGGGTTAGGAGTGGTGATGGGCTGGAGGGGGGGTTAGGAGTAGTGATGGGCTGGGGGGGTTAGGAGTGGTGATGGGCTGGGCTGGGCTGGGGGGGGGTTAGGCTTAGTGATGGGCTGGGCTGGGCTGGGGGGGTTAGGAGTGGTGATGGGCTGGGCTGGGCTGGGGGGGGTTAGGAGTAGTGATGGGCTGGGGTGGGGGGGGTTTAGGAGTGGTGATGGGCACTGGGCTGGGGGGGTTAGGAGTGGTGATGGACACTGGGCTGGCTGGGGGGGGTTAGGAGTGGTGATGGGCACTGGGCTGGCTGGGGGGGTTAGGAGTGGTGATGGGCGCTGGGGGGGTTAGGAGTGGTGATAGGTGCTGGGGGGGCTTAAACTAAAAATTGAGTGATGGGGGATTAGGACTGGGAGTGGGCTGATGGGGAGGTTAGGACTGGAAATGGGCTGGTGGGATTAGGACTGGGAGTGGGCTATGGGGGGCTAGGACTGGTAATGGGTTGGGGGGTTGCTAGGACTGGAAATGGGCTGAGTGGAAGGGGGCTTGAACTGCAAATAGCTGTTGGGGATGGGGCTTGGAATGGAAATGGGCTGAGGGGACGTGGGGGGCTTGAACTGCAAATAGCTGATGGGGACGGGGCTTGGAATGGAAATGGGCTGAGGGGAAGTGGGGGGCTTGAAGAAGGGAATGGATGCTGGGTGAGACTGGAACTAGAAGGGAGCTGATGTTGGGGGAGGATTAGAATGGGATGGGGCTGGGAGAGTAAAATGGAGAGGGGAAAAATATTTTGTGTAGGAGGGATGAAAAATCTACAATTGGCCAGGTATTGGGAGAGTAATTGGGGATTGAGGATGGAGGGGTAAAATTTGTGTGGATGAAATAGGAATGAGGAAAGAGCAAAAGGAGAAAGATTAGTATGTTAAAGCAGATGTAGAGAGAGAGAGAATGGAAAAAAAACTAGAAGAGAGAAGAAAGGACAAATGGACAGCAGACGATGGAGAGTTAGCAGAAAACATGAAGAAACCAGAAGAAAATGGCTGGACCAATTGCAACTGAAAAAAAATGCACAAAAGGTAGAAAGATATCTCTTTATTTTGAATTTATTAACTGGAATATGTCAGCTCTGGGAAATGATATTCATTAACATCTGCGCTTTGTTTGGTACAAGAGGAAATTCCTATTTGACGTTGCCACTTGTTCTCTTTCCCCAGTATTCACTGAAATGTATTGGTTTAATATTTGCAGTGTTGCCTTTTGATAGGTAGGGTATGGTGCTTTGTGAGTCCTGGTAATGCTGTCAGGATATGGCGGGTTTGCTATGGGTTCTAAATGGGCAGCGTTTGTAGTAGTTCCTAATGTGCCTGGCGGTTGGCACTGGATTATAGTAATGTAGAAATCTTTTAGTCTTTCTTTATCCATACACTCATTAAGAGACATGTTTACTAAAAGTTAGTGTATGGTAACATTATGCAAATATTTATGCAAATAAGACCACTTATGCAAATGACGTGCTGGCACTTTGAGGAAATTCTTTGGTTTTGTGCGGCAGTTTGGGCACTCGGGCTCAAAAAGGTTAGCCATCACTGTCCTATGCTGAGAAGAGGAGGAATCCTCGGGAAGAAGAACTCTGGTATCGGCTGAGCCTTCGGAGTCTTCAGACTCATCCGAAGATTCGAAGTATCTCCGATCCGGGTGATCGTGCAATGCTCGGTACCGGTACCGATCGAAGTCGGCATCGGAGTGGTCCGGTACCGACTTATCGATGCCGGATAGAGATGCATGACTCGGTCCTGGTAGAATACCTGCAATGTCGATGCAGTCGGTGCCGGTACCGGTTGAAGTGTCTGAAGCGGTTTCAGGGGCATCGAGGCTGTGAGAAGAGCCGCCAGACTGCATTCAATAGCCAAGAATCTCTGGTCTATCAACACTGCCGATGCTTAGGTATGGGTGCCGGTTAAAGCGGCCGGAACCTCAGAACATGGCACCAGTAGTTCTGCTGAGGTTGAAGCCTCGAGAACATCCTGGAACCTCGTTAGTGCTTTGGAAGCCGAAGCCTCCTGCCAGGGCAATTTTGCTGGTGAAAGTCCCTCACTCGATGTTTAGAAGGAGATCAACCCTTTGAGGACCGGCTAGATTTATGTTTAGTTACCCGAGATCCATGGGAGGAGGATGAAGCCCTGGAGGACGTCAATGCCACGGAGGCTGCATCGGAGGGAAAAAGGGTGCTGAGCTTAGCAGCTCGGTTTTGCCGGCCCCTTTTTGACATCATTCCACAGGCAACACACTCTGAAATAGAGTGGTCAGGACCTAAACATTTGAGGCACCACTCATGGGTGTCGGTGACGGAGATGGTACCGCCACACTTAGAACACCATTTAAAACCCGAAGCTGGTTTTTCCATTTTTGAGGGAAAGGTTGGGCCTAGTGCCTAAAATGGTGTGGCACCCGAGAAGAAAATTACTGAAGACTCCTCCAGAAAATGTTTTTTGGGGTTTTTTTTAGAAAAAAGTAAAGAACCGGCGGTACCGGTATAGCGTTGAGGGAAGGCAGACGCGACCACAAAAAAGAAGTGTAAGAAGGGAATTTTTCTGCGGTGACAGGATGTGCGACCTGTCGGCTCCGTGGAAAACGAAGAACTGGAGAGGGACAGTTGGGTAAGGCGGGAAGGCAGCACGCAGGCACTGTGGGATGCTCCCAAAAGCTTCCTATTGGACGCTGGGGTGCGTTCCCGCGCAGGCTCCGTCGGTACCGACGATACCCATATGTGAAGACTACATTCCTGCTTGTTCCTGGAGATAGCGTAATTACTCACCTTTAACAGTCCTGAACAGAAGGTTCCAGTCCTTTGTTCAGCTGAGAATGTAGGAGGCATTTGTTCTTCAGGCAAATTCTGTATGCTTTTCTGCAATTTCTTTGGTGGCCAAGAAACCTGGAGAGTTCAGAAATAATAATTCTCTGGGAACAAGCAGAAAGTTGGTCCTCACATATGGGTGACGTCGGCACCAATGGAGCCCTCACGGAAGCATCCCCCCAGCTTTCAAAGAAAGCCTTTGGAAGATGCTACCATGCATGTGTGGTCCCCTTTCTGCCCAAGGGTGCCATCTTGCTCAGTCTCAGGTCGGGGGGTAGGAGTTCCCTAAACCCCAAAAAGGTTACGGAGCACAGCTTGGCTGAAGGCACTGTCCCATCGGGACTCTCTTTCCAGGCAGTAATGAGCTGCGAAAGTATGGACTGAAGACAACATGGCAGCCCAGCAGATGTCCACCATCAGGACAGAGCGAATGTTTGTCATCGAAGCTGCCATGGCCCTGACACTGTACACCGTCATGCGGCCTTCCAGTGGGAGCCCTGCCTGCTCATAAGCAAGGACGATACAGTCCGCCACCCAGGTGGACAGCATACGCATGCGTGGTCCACTTCCCACCCAAGGGTGCCATCTTGCTCAGTCAGATGATAAAGCTATAAGAAGGCAAAATAAAAGATGGTAAAGGAGCAACTCCAAGGGGAGAAGGCAGAGTTGTGAGGACTGATTCCTGCTGTCCCCAGAGAAAGCGAAGTTACTCACCTGTAACAGGTGATCTCGGGAACAATGGGAATTTAGTCTTCACATATGGGGTATCGTCGGTACCGACACAGCCTACATGGGAACGCTCCCCAGCGTCCAATAGGAACGCTTTTGGGAGCATCCCTCAGCACATGCGCGCTGCCTTCCCACCTTTCCAACTGTCCCTCTTCAGTTACATTTGTAGCTGAGTGAAAGGAAAGAGGGATAGAGGAAAGAGAGAGAGAGACAACTCCTAGGGGAGATGGGTGGGTTGTGAAGACTAAAGTCCTGCTGTTCCAGGAGATCACCTGTTACAGGTGAGTAACTAAGCTATCTCCAGGAACAAGCAGGAAATGTAGTCTTCACATATGGGGACTCCCTAGCTGAAGATGTCAGGGAGATAGGTGGCAGCTTCCTGAGGCTATCGTAAGCTGGGCCATGCTTCCTCCATTGGATCTCTGGCATCCCACCAGGGTTGGTGGGTAGGATTTGAATTAGATCTGAAAGAGATTTTGAAGAACAACTTGGCCAAAGGCGGCATCCTGACGGGAGGCTTTATCTAGGCAGTAGTGAGCTGTAAAGGTATGTACCGAAGCCCAGGTGGCTGCTCGACAAATGTCATCAACAGACACAGTGAAGGTTAGCCTTAGAGGCTGCCATTGTTCTCACATTATGAGCTGTGACATGGCCTTGAAGAGGAAGATTCTTACTCTCATAAGCAAAGGACATGCATTGTGCAATCCATTTGGACAGAGTTCTTTTGGAGACTGGAAGTCCCAAATGACTAGAATCAAAAGCAACAAAAAGTTGAGAAGACTTTCTATGTTGCTGGGTTCTTTGTAGGTAAAAAGCCAAGGCTCTTTTACAATCCAAAGTATGAAGGTTCCTTTCTGCATTAGAGGCATGAGGCCTCGGAAAGAATACAGGAAGATAAATCGATTGATTTAAATGAAAAGGCGAAACCACCTTTGGAATAAAGTGTGGATGAGTTCTGAGAACAACCTTATCATGGCGAAACCTAGTATAAGTAGGATCAGCCACTAAAGCTTGTAATTCACTAATGCGACGTACAGAGGTGATTGCAATTAGGAAGATGACCTTCCAGGACAAAAGCTTTAGGGTTGTAGTGGCTAAAGGTTCAAAGGGTGGTTTCATCAGCTGCCCGAGAACTAGGTTTAAATCCCATGCCACCGGTGGTGGCCTGATGGGCGGCTATGTTAATAGAAGACCTCTCATAAATCTTGATATGAGTGGATGAGAGGAAATAGGTTGTCCATTTAGAGGTTTGTAGGAAGCTGCAATTGCACTAAGATGGACTCTTACTGAATTGGTCTTTAGACCAGAATTTGATAAAGGAAGTAGAAATTCAAGTATCAATTCCAAAGGTATCATAAGGGGGTGTAACCCCCTTTGAGAACACCATATAGTAAAACGTTTCCACTTGAAGGCTTAAGAGCGTCTTGTGGAAGGTTTTCTAGAAGTCTGAAGGATATCTTGTACCTGTTGGGAAAGGTTGAGATCCTGAAGGTCTACGCTTTCAGCAACCAGGCCCTGAGATGCAGGGACTAGGGATTCGGGTGCCATAGCATCCCGTTCTCTTGGGAGAGAAGATCTGGAGCAAACCCTAACTCCAAAGGTGCAGCTTGAGAGAGATGTAGAAGCAGGGGATAGCACGTTTGGCGTGGCCACCGTGGCGCTATGAGGATCATACGACCCCTGTCTCTCTGAAGCTTGAAGAGTGTTTTGGGAATGAGGGGAACAGGTGGGAAGGCATAGAGGAAGTCGTGACCCCAGTGAAGAAGGAAGGCATCCTTGCCTGGCAATTTTGAGCCGGAATTCTGGAACAGAACCGGGGAAGTTTGGCATTCAGTGGACTTGCAAACAGGTCTATGTCTGGGGTTCCCCAGACCTGAAATATCTTGGCCACCTGGTCTAGGTGGAGAGACCATTCGTGAGGCAGCAGTACTGGACTGAGATTGTCTGCCCAAAGGTTTTGAATGCCTGGAAGATATACCATGAGAAGGTGAATTTGATGCTCTCTGGCGAGGGCCCATAGTCTTAAAGCTTTGTTGCATAATGACAGAGAGCCTGTTCCGCCCTGCTTGTTCACGTAGAACATGGCTACTTGATTGTCCGTTTGGACTAGGACTGTCTTGTAGCTGAGCTGGGCATGGAATACTCGAAGAGCTAGATAGATTGCTCTGAGTTCCAGGAGGTTTATGTGAAGACAAGCCTCCTGTGGAGTCCAGGTACCCTGGGTAGAGAGATGATGCAGGTGTGCTCCCCATCCCACCTGTGATGCATCTGTTGTTAGGGTGGCCTGGAATAGGGGTTGCTGGAAAGGAGATCCCACTAGAAGATTTTCCAGCGATTGCCACCATTGGAGGGACAAAATCAGTCGTTGTGAGTTTGATATCTTGTCCAACAGATGTCCTGTGGCCTGTGTCCACTGTATGGATAGGGTACACTGGGCTGCTCGCATATGAAGGCGAGCATAGGGAACCACATGAACCGTGGATGCCATATGTCCCAATAGTTGTAGTAGTTCTCGAGCAGTTAGGAAGGACTTCACCACTGCTTGGGAAGCTAGCTGCACTTTGCAAAGACAGCAGGGCTGTGGGAGAAAAGCCCTTGACTGTCTGGTATCTAAACAAGCTCCTATGAACTCCAGGGGGATTGGGACAGAGAAAGTTGGGATTTTGGGAGGTTTATAACCAATCCCAAGTATTGAAGGATTCGCATTGTGAGAGACAGTGCAAAGCTGGCTTCTGGAACCATGGGGGCTCAAATGAACCAGTCGTCTAAGTAAGGTTTGCAGAAATGCAGCTACTACTGCCATGCATTTCGTGAATACTATTGGTGCCGAAGCCAGACCAAAGGCAAGAACCCTGTATTGGAAATGTTTTCCCCTGAAAAGGAATCGTAAAAATTTCCTGTGATGTGGAGGGATCAGAATGTGAGTATATGCATCTTTTGATGCTTTGATTGAAGGATAAGGCGGGATACAAAACTGTCTAAATAAATAAAATAAATCTTTTAGATCTAGAGAACAAAGCCAATCCTGACTTTGAAGGTATGGCAGAAGAGTTCCTAGAGAAATCATTTTGAACTTTTCTCGGAACAGATATTTGTTCAATTCTCTGAGGTCTAGAATGGGTCTGTGTCCTCCTGTTTTCTTTGGAATAGGGGGAGTAGAACCCTGTACCCTGTTGAAGAATGGGCACCTCCTCTATTGCTCCTTGAGCAAGGAGTGTTGAGACCTCTCAACCCAGTAGATTGTCTGTAGAGGTTTGGGAATTGAACTGTCTTACAATTGTAGGAGGGGGCATACTGTGAAAATGAAGCTTGTACCCTTCTCCCACAATGGAAAGAGTCCAATTTTCTCTTGTTATTTGGGCCATCTGTTGGCAAAATGACACAACCTGGAATATTTAGGGGTTCTGGACCTTCCAGAGGCAGGAAGGCTAAGTTCTCTATGAAGGAGTCAAAGCCCTTGAGGGGGCTGGGCTTGTGGAGATGGTTGAGCTCTAAGGCCTTTTGGCTTCTTTTGTCTGGATTGTTGTTGTTGACCTTTCTGGGCAACTTGACCCTGAGCCTGCCCTTGCTAGGTATAGGATGGATGGTGCCAGCAGTGGAGATTTGTAAGACGGCCACCTGGTCGTCCCTCGATTCCTTTGTCAAGCATTACCGTCTGGATGTTCAGGCGGAAAGGGATACCTGTTTTGGATCAGCAGTGCTTCAGGCTGGTCTACCAGGTCCCTCCAGATGAATTTCTTCACTGCTCTGTTACTTACCCAGAGGTTCGGGACTAGACTGGAGGGACAATAAGGAAGAGTAAATTTGACTTACCTGCTAATTGTTGTTGCTTAAGGAACTCCAGTCTAGTCCCGTATCCCTCCCTGAGTGTCTGTGGTATAGAGCCTGAAGCAAGGCAGAGCAACAGGTAACACTTGGGACATGGGCTATGCTAATAGGTTTTTTTCTCTCGATTCCCTATAAAAAAAAAAATGAGAGAAGGAAAAAAAAATAGACCTCATATGTTTTCTCTTGTTCGTTCTGAGTTTAGTTATGATAAGTTTCCATAGTTGGATAAGGTTACTACTTACTTGTTGCTCTGAGGAATCTGCTTTGTTAATAGGTTACTGGAAGGAGGAGGTGGATCCTGGGAAGATATACCAGTGTCATCACAAAAGGATGACGTTTCTCAGTCTCCACGCTGCTATGAGAGGTGCACAACCCAGAGGTTCGGGACTAGACTGGAGGGACGATAAGGAATTTCCAATTCCTTTGCTCTAGGTTCTTTTTCAGGAGCTACCATGATTGAAAGGCCTCGGGCCACATCACGAATAAAATCCTGAAGAGACATGTCTTCCAGAGGAGATATTCTGCGTTGGGGAGAAGAGGAGTCTTCCGGGAGAAACATTCTGGTACCGGCAGAATTATCAGAGTCATCGGAATCGGAGGATTCGAAGTATCTCTGATCCCGATGTTCATGCAAAGCACAGTCTCAGTATCGATCAAAGTCGGTACCGAGTTGGTCCAGTACCGAACTGTTGATGCCAGCAAAAGTCAGCATGGGAGAAATTCCCACCAGTGCCAGTACCGTCGGTGCTGGTACCAGCATCTGTACCGGTGCTGGTACCGGTGCCCGTTGAACCACCGGTGTCAATGGTACCGCAGCTGTAAGGAGAGCTGCATGACTGCGCTCGATAGCGAGGAATCTCTGGTCTATCGACGCTGCCGATGCCTGGGTATCGGTACCGGTAAAATCGGCTGGAACCCCTGAGCATGGCACCCGCAGTTCTGCTGAGGTCGAAGCCTCGAGAACATCCTGGAATCCCGTTAATGCTATGGAGGCCGAAGCCTCCCGTCGGGACTGTTTTGCCGGTGTAGTTTCCTCAAGGGCAATGCCAATGGCCTCTCGATGCTTTGAAGGAGAGCTACCCTTTGAGGACCGGCTCTTATGTTTAGTTAGAGGAAGACGAGGCTCTTGAAGACGTCGATGCAATGGACCTGGCATCCGAAGAAAAGAGGGCACCGAGCTTTGCAGCTCGGTTCTGTCTTCCTCTTTTAGTCATCCCCATACAAGAGAGACAATCACATGGAGAATGGTCAGGGCCTAAACATTTCAGACAACAGTCATGGGTGTCGGTGACGGAGATGGTACCGCCACACTTAGTACATTTTTTGAAACCACTAGCTAGTTTTTCCATCTTTTAGGAAAAATGAGGCCTAATGCCGAAAATGGCGCCTAGCACCAAAAAGAAAAAAAGTTTCTGAAGAGAAACTGTATATATATATATATATTTTTTTTTTTTTTTAGAAAGGAAGAAAAAAGAACCGGCGGTACCGGTGTCGTGCGGAGGCAGATGCGACCACAAGAAAACAAGTTTAAAGAAGAATTTTTCTGCGGTGACAGGGAATATGTCCTGTCGGCTCCAGGGAAAGCAAAGAACTGAAGAGGGAAAGGTGGGAAGGCAGCACGCATGTGCTGAGGGATGCTCCCAAAAGCGTTCCTATTGGATGCTGGGGAGCGTTCCCGTGCAGGCTCCGTCAGTACCGACGATACCCCATATGTGAAGACTACATTCCTGCTTGTTCCTGGAGATCACCTGTTACAGGTGAGTAACTACACTTTTTCCGGGAACAAGCAGGAAATCAGTGCTCACATATGGGACTCCCCAGCTGCAGGCTACCGTATGCTTGGTCACCGTCTCCTTCAGCCTACTGGGAGATGAAAAGTTGAGAAGCTTTGCGGTGGCCCTAAGTGCGTTGGATATAGAAGGACAAAGCCCTCTTACAGTCCAAGGTGTGAAGGACCATCTCCACCCGAATGAAGTGAAAAGAAGGTAGGGAGCACCACTTCCTGGTTGAAATTTATTTATTTTATTTATTTACAGTTCTTATATACCGCGCTTTTTAGTATCAGTACGGTTTACAAATAACAAATTTTTGCATCAGAACAAAAGATCTTTTGCTTACATTGTAACAGGATTGGTAACTTGAGACTGTAACAAGGGTAACTATATACAGATCAACAGTGGTTGTTGTAAACTATTTACAGTTTCTATTGCAAGTTGGAATCGTAATGCAAAGAGACCATGTAATTTAAGATCATTGTGAGTGTGCCTGAGGGTGGGTATGTTTTGTACCTTTTCAAGAGTTATGTTGTTGGAATGTCAGAGGCTGTGTGAGTGAGTTGAGTTGCAGGAAGTGATTGTGTTAGGCTAGGGTGGCCGAAGTGAAGGCAGAGTAAGTGATGTTTAAGAGCTTTTCTGAACTGTGATAGGTCACCGATTGCTCGGATATGAGATGGGAGATTGTTCCAGCACCTAGGGGCATAGAGTGTAAAGGCTCTATTCCTAGTTGTTTGAGTGCATTTAGTAGACTCAAGTGGTATAGTCAGCGTGTTGGCAGCTACTGACCTCCTTAGCCTGTTTGTAGGGGTGATGGTCAGGAGTGCAGAGAGGGATGACGGGGATAGCTGGTTAATTGCTTTAAATGATAGGAGTAGTGCCTTGTAGGTGATCCTGTATTGTAACGGTAGCCAGTGTAATTCCATAAGTATGGGCGTGATGTGATCTCTTCTGGATATGCCGCTGAGAATGCGGGCTGCTGCATTCATCGCCATCTGTAGTGGATTGAGGGTGCTGTTAGGGAGGCCGTGTAGGATGATGTTGGCATAATCAAAATGAGGCGTTACAAGCATCTGCAATATTGTTCTGAAGTCATCTGGGGTTAGTAGCGGTCTTAGGTGTCTTAGTGTCCGTATTTTATTGTAGATGGACTTGGTGGTGTTCTTTATGTGTTCTTTGAAGTTGAGCTGTTGGTCTACTGTGACACCTAAGTAGCGTATTACAGATTTACATGGAAGCTCTGCATCTCGCACCTTCAATGAAGTTGGGGAAGTTCTTGTCCTTGGTTATGAATAGTACCTCAGTTTTCTTAAAGTTTATGCGCAGATTCTGTGATAAGAGCCAATCAGTGATTGCGTTGAAGTACTCTATTAGTGGGGAGAGGTCAGGGTGCATGATTTTGAAATGGAAGGGCGATACTACCTTCAGCAGAAATTTGGGGTGCGTGCACAGCTAAATAAATAAATAAATAAATGTTCCAAGGGAGAGCATCCTGAACTTCTCCCTCAACAGGAATTTGTTGAGGTTGTGCAGGTCAAGGATGGGCTGTAGGACCCCTATCCTCTTTGGTACAAAGAAGTACCTGGAGTAGAGCTCATCGCCCTTGAGATAGTGGGGCACCAGTTCCACCGCTTTGTCCCTGAGAAGACCTGCCAACTCCTTCAGTAGAAGGTCACGGTGGAGGGGAGACCTGAGGGGCTCTCCCAGGAAATAAGGGGGAGGTATCTCAGTCAGGCGGAGGAGGTAACCCCTCCCTGACTACCCGAAGTGCCCAGGAGTCTGTGGTGATGGTCAACTACCTTTGGGCATAGAGGATCAGACGTCCTCCTGTGGGCTGCTGATCTCCTTGGGGAAGAGAGGCTATGCTCAAGGAGTCAAAAACGTCCCCCTGGCTGGGCCGGAGACGGTACCTGGAGTTTTGGAGCTTTCTGCTTACGAGGGCCATGCTGACCCTGTTGGGACAGATGGGAGGCCTGAAATGTGGGTAGTTTCTGTAAGCAGCTCCCTTCCTTGGGTAAAAGGACTTTTTACCCGAGCCCTTCTGTCAGGGAGGGGCAACTGTCTTTTTAGAGAGCCTGGTCCTTGTCATGAACTCGTTCTCCAGCTTTGCAGCCTTGTCGGTCATGAGTTTGCCAAAGAGGTTCTCTCCTTTGCAGGGGACATCGACCAATTTGTCCTGAATCCACTGCTCGAGGTCAAATGCACCGATGCCAGCCGCTGCTACTCGAGCCAGTGACTCAAACCAATCATAGGCTGCTTGAGACATGAATTTGGAGCATTCACAGACTACCTTGGCCAGGTTCTTGAACCGCTGCAAGGGTTCCTTGGAGAGACCAGCCAAGAACCCAGCAAGTTCCTTCGCCAGGTCTCTCAGGTACATGCCCACGTACAGCTGGTAGATCTGGATATGGCCGATGAGCATCGAGCCCTGGTAGCACTTTCTGCCGAGGGCATCCAGGGTGTGGGTCTCCCTGCTAGGGGGCACCGAGGAGTGCGTCTTCTGGCTTTTAAGCCGACGCATGGCTGACTCCACCACCATGGAGTTATGCGGCAGCTGTGACTTTTAAAAACCTGGGCTCCAGAAGACTCGGTACATCGGGTTGAGCAGTTTGTTCACCATCGGTACCGAAGCCGGTGTTTCCCACATCTGGAGCATGAGCCGTTCAAAGATGGGAGGAATGGGCACTGTGAGCGATTCCCTCGGAGGAGCCTCATACTGGAGGATTTCCAACTCATCCACCCGAGGGTCCTTCTCAGACTCTGTAGGGAACGCCAGGGCCTTTGACATATCCTCCGGCAGGGTCCGTCGTCGAGGCTCCGAAACGGGAGAGTCAGATGGGATGTCGCGGTGGTGACAGGTATCTGGGGACTCCAGGTCATCCATCTCCCACTCTGAGTAGTCCGTCGAGGACTCATAGGAGGACTGCTCCACAGGCCTCAGGGCCTGCTATGCCCTGCGGCTGGCACCCGGCATACTTGCCAAGGATGACCGTGGTCCTGTCGAGCAGGACTTGGATCACGACCTCGGCCAAGGATTGACTCGAATCCAAAGGACCTCGAGGACTGGTTTGGCCTCCGTGGACGTCTTGAACGTCAAAGGCCCGGTGGTGAGGGCGGATGAACCGGTCATGCCAAACAGTAATGCCCGCTGCTGGTCCATGAAGGACTCCAGACCAGAAGGATCTGCAGCCTTTGGCGTGGGCACCGAGGGACTCGTGTCTAATGCCGGCTCCCCCGAAGGGGAATCCTCAATGAGGATGTTGTCTGGGGACAGAGACCGGTCCACGGTCGGATCCTTTCAGGGGACCTTTGCAGGCTGCTCCCTCTCCGAAGCCTCTGAAACGTCTAGGACTGCGGGACTGGGCCCTGGGAGCACCTGGCCAGTCGGAACCATCTAAGGACATCACCTTCGAAGGTTTCTTCTTCTTCCTGGGTTCCCTCAAGGGAGACCCCTTTTCTGAGGACGCATGATGGGGCCCTGGCCTTCGGAAGCATCGGGGACTCGGGAAAAAACTAATCGTGCTGCTGCTGGCGGCTCTTGAGGGCCTTACTGGGCATCCTTTTGCAGAGACCAGAAGCTGCCAGGTCATGGTCTGGCCCAAGGCAGCAGAGAAAGCAGTCATGTGTGTTGGTCAAAGACAATTTTAGAGCACTGATCACACTTCTTAAAGCCACTGGTAGCCATGGGTGAAAAAAGTATCCCTGCGAGATCGAAGACTCTCCGGTCTGCCAGTTGGGAGAAAAAAGGCACGAAGATGCCAGGAAAAGAAAACACAAAAATAGACCCAAACAACACAGAGGCAACGGAGTCAGTGGTGGGAAGAATACCGGTGCGATAGCGGGGATGAGTATGAAACTCGGAGTGAAAAATCAACTTTTTCCAGGGACAAGCCAGACCGACATCTGAAGGGCTCCGCGGAAAAAAGGAGACTGAGAAGATGGCACCCTTGGGTGGGAAGGAGATCACACATGCATGGTGGCATTTCCCAAAGGCTTTCTTTGAAAGCTGAGGGGATGCTTCCGCAAGGGCTCCATCGGTGCCAACGTCACCCATACGTGAGGACTAATGTCCTGCTTGTTCCAAGAGAATTATTATTTCTGAACTGTCCAGGTTTCTTGGCCACCAAAGAAATTGCAGAAAAGCATACAGAATTTGCCTGAACAACAAATGCCTCCTATATTCTCAGCTGAACAAAGGACTGGAACCTTCTGTTCAGGACCGTTACAAACAGATTCACCTTAGGTTCCTCAAACGTAAAGCAAATCTCGTTTCCTACTTCAATATTTAGGGACTATTTGGGTGGGAGGGAGGTGGTGTTCAGCTTTTTTTTTTTCAAACATACTACATTCTTGTTAGCATGTGGCTAGTAGGGTTATCCCACAACATTACGCCCAATTCTCCCTCTTAATGATTTACAAGAGGGGATGGATCCTGTTAGTCCTTAACTTCTCAATTACTACATCAATATATGGCTATCTAGACAAGAATAAACGCTGACCACACAATTTTTGGTGATGTTCCAGAACTTTCCTCCTACTCCTCTGGGCTTTCAGCTCAAATACAGTTTTCACTGGGGCTACAGTTCCATGAGCCTCCATTCTCAATGACCCGGTGGCTTTTCCACCCATTTTTAACATATACATGCACAGAAAAAATCCGTCACTGTGACAGGCTGGCCAGTTAGGGCTATGACTAAGGCCCCCTTCACCCAGGAGCTATGAATGCTGTCTCCTTAGCATTTTCAACCACAGCAAGGAACCATGACATTTATAAAGTTTTCAAAAGCAATCAGGATATCCTTTGCCACCGGAAGTTAATCTGGACTCTAGTTTCTAGGAGAACAAGGGGTTTAGAATACGAAGCTCATCAACCCTGACTAAATACATACAATCAGAGCAGTGGTATTCATCAAAAATCGTCAAGGGTCACAAAAACAAGCCAAGTTTTCAGAATACCCTAGAAATAATGCATAAGAAAATTTGTATACGTACAACTGAGATAGTATGCATACAAATCTATTTCATGCATATTTTTTTAAAGAAACCTTGAAACCCCGACCCACTTGCAGCCCCCTGGGGCAGGGAGTGAATGCCAATCAATGGCAGGATCTGGATTTGAGAAAAAAAATGTCTTGGGTCATTGCAGAACAGGATCATCATGAGGTTAAACCAATTCACAGCTTATTCATAATTAAGATGCAATCATGAAGGATATGAATGGTCCAAAACTTCAGTGCTCCATAGTCTTGCCTCACACAGAAATATAGCATTGAACAGACTTCTATAGTTGCTCTCACCAAGCCCAGCATCCTCAGAGACTTAGACGACATCAGCTAGCAATTAACTTCCCTGTTAAGTTGTTGGTTCTTGTATAAGTTAGTTAAGGAGGTGGATGAGTCCAAGCCTCATTGCCTCCCTGAAGATATGCCAAAAGGGCCTGGGAAAGCATTCAGGGGCATTATCCTCCTAAGTGTATTCTCATTTTCCATGTTCCTGCTACATGGACTTCCAAGGGTTTTGGGACACCTGTAAATACCAGCCTGGAAGGCCCTCTTCTTCCTCTTCGGGGTTCCATCCCTGGTCTGTGTCCTTTCGTGGGGCCCATGGACTACGAGAGGCTTGCTTTTCTAGAGGCAGCACCTCCCATTCAACACATTGACAGATTGGGGGCCCATCCTGCTGTGTGGGCTCAAGTCATCAAGGATTGTTGGATGCTGGACACCTTTCAACACGGCTGTGTTCTAGAATGCAGACAGCCTCTCCCAGATGCCTTTGTTGTCTACCCATGTGGCTCAGCAGCCAAGAGGATCATCATTCAGGCCATGTTGGACAAACTGTTTAATCTGCAAGCAATAGTACCGTTGGCCCTCTGCAGAGTGGGGCCAGGGCAGATACTCCATCTACTTCATAGTACCCAAAAAGGATGGATCTTTTCGTCCAATTTGCTATCTCAAAGGGGTCAATGCTCATCTGTGCGCTCTGCACTTCCACATGGAGACCCTCTGCTCATTGATGCCATTACTAAGCTGCACCTGAAGCCACCAGGACTTTCTCCCCCCTCTCCATTTATATCTCCTATGATTTGCATTTTCTCCCCCCCCCCCCCTTCCCCTATGGCTCACATCACTGTGTTCTTGATGTTAATTCTCCCTAATCTTTTCCACTCATTCCCATAGTTCCATGGCCCTACTTCTCATTACTCACTCCTTACTGTCTCCACCTCCCCTACCATTTTGTCTTCTACCTTATCTGCCCTCGAGCTTTACTTTTTCTTCCTTTTATTCAGCATCTCCACTCTCACTAAAGGAACCTCAGCCTCGCTTCTATCGTGTTATCTCCTCTCTCCTCTTCCTCTCATCTGGAGATGTTAACCCCAACCCTGGCCTCGTAGACTTTCTTCACACTCCTGGGGCAGGTCAACGTGTAACCTTCTTAATCTTGTTCATATCCCTCTCCTCTCTCTTTTCATGCACATTGTGGAATGCACATTCTATGGAATGCCTTTGTTCATGACCTCTTTATCTCTAATACTCTACATCTTCTGGCTCTTACTGAAACTTGGCTTCTCCCTGAAGATTCAACTTCAGTCGCTGCCCTGTCACAGTGACTACCTATCTTCCCCTACGCCTCGGCCCATTGGCTGTAGTGGCAGTATTGGGTTCCTCTCTCATTCCTGCCAATTCCAGCCCCTCCATCTGCCTCCATCTAATTCCTTTTCTCCTTTTGAAGTCCATGCCATCCACCTATTTTCTCCACTACCTCTGCCGATAGCTGTTATTTATCGACACTCTGACAAGTCCACCTCTACATTTCTCACCGACTGATGCATGGTTTTCCTTCTTTCTGGATTCATCTTCCCCCTCCCTTATTCTCAGGGATTTTAACATTCATGTTAACCCCTCTGACCCTTATACTTTAAAGCTCCTTTCCCTTATCTCCTCATTCAACCTCCAGCTTTGCTCTACTGCCCCCACTCACCGGCATGACCACTGCATCAACCTTTTCTTCTTTAATTGCTTACCCTCAAACTTCTGCACCTCAGTTCTTCCCTTATCTGACCATCACCTGCTAAGCTTCACTCTTCATCACCCCTGCCTCAACATCACTCAGTCTCCTCCAACCTCTTTAGAAATCTTCATGCTATCAACCCATCGACTCTCTCCACTACTGTCATCACCTCTTTCCTCCACTATGTCATCCAAGTCTGTTGATGAGGTAGTAGCTTCCTATAACACTGCACTTTTCTCTACTCTGGATGCTCTTGCTCCACACCATGCCACGTCCTGCAAGGCATATTGTACCTCAGCCCTGGCTGTCTTCGACTACCCACTAAGTTCCTGTGCCAGCTCAGCTGAGCGCATTTGGCTCAAACCCCGCACCCTTGCAGACTTTCTTCACTTCGAATTCATGCTTGCCTCTTTCCAGTCAGGCATAGCACTCACCAAACATGACTTATGTCCACCTGACTACCTCTCTTGCCTCTGATCCTCACCGTCTCTCTACAACTCTCAACTCTCTCCTCAAGGTGCATCCACCTCAAACTCTTCCTTCCCTTTCTGCTCAAACTTTGGCAGACTATTTCCATGACGAAGTCCACAAGATTACACTCCAATTCCCCATGATGTCAGCACCATCCTCTCTTCCCTCTATGCACTCCTAACGCTTCCCCTCAACCTCTGCCTTCCTTTCTTCCTTTTCTAAGATCTCTGAGGAGAAAACCACACATCTTTTCCCTCCTCCAAAAACTCACTAGCTGCTCCTCTGATCCTATTCCCATCTCTCATAAGCTCCATCTCCTCCACCGTCATCCCTGCTATCTCTCATACTCTCAACCTATCACTCTCCACTACAACTGTTCCTGCAGCCTTCAAGCAGGCTGTGGTCACACCTCTCCTCAAGAAACTCTCACTAGACCCTACCTATCCTCTTTACCCATCTCCCTCCTCCCCTTCATTTCTAAACTACTTGAACATGGTTCATTGCCAATGCCTTGACTTTTTCTCAAGCCCTTCTGAATACATTGCAAGCTGGATTTCATCCTTTACATTCTACTGAAATGGCTCGACAAAGGAGAAATTAGGCCTTACCTGCTAATTGTCTTTCCTTGAGTTCTCTCCGGGCTAGTCCAGGAATGTAGGGTGGTCAATCCCTTCCAGCAGCTCTGAGGACTGAAACACTTAAACCAAGCTCTTTGCTGACAGGTCCTATAGCTCCCCCTGGTGTCAGAGAGAGTCAGTCTAATGGTAACAAAGCAGTGAAACTAAAGACGGGAAACCAAGAAACGGGAAGCAACACGGAAAACACCCTCGAAAACCTTTCGTGGTAAAGTCTGCCCGCTGAGCAGAATAAAGCTCCGAAAAACCCTGATTTAGAACTGTTTTGGGGTTTTTTTTTTTCTCTCTCTATTTTTTTTTTTTTTACCACTGAGAATCCAAAAATCCGCCGAATCTTAGAAAACAAGGAACCCCCAGCTTCAGCCACCAAAACGGTAAGCCGCTCACAAAAATCTTATGGCCGAGGATTCGCACAGCTACAACTCTCGCAGCACATCAAAGAGGGAGGGTCCTGGACTGGCCCGGAGAGAACTCAAGGAAAGACAATTAGCAGGTAAGGCCTAATTTCTCCTTCCTATTCATCTCTCCGGGCCAGTCCAGGAATGTAGGGTAGTGCCAAAGCAGTACTCATCTCCGGGAGGGCCCTGCGAGCCCCGCTACAATAGCCGAGGCCCCAACCCTAGCATCCTCCTGTGCCTGGACATCTAACCGATAATGTCTCGCAAAAGTATGCAAAGAAGACCACGCCGCCGCTCTACAGATGTCCACCGGCGGCACTAAGGCAGATTCCGCCCATGACGTAGCCTGCCCCCTAGTCAAGTGAGCCCGTATACCCACGGGCGCCGGTACGCCTTTTGCTTCGTAAGCCGCTCGGATGGCATGCTTCACCCAACGAGCTATCGAAGCCTTGGTGGCCGCTTTCCCCTTCCGCGGACCGCCAAACAGAACAAAGAGGCGATCCAATCTCCTAAACGGCTCTGTCACTCTGAGATATTTCCGCAACACGCGCCCCAAATCCAATCTCTTCAGCGCGCGATCCCGTTTGGCCCCCTCCTGAGGACGAAACGTAGCAAGGAAAACGGCCTGATTCATATGATAGCTAGAAACCACCTTAGGCAGAAAACAGGGAACGGGACGCAAAACCACCTTTTCTGCCGAAAACTGAAGATACGGTTCCCTGCACGAGAGCGCTTGCAGATCCGACACTCTGCGCGCGGAACACAATGCAACCAAGAAGGCTGTTTTCCAGGAGATCTCTCGCACCTGGACCGCCGTCCCGGATTCGAACGGCGGCTCTGTCATGGCCTCCAATACTAAATTGAGGTTCCAAGGCGGCACCACTTGCCGCAGAGGTGGCCGAATGAGGCCAGCCGCTTTCAGAAAACGCTGTACATCCGGATGGGAGGCAAGCGAACACCCCCGCACCTTTCCTCTATAACAAGAGAGCGCCGCTAACTGCACCTTAAGGGTATTGAGGGCTAGACCCTTCTCCAAACCACCCTGCAAGAACTGTAAAAGGTCGGGCAACTGCGCCGCAGAAGGCGAAACCTGCCTCTCTGCACACCACGCTTCAAACACACGCCAAACCCGAATGTACGCCAAGGATGTAAACGTCTTCCTAGACTTCAATAAGGTGGAGATCACCGCCGACGAATAACCTCTGCGCTTCAACCGAGCCCTTTTAAGAGCCAAGCCCTAAGTAAGAACCGATCCACTTGCGGCATTAAGATGGGGCCTTGAAACAACAGATTCATCCGAGCTGGCAATCTCCACGGCGGAGCCACCAGGAGCCGCACCAGATCTGCATACCACGGACGCCGAGGCCAGTCCAGAGCAATGAGGATTACCGTACTGTCGTACTTCGCTATCCGCTGGATGATCCAACCGATCAGAGGCCACGGGGGAAATACATAGAGAAGGCGACCGGACGGCCAAGGTTGAACCAGTCCGTCCAGCCCTTCCGACATATGATCCCTGCGCCGGCTGAAAAACCGGGACGCTTTGGCATTCGCCTGAGTGGCCATGAGATCCAGCACCGGCTGACCCCAGCGCTCTGTGATCTCGTGAAACACCGCGCAATTGAGTTCCCACTCTCCTGGATCCAATGCGTGCCGACTGAGATAGTCTGCCTGAAGGTTGTCCTTCCCTGCCACATGGGCCGCTGAAATCGCCAAGAGATGCGCCTCTGCCCATTGGAACAGCTGTTGGCTCTCCTGCAGAAGGCCGGCACTCCCCGTGCCGCCCTGCTTGTTGATGTAAGCCACGGTCACCAAGTTGTCTGAGAAAACTCACACCGCACGCCCGTGAAGCTGAATCCAAAGTGCACGAGGGCTAACCGTACCGCTCTGAGTTCCAACCGATTTATCGACCAAAGACTCTCCTCCTCCGACCAAGCGCCCTGAGCTATCAGGCCGACACAGTGTGCTCCCCAATCGGACAGACTGGCATCGATCGTTAGCAACACCCAGTCCAGAACCGTCAAGGAGACTCCCGCCTGAAGATGAGCCGGAAAAACCACCACTGCAGACTGACCTGCACCTCTGCGGGACAGGGTAACCATTGGGAGAGAGGATGATCCTGCGGCGACCATCTGGAAAGCAAGGCCTGTTGCAGCGGGCGCATATGCGTCCTGGCCCACGGAACCAGGTCTAATGCCGCCATCATCGAACCTAATACCTGCAAATACCTCCATGCCGTTGGGGCCGGCCCGCGCAGGAAGGCCGTAATTTGGAACATCAGCTTTTGCACCCTGTCCGCCGGCAGGAAAACCGAGCCGACTGCCGTATCGAAGAGAGCGCCCAGATACTGTAGTCTCCGCACTGGCTCGAGATGACTCTTGGACGGATTGATGACCCAACCAAGCCGCTCGAGGCACGACACCACCCGCGCCGTCGCCACACGAGACTCTGCCTCTGACGGAGCGCGAATCAACCAATCGTCGAGATATGGATGAACCTGAATCCCTTCCTTCCGAAGCGCCGCAGCCGCCACCACCATCACCTTGGTGAATGTCCGAGGCGCCGTAGCCAGCCCGAATGGTAGCGCACGGAACTGAAAATGCCCCATGGGTAGCGCAAATCGCAGGTATTTCTGGTGCTCTGCCAGTATGGGAATATGCAAAGACGCCTCCGTTAAGTCTATGGAGGAGAGAACCTCCCCGGGTTTCACCGACTGTATCACGGAGCGTAAAGTTTCCATCCTGAAATGAGGAACCCGCAAGCAACGGTTGACGTGCTTGAGATCTAAAATTGGCCGAAACGAACCCTCCTTTTTGGGCACCACAAAATAAATCGAGTATCGACCTAACCCGCACTGGTCTTCGGGTACCGGTACGATCGCCTGAAGGCGCAACAAGCGCAACAAGGTGTCCTTGACTGCCTTTTTCTTGGCATGGGAAACGCATGGAGACGCCACAAAAGTCTCCCTCAGTGGGTGAGCAAACTCCAGAGCATAACCGTCCCGGATAATTTCGAGCACCCACTGGTCTGTAGTGATAGCGGTCCAGGCAGAGAGAAACTCCTGCAAACGACCCCCCACAGGGATCTCTGCCTGAACCAGCATCCCTTCATTGCGGCTTTTTGGGAGCGGACTGCTGAGCGTTAAAGAAGCCCCGACTAAATCCTCGGGCTCCGCGAAAGGACTGACCTCTGTGCACAAAACGACCCCGTTGATAAGGCGCAAACCGAGAACCACGGAACCTGCCAAAAACACGTCCCTGTCCCCTCTGACCTGGAGTCAATTTAGACGCTCGCGGCCGATCCTCAGGAAGACGACCCCCCTTGGAATCTCCCAAGTCCTTGACAATCTTTTCCAATGCTTCTCCAAAAAGCAGCTTGCCCTTATAGAGAAGCTTACTGAGGCGCGCTTTAGACGAAGCATCCGCCGCCCAGTTTCGTAACCACAGAAAACGTCTAGCCGCGATCAGCGACGCCATTGACTTCGCGGAAATCCTCACCAAATCATAAAAGGCATCCGCTAGGTAGGCAGCAGCGGACTCCAGCTTTGCACCCTGCGCTGCGGAGTCCACCTCCTTCCCTGCGCTGTCCTCCCCTTGAAGCCAGCGGATGGAAGCTCGAGACACATATGTGACACAAACCGAAGCCTGAAGCGCCAAGGCACTGGAATCGAAAGCTTGTTTTAGGAGCGCCTCCAAACGGCGATCTTGAAAATCCTTGAGAGCGGAACCGCCCTCAACAGGGATGGTAGTTTTTTTGGTGACCGCAGCCACTAAGGCGTCTACTTTCGGCATGCGCAATAATTCCTTCTCCTCGTGGGGAACTGGGTATAACCGAGACAGCGCGTGACCGCCCCGCAAAGAGGCTTCTGGGCACTCCCATTCAGAACCAATCATCTGCTTAATCACTCTGTGAATGGGGAAACAGCGCTGCTCCGACTTGAAGCCCTGCAACAAAGGGTCTTCTAAGGGCTCTTGCGGGACCTTAGGGGGCACTATATTCAACGCTGCTAACGAGTGTGTAATTAAGGCACCTAGTTCTTCTTTGCGAAAAACGCGAAATACATTAGGGTCCTCCCCAGGCCCTAACTCCCCCTCTTCTAATTCCTCTGGCCAAAGGTCAACCCCAGGCTCTGAAACACCTTCCATCTCCTCTGGCAGCTGGGAATCCTCAGCTAGAGAAGTAGCAGCCAGCAAGGGAGTCTCCAAACCTACATCCCCAGAGGAGACCCCCTCCTGAGGGTCAGAATCTGATTTAGCATGCTTGTTTCCCCATGCCCTAGACACAGGCAAGGAGGGTCCCGCAGCCTGAGACTGCTTTATTAAAAAAGCCTGATGCATCGCTAAAATAAATTCAGGAGCGAAAAGGGACTCCCAAGAGCTGTGCCCCGGTGCAAAAACCTGTCGACTGTCCCCCTCCTGTGAAGGAGCCGTGTGCTTTTTAGACTTGCGCTTTGCCGCCTTCACTGTCGGCGCGGGAACGGAGCAAGGCTGAGATAAAATGGTCGCCGTTCCCGCCCGATCTGTAAGGGCCTGAGGGCAGGGAAAAATGTCCTCTGCAGAAGCCATTGGGGGATCCATACTCGAACGGAGCACCTACCGCTAACACCACCCCGCCACGGAGATCCCGAAATAATGCAGAAACAAACGTGAGCACCGCGATCCCCGTGAATCGGGAGCAAGAGACACAAGAACGTGCCGGACTAAAGCAATGTCACTAGCCCCAAAACGAGCGAAGCCAAAACTACAACCCCCGCTAGCTACTCCGCCTACCTGAAGTGCAGCGAGAAGTGAAGCCGCCCGAATCCGCAGCCCCGCAGCCAGCGGGGAGCCGGAACTGCAGCTCACAGCTACTGGGAAGAGAGATCCGGGGCTCCCGGACCGTTCCCAAGACTCCTTTTGAACCTGCCCAGAGGCCGGGAAGTAAGTACACCAAAAGGTGCTCGAGGGGTCTTACTCGCTCCGTATGCTTGTTGAAACAGATTTATCTTTTTTCTTTTTTTTTTAAACTTGCCACCAAAAACAAGCAAATAGCGCTGAGCTGATCTGTACATAGTTTCCTAAGTTTGCTATAAACTTGAATGTAAATAGTTCCCCAAGTTCTCCTCCATGTTAACTCCCCGTTTTATGTAAACGACGGCCAATGTATCTGGTCAAGTGTTCTATTGTTTTGATGTAAACCGCGCTGATGACAAATAGCGCGGTATATAAGAAATGTTAAATAAATAAATAAATAAATAAAATCTGCCCTGCTAGGGCCAAATAGTCAGTGTTTCGAAGTACTATAATTTCCTTTCAGAAAGCTCAATATCCAACAAGCAGAGGAAATTGAGACCGGCCTATCTATTCATCTCTAAGAGAAGCCTGTCAGCCATACACCTTCCTTCGCTGCTGAGGACTGACTCTCTCTGACACCAGGGGGAGCTATAGGACCTGTCAGCAAAGAGCTTGGTTTAAGTGTTTCAGTCCTCAGAGCTGCTGGAAGGGATTGACCACCCTACATTCCTGGACTGGCCCGGAGAGACGAATAGGAAGTCTCCAGTGACATATTCCTGGCAAAATCCAAGGGCCTTTACCCGATCCTCATACTTTTTGACCTTTCGCTGCTTTTGACACTGTTGACCACCACCTTCTCCTCGATACCTTGTCCTCACTTGGTTTTCAGGGCTCTGTGCTATCCTGGTCTCATCTTGTCTCTCCCTTCACACTTTCGGTGTTTGTTCTGGTGTATCCTCCTCTACTGCTAGCAGTGGTGTACCCCAAGGATCTGTCTTGGGCCCAACTCCTTTCTTCTCTATATATATATTCAGTCCCTTGGTACACTCATCTTCTCCCATGGTTTTCAGTACCAACTTTATGCTGATGATTCTCAGATCTACTTCTCTACACCTGAAATCTCTCTGGCAATCCAGACCCGTATCTCTGCCTACCCGACATTGCTGCCTGGATGTCTCACTGCCATTTGAAATTGAATATGGCCAAAACAAAGCTTCTTATTGTTCCCCTAAACCCACATCCTTTACATTCTACTACATGCTTATAAATGCAGGTCCAACTGAACACATAACCCCTATACTGTACAAACTTCACTGGTTACCTATACAAAGTAGGATAAAATATAAAGTTATCATAACAACGTTCAAACTGATAAGAGATATAGCCCCATCATATCTAACTGATCTACTGACAATTCATTCAAGGACCAGAACAGTGAGACAAAGGAACCTGAACACACTACTTGTTCCAAACAACTTTTCAAAACGCAATAAAATTACAACAAATAGGGCATTCAGCTTCAATGCTCCTTTAATATGGAACACTCTGCCGGATAAACTCAGAGATATCACAGATCTTTCAGCATTTCGAAAAGATCTTAAAACTCACTTATTTATAGAGTAACTTTGGAGACTCATTCCCAATAGATGAAATATTTCCCACTTAAACTCATGTATACTCATATTCATTAATTCACAACTTACTTTTTCCTTTTTCTTACTCTATCTTACAATACCCAATTCTCCACATTATCACATTTACTCTTTACACTAATAATTCTAGTGAACTACAATACATTTTTCCTTGCTCAGATAAGATTTTTGAAATTTGTAAATATTTAAATCTGTATATATGTTTAAACTATCTATATACCTAATCAGCATTTACTCAGCATTGTAACCCTCAAATTACCATTTTTATTATATACAATTTAATGTTCACTGTAATTTCAATTGTTTGAATAAGTTTCAATGTAATGTTCAAGTTTTGTTCTATGTAAACCGCTTTGATTTTTCTGAAAGGCGGTATATAAAACCGTTCAATAAATAAATAAATAAATAAATAAACAAACATCCCCCTTTCTCAATTTCTGTGGATAATGCTCTACTCCTCCCAGTTTCCTTGGCTTGCAACCTTTGGGGTCATCTAGGACTCCTCCCTCTCCTCCTTCACAGCTAAAACCTGCCATTTCTTTCTCTGTATCACCAGCAAAATTCACCCCTTCCTTTCTGAACACACTAATAAGGTCCTTGTCCACTCTTTAGTCATTACCTGTCTAGACTATTGTAACCTTCTCCTTGCTAGTTTTCCTCTGAATCATCTTTCTCCCCTTCAAATCTGCTCAAAATTCAGCTGCACGGCTCATCTTCTGCCAGTCTCGCTATGCTCATGTAACCCCTCTTCTCAAGTCACTTAATTGACTCCCTATCTGTTTCCATACCCAGTTCAAACTTCTTCTACTGACCTATAAGTAAATTCATTCTGCTGCTCCTCACTATCTTTCCACACACCCCTCTTCGGCAACCCTGCTCTTCTGGCCCTTCTCTTCCATTGTCAACTCCAGACTTCCACCTTGCTACTCCTTATACCTGAAACGGACTACCTGAGTCAGTACGTCAGGCTGCATCTCTGGCCCTTTTGAAATTCAGGCTAACACCACAGTTCTTGGCTGCTTTTGGATCCTGATCCACTTAGCCTCCTACTCTCCAACTGTTTCCTTACCATTCCCCCCTAGACATATCCTAGTTGTTGTGCTGTCCGTCTTGACTACATTATAAGCTCTGATGAGCAGAGACCATCTCTTACATGTCTCTGTACACTACTGCATATGCTTTGTAGCACTATACAAATGAGTATAGTAGTAATAATGTAGGGACATTTTTGGACAGAGAGGGGAGCTGCGATTCTAGAGAATAAGTCTGGCTCCTTTGTATTTTATGATGCAGTACAGAGTGATATGGATAAAGAGAAGGACTGACTACAAGGAAATCTACATTTTGAACATATATGTGACTAACAGCCTTAAAGAATCCTTTTTTCATCATTGGTTTACTGAGCTTATGACCATAGCTCAAGAAACACAAATAATTATTGGAGGGGATTTAAATTTTATCTTAGGAGAATTAGATAGAACTTCCAAATTCAAAAAGGACTGGCAACTGAAAGAGAAAGAGTTGAGAAAATAACTCATTTTATTTAATACTTATTGCCCACCTATCAAAGTAATTATTAGGTGAGTCACAGAGCATATATACTCTCTGCATACAACACAATAAAACACTACATAAAATATAACAATATGCCATACACAAAACTATCAAAAATAAGAGCAATCACTTAACCGATATTTGATGGACCCACTGGACTACAAATATGTTCAAAGGTTTTGCTTCCTGAAAACCTTTTGGTGATTCATGCTGAACACAAATATAATTTCAGATTGACTGCATCACATAGGAATTTGGAGAAGCATGAAATTAAAATTTTTACCAAATTTAGCATGTTTAATCTCACAATGATGCCGACATATTGCACTAGTTCACCTGAGCTAAAACTGTTTTGCTCCAGATTTTTGTTTGTACTCAGCATCTGCTGCTTCTTGACTCGGTATCCAACAAATGTGGCCAGCATTGATGGGTTCCAGTTGCCCTGATACTGTTTTTCCATCATCATAATGTCCCGGTGAAACCTTCACCATGTTCGTCGCTAACTTTGAAGAGTGAGCGCCATCGGGCGCAGAGGAGCACCACCCGGCACTTCCCTCCAGCTCCCCCGAGCAATCGGGGTGGAGCAGAAGCAGCAGGGTGCTTCCCACCAGCATCTTTGACGAGCGAGCGCAATCGGGCGCAGAGGAGCGCCTCCCTCCAGCTCCCTCGAGCAATCGGGGTGGAGCAGAGGCAGCAGAGGGCTTCCCGCCAACATCTTTGAAGAGCGAGCGCCATCGGGCACAGAGGAGCACCACCTGGCACCTCCCTCCAGCTCCCCCGAGCGATCGGGGTGGAGCGGAGGTAGCGGAGGGCTTCCCGCCAGCATCTTTGAAGAGCAAGCGCCATCGGGCGTGTCCGCGCCTGAGGGCCTCGCCAGAGGGCCCTTTGGAGTGGCCCTAGAGCTATCCCCTGCGGCGCAGAAGAATACCAAAACAGATCACGCTAAGTAAAACAAAATACAAAGAATAAACTGCTAACCTTTTTACTACCTCATTGCTTGAAGGTACATGTGCTGACTCTTTTGCAAAGCATTGCATGACATTACAAATGCTGTATTTCAAATAGACTCACTTACTACCTCATTGTCTGTTTGCTACCTCATTGAATGTAAAAGCTAGCATGTACCGTAAACAAAATGTGCTAGTTAACCTTAGATAATATATGCTGCATAGCCTATAGTTCCCACTACTAGTGCATTGCTAACTCACCACTAACCTCACTGCTTTAGGAAAACAAACCACATAAACATAAACCACATAACAAATTACCCCATTACTAACCTACGCCTCGTTTGCTTCTCTGGGGCTGCGAAATAAACTACATACATTATAGACTCCATTACTAGAGTAGAACTAAGTAAGAAGAGGAGAGAAACCATACCAAAAGAACAGGAAAGTATAGAACCACAAGAGAAGGATCAAACACCTACCACCACTGGGATACAACTCAAGTCAATCCCAGGTCAGTAAAGAATAGAATGCAATCCACTCACCACTACCTCATTACATACCTTACACTCCCACACACTTTCGTACCATACAAACAGGGCATAGGCCCAAACAAACAAATCCCCTTGTTACACCTACATACCACCCAACCTGAATGGATACCAAACGCACCCCTCTCTAAAGAACACCAACATTCTAAGCCTTCAGTCCACAAACCACATAATACCACACGTACTACACATACCCACCTCACAAAAAGGGTACACACTAACCCAATCACAACAGCCAACATTAATGTGCCCTACTAAACGCCAGATCAATCAGGAACAAACCAAATACTATCCTCGACCTCATACATGACAATAGATATAATACGTATCAAAGAAACCTGGCTAGATGACTCTGACCGGGTAATATTAAATCAAATCATCCCAGAAGGTTACACAGCATTTAATTGCATTAGGACCCAAAAGAGAGGAGGAGGAGTGCTAATACTGACCAGAAAAGAATACAGATTCCAAACAATCTCTACCGCAAACACGATAGAATCCAACACAATCATCATAGCCAACAAACACCTTAGAATCTCCCTCACATACAGACCCCCCTGGAACCACAATGGAATCTCTCTCTACGGTACTTGAAGCAATATGTGCGCACAGCAAAAAACACAAACCCCTCATTGCACTAGGAGACTACAACCTAACCTCCACATCCACCAAGGAAGCTGCATCATTCCTAAAAGCCATGGAATCACTAAAATACTACCAAGCTATCAACACCCCAACACATCAACACGGTACAACACCGGATATGGTTTTTATCCCAAAGAAACTGGTGGAGCAGGGCAAGACCAAGACACCAACAATTACACCGGTTCCTTGGTCAGATCACCATCTAACTGAATTCACATTGACCCTAAATGACCTCATCCAACACATGGAAAATGAGACCATAACCAGGAAATTTAGAGCCTTCAAAAAAGAAGCATTCATAGACAAAATCAAAAACCACAACTTCAGCAAGATTATGAAACCCTTGAACTAGGCATAGAGAAGTGGAACTCCATAATATCAAATGCAGCATCAGCCCCTACAAGTACAGAAGCACAAACACACAGGAGACCCAATGCCCCCTAGTACTCAAGTGATATTAGAGACGCAAAACGCACCCTCCGAAAACTGGAGAGAAAATGGAGGAGAAACAAGTCACATGACTCCTTAATTCAATACAGAGACAAGCAAATGGAATACAACAATCTAATAAATGAACATAAACAGCAACACCATACCAACCTAATCATGAAATCTGTCAACAAACCAAGAGAACTATTTAGAATTGTCCAAACACTAACTAAGAACACTACGCAGCATGATACCCACCATCTTAACCCACAGGAATATGCAGACTAGATAAAATCGAAAAACACCCTGACATGCTCCATCGCACCACAAACAGATGACCATGAAACGATAGAGGAGCATCAAACATGGGAAGATTTCAGCATACCACAAAACACCAAACTGAGGACATAATGAGTGGCCTCAACACAACAACTTCACTATCAGACCCATGCCCAGTAGCTTGGATCAAAGCCACTAAAACCCAGCTCTCCCATCACATTCATAAAATCGTCAAAGAATCACTCCAACAAGAATACATGCCGCAAGCTCTGAAGCACGCCATAAGACCGATACTTAAAGGCAACAACCTCAGCCTCTCTGAACCAAAATCATACCGTCCTATCTCCAGTCTATCTTTCCTTGAAAAAATCAATGAAAAAACAGTACAACGCCAACTACAAGAGCATATTGACATCAATGCCCCACTAGACATCCATCAGCACGGTTTTAAACCCCAACGCAGAGTTGAAACACTACTTACTTCCCTCTGGCAATCTCTTAAAAGGCATGGACAACATAAAGAATGGATTCCTGCTTGTATTCATGGACATCTCGGCAGCCTTCGACACAGTGTACATGCCAGACTACTGCAACGCCTGCAGCAAATAGGATTATGCAAAAACACTCTAAAATGGTTTACTTCATACTTGGAAAATAGAACGCAACAAGTCAAATGCACACAAAAGAAATCACCACATTTCCCCATCACGCAGGGAATACCACAAGGCTCAGCCCTATCATCAATGCTCTTTAATATTTACATCCAGCACATATGTAACATCATCAAAAGTCACAAGCTCCAATATCACATTTACGCTGACATCATGGTGTATGCCCCAGTCAACCTACTAGCACTCAACATCACAACTATAACCAGATGCCCTGAAGATATGAACACCTGGTTCGCAGCCAATAATATGACGGTCAACTATGATAAAACTGAGGCAATGTTCGTCACCAGGAACACTACCTTCACTCCACCACAAACCATCAGCATTTTAGATAAGCTTATAGTAGTTAAAGATGAGGTTAAATATCTGGGCATCACAATGGACAGAGCACTAAACCTGAAATCCCACATCACAAAAAACGAAAACAAGGCCTATCAACACTTAAGGATCATCAGAAAACTCAAGCCATTACTCCGTCAGGATCACTTCCGCACAGTATGCCAAGCACTCATTACACCTCTGCTTGACTACGGAAACTCGTTATACCAAGGCCTCCCTCAACAAACCCTACACCCACTCCAAATGGTGCAAAACACTGCAGCACGTATCATTACAGACACTCCAAGATCTGAACACATCACCCCAGTCTTACAGCAACTACACTGGCTACCCATGATGGCCAGAGCAAAATTCAAAATAATCCTTATCATATTTAAGATCATCCACCAGCTCTCTGCAGAGGCACTCCAATACGTCATAATGAAGGATACCTGCAACAGACCGAGAAGAACCAATAAAGACAACATGATCGGCACACCTGCAGGATTCCACAAGACTAAACAAACAACTTCAAAAAGAGCTCCCTCCTTACTAAACGCCCACACTCTGGAACTCCCTCCCAACAAGCCTGAGAGCATTAAATGACCTAATAGACTTCCGACAGCACCTCAAAACTTATCAGCAGACAGAGAACAGTCCCCACCCAAACGGTAATGCATCTACTACCGATAATTCAATACTTACTCATCCCAAATAGGCATACAAGGTAATGACATAACACCAACTCAATACCCACTCACCCCAAACACTCACCCCAAACAAACATAATATGACGGTTACCCTTATGATAAATGTAACCCTCCAATTGTACTGTCTAGATGTTGTTAAGTACCCCTATGTTAAATGTAACCTTCCAATTGTGATGTGACCACTTGATTGTAGGATAAGGAGGTATACAAATCTGTTTAATTAAATAAATAAATAAACTACACCAAGATTGGCAGGAAAGAAGTCCAGGTGTGAATGCAGAAAATGAATCTTCAGCGACACACTGCACTTCATGGTTTTGTATGCTTGAAGCATGTTGTCAAGCAGCTAGATGTAAGTTTGGTGCCCTGTTTTTGCCAAGAAACTTCTCAACATCCCTGAATGCCTTCCATGAAATTTTCTCAGGTCCCATTAGCAGATCTTCAAACCACTTATCATTGATGACATGGACCCACAAAAATGCCTTCCTTAATCTTGGAAACATCTCCGTCTCAAAAAAAAATTAGGAAAAAAGGGGACTGTTGTAGTTGTCGATATGGAAGGACAGACTAGATAGAAAAATGACAACAGAAAAAGACCATATGGTCTATGTTTCCTTATTCACGAAGTTGTTCCTCAGACTGAGTTTTATATGAAGAGTAGGCAAAAATATCTTACTTGTGTCAACAAGTGGTTCATGTGCCACATTTTTCTGTCCTGGAATCAACACACTTTTGGAGCGGCCAGTTCTTTTTAATGTCATCAGACTCTCTAGCATCAGAGTCCCATTCACAAATGAAACAGGACTTGGTATACCCGTCCTGCATTCCTAGTAGCAGTGCCGCTACTTTTAGATCACCACAGATGTTCCAGTTATAGTTGCACTGTATGTGTTTCAACAGCTCCATGTATCTATAGGTTTTTTTCAAGTGCGCTGTAGAGGCAATAGATACTGGAGGGTGGACATTGCCACTGTGCAACAAGACAGCTTTCAGGCTTAACAGTGACAAATTGATAAAAAGGCACCATTGTTGTGGGTCAACCCATCAATGTCAGTGCAGAAACAGAGGATGTCAACCTGCAGAAAGAAATTTTTCATATCTTTTTGGCGGATCTGAAAGAGAGAACGTTTTGTACCTGGTGGCAGCAAACCCCATCTTTGCAATCTTGAACCAAGTAGTTCAGCTTTTGTTTTTGACAAATCTAAGTCCCTAAGCATGTCATTCAATTCCGATGACCTGGACATAAATGGTTCAAAATCTGGATCCATGTCGTTTTCCACATCTGGCCCATGTATTGTGTCATCTTTGTCTACCTCATCTAGGCTCTACGTCTCTGGTGGCTTCGGTACTGGCACACCGTCATCATGCGGCACTGGTCACATGACTGAAGGCAGATTGGGTTATTCAATAGATTTCTTATTTTTAGCAGAGAAACCAGAAACATTGGTCAGACAGAGGTAACAGTCCGTCACGTGATCTTTCTGTTCTCGCCATATCATCAGAACTGCAAACGGCAGTGACTTCAGAGTACCACCGAGATGGACAGCACATGTTGCACAGCAAATGTGAGGGGCCCAGGATTTGTCTTAATCATCATCTTTACAACAGAAGTAGAGCTCATATGCTTTCTTAATAAATGCACTCATGCTGTGTCTTTGACTTAAGCGTATACTCACCACAAATGTAACAGAATGTATCACGGTTGTTGTGACATAGATGAGACATTCCTGCTGTAACGAATCATTCTTTAGACAAGAAGCTTACATGTAAATGCTATTAAGTACATAAACTGATATCAATATTCCTACATAGCATCTATGTATGAAAGCTGCTTTACTAGCCTATACTGCCAGCATCCATCCTAAGCATGCCCACGTATTCCTGAGCAGTAGCATTTCCACTGCACATTGTGAGCCTGCACCGAGTGCATGCCTGGACTAAACAAAACAGCTTACTGTCTAGGCAACATATGAGTAGACTTAAAATATGTGAAGAAATCACAAAACTAGGCGACTGCAAACAAAATGGTGCACGATAGGAAAATTTCAAGCTGATTTTCATGATCAGCAACCCAAAATCCATAAGATATACACAAGTGTTCAGGAAGCAAAATCTTCGTTGTCCAGTAAACCAGCAGCAGCACTCCTATACCTTTAGTCAACATGCTTTATTATCCCTGTTTTTTTCCTCAGAGCAACATGGAGGAGATAGAGAAAGTAAACTCTGGCTACTGAACATGAGTTTACTTCAGTGTAAAAGAGGGACAGGAAGTCATGATTCAAACTTGGGAGTAATATACGACATTGAACTCAAAGTTGAAGGTCCACTTAGAAATGTATAGGATGCAGGGAAGGCTGTCATGAGGGGGAGATTTATACAGTTAGCTGCCCATTGGAAAAGAGCAGGAAAGACTGCACCAGGTGGTTTATGAATACCGACAAGCTTTGCTTGTAGGCCTGCCTATCCCATTCTCTGATGATGCAACCGCAATGGGCAACGGTCAATGATATTGAAATGGAGAGAAAGGACATTTTGCACCGATTAAGAGAAATTTTAGAAGTATGGGAACTTAACATATAAACTATTTGCCTGGCAACTAAAGCAAGCTAAGAAATCCTGCCGCAAGGAAATTCAATCTAATATATAAAGAGATTGCCAGGGCATTTCAGAACTTTTGAGCAACTTTATAGTTCTGAAATTAAATTATGATCCTCAGTTTTTTTTATTATCTATTTATAAATTTCTGTTATTACTAAGTTTTCAGCTGAAGATAACAGATTACTAAATAGACCTACCAGTGCGTCTGAAGTAGAAATCGCCGTTCTCACTCTTCAATCTAGGAAAGCTTCTAGGGAAGACAGATTTACGATTATAATAAAATGATGGGTGAGAAATTAGCTGCACTACTAGCCCAAGTTCTGAATGGGGTGCTGGATGGCTCTGGCCTCACAGAACGGATGTATAAGGCTCATATTTATGTGCTTCATATAGATGGTAAGTCTGAACATGTATATGGAAATCATCAGCTCATTACATTGCTTAATTGTGATGCTAAAATTCTGGCCAAAGTATTAGCTAGCTGGTTGCAAAAAAGTGATTCATCCTGATCAAACCGGACTCATACTGTAAAAGGGAGATTACTCTCCAATAATGTTAGGAGTAGTAAATACTTTGCGCCATTTGAAGATCACCAAGGATAAAGCTATACGTGTGGCCCTTAATGCCAAAAAGGCATTTTGATAGGCTGGAGCATTTTTGTAAAACATTTATTCTCCTGTCTCATCTTAACTTTAGGGACAATTTCCTTGCCTGGATCCAGGCTTTGTATCTGCAACCCCATTTAAAAAAATTGTGCTTAACGAGCTGTGTTTCAATGAGCTTACGCTCCACTGAGATACCCAGGAAGGGGTGCTGCCTTTCCTCAAGCAATAGAGCCCTTAGCAGCACATATACAGGAGGAATCAGTAGATAGGGGTGTGGATAAAAAAAAAAAAAAAAAAAAATTTCCTTAACGCTAACGATACCCTTATTTTTCTGAAACATCTGAAGGCCTCCTTGTTTTCAGGGTTTAGAGTTACCAAATGTATAAGGCCTCAGTTTTCTTCAGGCTATCCAAGGATGAGCTTCCCGAGCCTTTCATTTTCAAAGGGGCCATGGGGGGTGGGGGGACAGTTGCATTACTTAGGCGTAAAGATTTGAGACGCTCCTTCCAGCATATTTAAATTGAACTATCCCCCTCTGCTTTCTGGGATAAAGACAGATCTTGAAGGATGGTCTCAACTAATTCTTAGATGGGTTGAGTGATTAGCTACTTTTAAGATAGAAACCAAAACTTGGTGGGAGAATCCAAGATGGCGATTTGATGAGGTGTGTGGTCGGTGCGGCGTTTTCCTATGGGTAAAAAACAGAAGTCCAAAGAGGCTAAACAGCCTTCTATAGCCCCCCAGGTCACTTCCCCATTACCTCCAGCAAATGTTGGTCCTCTGGACTGTTATTTTCTACCTGCGTCGAGACAGCTATCTGAAGCAGGGGAGTGTTGCCTTGCTTCGCAGCAGCCGGAGGTGGAGTCCTCGGCTCTTGCTTTGGGCAGTGATCTGTCTTCCCCTAGCTCTGTCCGGGCCTCGAAAGTACCTCGTCAGGACATCGGCACAGTGGGGAAGTTGGTGGAGGGGGTTGAGTCGGCGGACTCCCCCGGTGTGCAGCACCTGCCCGAGGAGTGTAGGGTGGATGCTGTTCCTTCCCTAGTGCAGCGGCAGAGGGCGGAGGTCGCAGGAGAGATGGCAGATGGAGGTGTGGGCCCGCTGTCAGGCGGATTATCAACTGTTGGAGTAGGAGAGATTTCCCCAGCGGTGTCTATGGAGGCTCCGGAGGTGGTGACCCTGGAAACAATATGGGCCGCTATCATGCAACTCCGTGAAGAGATGTTGCCACGGATGCCAGGTTTGGCATCTCAGGTTACAAACAATGATTTGTCTATTCAAGAAAATGCAATTAAAATAACTAATCTACAGAAGGTTGTCGCAGAAGTTCAGGAAAGTTCTGTGTTCCTCGAGAAGGAGGTGGAAACCTTGAAGAAGAACATATTGCCTATGAGTATTAAACTAGAGGTGTTGGAAAATATGTCCAGAGCTGTTAATTTATTTTATTTATTTATTTATTTAACAGTTTCTTATATACCGCCCCTTCCAGAGATCAGGGGCGGTTCACATCGAACAAAAATCAATATACTTCTGTATATTTTACATGGAACTTGTGTTAACTATGTACACGTTTAGTTACATTGAACATGTTTTGAACATTAACTAGAATAACACTATTCAAACTATGTACAGGTCATCACAACATAATTGAGTTACCGGTATTATTTACAATAGAGATATAGCCATTTGTTTGTGTAAATCTTTGTCTGTAGGGTAAGGCAGAGTAGAGTAAGTGTCTTTCTTATGTTTAATCATTTGTTCTGTCTTGAGAACTGTGAATGTGTTTCTGTGATTGTATCGGAGAGGTTTTTTGTTGGTAGGGGATCTCAAAGTGTTTTGTGAAAAGGTATGTTTTTAGTTCTTTTTTGAATTGGTGAATTTACGTCTGATCAATTTTCCTAGGTCATCTATGGTATCTGCAAGGGATATGTTTAGGATGTATCTGGTAGAGATTTTGGGTATTCCTCCCGAATCTCACCCCCCTATAGCTAAGATGCATTATTTTCCCTCTGGGAAAAAAGTTGAGGGCTTGGGGTTGGTTAAGGATTTATCTAATGTAGATGTTTTGAATGTAACTGCAATGTTGGAATCATTGGAGGAGGAGCAGGTAGTGCCCTCTACTTTATTGATTACATTAGCTCTGCTTTCTGATAAGGAATGGCTTATGAAGTTATTTATTTTATTTATTTATTTATTTACATTCTCTTATATACCGCACTATTCGGCATCAGCGCGGTTCACATCGAACAAAAATCTCAGTACAATCAACATGCATGAGTTTACAGATAACAAGGGAAGGAACTTGGATCAAACGGGGAAACTATATACAGACTATTTACAGATGTGGTATAACTAAATAGTAACATGTTACTAGTAACAGGTGCTAGGAATATATTCACTTGTTATATGGAATCAGCCAAGCATGTTATTGAGGTATCATGGGATTGGGTAATTGGGTGAGGTCACAGAGGTCAATAGGTGTGGATGACTCTATAAGGAACTTGTTGAAGAGAAAGAATTTGAGGGCTTTCTTGAATTGTAATAAGCTGTTGATAGCCCGGATGCCAGGGGGTAGTGCATTCCAGCACCTAGGGGCACAAAGGATAAAAGCTCTGTTGGCCGTAGAGGATGCACAGCTTGTAAGGGCCTTAGGGAGCTTTAGGGAGTTGATGGTTGAGGATCTTCTCGCTCTGTTTGGTACAGTAGAGTGAATAAGGTCAGATAAGGATGTAGCAGAGAGGCTATTAAGAGCTTTGAAAGTGAGCAATAGGGTTTTGAAGATAATTCTGGCCTGAATGGGTAGCCAATGTAATTGAATCAGCAGAGGGGTAACGTGGTCAGTTCTGGAGGCTCCCTGAAGTACCCTGGCTGCGGCATTCATTGCCAGCTGTAGCGGGTTTAAGGTGGATTGAGGAAGACCTTGAAGAATGACGTTAGCAAAATCAAAGTGGGGGATAATCAGTGCTTGGTATATTGTCCTGAAATCTTTTGGTTCCAGCATGGAGCGTAGATGTCTCAACGAGCGGATCTTGTAGTATATGGTTCTGACGGTGTTTCCTATGTGGGATTTCATATCTAGGCGTTGATCCAGAATGATTCCAAGGTAACGTATTGAGGGTTTGGATTGCAATTCAGCTTCCTTAGTCTTGAGATGTTGAGGTGGGTTGAAGTTGGGATTCCTTGTGATAAAGAGGACCTCCGTTTTCTTATGTTGTATACGGAGGTTTTGAGAGAGAAGCCAGTCAGAAACCGCATTGAAACAGTTTATTAGAGGGGAGAGATCCAAATGTTCAGTGGAGATTGGGGTGTAAAGAAGAACATCATCGGCGTAGAGCATGTAGTCAACCTTAAATGACCGTATGATCTCACAGAGTGGTTGCATGTAGATGTTAAATAGGAGGGCAGAAAGTGAGGAGCCTTGAGGGACTCCCTGATTTAGGTGGAAGGGTTCAGAAGTTCTGCCTCCTGAGCGGACATGCTGCCATCTTCCGGATAGATAGGACCTGCACCATTCAAGCGCTGTTCCAGTGATGCCCTTCTCAGTTAGTCTCGCTAAAAGGAGTTCGTGATCTACTGAATCAAACGCTGCGGCGATGTCCAGAAATATGAGGGCAAAACCTTGGCGGATGTTATCTATGCCAGAGATCAACTTACTGAAGAGTATGGTGAGGAGAGTTTCGACTCCATGGAGTTCTCTGAAGCCATGTTGGCATGGGTCTAGTGGTGCAACACAGTCAATATGGTCCTGTAGCTGTCGTTGGACCACTTTTTCTATGATCTTAGCAAGTAGAGGTATGCTGGAGATGGGTCTATAGGATTCTACCTTTAGGGGGTCGAGCTTGCAGTTTTTCAACAAGGGTCTAATTGAGGTATGCTTAAGGGCTGTGGGGAATAATCCAGTTGAAAAGGAGAGGTTCATTATGTTGGCGATAACTGGGCTAAAGAGACTGCGAAGCTCCTTGATCCAGAAGGCAGGGCATGGATCGGACTGGGATGTGGTAATGTTGAGGGCTGTAATGGTGTCTTCAATTCCTTTCTTGGAGGGGATTGAGAATGCAGAAAGAGTGCCAGGGATGACCTGCACAGGTGTAGCGGTTGGTACAGAGGATTTGTTGATAAGGCACATCTTGGATTGTAGGTGCGTTGCGAAGTCTTGAGGGTGTATCTCCACTTGAGGTCCTGAGGCTGGCTCCTTGGATAGGGACTTAACTAGGTCAAAGAGGTCATGTGGTTTATTGAGGGATCTCATCAAGGTATCAGAGTGGTACCGTTTCATTGATTCGGAGATTGCCTTGCGGTGAGCAGCTAGGTGGCTGTTAAATGTTGTCAGGTCTACAGAGGCATGGGAGCGACGCCAGCGTTTTTCAAGTTTCCGTAATAGGATGAGGGAGTCTCTGAGGTCCTTTGTGTACCAAGGAGCATTTTCTCTTTTTCTTAACTGCTTTATTGATGAAGGACGCACAGCGATAGCACTGAGACTGTTGTTCCAGTGAGAGATTAGGTCATCGAGGTTTGTGGTAGTGGTATTGATGAGCTGTTGCGTTTCAGCAAGGATAATCTCTCTGTTAAATGGCTTAAAAGATCTAGAGTTAGGTCTCGTCATGTCAGCTGGTGTCTTGATGTTCTTGGTGAGGATTTTGCTTGATGGAATCTGGAGGATGATCAGTTTGTGATCAGACCAGGGAACAGGGGTTATGGATGTAATAGGATCAAGAGGCTGGTTGAGGGATGACTGTGGGGCAAATACCAGATCTAGAATGTTGCCTTTAGTATGAGTAGGAACTTTCACCAGTTGCTTGAATCCTAGGTTCTCAAGGGCGTCTAGGAAGGAAGTTGCTTGGTTATCCTGTAGTGTTGGTAGGTTGAAGTCCCCTAAGATCCATATTGGGGTGTGTGGGCTATGTGTATTGGAGGCGAGCTCAAGGATGGAGGCTAGTTCATCAAATGACATCGAGGGTGCTCTGTAGAGTAGGCTGATAGAGCAGCGTCTGTTGGAGATGGTAATGGTTTCCATGTGGCTTGTACTTGTGGAGTGTATCGTCTTGAACTTAAGGTCGGATCTGGTAAGAATGAGGACACCACCCCCTCTTTTATCTTGCCTGTGGCTGGTGTGTATTGTAAAATTTGGGGGAAGGAGCTGGTTGATTATGACATTGTCTTCCTCAGATAACCAGGTCTCTGTAACCATGAGTATGTCAAGTTTGTGAGTGCAGATTAAGTCGGTGACAACAGGCCATTTCTTCCGAATGGATCTTGCATTGATGAGAGCACATTTTAGATTGTTGGGGTAAGGTTTTTCAGATTGTTTGACTCTGGCAGAGTGTTGGGGAATTATGTGGAGGAGATGGGAGTGACGAGGGCATGTGTCCCAGTGTAGGTTGTTACGAGATGAACCAGACCATCTTCTTCCATGGCTCTGCAATATTGGGATTTGGTTGGCGGGCGTTAAGGCTAGATAGCCAGAGAACCAGCTAGTGAGGATGATATAGCATCCAAATATGGTGGAGATGGGGAGGCCCATCTTAGTAGGGCGAGAGATTTGTGTTAGAGGGATAAGGAAGGGCGATATGAGTTGTCAAAATGATGCTCAATAGGGTGACCTAGAACAACTATTGGGTAGGACTCTGCTTCTACAGGACAAGCTCTGATTTCAGAGGAAAGGTACGGGATAATAAGATTAGATGGTATAAGATATCAGGGCAGTTAATACTTCATATCATTGACTTAGCTGGATTATAGGTTAGCCCAGACTATGATCAACAAATGAGATTGCCTATGTGGAGCATAGAACGTAGCTCAATACGCTATATGGGATCAGAGTAAGCACTAGCAAGGCATGAGGGGAGCATGACATGAGGCATGAGAGATAGCAAGTCAAAGCAATGAAGAGCAACAGTTAAAATTAAATAGAGATGTTTCACAGTGAGGTACAATGTATCCCGGTGTATCAACAGAGTATCACAATGTACAAAAAGTTATTCTTTAAAAAGCGTAACGTTGCTTTTAAGGGGCTGCTGGTCCATATGTTTCCGGACCTCTCCAGGGATACTCAGCGGCGGGACTTTCTCCTTCTCCGCCCTGGGGTTCAGCAATTGGGAGGGCTCTTTTTTCTAAAATTTCCGTGTAAGTGTCTGATCAAGTATCAGTCTGAGTCCTTTATTTTTTATGAGCCTTCACAATTGCTGGACTTCATTAATGCCCGTCATCATAGGGTGATAGGTGTTCCTCCATCTCCCTCTGTTTGAGCGTATGGATACTAGCTGTTTTTCACATCTCTAATTTCCTATCGAAATGTTGGTTGTATAATTTTCCTTTTTGGTATTCCCTATATTTGAGGGCTAGAGTGGGTTGGGTATGTTGATGTATTTTCCTTTTGTTTTTGCTGGGACTGTTTGGTCTGTTATATTGTTCTATACCCTTCTCAGTTTCTGTTTCAAGATGTATTCTTGATATGTATGTAGAAATTCATAAATAAAAAATTACAAAAAAAAAAAAGAAACCAAAACTTGGTAAGGACTAATTATACAGTTGCTCATTTTTATCCTAGGAAGCTAGTTTAGAAAGTGGCAGTGATTAATTTGACATTTAATTTGGCAGGGTAAAGATCCTGCATTAGTTGGTCTCATTTAAGGGAAGAGAGGAAGGGGCTAGGAAGTCCAGTCAAACTACTATAAGGCAGCAGTAGTGAAAGATTTGAAGGCCATCTCCACCCAGGGTCAACTGGGTTGATAGAAGACCTGTGAGGAAATTCCTGGGGCATCCAGGAAAACTAACAAGACATGAAACTGCATTATCAGCCCAAACTTCTTCCACCGCGCAACTCAAGTTTGCAGAGAGCCAGTCAAGGTGTGGGAAGTCTGAGAAACGCCACTTTTTCAACAGCTGCAGCCAAAAAACCTGAACACACACAACCCACACATACAAAATTCAGAGGCATGAAATTCCAAGCTTCACAGTACAATCTCCAGGCACCATAGCAACCTGGTGCCCAGGATTTGTCGAGCACTTCTTTAAAGGCAACAAACATTTTTGTTAGGAAAAGTAAAATAAGCATTAAGAGGAAAAGGCGGCCTCTATGGCTTTCAAAAGGAGGAGATGAAAAGATAAGAAAAAAAATTATAGCCTTCATAAACTGTAAGAGATTGCAGAAAGCGTAGTTACTCACCTGTAACAGATGTTTTCCAGGGACAGCAGGAATTAGTCCTCACATATGGTTGACATCAGCGCTGATGAAGCCCATGCAGAAGCATCACCCCAGCTTTCAAACAAAGCCTTTAGGAGATGCACCACACATGTGTGGTCCCCTTCCCACCTAAGGGTGCAATCTTGCCTCAGTCTAACAACATAGCTAAGACAGCAAATATTAAAAAACAGCAAAGAAGCAACTCCAAGGGGAGGAGAAAGTGTTGCGAGGACTGATTCCTGCTGTCCCCGGAGAACACCTGCTACAGGTGAGCAACTATGCTTTTTCCGGGAACAAGCAGGAAGTCGGTCCTCACATATGGGACTCCCCAACTACAGGCTACCGAGAACCTGTAAAAAAATGCCATGGTGACCAGAGGAGGTGAGCTTTGAACTGCAGCAGTTGAGTCCTAACTGAGAGACTCTTGCAAGACCCAAGTGTCCAACGGAAAACCAGCACTCCGGTAGCCTGAACACAGAAGGGTTAGAGGGCAGAAATTGTCTACACCCCGAAAAGATTATGGAACATGGCCTAGCCGAAGGCACTGTCCCATTGGGACTCCAGGCAGTAGTGAACTGCATAGGTTTGTACTGAAGCACAAGTGGCGGCCCGGCAGATTTCCGTAACAGCTACGGGACGCAGATTTGCTACAGAGGTAGCCATGGCTCTGAAGCGGTGCGCTGTGACCTGGTGGTCTAGTGAGATCCCAGCCTGCTCACAGGCGAGGGCAATGCAGTCCACCACCTAAGTGGACAGAGTTTGCTTAGTTACTGGAAGACGACTGGGGTCATAGGAGACAAAGAGTTGAGGCACTTTGCAGTGGCCCAGAGTCCGTTGCAGATAAAAGGACAGGGGCTCTTACAATCCAGAGTATGGAGAAGGTCTCCGCCTTCCCAGCAAGAGGCCTCGGGAAGAAGGTGTAGAGCACCACCTCCTCATTGAGGAGGAAGGGAGACACCATCTTTGGCAGAAACTTGGGGTGTTTATGGAGCACCACCCTGCTCTTGTAGAACCTCATAGAGGGTGGCTCTGACTTCAGAGCCTGTAGCTCGCTGACCCTGCGAGCCACGAGGAAGGCAACTTTCCAGGAGAGGAACTGCAGGTGGCAGGTAGCCAGGGGCTCAAACAGCGGTTTAGTGAGCTGTGAAAGCACCACATTGAGATAACACTCCGACATTGGTGAGCAGAAAGGGGGCTTGGACAACATAAGGCCCTGAAGGAAATGAGAGAGAAGGGGCTGAGCAGAGAGGGGCTTGCCCTCGACAGAGTGGTAGTGAGCCACAATAGCGCTCAGATGCACTCAGAGTTAGACTTCTGTCCCGCCTGTGACAGGTGGAATAGGTATTGCAGCACAAGCTGCACCGAGCAGCTGAAAGTTTGCCTGCTCTCGGCACACCACACCGAAAATAGACGCCATTTGAAGGCATATGTCCTTCTTGTGAAAGCTTTACAGGAGGCCAGAAGGACCTCCTCCACGTCATGTGGGAGGTTGAAGGGAGCTAGCATAACCCTTTCAACAGCCAAGTCGTGAGCTATAGGGACCCTAGGTTGGGGTGTAGGAGAGAGCCCTCCTCCTGTGAGAGTTGTCCTATGGCACAGCCCATGGGAATATGAAGCATCACCAACAGAGAAGCAGCAGAAACCAGGGCTGCCTGAGACACCGGGGGGGGGGGGGGGGGGCCTAACCAGAATCAGTGATGCCCCGTCACACTGGACCTTGAAGAGGGTCTTGGCAATCAGCAGGTGTTGGCAGGAAGGCATAAAGGATGCCTTCCGACCATGGGATGAGGAAAGCATCCACCACCACCCGGGACGGGTGCGGCTGGCAGGAGCAGAAGCGGGGCAACTGAATGTTGTCTGGGCTGGTGAACAGGTCCACTAGGGGGAGGCTCTAGAGTCAGAAAAGCTGGGAGGCCACTCTGTAGTCCAAGCGCCACTCATGCAGCTGGAGGATTCTGCTCAGCCTGTCCACCAGGGTGCTGTTCAGGCCCAGGAGGCAGACCGCCAGCAGGAGCATCTCTGTGTGTCGCATATGATAAGAGGGCTACCGCCTCCTGGCAGAGAGAGTATGACCCCATGCCTCCCTGTTTGACGACATAAATCAATGCGACTTGGTTGCTCGTCTGGACCAGCACCAACTGATGCTGCAACTGGTCCTTGCAATGAGCTCCCCATCCTCACAGGGAGGTGTCCAGAGTCTGAGGGGCAGGTGCCTGGAAGGGCATTCTGGCCCGAAGATGGCAGTGGATCTATCACCAATGGAGGGAGTCCGCAGGTCACTTTTACCCTGTCCCAAAGTCTGCCTGTGGCTTGTGTCCACTGGAAGTGGAGGTACAACTGAGCCACCCTCATATGGGTGGCTTAAGTGGACTGTAGAGGCCATGTGGCCCAGCAGGCAGAGGAGAAGGCGAGCGGGCACTGACCGGCAGTGTTGCACGTCTGCAGCTAGCGCCCTGAGGCGCTCTGTCCTCTCAGGAGGGAGGAAGACCTTGGCCTGGAGGGTATCCAGCTGAGCCCCTATGAACTCCAGGCACTGTGTTGGAGACAGGTGGTACTTGGGAGTAGTTGATGACGAACCCCAGACACTGCAGAACGTGGATGGTGCGCTCAGTGGTGCACCTCTGCAGCTGTGCCTCTCCTTATGAGCCAGTTGCCTAGGTAGGGAAAGACGAAAGCCTCTTGGAGACGAAGGTGGGCTGTGATCACTGCTAGGCACTTGGTGAAGATGCCAGCATGAAGGGCAGCACCCTGTACTGGTAGTGACCTCCTCCCACCACGAACTGGGAGGTACTTACATAGTAACATAGTAAACAACGGCAGATAAAGCGTAGTTACTCACCTGTAACAGGTGTTCTCCAGGAGCAGCAGGAATCAGTCCTCACTTATGGGTGACGTCGGCGCCGACGGAGCCCTCGCGGAGCAATTTTCCCCAGCTTTCAAAGAAAGCCTTTGGGAATTGCAGCGCGCATGCGCGGTAGTCTTCCCGCCCGAAGGTGCCATCTTAGCCAGTCAGATGACATAGCTAAAAAAGACAGCATAAAAATTTGCAAAAAGAACATAAGCAGACGATTGCAACTCCAAGGGGAGGAGGGAGGGTAGTGAGGACTGATTCCTGCTGCTCCTGGAGAACACCTGTTACAGGTGAGTAACTACGCTTTCTCCAGGACCAAGCAGGAAGTCAGTCCTCACTTATGGGACTCCCAAGCTCAAGGCTACCGGAGACCCTAAGCACAAAAATGAGCTCCCTCTAGCTCAGCAGCACAGAAGGAAAGAATCTTCGCTGAATTATCACCCACCGGTAGCCCACATCCGGGATGGAGGGTAGGAGTTGCTCAGACCTCAAAGAGATTACGGAGGACTGCCTGTCCGAAAGCACTGTCCCTACGGGACTCCCTCTCGAGACAGTAATGGACCGCAAAAGTCTGGCTCGAAGACCAAGTAGCGGCCCGGCAGATGTCTGCCAGCGGAACAGAGCGGAGGTAAGCCACTGACGTGGCCTTTGCCCGAACGCAATGAGCCGTGACTCGACTTTCTAAGGCGAGTCCGGCTGCCCCATAAGCCCAAGAGATACAGTCCGCAACCCAGATGGACAGAGTACGCTTGGAGACCGGGAGCCCCAATTTATTGGGGTCAAAGGACACAAAAAGCTGCGCAGCTTTACGGTGCTCCCGCGTACGGTCAAGGTAGAAGTTCAACGCCCTTCTACAGTCCAGGGTATGGAGGACCGTCTCAGCTCGGCTGGAGTGTGGTCTGGGAAAGAAGGTTGGAAGTACCACCTCCTGATTCAAGTGAAAAGGGGAGACCACTTTAGGCAGAAACTTTGGGTGAGTCCGTAGGACTACCCTATTCTTGTAGAACCGAGTGTAGGGGGGATCAGACACGAGGGCCTGTAATTCACTTACGCGCCTAGCGGAAGTGAGGGCTATCAAGAACAGCGTTTTCCAAGACAGAAAACGGAGAGAGCAGGTAGCCATAGGTTCAAAAGGCGGACAGGTGATCCGCTGTAAAACCACATTCAGGTCCCAGTCAGGCGCTGGCGGGCGCAGAGGTGGTTTAAGTAGTAGGAGACCTCGGAGAAACCTCGCTACGAGAGGGTCGTTGGAGAGAGGTCTGCCGTCCACCGGCACATGATGTGCTGAAAGGGCACTGAGGTGAACTTTGACGGAGTTGGACTTAAGTCCCAGATTAGAGAGGTGTAGCAAGTACTGTAAGATCACCGACACCGGGCAGGAGAAGGGATCCTGAGACTGTTGGGTACACCAGACTGCAAAGCGACGCCATTTAAGGGCGTAGCATTTGCGGGTAGAAGGCCGTCGCGAAGCCAAGACGACCTCCTCCACCTCTGCCGGCAAGAGGAGAGGAGCAAGGACTACCCTCTCAGCAGCCAGGCCATGAGGTTGAGAGACCTGAGGTTGGGGTGCAGTAGGGACCCCTGATCCTGGGTGAGGAGATCCGGTTGCACCCCCAGAGGGATTGGATCCTCCACCGCCAGTTGCAGCAAGAGCGGAAACCACGGCTGCCTGGGCCAGCGAGGGGCCACCAGGATCATGAAAGCTTTGTCTCGGAGAACCTTGAAAAGGGTCCGAGAGACTAACGGGATGGGAGGGAAAGCGTACAGAAGGCTCCCCGACCATGAGATCAGAAAGGCGTCCGCCGCCACCCGAAGGGGGTGAGGCTGACGAGAGCAGAAGCGAGGAAGCTGCCGGTTGTGAGGACTGGCAAAGAGATCCACTGTGGGGAGGCCCCACCTGAGGAAGAGCTTCTGAACAATCAAGGGGTCCAGACGCCACTCGCGCGGCTGGAGGACCCTGCTGAGTTTGTCCGCCAGGCAATTTTCTTGGCCCGGGAGATAAACTGCCTTGAGGAGAATGCCGTGACTGACGGCCCAAGAGCAGAGCTTCTGTGCCTCCCGGCAGAGGAGGAAGGAGCCCGTGCCCCCCTGCTTGTTCACGTAGAACATGGCAACTTGATTGTCCGTCTGGACAAGGACGGACTGTTGGGAGGTCAGGTGGGAGAAGGCCTTGAGAGCTAGGCGGATCGCCCTGAGCTCCAGGAAGTTGATCTGCTGAGCAGACTCCCACTTGGTCCAGAGGCCCTGAGTACGTGCCTCTTGGCAATGGGCTCCCCAGCCCAGGAGGGATGCATCGGTGGTCAGCACCCGGGTCGGCTGAGGTGACTGGAAAGGCATTCCCAATACCAGGTGCGGCTGCCGGAGCCACCACCGGATAGACGAGACCAGCGGCTCGGAGACGCGCACCAGGTCTGCTAGGCCGCCCGTGGCCTGTCGCCACTGCTGGCGGAGACACCACTGAGCAGGCCGCATATTCAGGCGGGCATTGGGGGTCACATGGACGGTGGAAGCCATATGGCCGAGCAGTCTCAGGAAGCGCCTGGCGGAGACCAGGGGCTGGCTGCGAAAGCGGTCGGCTAGGTCCATGAGCCGCTGAGCCCTGTCGAGCGGTAGGTACGCTCGCGCCTGAGGGGTGTGCAGCCTTGCGCCGATGAACTCGAGATCCTGTGAGGGGAGCAAAGTGGACTTTGCGAAGTTGATGACAAAGCCCAAGTGCTGCAGCAGAGTCACCGTGCGGCACGTGGCGGTGGTGACCTCCTGAGCGGACGCTGCTCTGATGAGCCAGTCGTCGAGGTACGGAACGACATCGAGGCCGTGAAGCCGGAGATGGGCCGCCACGACCGCGAGACATTTTGTGAAGACTCGCGGTGCGGAGGACAGGCCGAAGGGCAGTACTCTGTACTGGTAATGATTTCCTGCCACCACAAACCTTAGGTATTGGCGGTGGCTTGGGTGGATGAGGATGTGCGTGTAAGCATCCTTTAGATCCAAGGAGCATAGCCAATCTCCCTGCTGGAGGTAGGGCAGAAGGATTCCAAGGGTAAGCATTTTGAACTTCTCCCGCACAAGGAACTTGTTGAGGTTGCGCAAGTCCAGGATGGGTCGGAGGCCTCCTGTTCTCTTTGGTATCAGAAAATACCTTGAATAGAAGCCCTGACCTCTCAGGTGGTGTGGCACCGGTTCCACCGCCTGATCCTGCAGAAGACCTGCTAACTCCTGAAGGAGCAACTCCCTGTGCAGAGGGGGGCGCGGAGGCTCTCCCGGAAAATAGGAGGGAGGGACCTGATGGAAGTGGAGAAGGTAGCCCTCTCGCACGACCTGAAGCACCCAGGCATCTGCGGTGATGCTGGACCACCTGTCGGCGAAGTGAACCAGCCGGCCTCCGGTGCTGGGGGGAACCAGCGGGGGGGGAGAGGCTATGCTGAGCGAGTCAAAAACCCCCACCCTGCTGAGCAGGGGCTGGTGGCGCAGGCTTGGGGGCTTGCTGCCTACGGGACCCGTTACCCCGTCCCTTGGCCTGCTGGCCCTGTTGGGGGACTGCAGGGGCCTGATAATGGGGGTATTGTTTGTAGGCAGCCGCCTTCCTCGGGTAAAAGGTCTTTTTTCCCGAGCCCTTCTTTTTCTGGGAAGGGGCGGAGGTCTTCCTAGAAAGCCTGGTCCTGGTGAGAGTCTCAGTCTCAATTTGTGCAGCCTTTTCCGCCATGGGCTTGCCAAAGAGGTTTTCGCCTCGGCAGGGGACATCGACCAACTTGTCCTGTACCCAGGGCTCAAGGTCGGACGACTGAAGCCAAGCCTGTCGGCGGGCACCGATGCCGGCTGCGGCTACTCGAGCCGAGGCTTCAAAGCCATCATAGGCTGCTCGGGACATGAACTTTGAGCATTCCCGAATACCTGTGGACAAGGCTAGGAACCTCCGCAAGGGTTCCTCGGACAAACCAGCGGAGAAGCCGGCTAGCTCTTTAGCCAGATCCCTGAGATACATGCCCATGTAGAGCTGGTAAGTCTGGACACGACAGGCGAGCATAGAGCCCTGGAAGCACTTTTTGCCAAGGCCATCCAGGTTACGGGCCTCCCTTCCAGGAGGCACCGAGGAGTGCATCTTCTGGCTCTTAAGACGATGCATGGCCGATTCCACTACCATGGAATGGTGTGGCAACTGCGCCTTTTGAAAGCCAGGGCTCTTGCGGACTCGATAGATAGAATCGACCCGCTTGCTCAGGACCGGCGAGGAGGCCGGACTCTCCCACATGCGGAAGAGTAGTCGTTCCAGCATAGGAGGAACCGGCACAGTAAAGTGCTCCCTCGCGGGAGAGTCATACTGGAGGGCGTCGAGCTCTTCGGCTCGAGGCTCCTCCTCGGGGTCCGCAGGGAAGGCCAAAGCCTTGGCCATATCCCTAACGAAATCCGAGAACCGGGCATCCTCCGGGGGGGACTGCTTCCGAGGCTCGGACTCCGGAGAGTCCGATGGGACACACCGAGTCCGGAAAGAATCAGGTGACTCTTCCTCCTCCGACTCCCAGACCGACTCCGACGAGGACTCGGTGGGGTTGGCTCGGGCAGGGTGCGGCGCCAGCCGCCCCGACGCCGAGGGAGTCGGCGTCGGCGACCTCGGTCCCGAACGGGAGGCCGAGGGCGACCTCGACCGAGGATCGACTCGAGTTCTCATCGACTCGAGGATCGGCTCGGTCTCCGGGGTCGACTTGGACGTCGACGTCCCGGCGGTCGGGGCAGCGACGCCAGCGAAGCCAGCGAGCAGTGCCCGCTGCTGGTCCATGAAGGCAGACAATCTGCTCTCCAAGGCCGTCAACCTGAGTCCGAGCTCAGGCGACCCAGCAGCCCCCGACTCGGGCCCCGACGGCGTCGGGCCCGACGTCGGCTGACGCGGAGGCGAGTCCAGAAGGACAACAGGACTTACCCGGGCAGGCATCTCCGACTCCAGGCGAGGTCGCTTCGGGAGGTGATCCTTCTCCAAGGACCCGGGGCGGCTGTCGGGGCTATGCGACCTGGCCCTCGCGGAGCCAGGAGCGTCCACCGACGCCGCCCTCGCGGGTTTTTCCTTCCGTCGATGGTCCCCGGAGGGAGAACCCCGGTCGGAGGAGCTCCGTCGACGGTCCGAACTGGAGCCTTTCGACAGTGAGGCCTCCGACGAGGTCCGGGTACGGCTGGGGTCAGCGAAGATTCTTTCGCGCTGATGCCGCCGACTTCTCAACGCCTTCGAGGACAGTTTGCTGCAGGGCCCACAGATCAGTTCCTCGTGATCTGGGCCCAGGCAGCGGAGGCAAAGGTCGTGTGAGTCGGTGAGTGACATATTTCGGTCACACCGACCACACCGCTTAAAGCCACTGGCAGCCATCGGGGGAAAAAGGGCCCCTGCGAGGTCAAAGGACCGGGCTGCCAGGGAAAAAACGAAAACGAAAACTGACTAAGTCAGAAAAACCGAAAAACCGTTAGAGGACTCGAGACCGGCGTCGCGAGTCCGGGCGGGAAAACGACCGGCGTCGAACCGAAAGAAAAAAGGATAAATACAGAGGAAAATCAACTTTTTCGCGGGGACAAGACGGGGACGTCTGTAGGGCTCCGCGGAAAAAAGAAGACTGGCTAAGATGGCACCTTCGGGCGGGAAGACTACCGCGCATGCGCGCTGCAATTCCCAAAGGCTTTCTTTGAAAGCTGGGGAAAATTGCTCCGCGAGGGCTCCGTCGGCGCCGACGTCACCCATAAGTGAGGACTGACTTCCTGCTTGGTCCTGGAGAAAGACCAGTATGGTCCATCTAGTCTTCCCAGTATGATGGCAAGAGTAGTTGCACCTGCCTCTCCATGCAGACCGCCCCTCCCAACGTCTGTTTAGGGGTGAACCCACCACTCCATGTAGGACACCTCTATTTGTTGAGAATTTAGATGGTTCAATTTATTTAGATTTTATCCTGTTGCTGTAAAGGGATCCACTGTGTCTGTCCCATGCCATTTTGAATTCCGTCACCGTGTTTGCCCCGTCACTTCCATCGGGAGGGCGTTCCAAGCATCCACCACCCTTTCAGTGAAAAAGTATTTCCTGACATTGCCTTTCAATTTACCACCTTGCAGCTTCCTGTTATGCTGCAAGGTGGTTTTACAGCTTCCCCGTCTTTGGAAGAGGTTTGTTTGTTCATTGTTTCCCTTTAAGTACTTAAAGGTCTGAATCATATCTCCCCTGTCCCTCCTCTCCTCCAAAGTGTACATGTTTAGGTCTTCAAGTCTCTTCTCATAAGGCTTCTGACGCAGGCTCCAAATCATTTTGGTTGCCTTCCTCTGAACAGTTTCCAGTATTTTTACATCCTTTGCAAGATATGGTCTCCAAAACTGAACACAGTATTCCAAGTGAGGCCTCACCAGTGACTTGTACAGTGGCATAAGTACCTCTTCCTTTCTGCTGGTAATCCCTCTTTGTATGCAGCCCAACATTCTCCTAGCTTTTGCCACCGCCTTGTCGCACTGTTTTGCCACTTTGAGATCTTCAGAAATAAATCACACCAAGGTCTTTCTCCTGATCCGTGCACACCAACCTCTCGCCCCCTATCGCGTACATTTCCCTTGGATTTCTGCTACCCAAGTGCATGACTCTGCACTTCTTTGCATTAAATCGTAATTGCCAAAGCATTAGACCATTCTTCCAGCTTTTGTAGATCTTTCCTCATGTTAACCACTCCCTCGGGGGAGTCCACTCTGTTGCAAAATTTGTGTATCATCTGCAAAATGACAGACTTTTCCGTTCAGTCCTTCAGCAATATCGCTCACAAATACAATGAACAGTGCCGGGCCCAGGACCGATCCCTGGGGCACCCCGCTAATCACCTTCCCTTCATCTGAGTGAGCTCCATTTACCATCACCTTCTGTCGTCTGTCAGTCAACCAATTTCTGATCCAATTTACCATCTTGGGATCTGTCTCCAAGCTACTAAGTTTATTGATAAGCCTCCTATGAGAAACAGTATCAAAAGACTTTGCTGAAATCCAGGTAGATGACATCCATTGCATGCCCCTGATCCAGTTCCCTGATCACCCAGTCGAAGAACTTAATCAGATTTGTTTGGCAGGATCGTCCTTCGGTAAAACCATGTTGCTTCGGGTCTTGCATCCTGTTGGTTTTGAGAAAGTTCACTATTCGCTCTTTCAGGAGCGCCTCCATTATTTTTCCCGCCACCGAGGTGAGCCTCACAGGCCTGTAGTTTGACACTTCTTCCCTGTCACCACATTTGTGTAGAGGTACGACATCAGCCATTCTCCAGTCCTGAGGAACCTCTCCTGTTTCCAAGGATCTGTTGAAAACGTCCTTTAACGGCCCTGCAAAAACCTCTCTGAGCTCTTTCATTATCCTGGGATGTATCCCATCCGGTCCCATAGCCTTGTCCACTTTCAGTTTTGCAAGTTGTTCTAACACTTCATCTTCTGTGAATGGTGTGGTATCTACTTCATTCCCATTTTTATATTTGGGAGTCACAGGAGGTCCTTCTCCAGGACTTTCTTTAGTAAAAACAGAGCAGAAGAATTCGTTTAGCAATTTCGCTTTTTCAGTGTCACTTTCCATAAGTCCGTTCGCAGCACTTCTGAGTCCTGCAATTCCACCTCTGATCTTCTTCCTTTCCCGAATATAGCTGAAGAAAGTTTTGTCGCCACACTTAACATCTTTAGCCATCTTTTCCTCTGCCTTTGATTTTGCTATCCTTATTTCTCTTTTTGTCTCTTTGATTTTGATCCTGTATTCATTTCTGTGTTCCTGTTTGTGAGCTTTTGAATTTTGTGAAAGCTGTGTTTTTTGCCTTTATTTGAGCAGCCACTTCTTTGGAAAACCAAATAGGTTTTCTTTTCCTCTTGTTTTTGTTTACTTTTCTTACATATTTATCTGTTGCCCCTTTTATTGCCACCTTTAGTTTAGCCCACTGCAAATCCACTTTCCTTATCTCCTTCCAACCTGTCAGCTCCTCCTTTAGGTACTCGGCCATTTTATTGAAGTCGGTGTTTTTGAAGTTTAGGACTTTGAGCTTGCTGTGATTGGCCTGTACCGTGGCTTTTATCTCAAACCACACCGTGTGATGATCGCTGCTGCTCACAGGGGCACTCACACAGACATTCGACATGCTATCACCGTTGGTGAGCACTAAATCCAGCGTTGAGCTTTCCCTGGTTGGTTCCATCACCATTTGTCTAAGTAACGCATCTTGGAGAGCATCCATAATCTTTTTGCTTCTTTCCAGATTTGAAGAAGGAGCAATCCAATCCACATCCGGCAGATTAAAGTACCCAATATTATCACTTCTCCCTTTGTGGCTATCTTGGCAATATCTATAATCAGTTCATTATCTCTCTCTTCAATTTGTGTCGGAGGTCTGTAGACTACAGCAGTATGGATGACAGTGCCATCTCCTCTTTACAACACAATCCAGAGCGCTTCTTCTTTTCCCCATGCCCCCTGCATTTCAGTAGCTTTAATATTGCTTTTTTTTTTTTTTTTTGAACTTTAAATTTTTATTCAGTTCCTTTGTTATACAAAACACCAATTATGCATCTCAGATATATCTGTACCATTAACAAAACTGTATGTACATTCTTACCAGCCAACTTCTAATATAGATGCAGCCACTGTCACAACATTCTCTAATAAACCAACATTGAACATCTCCTACCTTTGTAATGATTACTTCTTTCCGATTCATGTTAGGTAGTACATAAAGTTTACACCACAAAAACCCCTTTAAGTGGCTAGCTGTAAATTCCCCCCCTCCCCCTACCCCCCCCCCACCCTTCCCCCCTCTACCTGATCTTACTGAGTGTACCACCAGTGTCAATCTTCTTACACCCGCCATTGTACCCAATCTATACTTCCCCGCCCCTGCTTAACCATCGCCACACACCCTCCCACCGCCTTTCCACCCTATCTCCGGTCCCTTTCTTTAGTCCTGTTAATTTATGCATTTGATACAGTTCTGCCAGACGCACTGTATATTTCCCTATGGGCGGCATGACCCCCTGTTTCCAATGTTGTGCTATTTCACAACGGGCCGCCATTATACATTGCCGCACAATACTCCAATTCCCCTCCGCGGCATCATTCGGCTTTAGTAGGAGACATAACTCTGGTGTCAAGGGGATTCGGGCGCCTAGTATACCCTCCAAGATGTCCCCAATTTTTTCCCAATATTGGTGTACTACTGGGCACGTCCACCACATATGCAGCCAAGTTCCCTTCTCTCCACACATTCTCCAGCACTCATCCGTCCCTCGAGCCCCCGCTTTGCACAGGCGCTCAGGCGTCAAATACCACCTAGACAACACTTTCCATCCATTCTCCCTCAGGGACGTGGCGAGAGACACCCTCGCTATGCCTTGAGCTATTCGTTCCCACTCTTCCACCTCCCACTCAACCTCCAAGTCCTTCTCCCACGCCTTCATATAGCTTAATTTCTCTCTCCCTCTCTCAGTCAGCCCTTTATATATTCTGGAAATAACCCCCTTCCTCCCCAGCGAGCCCAGACAACTGCCCTCAAACCAGCCTGGTTCCTGCTGAATGTCTCGCCATTGTCTTCTCTGCCTAAGGAGTGAACCCAATTGTAGATAGTGGTACCGGTCTGTTTCTTTCAACCGATATAGATCTCGGACGCCCTCAAACTCTCTTATCCCTTGCCCAAAAACTATCTGAGACACGTTTTGCAGCCCCTGCTGTGCCCATCTGGTCAAGACCATCACATCAGGGCCAATGCCCTCTTCGCAACAGGCCATCAAAGACATCCCACGTGCCCACCTCTTCTCCCCAATCAACTTCCTCCTATGTACCTGCCACACCCCCAGAGTATGCCCCACCATTGGATTGTCTCCCTTACTTCCCTTCCCCCCCCAGACGAGACGTTCCAGCTCCCCAGGCCGAAGTCCCGCTTCCTCCATCGTCACCCAGTGCTTATGTTGTTCCCTCAACCACGAGTATACCGCCCGCACCTGTGCTGCCACGTAATATTTCCGGAAATTGGGGACCCCCATACCCCCCTCTATCCTAGCCACTTGCAATGTTCTAGCTGCCACCCTGGGCCTTTTATTCCCCCATATAAACCCCCCGACTTGCTTTTGTAGTCTAGCCAGCGTCCTAGTTGGTATCGCCACTGGCAGCACTTGAAAAAGAAAAAGAAACTGGGGGAGCAACATCATTTTCACCACTGCCACTTTCCCCATCCATGATAGGAACCCCCTGTTCCAGGCTCCCAATTGTGCCTCTACTTGCCCCAATACCTTCGGGTAGTTCAGCTCGTAAAGATCCTGCAGGTCCCGCCCTAGAGATACACCAAGATACCGAATAGATCTCGTCGCCCACCGAAATTTAAATTTTTGACGTAAGCCCGCTTGCTGCTCTTCCCCTACCGACAAATTCAAAATTTCAGACTTATTCCAATTTATCGTAAAGCCCGCCAATTTCCCATATTCCTGCACCTCCCTCATGATTTCAGGCACCGTGTCTTGCGGCCTAGTGGCCATAAGCAGGATATCGTCAGCAAACATTGCCAATTTGTATTCCCTCTGCCCTACGATCACCCCCCTAATGTCTACGTTCTGCCTAATTCTCCCTGCTAGCGGTTCCAACGATAAGGCGAACAGTAACGGTGAGAGTGGACACCCCTGTCGCGTCCCCCTCCCCAGCGGGAAGAATCCTGAATATCCTCCATTTATACGCACACAGGCCGTAGGTCTCTCATACAATGCCCTAATCCAGCCAACAAACCCATTCCCGAACCCCATGTGTTCCAAGACGGAGAATAAAAATCTCCACGACACTTGGTCAAAGGCTTTTTCTGCGTCCAACGATACCAGCAGTGCTGGCTCTGGATTGCGTTTCACGGACCACATCACATTCAGCGCTTTCCTAATGTTATCCGCCACTTGCCTCCCTGGTATAAACCCCGCCTGATCCTCATGCACTAACTTCCCCAACAGTTTATTTAGGCGTCCTGCTAACACTTTAGCTAATAGTTTCGCATCAGTGTTGATTAATGATATTGGCCGATACGACGCACACTCTAGCGGGTCCTTGCCCGATTTAGGAATCAGCGTTATGCCCGCCCATCCCATTGTGTCCGCCAAAGGCTCCCCCGCCCTCGGGATATTAAAGAGATTTGTCAAGGGCCCCACCAGCTCTCCCACAAATTTTTTATAGAAGCTAGCTGTCAGCCCATCTAAGCCGGGGGCCTTCCCTGTTTTGAGACCCCTAATCGCCCCTGCCACCTCCGACATTTGTATTTCCCCTTCTAGCGCCTCTCTTTCCCCCTCATCCAAATGGGGAAGTCCGGTTGTCGCCAAATAATCCCTCATCTCGTCTTCTGGCCTATCCGATTTAGCCTCGTATAGGCCCCTGTAGTACTCCACAAAGGCTTCCCGGATTTTCTGCTCATCTCTCGTGACCCCCCCCCTCCCCTTAATCTGCACAATCCAGGACGTAGTCCGCTTCTGCTTCAGTCTCCTCGCCATATACTTCCCTGCCCTATTCCCTCCCTCAAAAAACTCCTGTCGTAGTAGTTGTAGCCGATAATGAATTTTATCTGCTGCTAGCGCATTTAATTTAGCCCTAGTCTCGAGGACCTCTCTTCTCAGCTGCCTGTCAGCACTGCGCGCATCTGCCTCTTCAAGTTGCACCAGTTTCTGCCGTAGGCAGAGCTCCTTCTCCTCCCCTTCCCTCTTTATTCTCGCTCCCCATTTAACTAATGTGCCTCGCAGCACCGCCTTGAAAGCATCCCACACCACGCCCTGTCGGACGTCTCCCGTAGCGTTCTGCACGAAGTATTCTGGTATCAATCTTCGTACATCTTGCACCACCCTAGCATCACTCAAAAGAGCCTCATTCAATCTCCAGAAGCGGGTTCCCCTATCTTCTCCCCGCCCCCTCAATGTCACCCGTACTGGTGCGTGGTCTGACCATGTAATCGGCTCCATCTCTCCTTCAATAATCCTACCTGCAATCTCCTTCCCCACCCAGATATTGTCTATCCTAGAGTACGTGCCGTGCACTGCGGAAAAGAAGGAGTACTGACACCGACTAGGGTTGAGCAATCGCCAGGCATCAATTAAATCATTAGCCCTTATGAATTGCTGGTACCTACTCCTATCTGCCCGCCTCCCCTCCCCCTTCCCCGTGGAGTCTCTCCCCACCTCCCAAGTCATATTGAAATCTCCACCACATATCCGCGCTCCCTCACCTAATGCATTCATTTTCTCATCCACTTCCTCCCAGAAATCTTTCTGTGCCCCAGTGGGAGCATACACATTAGTTACACAAAACCATTCATCCCCTATCTTCATTCGCACCAGTAAATATCGGCCCCCTCTATCCCGAATTACTGTGTGTATCTCCGCTTTGAGTGTCCCACTGACCAGCAACGCTACCCCCCCTCTCTTACGCTCTCGCAGATTAGAAGCAAACACTAACTCAGTGTATCCTTTGGGCTTCACTAATGATTCGTGTCTGCGTAATAAATGAGTTTCCTGCAAGAGGACCAATGAGGCTTTTTGCCTAGTTATTTCCCTGTACAATTTCTGCCTTTTGAAGGGTGAATTTAAACCTTTCACATTTAGGGTGATAATTTTCAAATCACCGGTGTCCTACTCTCCCCCCCTTGTGCCCCCTCTGCCCACCCTACCCCTACCCCTCCCATCCTCCCCCCTCCCTCCCCCCACTCTAACCCATCCCCCGTCCTCCCCAACTCCCACCCCTGACCTACCTCCCGTACGGGAGTCATGACCTCCTTATTCGTGACTGACACTCGAGCCTAAGCCTGCCCTCTCCCTTCCACCCACCTCCCCCGTCTCACCCCACCCATCTCCCTTCGTCCTAACCCCCTACTTATCTACCACACCCACCCCTCCCCGCCACTTCCCCCCAACCCCTTACACTTCACTCTAGTCAAAACAGCATGTAAAGTCTTAAGCTCAGCTCGCTTCAGTGGTTGCAGACGGTGTTCTGGCACTCCCGCGGTTCAGTCTCGCCAATCTTCTCCCTCCAACTGGAGCTCTGTGCCAGCACTGTGCGTTCCATTTTGTTGCTGGAGTCCCTGCGGTTTTTGTACTTCCATTGGATGTCTGTGTGCCCTCTGGCAGGTGTGTGGCACCTAACTCTCTTAATGCTGTCCACGCTTCCTCGCTTGACTGCACTCGTCTTGATCTGCCCTTTACTGTAAGCAACAGTCCAAATGGAAACAGCCATTTATAGCGCAGATTTTCCCGCCGCAGATATTCCGTCACTTCTTTAAGGTTTCTTCTACGTTGCAACGTTCCGGGGGACAAGTCCTGAAAGAATTCCAACTTATGATCTTCCCAGACAAATTGTTTCAGTGTCCTTGCCGCCCAAAGTACTTTTTCCTTGCTCTTGTACGAGCTGAGACATACTACGATATCGCGAGGCTTGTTGTCCCTTATCGGGCCCAAGCTTCTGTGTGCTCGCTCTATCCGCATCATCGCTCCAATCTCGTCTTCCCCTGTAGCCGCCGACTTTAGCAGCAAGTTGAATATTTTTTTTCCACCACTTCTTCTGAGTTCTTGTATTGTGGCTCTTCCGGGAGGCCTCGTATTCTTATATTGCTTCTCCTTGATCTATCTTCGAGGTCCTCCAATTTCACCTGCAAATCACTTAAGCCACATGAGTGTTCTTCCCATCCTTTTTGGAGCTCTTCTACGGCTTCACCTTGCTGTTCCACACGGCCTTCCGTTTCTTCTACACGGTTGCCCAAATCCACTATCTCTTGTCGCAGTGCTTGAATTGTCTCTTTTAACTCCTTCTTCACCCCACTGAGCTCGGACTTAATTTCCTCTTTCAATTCAATGAGCCAGTCCTTCAGCATGCTCCTGAACTCCGAATTGCTCTCAGTCTCCACCCTCGGTTCAGATTCAGTGGGCGCCGGGGGGGGCGATTTGCCTCCCTTATCTCCTTCGTTTCCGCCTTTGGCTGTAGCATAGGTGGAGCGGTACTCAGCTAGCTTCTTCTTGGCTGAGGGTCCACTTTTACCTTTCTCCATGGTCGCTCTGCCGCCCACCCGACGTAGTAGCTCAGCTCTCTCAGGAATGCCGGGGTCCCAGAAATCCCTACGCCTTACTCCTCTGAGCAGGCCTTCTGTGATTTGTGCTATATGGCACTCTGTATAGGAGGTGGCAGATCTCTGTGTTCAAACAGCAGGTGCTGGGTCCGTGGTTCCAGACTTTCAGGCACTCTGCAGCTCCTGGATAGCTGGGGACTCGAGCTCTTAACTTAGTCCTTGTTACTTACACGTCTTCACCCTTGACGGCTCTGTATCACTGCCCCTCAAGCTCTGCTCGGGGTTCAAATCTATTACTCATCCGCCGTGCTCGGTGACATCTCCAGCAGTCTGCCGCTTCAGTTCTGCGGTTTGCTCTCAGCAGTTCAGCTTCCTTGCATGCACTGTTCTGTCTCCCCCACCACGCGGTGTTACATTCGGCCTGCTCTGCCCTCGACCACGTGGCGTTTCTGAGCCCCGGAGTCCCAGCGCACTCTCCTTCCCGTCTTCTCTTACCGGGCTGCCTCTACTCAGTATCCGCTGCTGCCTGCCGCCCAGTGTCGTGCCGCGCTTCTTCTCCGGAGTGTTAAGTAGCCACATTCATATCGGGGCTTTCACCTCCGCTGTGCTGCCGTACCGCATTCACCTCCGCTCCGCCCTGCACACCGCCGGCTCCCGCGGCTCCGGGTCGGGCAGCTATGCACAATTTCGGGCTCAGCTGGTTATGGGGAGCAGCGGCTCTGGTTTCTCCTACATCCCGCCTTGTGTGCCGTTTAATTCGGGGTTTTTATGCCCGATTTGCAGGCGTTGGCAGCGGAGCTTGGTCACTTCGCTGCCATCCCGCTCGGTGACGTCACCGGAAGTCCTTTAATATTGCTTTTGACATAAAAGGCTACTCTTCCTCCTCTTCCTTTTTCTCTGTCTCTTCTGAATAGATTATAGCCAGCTATGGCTATATCCCAATCATGTGATTCATTAAACCATGTTTCTGTAAAGGCCCCAATGTCCAAATCCATTTCCACCATTATGGCTTCCAGGTCTGGAACTTTGTTGGCTAAGCTTCGAGCATTTGTGCTCATTACTTTCCAGCATTTAACTGGCTTGTGTGTATTTTGAATTGATTTTGTTCTGCCTACATCTTCCCACTTGTTTTTGATGTGTGGTTTAAAAGTGTGGCTGTTTCTGATTTTAATCTGCTTTTGCAGGGGGTGACGTCCAGAGCTTGACCTTCCACATTCGTCACCCCCATTTTCTAGTTTTAATGCATCTCCACATATTGCTTGAATTTTTCACTTAGGATTCTTTTCCCTGCGATAGAGAGATGTAGTCCATCAGCACAGTATAGTCTCTTGTTGTTCCATCTGTTGCCCCAGTCGCCAATAAATCTGAATCCTTCTTGTTTGCACCAGGTCTGGAGCCATGTATTAAAGCTGTTAATGCGATGCAGCCTTTTTGCCCCCTTACCAAGAACAGGTAGAACCTCTGAGAATGCAACAGTGTTAACAATGGGCTTGAGTTTCTCTCCCAAAGATTGGAAGTCCTTTTGGACTGTCGAGGCACTGTTTCTAGCCAGGTCATTTGTGCCCAAGTGGATATCATCATCAAGTTTGGAGTGTTCACTTTCTGCTCTAAGTACTTCAACAACGTAGTTTGTATTCCTGCTGGCTGAAGAGCCTGGGAGGCACCTCACCATGTTCTCTCCTTTGAACTGTGTTCCCAAGTTGGTGCCACTGATGATGGAATCACCAAGTAGTAGTAGTTTGCAGTTTGGTGAGGTTTTCTTCATATTTGGTCCTTTAGCAGGAGATTGGGTATCGTCTGTCTCATTTAAGGGCCCTTCAGTTTCTTTGGATTGGGCAACCTCATTCGCCAAGGCAGAGAAGGCATTATGCAGGGATATCACCTGTTGCATACGATGCCTCTGTCTCACAGGTCGCAATCTACCAGGACCCACTGTGATCCATTTGTTCCTGGGGTGTTTGATTCTTTGTGGGAGCGGTGGTGGACAATGTTCAGTTTGTATCCTAGAAGAGGTGTGCTGAACATTGCAGCCAGTTCCTCCCTCAGTAGGGTCACCTCTTTATGCATGGCAGCTAGGTCTTCCCTTAGTAGAGTGAGTTCTTTATGCATGGCAGCTGACCTGAGGCACAGAGGACAAGCTCTTAGGTTTCAAATGATTTGTCTTGGAATGAATGTACTGCAGTTATTGCACTGAATACAAGACATGCTGAATAAGTAGTGCTAGAAGGAGGAGAGGAAGAAGAAGAAGAAAGGAAAAAGATGATGTGGGCTTTAACCCAAGTTGAAAGGATAGATGGCAACGTATGTGTCTACTATATCGGCAATGCAGTCCCGGGAGGGGGGGGGGTGAGGGGGAGGGGGGGCGGGAACCTAAGTGTCTCTGGCCAGAAGGCTGTTCCTGAACTGGGGGCATCCACAGATATCTGCTCCAAGGCTACCCAGAAAAACAGTCATTCAGTCAAATTATCCCCAAGCTTAATGTATAACCACAGTTAAACTTTATATTAGCAATTTCCCCAAAACAGACAGTTAAACTCTATATTGGAAGCTAGAAACCAGCAGAGATAAAGAAAATTATAGTTTTTACAGGCTTTAGGGCTACACAGTCAGAATATTCCCTAAGTCAGGTATAACAGTTAAAATCTATCCTAGCATCAAGCAAAAAGAAAATATAAGCTGTAACTTAGCGTTTTGCAGGCTTTAGAAACTGTGCATTCTGGAGCTATGGCAGCAGTAATCTGTACTGTCGGTGATTGGGATGGATCATGATGTTTATAAGCATCCTTCAGGTCTAAGGAGCAAAGCCAGTCTCCCTGCTGAAGGTAAGGCAGCAGTGTTCTAAGGGAGAGCATCTTGAACTTCTCCTTCAACAGAAATCTGTTCAAGTCCCATCGGTCCAGAATGGGCCCGAGGCCCCCTGCTCACATGGGAACAAGAAAATATCTGGAGTAGAAGCCTTTGCCCCAAAGATGTTTGGGCACTGGCTCCACCGCCTTGTCCGTGAGGAGGCCTGCGAGCTCAGTGAGGAGCAGTCTGGTGAAGGAGAAGTCTTACTGGTTCTCCTGGGAAGAATAAGGGTGGCATCTGTTGTAGGTGGAGGAGGTATCCCTTCTTGACTACTTGCAGCACCCAGGAGTGTGGTGATGGAGGACCACCTGTGGACAAACCTCCTGGGGGGAGAGGCGGCTATCCCCAAGGAGTCAAAAACTCCCTCTAGGCTGGGGCGGAGCCAGGGTTTTAGGTATGCAGGACTGAACCCTTGCCCCTTAGACTTTTGCCCCTGTTGTAGGACAGAAGGCCTGGTGCTGTGGTGCACTACCGAACACTCCCTTCTTCCTCAGGAAGAAAGTCTTCTTCTTCATGGCTTTTTTATGAGGGTGCACAGAGGTCTTCTTCAAGAGTCTGGTCTTGGTCAGGAACTGTTTCTACCTCAGTAGCCTTGTCTGACATGGTTTTTCCGAAGACGTTCTCTCCAGTACAAGGACATCATTGAGTTTGTCCTGGATCCACTGCTCGAGATCAGACAACTACAGCCAAACCTGGCGTCAGGCCCCGATGCCCATGGCAGCCACTCTGGCTAAGAATTCAAAGCCATCTTATGCTGTTCAAGACAGGACTTCTAGCACTTCTTGACTGCCAAGGCCAGTGACTTGAACCACTGAAGAGGTTCTCCATCGAGGCCTGCAGAGAAACTGGCGAGCTCCCTCACTAGTTCCTTTAGGCACATGCCAATGTACAACTGGTAGGACTGGACTCGGCAAACCAAGATCAAGCCCTGGTAGCATTTCCAGCCAAGGGTGTCCAAGGTCCGGGTCTTCCTACCCGGGGGCACCAATGAAAATCTTTTGGCTCTTGAGTCACCACATGGCCGGCTCAAGCAGAATTGTGAGGGAGCTGGGTTTTCTGGAACCCTGGGCTTCGACAGACTCGGTACTGGTGTTTCCAAAATACAGAGGAGGCAGCACTTGAGGATTGGAGGGACGGGCCTCATATACTGGGAGGATCTCAATTTCCTCCGTGTGGAGGTCATCCTCCGCCTCGTTTTTGAATGCAAGCACTATTGCCATATCCTGCACAAAGTCGAGGAAGGCAACATCCTCGAGCGGGGAACTGTGCTGGGACACAGTGAAAATGGGTCCGAGGGCACATCTGTGTCACTGGGTGAACAGGGACTCCTCATCCTTGGTCTCCCAGTCTAAGTCAAAAGAAGAATCCAAGGCTCCTGTGGTCGGGCCCCAAGCCTGAAGGCCCACAACTCCCGGGGAACCTGTGGTCCAAGCAACGTGAACTCGCCAGGGAGGACTGGTGTCCCAAGGAACAGGACCGGGACCTTGTCCAATGCAGATGTGTTCCTTGAGGCAGTTAGTGCTCGAGGATCGGCTCGATGACCAGGGAAGCCCTCAAGCCCTCAAGAGTCCGGTCATCGGGGCAGATGAAACTGAGGAACCAGACATCAGTGCCTGCTGCTGTGCCAGAAAGCTCCAAGGCTGCCATTCTGTTCTCCATGCCAGACGGCTCTGCAGCCTTCAACGGAGGCACCAATAGCTTCGGGCCCGGCATCTGTTCTGTTGAGAAGGGAGTCTTTGACCAGGATAGCCTCAGGGATCTGCGGCCGGTCGTCCGATGCTGACGACTACTTCCAGGGAAGCTTGTGAGGCCACTCCCGTGCCGACACCTCGGACTCACACCAGGGACTGCGGGACATGCTGTGGATTTACCCACTTTTCCAGACCCGTCCTCCGAGATGGTCTTTGAGGGTTGCGAGCTCTTTTGTTCCACTTCTGGAGAATTCCTCTCTCCGAGAAGCTGTGGGACTCCGAGGCAGCCCCAGGGTATCGTGGGGTACAGATGTACCAGAGGGGCCCTGGGGCGTGGCGTCACCAGGGACTCTGGTGCAGTCTCAGATCTATGGAAGAACTTTTCCTGCTGCAGCTGGCGGCTCAACATGGACTTACAAAAGGTCATAGCCTGAGTTGTTGTGGTCCAGCAAGAGGCAATGGAGGCAGCAGTCATGTGGGTCCAGTCAGACGACATCATCTTACTGGACTGATCACATTTCTTGAAGCCACTGGAGGCCATGGGGAAAAACAGGTCCTTGAACCCGGGTGAAAGTCCGAGGCCCACTAGCCAAAAAATGGCACAAAGCACCGGTCGAGGGACCTCAAGAAAAATCCAAGAAAACCAAACCCGAGAAGCGATGCCAAGGCGAGCTGGCTTGGGGGTGGGAAGAGACACCAGTACGCATACCAGAAAGGAAATATTTTAAGACAAAGAGAGACATTTTTTCCTGGGGAAATGGGACAGATGTCCGGTGGGCTCCACGAAAAAAGGAGACTGAGGCAAGATGGTACCCTTGGGCAGGAAAGGGACTATGCATGCATGGTGCATCTACCAAAGACTCTCTTTGAAAGCTGGGGAGATGCTTCCGCGCGGGCTATCGGCGCCAACATCATCATATGTGAGGACTGATTTCCTGCTTGTTCCCGGAGAAAAAGGAAGATAAACAAATGTCTGGAGAAGCCAAGGGAAACTGGTAAAGTAAAAAAAAGTAGTCAGGAAAACAGATATGCAAATGGAAGCAAACAAAATAGTGGTAGAAGGAAGTACATTAGTGGCATTGCGAGACAAGGGTGAAAGGAAAAAATGCATAAAACAGAATTGCTTAATAAGTATTTCTGTTCTGTGTTCACAGATGAACGGCCGGAAATGGGACTTCAGAAAACAAATAGGAATGGAAGGGAGAGATAGTGCTAGCTAAACTAAAAGTGGACAAAGCAATGGGGCCAGATTGGATTCATCCAAGGGTATTGAAGGAACTTAGGGAAGTACTGGTGGGTCCACTGGCTGACCTTTTCAATGCTTCAAGTCAGGTGATGCCAGAGGTCTGGAGCAATGTTCCCTCTAATTTTCTGTAGGCTGTGTGCGCATAAAATATCAGCTGTGCAGCTTTTGAAGGAAGGTTAAATTTTTGTGCGCCACAACGACATTCGGAGTTATATACTTTAAAATTTGACTACACATCAGAATACAGTATGTACATCACATTGATTTTAATTAAATTAAATGAAAATAGACAATTACTAAATGAAGCGGAAAATTTCTAGTAATTACAATCACAACTTTTAAATTTTAAGATATCTGTGTTGTTTTCTATCAGAATCAGAACCGTAATTTTTGTGCGCTCACTCGGCGAGGTGTGTGCGCGCGCACACGCGCACAGCTTAGAGGGAACAGTGGTCTGGAGATGGGCAAATGTGGTCCTCCATCTAAAGGCAGAAGTTAGTAACTACAAACCAGTCAGTCTGACCTGTGTAGTGAGTAAATTAATGGAATCTAGGTAGCTACAGGATCTGAGAGAGCATGGCTTTACTTGAGATAGGTCTTGTCAGATGAACCTGATTGATTTCTTTAGGGTTGTACCCACTGCTCTATGCAAGTTACCACCCCCTCTGTGCCTTTGTTTAGTGTTGTATCTGCCACTCCATGCAGGTTACCCTAATCTGTGCCTTTGTTTAGGGTACTACCTGCTGCTCCATGCAGGTAGTAGATTTTTTTGAAGAGCAAAAATTACACAGGCACACTAAAAAAAATTTTTTTTAAACTGCCTCTAATGTTTCGATTGATTTTTACGTTTTTTGGTGCGCTGAATCCAAATCTGGTAACCAATTTGCTCCATCACGTACAGATTTTTTGCTACATTGGGTTAGCAGTTTGAGGTGAACGTTTCAGATTGAGTGCGATCGAGATAAAAGTTTCTTGGATGAATTCTTTATACTAATTGTTTAGTAGTTATTCAAATAAGAATAAAGAAAATTGTAACAAGGCAGCACATAAGAATAATGTCAACAAAACACACTGTGATGGTAGCAAAATTGTCTGCACTTAAAACAGCCACATCATACATGTGCACAAACACTGATCATATAAGAGCGAGGTTAGACACAAAGCAAAGCAAAGAAATGTGCAAAAAATGTTGTACAGGTATGTATGTAAGAATAGAAAACGCAAACCGCACCATTGCAATACATGAAGACAAACACCCGATGGTGTGAAAATAAAATTCTAATAAATGAGATCCGACACTGTGGTAATAACTAGCAAATTTTTATTTCAAAGTTTAGTAACAACACGATATTTGTCAACACAGTTTAGATTTTAAAGTCATTCTTGGGTCAATCAATCTCCTGGTGGGCCCGTTTCTTCTTCCCCCGAATGCTTCTCTTGGTGCGCTGCTTGGCGTATTTTTCATCTGGGGTTTCTCGCAGCAGCAACCAGCAGAAATCAGCCATCATAGTGGTGTTCCATCTTCCTTGGTACCTTCTCTCTGCGTCCTTGATGTCCTGGTGAAACCTTTCACCTTGTTCTTCACTGTACGCCCCCAAGTTTTCGGGAAAGTAGTTCACATGGGAGTGCAAGAAATGGACTTTCAGGCTCATGTTACAGCCTTGTTCTTTGAAGGCATTGAGCATCCTGGCAACAATATCCTTATAGTTCTCATCCCGCCTGTTCCCCAAGAATTTGAGAACAACATCCTTGAAGGAATCCCAGGCTTCTTTTTCCTTCTCATACATCGTTTCAGCGAATGCTCCATCTGAAATGAGTTTCCTTATATCAGAGCCAACAAACACTCCTTCCTTTAGCTTTGCTTCAGAAAGTCGGGGGAACTTTGAGCAAAGGTACCGAAAGCACTCACCATCTTTTGGAAGGGACTTGATGAATTGCTTAATGAGACCCAACTTAATGTGGAGAGGTGGTAATAGAATTTTATCACGAGGTACCAAGCTCTCATGAAGAACATTTTTCTCACCGGGTCTCAAATACTCCCGAATTGGCCAGTCTTTTTTCCCCCAGTGTAGGTCGCGGGCCCGGCTATCCCACAAGCAAAGGAAGCAGGGATATTTGGTGAAACCGGATTGCTGCCCTAATAGCATGGATAGAATTTTAAAGTCTCCACAAATCATCCACTTATGCTCATCATAACGAATCTTCTGAAGAATCAGGGCCAAATTCTCGTATTTTTCTTGGAGAATAACAGAGTGAGCAATAGGAACTGAAGCGAATGTGTTGCCATTATGAAGAAGAACACCTTTCATGCTGTCTTTTGACGAATCAATGAACAGCCGCCATTCAGCAGGATCATACTTGAGTTTAAACTTTTCCATCACTCCGTATATATCGTTGCAAAATACCAAATCTTCCTCTTTGCTGAAATACTTCAAAAATTGTGTCTCGCGGTTGCGGTACCAATAAAAAGTTGTTCCTGGTGACAATAGATTTTTCTGTTTAAGCCAAGAACCTAGCAGTTGGGCAGCATCTTTTGGGAGTCCTAAATCCCGGACTAAATCATTCAATTCAGCTTGAGAGAAAAGTTCAGGTTTCGGATCTGGTTCAGTTTCAAACTCAGAAGTACTGGACTCATCGGGAAAAGCCATCTGATGAGTCTCATCATGATCAGAACCGTCCACACAAATATGATCCAAAGATTTTGGTGGTTCAGGCACAGGTACTTCGTTGCTATGAGGCATAGGCCTAATTGCTGAGGGAAGGTTGGGGTAACTTATTACGTTCTTATTTTTTAAGTTGTATCCCTTCACAATGCAAGAGCAAAAATAGCAGTCACTGCTGTGGTCTCTTTGTTCACGCCACATCATAGGTATTCCGAAACGAAATGCTTGTTTTTTACCTTTCATCCATAAGCGTAGATCTTCCTCACATGTCTTGCACACTTTGTGAGGAGCCCACGGTTTGTCTTGATCGCCTAACTTCAAACCGAAATAGGCGAAATATACTTTTTTAATAAATGCAGAAATGTTCCTCTGCCGCTTTTTCACGGTATATTCCCCACAAATAAAACAAAAACTGTCCGGAGAGTTGACGCAACCTCTGGCTCTGTGAGCCATCACAAATACACAGCACTGCAAACTACAACTGCAGTGAACCACTTCGGAATAAAGCTGGATTACGACTGAGCAAACAAAAGGTAATAATGAACTTGCAAGAAACTGAAATTTGACAGGAACGTTCATGTCGCAACCACCGTGTTTGAGCGAGCGAGCGAACGAGGCGAGGCGAACAGGAAAGAACATGCGCCAGCGCGAGTACTGGATTTAGCCCCCCGCCTCCCAATTGTCCTGTTAATGTATAAAATGAATACAAAACACTCTAAAATATCATGAGGGAGTGTTTCTAGTTAGTTAACCATTACAACCTCTATTTTGGGCCAAGAAAATAAACTGCAGTCGGCTAAAAAGAAATTATGTGAACATTCCTTATATGGGTAAGAAATCTAATTTTGCAAGAAAACGTGACGTGATGGAACATTTTGGCTATTTTTCCTGGATTCAGCACCCCAAAATCTATAGGAATCAGTTGCAAAACTGGAGGCAGTTTTTTGGTAGTGTACCTGTGTTATTTAAGTTTGCTCTGATTTTATCCTCTTGCTATAAAAGGCGTAATCTGGATCTGTCCCATGCCTTTTTGAATTTCATCACTGTGTTTGCCCCCACCTCCATCAGGAGGGCATTCCAGGCATTCACCAGTCTTTTCGGCGCTGCTTTTGAGTTTACTTCCTTGCAGCTTCATTTTGCGTCTTCTAGTTCTACAGCTTCTCTGTCTTTGAAAAGATTTTGTTAGTTACAACCCTTTTAAGTATTTAAACATTTTATCATATCTCCCCTGTCTCTTCTCCCCTCCAGGGTATACATATTTACAGTAGGTCTTCAAGTCTCTCCTTATGTGTCTTGTGGCATAGATACCATATCATTTTGGTTGCCTTCCTCTGAACCATTTCAAAGTCTTAATATCTTTTGTGAGGTGTGGTCTCCAAAACTGAATACGATACTAAGTGAGGCTTCACCAATGACTTGTACAGAGGCCTTACTAGCATCCTTCTGAATATGGCCACTGTCTTGACACACAGTATCTGAGGATCTCAAGGTAACCGCAAAACAATCAACCCGAAATCCCTCTCCTGGTTCCTGCACGCCAGCCTCTTGACCCCTATCGCATATTGCTATTTTGGATATCTGCATCCCAAATGCACTTCTTTGCATATAGGGGGTTATTTTAGAAGAGATAAATGTGAAATGGATGTTCCAAGGTGGCGATGTGGACATCGGAAAGACAGGGATGCAAAAACACATGGATTTCCTAACCAGGCAGATCAGAACGCTCAAGCAGATGCCACATCCAAGTCTGGCCATCCAAAGATGGGTGTGTTTGGGAACGTTCCAGGGCATGGCTAGTAGAAACAGGGATCCGCATGTTCAAGACGTATTTTGCACAGTGTTTAGAATGTACCGGGTGCAGTAGCCAGACATCCCACCCTACACCAGCTGCAAATAACAGATTGGGGGGGGGGGGGGGAATTTGCTGTCTATGATGACCAAGAATATAATTATGTCTGGGGGAGTGTAAACTGGAGAAAGATTAGTCTATCATCCGTGTATACATGTTTTCACAAACTCTCGATGTCTCTGCTGTGCCACCTGCTCCACCCAGTGATGCCTTTTGACTGGGTGACCACAAGAGTGAATCGGGGAGAAGCACTAGATGTAGTATACTTAGATTTCTGCAAAGCCTTGGACACTGTTCCACACTGTTGACATATAATTAAACAGAGTGCCCCCTGGGTGGACCCTGAAGTGACTGAATGGATAAGAATATGGTTGAATGAGAGGCGACAAGAGTATAGTAGTAATTGGAGTTCACTCTAAAGATTTAAGGATGCCACAAGGAACAGTCCTTGGACCCATTCTTTAACATTTTTCAAAGCAATATTGCAGAAGGTCTCGCAGGAAAGCGTAGTTACTCACCTATAACAGGTGATCTCCGGGAACAGCAGGAATTTAGTCTTCACATATGGGGTATCGTCAGTACTGACGGAGAGTGCGCGGGAACACTCCCCAGCGTCCAATAGGAATGCTTTTGGGAGCATCCCTCAGCACATGCGTGCTGCCTTCCCGCCTTTCCAACTGTCCCTCTTCAGTTAAGTTTGTAGCTGAGTGAAAGGATAGAGGGAGAGAGGAAAGAGACAGAGAGATAGAGAGAACTCCTAGGGGAGGTGGGTGGGTTGTGAAAACTAAATTCCTGCTGTTCCCGGAGATCACCTGTTACAGGTGAGTAACTACGCTATCTCCAGGAACAAGCAGGAATGTAGTCTTCACATATGGGGACTCCCTAGCTGAAGATGCCAGGGAGATGACCCCAGGAAGCTGCCATCTATGGTGAGGTGGGCCATGCTTCCTCCCATAGATCTCTGGCATTCCACCAGGGTTATTGGGTAGGAGTTGTATTAGGTTTGAAAGAGATTTTGAAGAACAGCCTGGCCAAAGAAGGAATCCCGACGAGAGGCTTTATCTAGGCAGTAGTGGGCTGTGAAGGTATGTACCGAAGCCCAAGTGGCTGCTCGACCAAATGTTATCAATGGACACAGAGTGAAGGTTAGCCATTGAGGCTGACACAGCTCTCACATTATGAGCTGTCACATGGCCTTGAAGAGGAAGACTCTTACTCTCATAAGCAAAGGATATGCACTGTGCAATTAATTTGGAAAAAGTCCTCTTGGAGACTGGAAGTCCCAAATGACTAGAATCAAAATCAATAAAAAGTTGAGAAGACTTTCTATGTTGCTGTGTTCTTTGTAGGTAAAAAGCCAAGGCTCTTTTACAGTCCAAACTGTGAAGGTTCTTCTCTGCATTAGAGGCATGAGGCCTCAGAAGGAATACAGGAAGATAAATCGCTTGATTTAAATGAAAAGGCGAAACCACCCTTGGCATAAAGTGTGGATGAGTTCTGAGGACAACCTTATCATGATGAAATCTAGTGTAAGGAGGATCAGTCACTAAGGCTTGCAATTCACTAATGCGACGTGCAGAGGAGATTGCAATTAGGAAGATGACCTTCCAGGACAAAAGCTTTAGGGTAGTAGTGGCTAAAGGTTCAAAAGGCGGTTTCATGAGCTGCCCAAGAACTAGATTTAAATCCCACGCCACCTGTGGTGGTTTGATGGGAGGTTTTGTTAAAAGAAGACCTCTCATAAATCTGGATATGAGAGGACGAAAGGAAATTGGTTGTCCATTTAGAGGCTTATAGGAGGCTGTAATTGCGCTAAGATGGACTCTGACTGAATTGGTCTTTAGACCAGAATTTGATAAATGTAGTAGATACTCTAGTATTGACTCCAAAAGGTATCATCAGGGGGTTTAACCCCTTCTGGGAACACCATATAGTGAAACGTTTCCACTTGAAGGCTAAGATTGTCTTGTGGAAGGTTTTCTAGAAGCCTGAAGGATATCCTTTTCCTGTTGGGAAAGGTTGAGATCCTGAAGATTTAAGCTCTCAGCAACCAGGCCGTGAGGTGCAGGGACTGAGGATTCAGGTGCCATAGCGTCCCACTCTCCTGGGAAAGGAGATCTGGAGCACAGCCTAACTCCAGAGGTGCAGCTTGAGAGAGGTGTAGAAGCAGGGGATACCATGTTTGGCGTGGCCACCGTGGCGCTATGAGGATCATACAACCTCTGTCTCTCTGAAGCTTGAAAAGTGTTTTGGGAATGAGGGGAATGGGTGAGAAGGCATAGAGGAAGTCCTGACCCCAGTGAAGGAGGAAGGCATCCCTTGCCTGGCAATTGTGAGCTGGAATCCTGGAACAGAACCGGGGAAGTTTGGCATTCAGTGGACTTGCAAAGAGGTCTATGTCTGAAGTCCCCCAGATGTGAAATATCTTTGTCACCTGGTCTGGGTGGAGAGACCATTCGTGAGACAGCAATACTCGGCTGACTTCGTCTGCCCAAAGGTTTTGAATGCCTGGAAGATATACCACGAGAAGGTGAATTTGATGTTCTCTGGCGAGGGCCCAAAGTCGTAAAGCTTCGTTGCATAACGACAGAGAGTCTGTTTCGCCCTGCTTGTTCACATAGAACATGGCTACTTGATTGTCCGTTTGGACTAAGACTGTCTTGTAGCTGAGCTGGGCATGGAATACTCAAAGAGCTAAATAGATTACTCTTAATTTCAGGAGGTTTATGTGAAGACAAGCCTCCTGTGGAGTCCAGGTGCCCTGGGGGTAGAGAGATGTTGCAGGTGAGCTCCCCAACCCACCTGTGATGCATCTGTTGTTAGGGTGGCCTGGAATAGGGGTTGCTGGAAAGGAGACCCCACTGAAAGATTCTCCAGTGATTGCTACCATTGAAGGGACAAGATCAGCCGATGAGAGTTTGCTATCTTGTCTAACAAACGTCCTGTGGCCTGTGTCCACTGTGTGGATAGGGTCCACTGGGCTGCTCGCATGTGGAGGCGAGCATAGGGAACTACATGGACTGTGGATGCCATGTGTCCCAGTAACTGTAGCAGTTCTCGAGCAGTTAGGGAGGATTTTCTCGCTGCTTGAGAAGCTAGTTGCACTATGCAAAGACACCGGGCCTGTGGAAGGAAAGCCCTAAACTGTCTGGGTATCTAGACAGGCTCCTATGAACTCCAGATACTGGGAAGGAAGTAGTTGGGATTTTGGGAAGTTTATTATCAATCCCAAATATTGGAGGATTCGCATTGTGCGAGACAGTGCAGAGCTGGCCTCTGCAACCGTGGGGGCTCGAATGAGCCAGTCGTCCAAGTAAGGGAAGAGGAAAATCCCTAGGGTTTGGCGGAATGCAGCTACTACTGCCATGTATTTCGTGAATACTCTTGGTACGAAGCCAGACCAAAGGGAAGAACCCTGTATTGGAAGTGTTTTTCCTTGAAAAGGAATCGTAAGAACTTCCTGTGATCTGGATGGATCAGAATGTGAGTATATGCATCCTTTAAGTCTAGAGAGCAAAACCAATCCTCACTTTGAAGGTATGGCAGAAGAGTTCCTAGAGAAATCATTTTGAACTTCTCTCGGAACAGGTATTTGTTCAATTCTTTGAGGTCTAGAATGTGTCTGTGTCCTCCTGTTTTCTTTGGAATAAGAAAATAGGGGGAGTAGAACCCTGTACCCTGCTAGAGAATGGGTACCTCCTCTATTGCCTCTTGGGCAAGAAGTGTTGAGACCTCATGATCCAACAGACTGTCTGCAAATGTCTGGGAATTGAACTGCCTTAAGATTGTAGGAGGGGGCATGCTGTCAAAATGAAGCCTGTACCCCTCTCCTACAATGGACAGTCCAATTTTCTGCTGTTATTTGGTGCCATCTGTTGGCAAAATGACATCGCCTGCCTGGAATATTTAGGGGTTCTGGACCCCTCAGAGGCAGGAAGGCCAAGCTCTCTAGGAAGGAGTCAAAGCCCTTGAGGGGGCTGAACCTGCAGAGCTGGTTGAGCTCTCGGGCCTTTTGGCTTCTTCTGCTGTTTGAATTTATTTATTTTATTTATTTAAACGTATTTCTATACTGCCTTATCCTGTAATCAAGGCGGTCTGAACAGCAAACAATCAATAAGATACAGGGTATAGTGTGTACATGCAGTGAGTAGTGTATGCATGTGAGTGTGTCTGGACGTTGATTCTTGTGCTATTTACAGCGTGCGCTATTTACAATGCTTTGGGTATCAGTTCCTTGCTTAATTACAATTATAGTGACATGTGGGGGGAATTGAGGTGTCTGTTGCATGGTTTAAGTAATGTCACTGTAGTGTTCTACGAAGAGGGTTGCCTTCAGTAGTTTCCTTAACTCCTTAAGGTCTGTTGTTGAACGCAGTTCATCGGGGAGGGCGTTCCAGATTGTTGGTGCTGCCTTTGATAAGGCTCGTTTTTCGGTGTCCTTGCGTACCCTGTTGATATCTTTAGGTGTGTTGACACGGTTGGATGTGCCTCTTCTTCTCGGTCTTGTGCCGTTGTCTGGTTGTATGAGTGGGTGTAGGCTGAAAGCTGATGATTGATGTTTGATTTTGAAAATGTTTATGATTGTCTTGTATCTAATGCGGGCACTGATAGGCAGCCAGTGGAGCTCTTTTAGGGTGGGTGTGATGTGTTCTTGTCTTGTGGTGCCAGCAATTATGCGTGCTGCAGTGTTTTGTGCCAGTTACAATGGTCTTAGTGTCTGTTTCGTTAGACCTAGATAGATTGGGTTGCAGAAGTCTAGGATTGGGGTTATTAGTGCTTGACAAACTGTGCAGAAGTGTTCCTGAGTGAGGAGGGGCTTGAGGCGTCGTACTAGTCTCATCCTGTGGTATGCATTTTTGGTAGTTCTGCTGATGTGGGACTGAAGGTTAAGTTCTTTGTCCATTGTCACTCTGAGGTATTTCACTTCTGATTGTATGGGTATGGTTGTGATGCCTATCTTGATGTCGCGGGGGGGGGGGGGATGAATTCAGAGTTTCGTGTGATGATTAGCGCCTCGGTCTTGCTGTAGTTTATGGTCATGTTGTTGTCTTGCAACCAGGTGTTCATATGTGTGAGACAGTCTGCTATCTTGGTGTGGTCTGGGTTGTCGAGGGTGATTGGTGTGTATATCATTATGTCGTCCGCATAGATTGTGTATTTTATCCCGTGCTCTTTTATGATGTTGCATATTGGTTGGATGTAGATGTTGAATAAGAGAGCTGATAGTGCGGATCCTTGGGGTACGCCTTGCATGACCTTTATGGGTCGGGATGTGTTGGGCCCAATCTTGACCTGTATCTATCTGTCCGTTAGGTAAGAGTGGAACCACCTTAGTGTGGCTCCGTGTAGTCCGATGTTCTGTAGTCTTGCTAGTAATGTTCCGTGGTCAACTGTGCCAAATGCTGATGATAGGTCAATGAAGATCATGAGTATTCCGTTCTTGCTGTTGTCTATGAGGTGTAGTATGTCGTTAAAGAGGTATAGCAGGAGTGTTTCAGCTCCATGGTTGGGGCGGAAACCGTGTTGGTTGTGGTCGAGTTGTGCGTGGTCATCGATGTGGTCTTGTAGCTGATGTTGTACCACTTTCTCAATAATCTTAGCCAGTAGGGGGATGCTTGAGATGGGTCTGTAGGCTGCTGGGTTGTTTTTGTCGAGTGCTGATTTCTTCGGGATTGGTCTTATTGTGGAGAGTTTTAGCTGGTCTGGCATGATACCTTGTGTTAGAGAAATTTACACCATGTTGTGTATGGTGTGGATGAAGTTTGACTTTGTCGTTTTGATCCATGTGACTGGGCATGGGGCTGTTGGGGCTGTGCTTGTGTTGAGGGCGGTGATGATGTGTGAATTGCTGTTGTTGTCCCTTTTGGGCAACTTGACTGTGAGCTTGGCTTTGCTGGGTATAGGATGGATAAAACTTCCTCTTTTTGCTGAAAGAGGGTTTCTTATAGGGTTTCTTTCTGGCTGGAGTGGCTGTAGATTTTGACAATCTAAGGTGATATTGTCAGCATCTCTTTCATTAGCCTTTTCCTGCTAATTTTTGCCAAAGAGATTTTCTCCTGTGCAAGGGATGTTGCTTAATTTATTCTGTACCCAAATCTCCAAGTCTGATGCCTGAAGCCAGGCAAGCCGTCGTGCACTAATGACAATAGCAGAGGTTCTGCTGATACATTCAAAGCAGTCAAAGGCTGCACGATTGACGAACTTGGAGACATCTTGAGCATGTCTGACAAGCGTAAGGAAGTCTTGTCGTCTGTCATCTGGGAGAAGTGGGCTCATAAGCTCTAAATCTCCTGTGACCTCCTTGAGAAACATACCCATATATAAGATATATAAGTTCATCCTAGCTGAAAGCATGGAAGCTTGAAAGGTTCGACACCCAAAAGCATCCAGAGTCCTGCATTCACGACCTGGAAGATTGGATGCATGTCTCTTTGCACTTTTCATCCTATGCATGGCTGACTCCACTACCATTGAATGGTGTGGCAGCTGAGTCTTTTGAAATCCAAGACATGGTGGAACTCGATACATGGTATCAAGCCTCCTAGAATGAGGAGATGTGGTCAAAGGTTTCTCCCACATTCTGAGCATCAAATCATGAAGAATTTCATGAATGGGCAGAGTGGCTGCCTCCTTTGGAGCTTTAGGATATTGGAGAATTTCCAATTCCTTTACTCTAGGTTCTTTTTCAGGAGCTACCTTGATTGAAAGGCCTTTGGCAACATCACGAATAAAATCCTGAAAGGACATGTCCTCTGGAGGTGACATTCTGCGTTGGGGCGTCGTGCAGAGGCAAGCGCAACCACAAGAAAACAAAGATTAAAGAAGAAATTTTCTGCGGTGCAGGGTATGAGTCCTGTCAGCTCCGCGGAAAATGAAGAACTGAAGAGGGACAGTTGGAAAGGCGGCGCGCATATGCTGAGGGATGCTCCCAAAAGCATTCCTATTGGACGCTGGGGAGCGTTCCCGTGCAGGCTCCGTCGGTACCGACGATATCCCATATGTGAAGAATACATTCCTGCTTGTTCCTGGAGATAGGAATGACACACTATGAAAGATACCAAAAACCATTACAGGGTAGACAGCCTGGAAGGTGTGAATAATATGAGGGATATAGTGAAGCTTGAAGAATGGTCAAGAATTTAGCAGCTAATAGAAATGCTAAAAAAATGCAAGGTCATGCATGTGAGCTGCAAAAACCCAAGGAGAATGAATTACTTCATCTCCCTATACTGTACCAAAGTGCAAAAAAAAAAAAAAAAAAAAAAGAGAATAGGACCTGGGGATGATCATATCGAATTATCTTAAAGTGGCCAAACAGATAGAAAAGGTAATGGCAAAAACTGGAAGGATGCTGTGGTGCACGGGGAGAGGAATGACCAGCAGGAAAAAGTAATAGTGTCTTTGTATAAAAGTCTTTTGTGATACCTCAATTGTACTGTGTACAATTCTGGATACCACACCTTCAAAAGGGTATCAAAGGATAGAGTTGTTCCAGAGAGCGTCTACTAAAATAGTCAATGTTCTTTGTCATAAAGCATATGGGAATAAACTTAAAAATCTCATTATGTATACTGTGGGGGACCCTAGCCCAGGCCGCGGCCTATAGGCGTAAAGCTGCCCTTGTTAGTCTTTAAATAAAGATTATGTTATCCTCGTCCAGAGCCTGGGCTTCTGGGACTTGTAGTTGTGTTACTTGTTCAAAAACAGAAGTATGGAAACCGAAGGGTTTTTTTTCAAAGGCAAACAGGAATTTATTTCTTCTTTTTTTTTCCAAAAGCACTAAGGCTTAACAGAAGGCAACAGGATTCTTCTCCAAACAATATTCCTCAGGAAATTCCATGAAACCAAAGACTGAAACTGCTTTAGAAGGCTCTCTTAACACATGCAGCTGTCTCTCAGTATATATAACAAACAAATACGTCTTTTTTTTTCCAAACAAAAGTAAATGTCTTCTCTGCATTAAACAGGGTTCTTAGCTTTCCTGGCTAGAGTAACTCTCCCTGTTTCCTTAATGCTTTGGGGTTTTCAAGTTACAGGGTTTTCTTTCTCCAGAAGCTTTTATTCAGCTCTCTGACACCATGAACAGTCCATTAATGAATCTTCAGACATAGAAACAGGTTCAGAACACTCCACCTGCATTTCCTCTGGATCTCCTGCCGGTGCGTCTGACTCTAAAGCTCCATGCAATGCTTCTGGCTCAATGCAGTCCAAAAGCTCCTGAACTTTTCTCCACTGAGGCTTTCCACTATGAGCAAGGTTTTCACCTGGAAGGTGAAGATTCTTTTTCTGAATTAAATGCCACAGTGCCTCTAACTGTTTCAGGTCACTGTTAGCTGTACTTTTGTTCACCCACCTTCTGGGAGCTGAACCCTTAGAGCTGGTCCACGAACTGTAGAAACTGCACTCTGCTGCTGGCCAGTAATTCTCCCAGCCTCACCTCTGCTACTGGTACTTTTCCTGCAAGCCTGACTTTCTCTTGGGGTGTTGCCTTCACCTCTGAAGTCCCCACGACGTCTCCACCGATCTCCTCCCCGGTGAACTCTCTGGGTCTTTCTTGGGTGCTTCTCTCCCCAGCAGTCTCTGTGGTCAACTCCAACTCCCCGGTCAATTCCCCGATCAAATTCCTGGTCGAACTCCCCGGTGAACTCCCTGGTGAACTCCCCCTTCCTTCCTATTCCTCTGGGTTTATAAAGCTGTTTTTTTCCTATTGTGCACTGCCCCCTGCTCAGGTGTTTTTCATTAGTTTCCAAGCCTGCCCTTAGGTTAGCAGAGCTTGGGTGTGGCCTGCCTTTAGCAACCGCGTGTTTTTTCTCTTTTCCTGCACTCTGCAAGCTATGGATTTGCTGCCTGTCTCTTTCCTTAAAGGTAGATTTTTGATTTCCTCTATTTCCATGGGCTCAGCCATACTCTCCTCATCACAATACTCTGGAGGAAAGGTAGGAATGAGGAAATATGTTGGAAACATTTAAATACCTCTATGATATAAATGCATGGGTGGTGGCCCTATTTCAGTTTAAAGGAAGCTTTTTAACAAGGGGTCATAAGGATGAAGATGAAAGCAAGTAGACTCCGGACTCATTTGAGGAAATATTTCTTTATGGAAAGGGTGGTGGATATGTGAAACAGCCTCCCAGTGGAAGTGGTGGAGGTGAGAATTGTATCTGAATTCAAGAAAACATGAGAGTCTCTCTAAGGGAGAGAGATTGTGGGACTTAGTAATTCTTATGGATGGGCAGTCTTTATTTGCCACCATTTTCTATGTTTAAATTTCTAGGGAAGAGATAGACACAGCACTGAAGACATGATCTTCTCTGAAAGAGAAGCTTCTTCACTTAAAATTAGAAAAGAAAAAAATGCTGCTAAGGCCCATTAAGTCTGCCCACTCTTCAAGCAACACTATAGAGCCCAACATAAGGTTTTACCCAAATTTCCTTGCAAACAAGAATCCTCCAGGCTTTTCCCACACTTTATTGAATTCTGTTACTGTTTTGGCCTTTACCAATTCACCAGATATGAATAATCAAAGTATTAAATTTCTTATTATAGTCTTATGACAGAGCTTGGGTGGACTACATGTACATTACTTTACTAATAAAATAGGAAATTAGGTCAAGGGACTAAGTTGGAGCTTTTGTACTAGGCCTTAAGAGGAATATTAGGCCTTAAGGAGAATATTATGTGAACAAAAGAGAACTTTCCAGCCATTTCTGCAAGTAATGTCAAGAACCAGGAAGCAGCCTGTGATAAGAAGAAATTAGACCTTACCTGCTAATTGTCTTTCCTTGAGTTCTCTCCGGGCCAGTCCAGGCAAGTGAGGGTTGTCAACCTTCTCTAGCAGCTGAGGACTGAAAAAAAACTGAAGTTTTGCTGAAACAGTATCTGGCTCCCTCTGCTGGCCAGACCTCAGTCTTAACTTACAAAGCAGCAGAATGTTAACCAAAAGAGAATAAAAAAGAAAATTGCAGAAACACTACGAGCCCCCACACAGGCCAACTAGACTATGCCAAGCAAGGGCTCTTCCCGTGACCGACATATATACATATTATTAGTATTTGTTCTTTTTTTTTTTTTTTGTGTTCCCGGAATATACGCCAAGGAATACCCACAAAACCAACACCGAATAGCTTGTCATGGAGCCCCATAGACCATACCAAGCCTTGCCAAAAAAAAACGCGGAAGCCCCAATATTCACTCTTCAAAAAACCTCTGCACCGCCTGACAATGCCATGGGACCAAAACGGAGTCTCGCCGAGCCTCTCGGGTGGGGCCTGGACTGGCCCGGAGAGAACTCAAGGAAAGACAATTAGCAGGTAAAGTCTAATTTCTTCTTCCATATCGTCTCTCCGGGCCTGTCCAGGCAAGTGAGGGAAGTACCAAAGCAGTAACTAACCATGGGAGGGACCGGCGAGACCCGCAATGACCGCAGACGCTCCCACTTTGGCGTCCCCCGCAGCCTGTACGTCCAACCGATAATGCCTCGAAAAGGTGTGCAACGACGACCAAGTCGCCACCCTACAGATATCCACTGGCGGAACGAGAGCCAGCTCAGCCCAGGACGTAGCCTGGCTAAGAGTCGAATGAGCACGGAAAAGTTCCGGCGGCGACTGTCCGCTCGCTCGATACACCGCCAACACCGCACATTTAACCCAGCGTGCTATGGAGGCCTTGGAGGCAGCCTCCCCCTTTCTAGGCCCCCCAAAACACAAACAGCCTGTCCGTCTTGCAAAAAGGTTTCGTCCGATGAAGATACCGTTTAAGCACCCTTCCTAAATCCAACCTCCAAAGAACCGAATCGATGGGTGTACCCTCGCGATCCGGAAAGGTCGGTAGGGAAATCGACTGATTCACATGCAAACGGGAAACCACCTTCGGAAGAAAGGAGGGCACCGGACGCAACGTCACCTTCTCACGTGTGAAGTGCAAAAACGGCTCCCGACATGAAAGAGCTTGAAGATCCGACACCCGCCTAGCGGAACACAGGGCCACCAAGAAGGCAGTCTTCCAGGTAAGTTCCTGAAAAGACGCCTCCCTAGCTGGTTCAAAGGGAGGTCGAGCGAGAGCCTCCAATACCAGATTAAGATCCCAAGCGGGAACGATGGAGCGAACCGGAGGACGCAAGTTCTGGACTGCGCGAAGGAACCGCAAGACATCGGGATGACAAGAGAGGAGAACCCCCTTAATCCTACCACGAAAACACGCAAGTGCAGCGACCTGCACCTTGAGCGTAGCGAGAGCCAAGCCCTTCTCAAAACCTCCTTGCAGAAAAGACAGGATCTCAGGCACCAAGGAGCAGCCCGGTCGAAGACCGCGCTCCCCACACCAGCGTTCAAACACCCTCCAGACGCGAGCATACGCCAGGGAAGTGGAAGAACGCCTGGTCCGAAGGAGAGTGTCGATGACTGATGGCGCATAACCTCTACGCCTCAACCTTTACCGCTCAAGAGGCAAGCCGTAAGCGAGAAGCGTTCCACGTCCGGCATGAGAAGCGGACCTTGAGACAAGAGATTCGCCCGCAGCGGAAGCCGCCAAGGACGGTCCACCAGCAAGCGCACCAAATCCGCGTACCAAGGTCGTCGTGGCCAATCCGGGGCAACCAGGACTACCCGTCTGTCGTGACGCTCTATCCGCCGTAGGACACGACCTATTAACGGCCACGGAGGGAACACATAGAGCAGCCCCACCGATGGCCACGGCTGCGCCAGAGCGTCCAGCCCCTCGGACATACGCTCCCGTCTCCTGCTGAAGAACCGACCGGCTTTCGCATTGTCGAAGGTGGCCATCAAGTCCATCGTCGGCTGCCCCCAACGGAGAACCAGGGCGTGGAACACGGCTGCGTTCAACTCCCACTCCCCTGGATCTACGGCGTGCCGGCTGAGGTAATCCGCTTGCACATTGTCGCGGCACGCCACATGAGCCGCTGAAAGCGCTACCAGGTGAGCTTCCGCCCAGGCCATTAGCTGCTGACTCTCGTCTAAGAGAGGCGCGCTGCCGGTACCTCCTTGCTTGTTGATGTAAGAAACCGCCACGGAATTGTCGGAGAAAACTCTCACCGCCTTGCACATGACTAGCCTGCGAAACGCTTGCAGCGCTAACCGCACCGTTCGAAGCTCCAGCAGGTTGATAGACGAGGTCGACTCTTCCAGGGTCCATAGCCCTTGAGCTAGGTGAGACTGACAGTGAGCCCCCCAGCCCGCGAGACTTGCATCTGTTGTAAGCAACACCCACTCCAGGAACCGCAAGGGCATACCAGCCTGGAGATGAGCGGGATCCAACCACCAGAGCAGGCTGTCGCTCACGGACAGAGCGAGAGGCAATCTGCGGGACAGAGGGTGAAGCTGAGGAGACCACCTCGAGAGCAACGCATGTTGCAATGGACGCATATGCGCCCGAGCCCAGGGGACCAGGTCCAGCGTCGCCGCCATGGATCCGAGCAGTTGCAGGTAATGCCAAGCCGTTGGCGCCCTCAGGCGCAGAAACGCCCGCACTTGTCCCACCAATTTCTTTATCCGTGGCTCGGGCAAGAAGACCGCTCCGACGTTCGTGTCAAACAACGCCCCAAGATACAGAAGTCTCTGAGTCGGCTGGAGATGGCTCTTGGACTGATTTATTACCCAGCTCAACTGCTCGAGTAGGGCCACCACTCGAGCTGTGGCCACCGTGGACTCCGCGACTGACGGTGCCCGAATCAACCAATCGTCGAGGTAAGGGTGCACCAGTACGCCCTCTCGTCGCAACGCCGCCGTCACCACCACCACCACCATCACCTTCGTGAAGGTCCGCGGCGCTGTGGCTAGTCCAAACGGTAATGCCTGGAACTGAAAATGACCCATGGGTACCGCAAACCGTAGGAACTGCTGGTGCTCTGGTCGCACTGGAATATGAAGGTAGGCCTCCGTCAGGTCGATGGAGGTGAGGACCTCCATAGGCTGCACGGAGCAAATTACGGACCGGAGAGTCTCCATGCAAAAATGTGGAATACGTAAGCAGCGGTTCACGTGCTTGAGATCCAAGATAGGGCGAAAGGAATCCTCCTTCTTGGGAACCACGAAATAAATGGAGTACCGACCTGACCCTAACTGGTCGAGTGGGACCGGCACCACTGCCCGCAGACGCAACAAGCGCTGAAGGGTCTCGAACACCGCCGCCGCCTTTTCCGCAGAACCACAAGGAGACGCCACGAAAGCGTCTCGCAACGGTCGTGCAAACTCGAGGGCATAACTGTCGCGTATAATCTCGAGCACCCAGAGATCCGACGTTATGGTGGCCCAGACTGAAAGGAACCGCTGGAGACGACCCCCCACCAGAACTTCCATCTGGGCCAACCTCACTTCATTGAGGCTTTTTGCTGGGTTTGGAAATAACCCCTGCTGAACCCCCGAGCTCCTCGAAAGGACTGACCCCATGCGGCAGAGCGTCCTCTCGGATAGAGGGCAAACCGAGCACCGCGGAACCTGCGAGGCTCCCGCCCCGCCAACCTGGGTCCCCCGGCCGGACGTTGACCCTTAGGCCTGTCCTCTGGAAGGCGACCCCCTTTGGAGTCACCCAAGTCTTTAACAATTTTTTCTAAGGCCGCCCCAAAAAGCAAAGTGCCCTTATAGGGCAGCTTAGTGAGACGAGTCTTAGATGAAATGTCTGCTGACCAATGGCGTAACCAGAGGAAACGCCGAGCTGCAATTATGGACGCCATAGACTTTGCCGAAATTCGAACCAGGTCATAGAAAGTATCTGCGAGATAGGCAGCCGCCGATTCGAGCTTCGCTCCGTCCTCCACGTCGCCTGTGCTCTGGGCCCCTTGAATCCATCTAATGGAAGCCCTGGACACATAAGCCCCGCAGAAGGCCGCTCTGAGCGACAGGGCGCAAGTTTCAAAAGGTCTGTTTAAGCAGAGCTTCTAGCTTCCTACCCTGTAAATCCTTGAGGGCCGCTCCACCCTCTATGGGAATGGTGGTCTTCTTGGTAACCGCCGACACCAAGGCGTCCACCTTAGGCAAGTGAAGCAACTCCAGCTCCTCTTGCGGCAAGGGATACAAGCAGGCGATAGCCCGTGCCCCCCGCAGCGTCGCTTCTGGACATTCCCATTCGGATTCCACCATTTGCTTCATAACTCGGTGTACTGGAAAACATTTCTGTTCCGTTCTAAACCCTTGGAGGAGCGGATCCTCCAATAGTTGGTCCTGAGCCGGAGGCAGCACAATATTTAATGCTTGCAGCGTACGGGAAATCAGAGCCCCTAATTCCTCCTTCCGAAAGACCCTGAAAAGACTAGGATCGTCGGCGCTTTCCAACTCTCCCTCCTCGAGAGCAGCCCATTGCTCTAGGGCAGGATCCATCAAAAGCTCCCCCTCTTCCAGACAGGGAAGCTCTGGGCCGGGTAACTCGAAGCTATCGGCAACCCCTTGAGTGGCCTGGACACCGCCTGAGGACCCTTCCCCCGGGTCCAAAAAAGAAGGAGCTGCATCCAAACCCTGGGAGCGGAGAGGGTCTGAGCTCTTAAGCTGAGCCTGATGCCATTTCAAACAATAGGCTTTGTGCATAGCCAGGATAAAGGCTGCAGAAAAAGTATTCTCCAAAGCATCCCCTAAAGCCTTATCCAAAGGCTGCTGCTCAGAGGGCAAAGTGAAGGAGCTTCCTCCACCAAAACTGGCTTTTTAGCCCTAGCCTTTTTCTTCGAACAACCCTTGTGAGCAGAAGGCAAGGAAGCAGCCGCCGACGACATGGCTGCCGTTCCCGCCAAATCTGAGGCCGACGACAAACCGCCGGAGAGCTCCTGCACCTCTGATCGGGGATCCATGCCAGCGAAAATGCGCGGCAAAAGAAAACAAAAGGAAACCAGCGAAATAAACCGCCCGACAAGACTGCCCGATCCAGACCGCGGCGAAACGAAAAAGCCCAGCTAACGCACCGCGCTAAGCGCGCCAAGAATTCCCTCAGGCCAAAAATTGAACCAACTGACTGACCTGACTGAACGGAGCCCAAGAGGGATTCGCCGACCACGGAGGCTTTTGAGCAAGGCAGCTGACCCCCCGCTGCTAGCGGCGGCGTGCCTGCGGCTCCGGAGGCTAATTGATGGTGTCTGGGGCTCCCAGTACCTTTCACTGCCTTCCCCTCTGGGCCCGGAGCTGAAGACGAGGCAGGCTCTGCCTCTAGCTCTCTGTAGAATGCCAATCCAGCCAAAGGGGAGAGCCCTGCTAGAACCCTTTACCCCTAACGGCCCAAGAAGAAAATCAAAAGAAATTCAAAGCAAAGAAAAAAAAACTTAAGGGCAGCAAAATTGAAGAAATCACAAGGAGCCAGACAAGAGACGTTGTCTTCAGCTGCTGAGGACTGAAAAGACTGAGGTCTGGCCAGCAGAGGGAGCCAGATACTGTTTCAGCAAAACTTCAGTTTTTTTTCAGTCCTCAGCTGCTAGAGAAGGTTAACAACCCTCACTTGCCTGGACTGGCCCGGAGAGACGATATGGAAGCTGCACCATTCACATACATGGTGCATACATGCACTAGCTTGACATGACAAGAGCAAATTCTGAGACCAAGATATAAGGCCATTATCTCTAAGGGCTGGACAAATCATGAAGTGCTAGGAAAGCACTGTACCTAATCTCACCTGACTACAGCCTATGACAGGCAAAGGCACTACAGTTTTTGGAAACTAACTATTTGAAGAAGAATATGTCTCCATATTCTCCGGCAAAAAGACCAGAAGAAAGTGCAACTAAGGAGGGGACCCCAGCCAAGAGGCAGAGCTGAGAAAATCAGGGAGAGAGGCTTCTAGATAGAAAGACATTTGTTGGGAATGAGATTAAGTATAAGCACTTTGTGGCAAGCATGGGTTACACTATTCTTTACTTTTTGATAAACAATTACATTATCTCTTCCAATATCTACAAGATTCAACATTTGAAGCATGGCTAGTTCTTTTTAGGTGTGCTTCGCTTAAGCAAAGTGCCTGTTGTTGAAGGTTCAGCTGGCTGGACAAGCAGAATGAAGAGCCTGTGGGAGACCCAGTCCACCAACAAAGAATGGGGCTGTGGGTGGAGTTCCCAAACAGCGCTAGCCAGAAGAGCAGGACCGAGGCCAGGGGGAGACCCCAGGTCCTGCTGGCCAAAAGAGCAGGGCTGCGATCTCCAAAGGCCAGCGGAGTCCCCAGGTCTCAATGACAAAGGAGGAGAAGGGCCATGAGAGAAAAGGAGGAGAAGGGCCATGAGAGAAAAGGAGGAGAAGGGCCATGAGAGAAGAGGAGGAGGATGAAGCAAAGTCTAGGAGAAAGGGTAGGCTTAGGAGTGCATGGGTGAGTGGATAGGAAAGGAGGGCAGTAAAGTATAGGAAGCGGATTAATGCAAAAAGATGGGAAGGACAAGGAATGGGTACAGGACGACAGGGCAAATGCGCACACACACCCCCACACGTCACTGATACAAAGAAACAACATGCAGTCCCCGACAATGCCCATGGTGTGCACACATACACACACAATCCCCGACATGTACACATGCACACAGAGCTCCCAACAATCCCCATGACACACACACATGCATGTACCCCCAACATTTCCAGTGAGACACATATGAATCCTCCACGTCTGATTCTGCAGATGGGGGGAACTGCAGTGTCACACTGCAAGTGTACACTTTGACTTGCTCTTCCCCCTCACCCTCCACTTTTGTGCAAAAGTAAACCGATTCCACCTGGCACTTGTTAACATCCCAGTGTGCCCCTTTTAGATAAAGGAAATTATCTTAAAAGCTGTATAAACAAGTAAGAGTCCACATAAGTGATTTTTTTATTTTATTAGCATTTTGGTTTTTTTCTACCTGTTGTAGACTGTGGTGTTTTTCCTTCTGCAGCTGAATCACTAGAATCCTTGGAGCTGGATCCTTGCTTTGGACCATCATTAGAATAAAATCTGCATTGGCATATAGAGTATGCAGGCAAGTGATTAGATGGTAGTCTGTGCAGGGAACCTCCACATTTCAACAAACCTCGCCATCCTGAAATATACAAATTTTTATTAACTATGAACTTCACTTGTAAGATTTCCTTATATTATTTCTAATACTGATCCCAACTTCGCAAAACCAGTTGAGAACATAGTGATAAAATCATATCATATGATTGCATATGTTTTGTTTGTAATCCACCTAGGATTTGCAAAAGTGTGGAACAGAAATTACTATTTTAAATAAATCAAAATCTGTCACATTCACTGCTAACTTACCATTTGGTCAGTGTGTAAAGTTGTTTCTCTTATCATTGCCAATATGAGCCAATGAGATTAAATATACTATGCAAACCTGTGACCCACTTGCTGGGTTCCTTGAAGGCTGTGATACATTTGTTGGCCAAACAATCAGGCGAAAAATATACATGAACTCCTCTAAAGAATTATACAAATGCCTAACAGCTAATGACAGATTTTACTCAATGTCTTTCAGCTCAGTCAATTTATATTTCAAGATGGGCACTGGACACAGCATTGCTTTCATTCATAAAACTGGCTACAATGATTCAGTGCAAATCTCTCAAAAAAGTGCCAAAAGTAGGTGCAACCAAACCAAACTAAAAATTAAGTTGAACCCTAGTTGACGGCCTTAAATTATTTCCACTATTGCAATCTATTTGCAAAAGAAAAAAAAAGATGTTTAATTTAATTCTATATATATTTTTTCTTTGTCAAATAATTAATAGCCTTAAATTATTTCCTTTATTGCAATCGACTTGTTCAAGCCATGGTATTTTCAACAACATCATATGGATGTGAAAGCTGGACAGTGAAAAAGATAGACAGGAAGAAAATTGATGCCTTTGAATTATGGTGCTGGCGGCGAATATTGTGTATACCATGGACTCCCCGAAGAACAAACCAGTCAGTACTAGAGGAGATCAAACCTAAGCTTTCTTTAGAAGCTCAGATGACAAGACTTCGACTTTCATACTTTGGACACATCATGCGAAGAGAGAGATCATTAGAGAAAGACATCATGCTTGGCAAGATAGAAGGTCAACGCAAAAGAGGAAGGCCAGCAATGAGATGGATCGATACAATAAAAGCAGCTACGGGTACCAGTCTGTCAACAACGAGTCGCCTGACTGAAGACCGAACACAATTTAGGATAGCTATCCAGAGGGTCGCCATGAGTCAACTCCGACTTAACAACATCAACTAGGGTTCAACTTAATTTTTAGTTTACAATGATTCAGTGAGCAGAAGTCTGAGAACTAGTGTCAGGCCAGTGTAATGCCATCTTTTTAAAGACAGCTGCAGAGATCAATTCAGGAACCTATAGGACAGCAAGCCTGGCATCCGTGCCATGGAAAATGGTGGAAGCATTTGTTAATAACAGAATTATTAGGCATACAGCTAAAAATGACCTAATGAAGCAGAATCAGCATGGATCTAGCAAACAGAAGTTATGCGTTATCAATCTTAGAAGGTATACATATGCACATGGATGTGGTCAGGTAATGGGATGCCACATTTTACATAGGATGTCTAGGTAGGAATTGGAACAACTATTATTGGTCTATTTCTCCGAGTGTAATCGTTGTCTAAAATTTGTAGTAAAAAACACTCAATCAACAGAAAAGTATAGATTATTTCAAACAGATTTTTATTTATGATTATTGCTTCATCTTCCTTCAACGTGTATCCCTATTAAATCAATCACCTACCGGAGAAAAACGATGCTGCACACGTTTCATACAGCCGCTGCAACTGAAACCTTCTCTTCCAACTTGATTTACGGAAAACGCCGCGCATGCGGATATGATGTTACCGGTCATGATTTTAAACCTTTCCCTTCCAGCGTTCTATTGGTCATTTCTAAACCCGCCCTCTAGTGACGTCTACCTAACCTCTTAAAACTGCCTAGTAGAACTTTCAATTGCTATATCCCTATCGGGTAGATCACCTTCGCCTTCACTGAGATACACACCTTCACCCTTTTTCTCCGGTAGGTGATCGATTTAATAGGGATACACGTTGAAGGAAGATGTATTCAGAGGAGTTAGAGAGTAGTTAGATCATGAGTGGTTATTGATATGAATTTTTGTCTTTTAGAGAAAGTAGTGAATATCAATCCCCTGAGGAAACTAGAGAAAGTGAAAAGAGACATAGGCGCCAAGGCAAGGCGTTGGGATAAAAGATCTTATTATCGTTGGAGTGAAACAGGAGCATGAAAATACCACTGATATGCAAGCTAAGCACTTTACGTTTGCTATAATAAACAAATCATGAGCACTGTAATAATGGTGTATGTATAAAACAAGAAACAGTGGATTAGAGGCTCCTCATGTTTAAGAAATAAGGTCACTGATGCAAATAGGCACAAGTGTTAGACATTTGATAAGTCTAAAAATGAGTGTCATTAAGTCTGAGACCTTTACAAAACGAAGCAATAATCATAAGTAAAAATCAGTTTGAAATAATCTATACTTTTCTGTTGATAAAATTGAGTGTTTTTACTACAAATTTTAGGTAGGAATTGGGACATTTGGGAATTGTGAAGTACTTTACAAAAAGGAGAGAGGGGGGCATTGAGGAGACAAAGTCTTCTGTGAGACTTTTAGTATCTGGGCTGGTCTGTTGGGGCTATGTGACTGCTGAGTTTCCCTGTGGAAGAAAATGGAGTATCATCCAGCACTGAGTCGTTGCATGGAAGTGAGTCAGGCAGCTGGGGCACACCCATTAAGAATCCTTTGGAGTCATAAAGAGGCCTGGAAAAAGCCTGAAAGTATAGGAATAACCTGCACTGATTTAATCGATGAGTTAATATAGGGAAACATTATGGAACCTCCTTCATATTTAACTCTAGGAAGAATTTATTTTCCTTATAAGCTTAATTTCTTTGCCTGTAAATGTATCGCTTGTCTGTATTGCCAAAGAACTCAAGTTTGGTTTCATCTGTCCACAGAACATTTTCCCAGAAGAACTGTGATTTCTCAAGGTGGGTTTGGGCAAAGATCAGGCGTGCCTTTTTATGTCCGTCTTTGAGCAGTGGGGTCCTTCTTGGCCTTTGCCAATGAAGTCTTTCTTTGTTTAGTGCATGGGGTATGGTACAGGTTGAAACCACCACTCCAGATTGCTCCAGGTCAGCCTTAAGCTCTTTGGATATTGAGCATAGTGTTTTTACACCAGTTCGCACTGTTCAAGCAAACTGCAGGAATATTGGAGGAACCCTTTTCAGTTTCACTTGAGGCAGAGCTCTCAAATTTTAAGAGCTCGAAACACTGACCTGTGTCGCTTTCCTGGTTATGGTGATTCCTACTATCATTGACTTTCATATCCTCTTTGATGGAGTTGATGAAAGAATGTCAATTTATCCTTGTTGGATTATACGGCAGCATTTGCAAGAGTGGCAGTGCCACTGGAGGAGATAGGTTTTAACATTTCTTTAAGTGTGGAGTGCTATTGTGGCGTTTTCATACACCTTTGGGTATTGATTTGCTTAGTAATTAGAAAAAAAGGAAGGTTTGCTACTGGAGAGGTTTATCCCTATTGCAAAGATAGCAAAGAAAGGAGGAGAAGTGATGATATTCTGTGACTTTAATCTACCAGACATAGATTGGAGTATTCCTTCTGCAAATCTAGAAATAAGAAGATTGTGGATGCCTTTTAAGAAGCAATGCTTAGACAAACAGTGATGAAACAAACCAGGGAAAATTCAACACTGGATCTAGTACTCACCAATGGAGATAGCATGTCTAATGTCAGGGTGGGTGTCCATGTGAGCAGCAGTGATATAAGCCAAGGCAGAATCAAATCACAGCAAACTCAAAGTCCTAGATTTTAAAAACGCCGACAGCAGTAAAATGGGGAAGTACCTGAAGGTGTTGTCAGGGTGGAAGGAGATAAGGGAAGTGAAAGGACAGAAAGCTAAACTGAAAAAGGCAATAAAAAGGGGCAACAGATCTATATATAAGAAAAGTAAATAAAAACAAGAGAAGAGGGAAACCTATATGGTTCGCCAAAGAAGTGGCTGCACAAATAAAGGCAAAACACACAGCTTTCACAAAATTCAGAAGATAACAAAAAGAGAAACACAGAAAAGAATACAGGATAAAACTAAAAGAGAGAGAAGTAAGGATGGCAAAAGCAAAGGCGGAATAAACGATGGCTAAAGATGTTAAGCAAGGAGACAAACTTTTTTCAGGTATATTCAGGAGAAGAGGAAATCCAGAGATGGAATTGCAAGACTCCAAAGTACTGAGGACAGACTCATGGAAAGTGACAAGGAAAAATCAAAATTTGCTAAACAAACATTTCTGTTCTGTAGTCACAAAAGAAAAAAAACTCTGGAGAAGGACTACATATGACTGACAAATATACAAATGGAAAAGGAGTAGATACCACACAATTCACAGAAGATGTTTTTGAATAGCTTGCAAAAGTGATAGTGGACAAGGCCATGGGACCGGATGGGATATATTCCAGGATTCTGAGAAAGCTAAGAGAGGTTCTTGCAGGGCCTTTAAAGGATGTGTTTAATCGAGTCTGTTTAATTTATATGCAGAACAAAATTAGAGAAGCAGGACTGTATGAAGACAACAGAGGTGTGAAGATTGGTGGAAGACTCATCAACAACCTTCACTATACTGATGATACTACTTTACCGGCTGAAAGCGAAAATGATCTGAAATATTTGCTTCTCAAGATCAAGGAAGTCTTAAAATGGGCCTGCACTTTAATGTAAAGAAGGCAAAGATCCTGACAGCTGGCAAAATCAGCAAGTTCATCGCTGATGGAGAAGAAATCAAAATAGTAGACAACTTTAACCTACTTGGATCAACTATCAATAAACAAGCAGTCAAGAAATCAGACAATGCATTGCTCTTGGCAGAATGGCTATGAAGGACCTAGACAAGATTCTCAAGAGCAGAGATGTCTCTCTCCATACAAAAATTTGACTCATTCAAGCCATGGTATTTTCAATAACGTCATATGGATGAAAAAGTTGGACAGTGAAAAAGACAGACAGGAAGAAAATTGATGCCTTTGAATTATGGTGCTGGCGACAACTACCGTGTATACCATGGTTTGCTCGAAGAACAAACCAGTCGGTACTAGAGGAGATCAAACCTAAGCTTTCTACAGAAGCTCAAAATGACAAGACTGACTTTCATACTTTGGACACATCATGCGAAGAAAGAGATCATTAGAGAAAGACATCATGCTTGGCAAGGTAGAAGGTCAACGCAAAAGAGGAAGGCCAGCGATGAGATGGCTCGATACAATAACAGCAGCTATGGGTGCCACTCTGTCAACAATGAACCACCTGGCTGAAGAGCAAACACAGTTTAGGACAAGTATCCAGAGGGTCACCATAAGTCGACACCGACTCAACGGCACTTAAATAGAAACAGGGGAGATTCCGCAGCAGTGGAGAAGGACTGATGTGGTACTGCTTCACAAAAGCGGTAATAGGGAAGAGGTGGCAAACTATACAGTGCCTGGTGAAAGTATTCATCCCCTCAGTGTTTGTCCCGTTTTGTTGCATTACAACCTGGAATTAAAATAGAGATTTGGAGGTTAGCACCATGTGAATTACAGAACATAAATAAATATTGTGCCACAAGGAGGAAAGCAAGACGAGAACCTGGACAACCCACCCACACAAAGAAGATTCAAGAGCTTTGACAGGGACCAATTCCTACAGGACACACTATCACACCTGAACTCAGAAGCAGATGATCTAGAGGCTCAAATCAGAAACTGGATCATCATCAAAGCTGCCGCCAAAGCCACAGAATATAGACCCAAGAAAACTCGCTGCACCAAATTACATCACAAACCATGGTACTCAAAAGTCATACGGAGGGAAAAGAGGGAACTCAGAAAAGTTAGAACGGCAATGGAGACACACCAAGTCGACCAATACCCAGGCGCTATACCTAACAAAGCAAAAGGACTACAACAAACTCATCAACCAAACAAAGAGAGAATATCACACAAACATATTCAAATCCAACAACAAACCAAGAGAGCCCTTCGAAATTGTGAAAACCCTCACCAAGGAACAGAAGACCGAAAGCGAAGTCCAAATAGACCCACAAGCATTTGCAGACCACATCCAAGAAAAATTACATTCCTCTTTACAACCAAAATCAAACACAACCACCAAACCAACCACACCCCTGAAAACATGGGGCACATTCAGCACCCCATCCACAGAGCAGCTCTCTCACATCATCACCGCACTCAATACAAGCATGGCTCCAACAGACCCATGCCCAGTGACATGGATCAAAGCTACTAAGTCAAACTTCATCCACACCATACACAACATGGTGCACAGTTCACTGACCCAAGGAAACATGCCGAACCAGCTAAAGCTCGCCACTATAAGACCAATCCCGAAGAAATCCCCACTCGATAAGAACAATCCAGCAGCATACAGACTGATCTCAAGCATACCTCTACTGGCAAAAATTATTGAGAAGGCAGTACAGCATCAGCTATAAGACCACATTGACAACCATGCACCACTAGACATCAACCAACACGGTTTCCGCCCCAACCACGGAGTCGAAACACTCCTGTTATACCTCTTCAACAACATACTCCACCTCATAGACAACTGCAAGAACAGAATACTGATAATCTTCATCGACATTTCAACAGCGTTCGACACAGTGGATCACAGAACTCTACTGGAAAGACTACAGAACATTGGGCTACATGGATCCACCCTGAAGTGGTTCCACTCATACCTAACGGACAGACAGATACAGGTCAAGGTCAGCCCCAACACATCCAAACCCATAAAGGTCCTGCAAGGCGTACCACAAGGATCCACCTTATCGGCGCTATTATTTAACCTCTACATTCAGCCAATATGCGACATCATGAAAGAACACAATATACAATACACAATTTATGCCGATGGCATCATGATATACACACCAATCACAATCGACAACCCAGACTACTCCAAAATAACAAACTGTCTCATGCACATCACCAGCTGGTTTCAAGACAACAACCTGACCATAAACTACAGCAAGACTGAGGCACTTATCACCCCCCCCCCCCCCCCCGAAACACCGACTTCCTCCCTCCACTCAACATCAAGGTAAACAACACAACCATACCCATAAAACCGGAAGTAAAATACCTCAGAGTGACTCTAGACAAAGAACTGAATCTACAATCACACATAAGCAGAACCACCAAAAACGCATACCACAGGATGAGACTAATCTGACGCCTCAAACCCCTCCTCTCCCCGGAGCACTTCCGCACAGTTTGCCAGGCACTAATAACCCCAATACTAGACTTCTGCAAGGTATCTCGGTCTCGCAAAACAGACTCTCAGACCTCTGCAACTGGCACAAAACACAGCAGCACGCATAATATCTAGCACAGCAAGACAAGAACACATCACACCCATTCTGAAAGATCACACTGGCTTCCAATCAGCTCACGCATCAAATATAAGACAGTCATAAACATATTCAAAATCAAACAACAGTCATCAGCTCTCAGCTTACAACCACTCATACAATCTGACAGAAGCACACGACCGAGGAGGAGGGGGCACTTCCAACCGTGTTCACCAAAAGACTTCACCAAGGTCCACGAGGACAACGCGGACCACGCCCTTTCTCTGGCTGCACCAGTAATTTGGAACGCCCTCCCAGATGACCTACGATTAACAACAGACATCATGGACTTTCAGAAGCAGCTTAAGACAACACTCTTCATCGAACACTTCAGGGACGTCACATGAACTACTCGACAGTCAAGACCACAGACCACCCACCCCCCTCCCCTTCCCCATGTACATAGGATTGTATAATAGCGCACGCTGTAAATAGCTCAACAGGAATCTACGGTACACCACCGCACACGCACGCACTGTATCACTGCATGAACACACAAACCATTACTTGTTGATTGTTTGCTGTGTAGCCCACATTGATTGAAGGAGAAGGCGGTATAGAAATCCTTTTAAATAAACATGTCTATCACTTTGAAGATGCAAAATATCTTTTATTGTGACACAAACAATAATTGAGACAAAAAAAAAAAAGAAAAAACAGAAATCAGGAGTGTGCATAGATATCCCCACCCACCAAACTCAATACTTTGTAGAGCCACTTTTTGCTGCAATTACAGCTGCAAATCTCTTGGGGTATGTCTCTATTAGCTTAGCACATCTAGCCACTGGGATTTTCACCCATTCCTCAAGGCAAAACTGCTCCAACTCCAAGTTGGATGGGATGCATTGATGTACAGCAATCTTCAAGTCATGCCACAGATTCTCAATTAGATTGAGGTCTGGGCTTTGGTTAGGCCATTCCAAGACATTTAAATGTTTCCCTTTAAACCACTCCTGTGTAGCTTTAGCAGTATGTTTAGGGTCATTGTCCTGCTGGAAGATGAACCTTCGTCCCAGTCTCAAATCTCTGGCAGACAAACAGGTTTTCCTCAAGACGTGCCCTGTATTTAGTGCCATTCATCGTTCCTTCAATCCTGACCAATTTTTCCTGTCCCTGCAGATGAAAAAGCATCCCCACAGCATGATGCTGCCACCACCACCATCATCATGTTTCACTGTGGGAATGGTGTTCTCAGAGTGATGGGAAGTGTTGGGTTTGCACCACACATGGCATTTCCCATGATGGCCAAAAATCTGACCAGAGAACCTTCTTCCATGTGTTTGAGGGGGTACGCCACATGCTGTTGTACAAACTCCAAATGGGTTTTCTTATTGCTTTCTTTAAACAATAGCTTTTTTCTGGCCACTCTCCATAAAGCACCGCTCTGTGGAGTGTATAGTTTAAAGTGGTCCTATGGACAGATACTCCCATCTCCGCTGTGGATTTTTGCAGCTCCTTCAGTGTTATCCTTTGTGGCATCTCCGATTAATGCCCTCCTTGCCCAGTCTGTGAGTTTTGGTGGGCGACCTCCTCGTCAGTTTTCTAGTGGTGCCATATTCTTTCCATTTTGTTATAATAGATTTAATGGTGCGCCATGGAATATTCAGAATTTGGGTTTTTTGTGTGGTTTTTTTTTTTTTTAATAACCCAACCCTGATCTATATGTCTCCACAACTTTGTCTCTGACCTTTTTGGAGTGTGCTCCTTGGTCTTCATGTTGCTTGCTTAATGGTGTTGCAGAGTCAGGGGCCTTTCAGAACAAATATATTTATATAGACATCATGTGACAGATCATGTGACAATGACTGCACACAGGTAGACCCTAATAAACTAATTATGTGGCTTCTGAGGTTATCTGGTTAAACCAGATCTTATTTAGGGGTTTCTTTGCAAAAGGGATGAATAAATATACATTCACAACTTTTCAATTTTTCCTTTTTTCCTTTTTGTTTTTTTAATATATATTGTATACAAACACACACAAGGTATTTTATGGTCATTCCACTTCACTAGTTTGGACTATATTGTTAGGTCCATTACCTAACATCCAAATGAAATTCCATTTTCATTCGAGGTTGTACAGTAATGCAAAAACAGAGGGGATGAGTACTTTCACAAGGTACTGTAGGCCAGTAAGCCTCACCTCAGGGGCAGGAAAAGTAATGGAGATGCTACTAAAAGGAAGAAAAAAGAACTTTTAAGAATCCAATGTATTTTTGAGCCAAGGCAACATGGTTTTACCAAAGGATGATCATACCAAACAAATTTGAGTTTTCGGACTGGATGACCAGAGAAATAGATCAAGGGCATGTAATGGGTGTAATCTACCTAGATTTCAGCAAAGGCTTTGATACTATTCCTCATAGGAGGTTTATCAATAAACTGAGCAGCCTAGGGATGGGCCCTGAAGTGGTGAATTGGATCAAAAATTGGTTGACCAACAGACAAAGGGTGGTGGTAAACAGAATTCACTTGGAAGAAAGGAAGGCGAGTGGTAAAGTGCCTCAGGGAATGGTCCTGTTCAGTGTTCAATGATATTGCTGAAGTATTAAAGGAAAAGTTTGCCTTTTAGCAGATAAAGCATAGTTACTCACTTGTAACAGGCGTTTCTCCGGGGATAGCAGGAATCAGTCCTCACATATGGGTGACGTTGGCACCGATGGAGCCCTCATGGAAGCATTCCCCCAGCTTTCCAAAAAAAAAAAAAAAAAAGCCTTTGGGAGATGCTACTACACATGTGTGGTCCCCTTCCCGCCCAAGGGTGCCATCTTGCTCAGTCAAATGACAGCTAAAAGATGGCAAAATAACAAATGGTAAAGGAGCAACTCCAAGGGAGGAAGGAGAGTTGTGAAGACGGATTCTTGCTGTCCCCGGAGAACACCTGTTACAGGTGAGCAACTACGCTTTCTCCGGGAACAAGCAGGAAGTCAGTCCTCACATATGGGACTCCCCAACTACAGGCTACCGAAAGCCCATAGCGAAAAATACAGACTCCCTCACGGGGAGCCACGAGCAGCAGCAATTAAGTCCGTGTCCACAGAACACAGTAGGACTCCTGTGTCCAATGAGAACCAGCACTCCAAAAGCCTGAACACAGAAGGGTCAGAGGTAGGAGTTGCCTAAACACCAAAAAGATTACAGAGCACAGCCTGGCCAAAAGGTACTATCTGGTCAGGACTTTTTCCAGGCAGTAATGGGCTGCAAAGGTATGGACTGCAGACCAGGTGGCGGCCCGGCAGATGTCCACCATTGGGACGGAGCGCAGATTTGTCATCAAGGGCATCATGGCCCTGATACGGTGTGCCGTGACATGGCCTTCCAGCGGGAGCCCCACCTCCTGAAAGGCGAGGGTGATACAGTCTGTCACCCAGGTGGACAGCATACGCTTGGTTACCGCCTCCCCCAGCCTACTGGGGTCATGAGACAAAGAGCTGAGCGGTGCTGCAGTGGCCCCGAGAGTATTGGATATAGAAGGACAAAGCCCTCTTACAGTCCAAGGTGTGAAGGACTGTCTCCGCCCGACTGGAGTGATGTCTCAGAAAGATAGGAAGTACCACTTCCTGGTTGAGACGGAAGGACGATACCACCTTCGGAAGAAATTTATGGTGCGTGCGGAGCAGTACCCTGTTTTGTAGAACCTGGTATAAGGCGCCTCCGCCACTAAGGCCTCTCTGCAAGCACAGATGAGTGCAATCAGGAATGCCACCTTCGATGAGAGGTATCCTAGGTGGCAAGTAGCCAGAGGCTCAAAGGCCAGGCGAGTGAGCTGCCCCAATATCACATTAAGGTCCCATTCGGTCGCCAGAGGGCAAACCGGTGGCTTTGATAAGAGCAGACCCCTAAGTAAGTGGGTCACCAGCAGCTGCACCGAGAGGGGCTTGCCATCCACTGGATGGTGGTATGCCGCCAGGGCACCGAGGTGCACCCGGACGGAGTTAGATTTAAGCCCGGATTGCGAGAGGTGGAGAAAGTACTGTATCACCAGTCCCACCAGGCAGAATGGGTCAGTCCCATACTGGGTACACCAGGCTGCAAACCTGTGCTATTTGAGAGCGTAAGCTTTCCTACTAGAGGCCTTGCGAGAGACCAGCAGGATCTCCTTTTCCTCACCCGAGAGGTTGAAAGGGGCTAAGGTCGTCAGAGACAAGGACCCCAGATTGGGGTGCAGAAGAGAGCCTCCTTCCTGAGACAGGAGTCCCGGAAAAGTCCTCAATGGAATGGGGGTCTCCACTGTTAATCGGAGCTGCAGCAGGAACCACAGTTGCCTGGGCCACAGAGGGGCTATCAGGCTGAGTGAGGCTTTGTCACAGAAGGTCCTGAACAAGGTTTTGGCAATCAGCGACATGGGAGGGAAGGCGTACATGAGGCCCTCCGACCACGAGACAAGGAACGCGTCCGCTGCCACCCTGGAGCGATGGGCCTGCCGGGAACAGAAGCAGGGCAACTGGAAGTTGTCCAGACTTGTGAACAAGTCCATCATGGGTTTCCCCCAGATCTGGAAGAGCCGGTCGGCTACACTGTGTCCAGCTGCCACTCGTGCAGCTGAAGGACTCTGCTCAACCTGTCAGCCAGCAGTTTGTTCTGGCCTGGTAGGTATACTACCAGTAGGAGAATACCTTGTTGGATTGCGTACAAGCAGAGGAGCATCGTCTCCTGGCAGAGGGCACGCGACCCTGTGCCTCCCCGTTTGTTCACATGGACAACCAGGTGGCAATGTTCTGTCTGGACCAGCACCTGCTGGTGACATAGGTGGTGGCAAAAGGATCGAAGTGTTAAGTATATCGCCCATAGTTCCAGAAGGATGATCTGCTGGGTGCACTCGTCTGGTTACCAGCTGCCCTGGGTGCAGAGTTTCTCACAGTGGGCTCCCCAGCCGAGCAGGGAGGTGTCCATGGTAAGGACCTTTAAGGGGCTCTGGGTCTGAAAGGGCATGTCTGCCTCGAGATATTGGGGAGTCTGCCACCAGGTCAGAGAGTCCACCAATTGGCGGGTTACAGAGACTCAGGCCATTGGGTGCCCCATGGCCTGAATCCACTGGTCTCGGAGACACCACTGTACAGCCCTCATATGGAGTCGAGCCTCTGGGGTGACATGGGCCGTGAAGGCCATGTGTCCGAGAAGGCGCAAGAAGAGCTGAGCAAGCATGGAGGGATGGTACTGTATATCCCGTACCAGGATCCTGAGGTGGTTGGCTCAGTCCCTGGGCAGGAAGGCCTTTGATGGCAGAGTGTCCAGTTTTACCCAGATGAACTCCAGACATCGTGTCCAAAGGAGATGAGACTTGGGGTAGTTTAGGACAAAGCCCAAGTGCTGCAGGATCTGGATAGTGCGTGAGTCGCCTGCTGTACCTCTGAGGCCGTGCCTCCCTTTATGAGCACGTCATCCAGGTAGGGGAAGACAAAGACCCCCCTGGAGGAAGAGAAAATCCGCCACAACTGCCAGGTATTTTGTGAAGACCCTTGGGGCGGAGGCCAAGCTGAAGGCAGCACCCTGTACTGATAGTGCCCGCCCCCCACGATGAACCGCAGGTACTGCCTGTGGTTGGGGTGAATGAGGATTTGGGTAAAGGCAACCTTCAGTTATAAAGAGCATAGCCAATCTCCTTGCTGGAGGTAGGGCAGCAATGTTCCAAGTGAGAGCATCTTGAACTTCTCCCTCACCAGAAATTTGTTGAGGTTGTGCAGGTTGAGGATGGGCCTTAGGCTCCCTGTCCTTTTTGGCAAGAGGAAGTACCTGAACTAGAGCCCCTTGCCCTTGAGATGGTGGGGCACCGGTTCCACTGCTTTGTCCTAGTGAAGACCTGCCAACTCCTTCAGTAGAAGGTCCTGGTGGAGGGGAGAACTGAGGGGCTCTCCCAGAAAATAAGAGGGAGGTGTCTGTCAGATGGATGAGGTAACCCTCCCTGACCACCCGAATTGCCCAGGAGTCAGTGGTGATGGTCAACCACCTCTGGGCACAGTGGGTCAGAAGTCCCCATGTGGGCTGCTGACCTCCTTGGGGTAGAGAAGCTATGCCCAAGGAGTCAAAAACTTCCCCCTGGCTGCCTGGGTGCCTGTGCCTGGGGTTTTGGAGCCTTCTGCTTACGAGGGTCATGCCCATATGCCTTGGCCTGCTGACCCGGTTGGGGAGCCAGGGAGGCCTGAAAAGGTGGGTAGTTTCAGTAAGCAGCTCCCTTCATCAGGCAAAATAACTTTTTACCTGAGCCCTTCCATCAGGGAGGGGCAGCAGTCTTTTTTGAGAGCCTGGTCCTTGTTATGAACCCGGTCTCCAGCTCGGTAGCTTTGTCGGTCATGGGTTTGCCAAAGAAGTTCTCTCCTTGGCATGGGACATTGAACAATTTGTCCTGAACCCACTGCATGAGGTCGGGTGACTGTAGCCAAGTTTGGCATTGAGCACCAATGCCTGCCACCACTACTTGAGCCGCCTTCTTGAACCCATCATAAGCTGCCTTAGTCATAAACTTGAAGCACACACAGACAGCCTTGGCCAGGATCTGGAAATGCTGGAGAGGTTCCTCCGAGAGACCAGTCAAGAACCTGGCGAGCTCCTTCACCAGGTCTCTCAGGTACATGCCCATGTACAGCTGGTAGGCCTAGATGTGGCCAATGAGCATCGAGCCCTGGTAACACTTTCTGACGAGGGCATCCAAGGTGCAGGCCTCCCTGCCGGGAGGGGCACTGAGGAGTGCATCTGACTTTTCTGTCGATGCATGGCCGACTCCATCATGGAGTTATGCGGCAGCTGTGATTTCTGGAAGCCCGGGCTCCGGTGGACTCCGTTCCAGGATGGGAGAGATGGGCACCATGAGCAATTACCTTGGAGAAGTCTCGTACTGGAGGATTTCCAATTCATCCATCCAAGGGTGGTCCTCCGACTCCGTAGGGAACACCAGTGCCTTAGATATATCCTTGATGAAATCAAGGAAGCCCATATTCTCTGGCAGGGACCACCGCTGAGGCTCCGAGGTAGAAGAATCTGAGGACGACGTCGCGGTGGCAACGGGTATCGAGGGATTCCTCATCCTCCATCTCCCACTTGGGGTAGTCAGTCGAGGACTCATAGGAGGGATGGCCTGCAGGCCTTGGGGCTGACCCCGGCCCATGGCCTCACAATGCTATGCAGCCCCATCGAGCAGGAATCGGATAAAGACCTCAGCCGAGGATCGACTCGAGGCCGATGGACCTCAAGGATCGGCTCAGCCTCCATGGACATCTTAGACATCGAGAGCCCGGTGGTTGGGGTGGATGACTCAGTCACACCGGACAACAGCGCCTGCTGCTGATCCATGAAGATAGACAAACTGCACTCCAGGGCCGCCATTCTGGACTCCAGGCCAGAAGGCTTCGCAGCCTTCAGCGTGGGCACCAAGGGACTTGTGCCCTGTGCTGGCTCCCCTGAAGGAGAATCCTCGAAGAGGATGGTATCTGGGGACAGAGGCCGGTTCAAGGTAGAGTCCTTCAGGGGGACCTTTGCAGGCCGCTTCTTCTCCAATCCCTCAGACGAGCATCTCAGACTGCAGGACCCGGCTCGGGAAGCACCCGGCCAGTCAGATCCATCCAAGGACACCACCTTCGAGGCCTTCCTGGGTTCCCTCGAGGGACACCACCTCTGAAGGCCCATGGTGGGGCTTGAGTTCAGAGGTGTCTGCTTGAGGTGTCGAGGCTTCAGACGAAGCCCTGGCCTTCGGAGGCACCAGGGACTCAGGGAAAAAACTTATCATGCTGGTGGCTCTTGAGGGCCCTTTCTGGATATCCTTTTGCAGAGACCGCATGCTGCCGGGTCGTGGTCTGGCCCGAGGCAGCAGAGACAGCAGTCATGTGTGTCGGTTAAAGACATGATTTTTGAGCACCGATCACATTGATAGCTATGGGGGGAAAAGTACCCCTGCGAGGTCAAAGACTCGCCGGGCTGCCAGATGGGGAAAAAGGCGCGAAGACGCCAGGAAAATAAAGACAAGAAAACTGCAAAAAAGACCCAAACTCAACACAGAGGCAGCGAGGTCGGACGGCGGTGAAGAGTACCAGTGCGATGCCGGAGGCAAGTATGAAACTCAAGAGAGAAAAATCAACTTTTTCCAGCCAGATGAACGCCTGAAGGGCTCCGCGGAAAAAGGGAGACTGAGCAAGATGGCACCTTTGGGCGGGAAGTGGACCACTCATGGGTGGTAACATCTCCCAAAGGCTTTCTTTGAAAGCTGGGGGGATGCTTCTCCGAGGGCTCCATTGGTGCCGACTGACTTCCTGCTCATTCCCGGAGAACATGAAGATCTGCAATAGAGTGGACAACATGAAGAAAGATCTATAAAAAACTAGAATGGTCTAATGCATGGCAGCTCAGATTTAACGCAAAGAAGTGCAAAGTCATGCACTCGAGTTACAGAAATCCAAAGGAGTTGTATGTGATAGGGGGAGAGAGGTTGGTGTGCACAGACTAGAAGGGGGATCTCATAGTATTAGTGTCAGAGGATCTCAACGTAGCAAAACAATGTGACAAGACAGTAGCCAAAGTCAGAAGGATTCTAGGTTGCATACAGAGAGGAATAACCAGGAGAAAAGAGGATGTATTAATGTCCCAGGACACCGAATATTGTGTTCAGTTTTGGAGATCGTACTTGGAGACCTAAATTTATATACACTACAGGAGAGGAATGACGGGGGAGATATGATACAGACTTTCATACTTAAAGGGTATTAATAAACAAACCTTTTTCTCAAGAAGTGGAAGCTGTACTAAAGGGCATAAAATGAAGCTACCAAAAAGGTAAACCTTAAAGGCAGCAGAAAATACTTTTTCACTGAAAGAGTAGTGGAATCCTGCCCTTCTAGAGACTGTAGGGGCAAAAAACCATGACAGAATTCAAAAGCGCATGGGATAAACAGAGGATCCCCTATATAGCAAGGGGATGGAATCAAACCAAGCATAAATATCTTTTAGACTTAAATGAATTGAGGGGTAACCTGCACAGAGTGGCACATATAAAAACTTACACATAGGCATAGAGGGGGAACCTGTATGGAGCAGTAGGCATCACCACTCTAGCCACCTTACTGGACCAGCTAAATAAATTATACTAGCCTATATCTGTCATCATTTACTATTTTACTATGTATACCATCCAGAGAGTGAGAGTGCAACCACTAGACCGATTGTCTTGATTTCCTGGGGGAAAGAGGAAGGCACTGATCAAACAAATGGGAGCAGAGAAACCAGCAAGACAAGAGGTGCCTCAGTGGTGGGCTTATATGTGTCCTGTCTCAATAGACCAGTTCCAGGGTCATTGCCATAGATCCTAGGATTAGCAGATAATCCCAAGCTCCAGAAGCTGTCTGCGCACAAAGCTCCCAATGCTGCTACTGCAGCTTGTGCAATCTCTCCGGTGTGAGAAAGTCATCCCAAGAGAGCACGGACCAGAACCGAGATATTCCATGTCCTGGGAGGGAACCAAGATGCTCCTGGGATAGCTGATCACCAATTCTAGCCATTCTAGCTAGCGAATCACTAAGGCTGTGTAATCTCTGGACTTCTTCAAAGAGTCAGACCAAATCAGCCAGTCATGCAGGTATGGGTGAACTTGGCAGTGTTCCTAAACAAGCAAAGATTCCACCACCACCACAACCTTCAAGAAGGTACAAGGTGTCATGCCCAGGCCAAACAGTAGAGTCCAAAATGGGAAATGGCAGCCAAGGCAAGCAGAGGGACTACTGATGCTGCTTCCAGATAGGAATATTTAAGTACATTTTGGCAAAGTCCAGGAAGGTAAGTAACTCCCCTTACAGGATCTGATGACCTCCTTGCAGAAGTGAGGCACTCAAAGCTTACCACTGACTGCACTGAGATGCATAATAAGTCAGAAGGATCCTCCCTTCATGGGGTACTATGAGGTAGATGGAATACTGCTCTTGATCTTGCTCTAAGGAAGGCATGCATATGATAGCCTACAAGTGCAGGAGGCACTGCAGTCATCTTCTTGATCATCACCCATTTGCGTGGTAAACAGGGAGACTCCACAAAAGCATCCCGGAGAGGCTATGCAAACTGCAGTGAATAATTCTTAGGACCTCAAGGATCCATTTTGAGTAAAACAGCCAGAGAACATGCCGCCCCCCCCCCCCCCCAACAACCAGCTGTGCCTTGGAAGTGGCCCACCAGATCTCACTGCTGGGGCTTACTGGCTACAGAGGGAGCTACTGCTGATTCAAGAATACTTGGAACCCCAAATGAACGGTTGCTTTTTGAGTTTAGATCTATAAAGATGAATAGGCCTCCACCTAGACTCCTACCAATCTGATGTCTCCATGCAGCAAACAAAAAAAAAAAAACATGAAAAAAGAGCCAACAAAAACAGAAGCATATTCCACAGCAAAAAAGGAATCCCGAAAAGTGAATGCCAGCATCTGTCAGACCAGCTGGGGAAACCCAGGAAGAGTTGCCCCAGCTGTTTCCACAGGACTGAGATGTCCTGCTGACTGAGGAGAAGTTTTCATTTTTTTTTTTTTTCCAAATTTGAAGCTACTTTATTGCAAGCAACCAAAAAGACAAATAGAGAACAGCAAGAGGGAAGGGGAAACTGTAACCAAAACTACCCTCCTCCTCCCAAGTGCCAGGTGGTGTCCCTCTTCAACCCACCAACACCAGAACCCATGGGAAACTACACTGGACACAGGTCAAATATCACCTCGAGGAGATAGGAGTGTACCTTATTAAGGTTCTAAGCACATGTTTGACCTACAGGTATCAATCACATAGGACAGAGGGAGATGGTCTGGGGCCAGAGGAGACAGGGTTATTTACACAGTTGCATCAATCCAAATTTATTGCCACCTGATGTGGGCAGACAAATACTATGTTCTCTCAGTGCTGTATATCAGCGTAGAGGAAGGAATGACACTCAAGCAGAAATTACTGAGAGAGAAGATCAGTAAATGATACTACAGGAGATTAAAATCTTCACTGAAAAGTGCTTTAACATTACAGAATAAGATACAAGCCATCAATCAGTTGGCAATTCCTGCACTCTCATACAGCTTTGGGGTTGTGGACTGGCCTCTTAAAGATCTTGAAAAACTGGATGTATGAATAAGACAACTCCTCCATGCCCATGAAGTAATTTACAAGAATCAGTATATACCAAGACTGTACATCCCTAGAACTGAAGGCCTCCAAGATTGATTACACATACAGAACTACTATCATAGGCCTCCAGGCCTACCTAACTGCATCATTGGATCGAAATGTACAAAAAGTGCTGAAATATGAAAGTAAACATCCAGAATCTGTCTCCATCATCAAACGTCAACAAGCATTCCGACGACTAGAAGGAATAAGTGAGCATCCACAAGCATACACAGAGAAAGGAAGCACCAGAATTTGCAAAACAAGAGAAAAAAAAACTTCAAGAAATTAGATCAAGACAAGGAAAAAACAAGTGGCAAATGCACAAATACAGTGTGAAATACAGAGTGAAATACAGAGTGTTACTCCAGGAACCCTTTGTCGATCAAGAATGGACACATGAATGGTTAACGAGAGGTGAACTGAAACCAAAGGATGAGAGGTTGATAGTTGCAGCCCAGGACAGTGGCTTATGGATGAGATGCTTTACAGCGAGCATTGAAAATAAACTAGCAAAAACAGGCATATGTCGATTCTGTGGGAAAGACCTAGAAACAGTGACTCACCTCATAGCTAGCTGTGAAGTTCTGATGGTACAAAATTTCTATACAGAAAGGCACAAGTAGCGTGCCTCATCCATTGGAAACGCCGTAAGCACTACAACCACATTGTGCCTGAAAAGCACTAGGATCATGGTCCTAAAAGAATTAGAGAGAACAGGTTATGATCACCTGGGATACTCCCATTCCGATGGATAAAAAGCTGGATGCGAGGACAATGGATGTATTGGTAAAAGAAAAAAAACACCAGAACAGCACTGATTATAGAGGTGTCAGTTCCAAGCAACTACTCTGAAGCGCATTGAGAGGGAGAAAATCTTCAAGTACCAAGGAATGCAGTTGGAGACCAAGAAAATGTGGCAGAAAGACAGAGTTGTGTTGGGCGCCATAGGCTTAATTAAGAGGAACTTCCAAGTACACCTTGATAAATTACCCATGCACGCAACATCTTACAAACTTCAGAGGGAGGCTCTCTTTGGTATGATGCAAGTACTACACCACGCATTAACAGTAAATTTGAGAGACTGAGATCATATTCCACATGCCCTAGCTTAGAAGGGAGGTTCATGACTGTCACGGTATGCGCAAAACCCATCCATTTGGAGAAACCGCCCCAGGACCATTGGATTTACTTCTGATTTAATCGCCGATTTAATCATGAAATACAAGAGATCATAGAGAGAGGAAGACAGGCATCTACATTTGAAAAAACTTAGAGAAGCTAGCAAAGTAGTCAGGAAAGCAAAGATTCAAAAAGAGGAGTAAATGGCCAATGCAATAAAATGGAGCAATAAGACATTTTTCAGATATGTTAGTGAGAAGGGGAAGGGCAAAAGTGGTATTGTCAGACTCAAGGGTGATGGGGAGGAATATGTAGAAGCTGATGAGGATAGTGGAATTGCTTAACAAATATTTCTGTTCTGTGTTCACAGATGAAGAACCAGGAACAGGACATCAGAAAACACCCACAAACAGGAACAGAAGCGAGGGGCATCTTGGAGAATTTTCAATAAACTGTGTTCATGAGAAAATAGCTAAACTTAAAGTAGACATAGCGATGGGACCGGATGGGATACACCCTAGAATTCTGAGGGAACTTGGAGACGTTCTAGCAGCTCCACTGACTCACCTTTTTAATGCCTCGTTGGAGTCTGGAGTGCTGCCAAAGGACTGGAGAGAGGCTCATGTGGTCCCTTTACACAAAAGCGGAAGGATGTGGTTGAAAACTACAGGCCAGTTAGTTTAACTTCGGTGGTGAGTAAATTATAGAAAACGCTGCTGAAAGAGAAAATAGTGAGGTTTCTGGAGTCCAGCAGATTACAGGATCCGAGGCAGTATGGATTCACCAGAGGCAGGTCCTGTCAGCCAAATCCGATTGATTTTTTTGACTGGGTGACCAGGAGGTTGGACCGAGGGAGAGCCCTAGATGTGGTGTATTTAGATTTCAGTAAAGCCTTTGACACTGTTCCCCACAGGTGACTTATAAACAAACTGAGCACCCTAGGGATGGACCCTAAAGTTACTGATTGGGTTAGAAATTGGTTGAGTGGGAGGCGGCAAAGGGTACAGGTAAATGGAGCTCACTCTGAGGAGAAGTTACCAGTGGTGTGCCCCAGGGATCTGGCCTTGGTCTGATTCTTTTTAACATCTTTGTTAGTGATATAGCAGAAGGGCTGTCGGGTAAGGTTTGCCTCTTTGCGGATGATACCAAAATCTGCAATAGAGTAGACACCCAGGAAGGTGTAGATAACATGAGGTGGGATCTAGCTAAGCTTGAAGAATGGTCTAGAATTTGGCAGCTGGGATTTAATGTTAAAAAATGTAAGGTCATGAATTTGGGCTGCAGCAATCCAAGAGAGCAATATAGTATAGGGGGTGAAGTACTTTTGTCCACTAAAGAAGAGCAGGACCTCGGTGTGGTTGTGTCTGATGATCTTAAAGTAGCTAAACAGGTAGGAAAGGCAACAGCAAAAGCTAGAAGGATGCTTGGGTGCATAGGAAGAGGAATGGCTAGCAGAAAAAGGGAGGTGATAGTGCCTCTGTATAAACCTTTGGTGTGACCTCATTTGGAGTATTGTGTGAAATTCTGGAGACCGCAACTTCAAAAGGATATAAACTGGATGGGGTCAGTACAGAGGGTGGCTACTAAAATGGTTAGTGGTCTTCATTATAAAAGCATATGAGGACAGGCTTAAGGATCTTAATATGTACACCTTAAGAGGAAAGGTGGATTAGAGGCGATATGGTTGAGACGTTTAAATTCCTCTGTGGCATAAATGCACAGGAAGAGAGCCTCTTTCGATTGAAAGCAAGTTCTGCTATGAGGGGACATGGTATGAGGGTGAAAGAGGATAGATTCAGGAGCGATATGCAGAAATATTTCTTTACGGAAAGAGTGGTGGATCCATGGAATAGTCTTGCAGTGGAGGTGGTAGAGATGAGGACAGTATCTGAATTCAAAAAAGCATGGGACAAACAGAGGACCTCTAAAGGAAAAGAGGGGACTGTTGTAGTTGATGATATGGAAGGACAGACTAAATAGAAAAATGTCGACAGAAAAAGACCACATGGCCTATGTTTCTATGGTATAGTCTGCCTCCACCTACTCATCTAAGTTGGTCTAGCAGAATAAGGCAGGCCTTCAAATTTTCTTGGAATCTAGCACCTAGCTTTAATCTAGGAGCCCAATTTACCTTGATTTTTGCTTTTGCATTTTTCTTTAGAAGAGGTTTATTCCTAGCTTTAAGTTCTCTTTTTCTGATATTAGCTCAGGGAATCTTGTCTTCTTGTGATGGGGGCTGAGTAACTTCTCTTTTTTTCTTGAGTTCTGATATTATGTATATAGATTTCTGTAAATTTCCTTTGGGTTTCTTATTGTAAATCAATAAAAACCCTTTATTAAAATCTAGAAGCCAGCCACCAAAACCTAGGTCACAGTGCATGTTCCCCGCCCCCCTCCCCCACCCCCGACAAAAAGGTATGTCACAGTTACATTTTTAGGGCCTGATCAACTATGACGGTTTTCTCATTTTCCACAGGAAAAGAATTAATAAACCATGCTCTTAATGGGCCATTGCACCATGTCAACAAATGGCAGTGGCCCTATTCCTCCTTCCACCACACCCATTGACCCATTAAGCTACATCTGTATGTGTATGCTGTGGAGATGGGGTGCCTGTGTATCTGGTATGGAGGTGGGGGTGCCTGTGTGTCTGGTATGGAGGTGAGAGGTGCAGGTGCCTGCATGCGTGTGTGTGGCAAGAGAGGGATGCGCTTTTTGCACATATATACTGTGCCATTTACTTCCCATGCATTCAACCCTTCTCTCCTCACTCCAGTCCCTCTCCTGCTGACCCCCCAACCCAGACTCCCCTTCAACATCCCCACCCCCAGCATTCACATAGATGGCTGAATAAATTAAAGAGACTGTAGGTTTCAGTAACTAATCATTCATTACTAAAAAACTTACCGCCCCTTTAATTTATTCAGCCATCTGTGCAGAAAAACCTTTTTTGGAAGGCTGTGCCGACACCATGCCCTTTTCAGCACTTCTGCCTGCAGGCAAACACCAGGTCTCCCAGCACAGGCAGATGCCAGATCACAGCTCTTCTGCCTATGAGCTCCGAGTCTCAGATCTGAATTTTTTTGTTGCCATGGCGACTGGGATTTGGCAAACCCTGTGATAAGGAATTAAAATGTTTATTTTTCCTATATGTCTTGCTTATATTTTGGTTATTAAAAAATATTTCAAAGATTTTACATCTTAGGTATTTTACAAAAGGCTCTGCTATATGCAGATCCTTTTGCAGGTCTGGTTACCATCCTGACACTGTGCTCCCCGCTGATGATAGAGAGCAGGAACTGCAAATGCAGCACCAGAGCCTTGGGGGGGGGGGGGGGGGGGCGGTTTTTGTTTGTGGTATTTAGCTCACGCTTTTCCAGGAGGGAGATCAAGGCGAGTCACATTCCAGCACAGTATACGCTGCGTCACAGTTCCCCTGCCATTGCCACTACTGAGAGTTCCCCTGCCATTGCCACTGCTGAAAGGAGTGGTAGCAGCAGCAGCAATAGGTGTCTCCAAAAGGCCAATGCTCTAGGCGACTGCCTAGTTTACCTGATAGTAGCACCAGCCTAGGCCTTTTATAAAATATGTACAAGAATGTTGGGAAAAATACGTGCAATTGCCAGCATGTACTATAGGGGCACCAATTTCACAAAATGACATGTCCTATACAACCACATCATCACATGGCCTTTATACTAAAACTACATCCAACAGGGCCTTTTTGCTTTATGCTCTGAACATGTGGAATGCACTGACAGAAAGCATACGCACTATATCAGACTTAACGTATTTCCATAAAGCACAGTTACTTACCTGTAACAGGTGATCTCTGGGAACAGCAGGAATTAGTCATCACATATGGGTACGTCGGTACCGACGGAGCCCGCGCGGGAAAGCTCCCCAGCTTTTCAGATTAAAAGCTTTTGGGGCCTCCCACTGCACATGCGCGCTGCCTTCCCGCCTTCCTGACCAGCTCTCGTCAGTTCGAGTTTAAAGCTGAGACAATAGAGAGAGAGGACAGGAAGATAGATAGATAGAGATACAACTCCTAGGGGAGGTGGGTGGGTTGTGATGACTAATTCCTGCTGTTCCCAGAGATCACCTGTTACAGGTAAGTAACTGTGCTATCTCCAGGAACAAGCAGGAATAAGTCATCACATATGGGGACTCCTTAGCTAAGATGCCTGGGAGATCCCCCTCCAAGGGTAAACCATCTTCGTATGGATCTCAGGCATCCATCCAGGGAAGGTGGGCAGGAGTTGTTTAAGTATGGAACAGGTGTTTGAGGACAGCCTGACCAAACAAGGCATCCCGGCGGGAGTCCTTGTCCAAGCAGTAATGGGCTGTGAAGGTATGAACCGAGGCCCAAGTGGCTGCTCGACAGATCTGATCCATGGACACAGAGTGAAGATGAGCCATAGAAGTGGCCATGGCTCTCACATTGTGAGCTGTGACATGGCCCTCCAGAGAAATGTTCTTACTCTGGTAAGCAAAAGAAATACACTGAGCAATCCAATTGGAAAGTGTACGCTTGGTGACTGGAAGTCCCAAATGAGAAGGATCAAAAGCCACGAAAAGTTGGGAAGACTTTCGATGTGGTTGAGTCCTGTTGAGGTAAAAGGCAAGAGCTCTTTTACAATCCAGAGTATGAAGGTTCCTCTCTGCACTGGATGCATGAGGAGCCGGGAAAAAGACAGGTAGATATACCTCTTGATTAAGATGAAAAGGCGAGACCACTTTGGGCATAAAGTGGGGATTCGTCCTAAGGACCACCTTATCATGATGAAACCTAGTATAAGGTGGATGAGCCACTAAAGCCTGCAGTTCACTGATGCGGCGAGCCGAAGTGACTGCAATAAGGAAAACAACCTTCCAGGAAAGAAATTTGAAGGAGGTAGAGTCCAAAGGCTCAAAAGGTGGCTTCATAAGCTGACCTAGAACTAGGTTTAAATCCCATGCTACCGGGGGAGGTCGGATGGGAGGTTTAGTTAGGGTCAGGCCTCTCATGAAACGTGCAACAAGAGGATGAGAGGAGACAGGTTGTCCATTTATAGGTTTTAAGGATGCTGCAATAGCACTCAAATGGACCCTTACTGAATTCGTCTTAAGGCCTGCATTTGAAAGATGCAGGAGATAGTCCAAGAGGGAATTCAAAGGAAGTGATAGAGGGTCAAGACCCTGCTGAGCACACCAAATGGAAAAACGCTTCCATTTGAAAGCATAAGAACGCCTCGTGGAAGGTTTCCTAGAGGCATGAAGGATATCTTTCACAGGCTGAGAAAGATTAAAGTCTTGAAGACTTAGGCCTTCAGTAACCAAGCTCTGAGATGTAGGGATTTGGGGTTTGGGTGTCACAAAGTCCCCTTCTCCTGAGACAGGAGGTCTGGCGCAGCTCCCAGGTCCAGGGAGGATCCCTGGGAGAGATGCAGAAGTAGAGGGAACCACACCTGGCGTGGCCAGCGGGGAGCTATGATGATCATAGTCCCGTGATCCCTCTGGAGCTTGAACAGAGTCTTGGATATTAGAGGAATGGGTGGAAAGGCATAGAGGAATTCCTGACCCCAATGCAGGAGGAAGGCATCGTGGGCCTGAGCTCCCTGACACTGAGTTCTGGAACAGAACCGGGGAAGTTTGGCATTCCACGGACTTGCAAAGAGGTCTATGTCCGGGGTCCCCCATTCCTGAAAGATTCTGCGTATCTGGTCCATATGTAGGGACCATTCGTGTGGAAGCAGAACTCGACTGAGTCTGTCCGCACGAGAGTTTTGAACTCCTGGAAGATACACTGCAAGAAGGTGAATTTGATGCTCTCTGGCGAAGGCCCATAATCTGAGAGCTTCGTTGCAAAGCGACAGAGAGCCTGTCCCTCCTTGTTTGTTTATATAGAACATGGCTACCTGATTGTCTGTCTGAACTAGGACAGTCAGGTTGACAAGGAGGGTATAGAAGACCTTGAGGGCAAGGTAAATTGCTCGCAGTTCCAGGAGGTTGATATGAAGGGTGGTCTCCTGTGGAGACCAAGTGCCCTGAGTGGAGAGGTTCTGAAGATGAGCTCCCCACCCTGTCTGGGAGGCATCTGTTGTGAGGGTTGCTTGGGGCAACAAAGGTTGGAAGGGGGCCCCCAACAACAGATTCTTGGTGGATGTCCACCATTGGAGGGACCAAAACAGAAGGCTTGAGGTGAGTATTTGGTCGGAGAGCGCTCCAGATGCTTGAGTCCACTGGGTGGCCAAGGTCCATTGAGCTGCTCTCATATGCAGACGAGCGTAGGGCACCACATGTACCGTGGAGGCCATGTGGCCCAGAAGTCGCAGCATTTCCCGGGCTGTCAAATGACTGCTGGACTGAGCTTGGGAGGCCAAACTCAGCAGGCGTTGGGCCCTGAGCTGAGGCAGGTAGGCCCTCGCAGTGATGGTGTCTAACTGGGCCCCTATGAACTCGAGAGACTGAGTAGGGATTAGTTGAGACTTGGGAAGGTTTACTACCAGTCCCAGATACTGCAGAAGACGCCTTGTGTGGTCCAGGGAAATTTGGGCCTGGGACTGAGATGGAGCTCGGATGAGCCAGTCGTCCAGGTATGGGAATATGAAAATTCCCAGGCCTCTTAGAAAGGCAGCTACGACTGCCATGCATTTGGTGAACACTCTTGGAGCAGAGGCTAGACCGAAGGGGAGTACTCTGTACTGGAAATGTTGTCCCTGAAACAGAAATCGAAGGTATTTTCTGTGGGATGGGTGGATGTGTGTATACGCATCCTTTAGGTCTAGAGAACAAAGCCAATCCTGACTCTGAAGGTATGGAAGGAGAATGCCCAGAGAAAGCATTTTGAATTTCTCCTTGAAAAGAAATTTGTTCAATTTTCTCAGATCTAGAATTGGTCTGAAGCCCTCTGTCTTCTTTGGTATTAGAAAATAAGGGGAGTAGAATCCCGTCCCCTGTTGAAGAGGGACCTCCTCTATTGCCCCTTGGGCAAGGAGGGAGGAGACTTCCTGACCCAAGAGGGTCAGGAGAGATGGGGGAGAATTGAACTGCCTCACCATAGTATAAGGAGGAAGGTCGGAAAAATGGAGTTTGTAACCCTCTCTGATGATAGAGAGGGTCCATTGCTCTGATGTAATTTGCTCCCATCTGGGAGCAAAGTGAGCTAACCTTCCGGGTATGGTGAGGGGCTCTGGTTGTTCTAGAGCCAGAAAAGTTAAGTTCTCTAGGGGCAAGTCAAAACCCCTGAGGGGGTTGAGCCTGCTGAGGCGTAGCAGACGCCGCAGGCTTTGACCTTGCCTGTTTAGGTTGCTGACGAGAGCTGGTCAGGAAGGCGGGAAGGCAGTGCGCATGTGCAGTGGGAGGCCCCAAAAGCTTTTAATCTGAAAAGCTGGGGAGCTTTCCCGCGCGGGCTCCGTCGGTACCGACGTACCCATATGTGATGACTTATTCCTGCTTGTTCCTGGAGATAAAGCTAGAAACTCATCTTTTCCATCATTTCGGCTGTAAAGACTAACCACACTACCGGACTACAAGCTACCTCAAGACTCCAATGCTACTCAACACAATACCTCCTGACTAGACAACCCACTCGCCCATACTCTGCTTATTAATCTACAAGTTAGAGTTATGTTCCATCATTCTTGAGTCTATACAAAATATGTACCAGTAACTTGCAAACAAACACTGACTCTTATTATTTAGCATAATACATCCTAACAATTAACACCAACCCTGTTGGCGTTCTACTTCCTAACTTCCTAAGTTAAATTAAGTTTTAGTTTTAGTTATGTTTTGTTCTACTTGTGTTCTGATGTAAAATTTATTTATTTATTTAACAGTATTTCTAAACCGTTTCTAAACATTTCTAAAATATGTTTTAGTTTATCTATAAACCTCCTTGACTAAGATAAGGAAGTATATAAAACTACCTAAATAAAATAAATATACAATGCAATTTTTGCATTGTGTAGTTATGAATAATTCGCAGAGGAATAACTAAATGCATTCAGAACTACTCCAAGTATAGTTGGTTAGAGCAGCAGCCTGATGACCAAAGAGACAAGGGTTTGAATCCCATTTGCACTCCTTGTGGCCTTAGGCAAGTCATCCACTGCCTCAGGTACAAACCTAGACTGTAATGCCCTCTAGGGGCAGGGAAATACCTACAGCACCTGACTGTAACTCGCCTTGAACTACTACTGGAAAGGTATGAGCTAAACATCAAAATAAAATAAAAAAATGAAGTCTTTCAAAACTGTTTGCAGCAGTGGGCTTTTCAGCATCTGTGTGTGTCCATGTGTGCGCTCAAGACCTTCCATGTCCCACCCCAACAAAGTGGGTGGGATGCAGCAGACTGAGTATAGAAATAGAAATATGATGACAGAAAAAGACCACATAGCCTATCTAGTCTGTCCTTCCATATCAACAACTACAACAGTGGGTGAATGTGCTCAGATATTCGAAGCACCACCACAGACAGCAACTTTAAAGGGCTGTGCTTCACTGCACTACTGCCCCCTAAAGTCCAATTGTTTTTAATTCCCATGAAGGTAGGGTAGTGTAGGGTGGCACCAGCAGTAATGAGAGGGCGGAAGGAGATGAAGATGCTGGACACCTGGGGGGGGAGGGTATGGAAGAAGAGAGATGCTGGATATGGGGAGATGCTAAAGACTCGAGGGGGGAAGTAAGGAAAGGGAGATGCTGGATATCAAGGTGGGAAGGGGCAATGCTGGTCTATGCATGGTGCAGGGGCACATGGCCAATGGTTCGCCTAGGATGTCAGATACCCTTGGACCTTTGTATAGGAGGGAGGAGTGGCCTAGTGGTTGGGGCAAGTTACCTCAAGCTGGAAGGTCAGGGGTTCAACTCCCACTAGAGGGCAGCAACCTTGGGCCGAAAGGGCTGGGGTTTCTAGTCCAACAGGCTCCTTGTGGTCTTGGGCAAGCCACTTAACCCTCCAATGCCCATGTTCCCTGTAAAATAGTTATCTGCAAGTTATAATGCCCTGTTCAATGTAATTTCAGTTTGTTCAATGTAAACCGCCTTGATATCATGAAAGGCAGTATATAAGAAATGTTAAATAAATAAATAATTCTTTCCAACGTTCACAGAGTTGAAAAGAATAAAAAAAATAGGAAGAATATATCGTGACTGGAATTTTAGCTTGATGTCATGTTAGAGGGTTTGTGATGTGAAAGTATTTGGCACCACACACAAAATGGAAAGCAATTTTATAAAAATACATGAAAAATAGACGTCGGGAAAGCATGAATAGCATGGTTCATGGCATTCTTTCCAACCTCTCTGCATACATCTGCAAGCGCACACTCATCTGTCTGAATGCGCGTGACTCTTGTGTATGTGTGTTTGCTTTGCATGCTTCTCTCTTATTTGTGGCATAAGTGTATCTTTATTAAATGATATGTCTTGTATGTGCATGCATGTACGTCAGTACTTGCGTAGGGCTGTGCATGCATTTGTATCTGTGCTGATTCTCTGTATGTCTGACTGGGAGAAGAGATGAGAGGAGAGAGCTAGTTGAAAGATGTAATTCCATGATTGCTAATGTTACTATGAGTCAATGTTAGAATACTGCAGCTGTTGAATTTACTTTTTTTTTCTGCTTATCACCTATCTTCATCTTGCCTTTCCCCTTGATTTACCCCTAGTCTCCAGTTGTGTGGTCTTTCTTGATTAGATTTTAAGCACTGATGAGCGGGGAGTGTCTCTTACTTGTACGTGTACAATGCTGCATATATCTTATAGTGCTAAACAAATTAGTATAGTAGATCCTAGGTATTTGCCTAGTTTGCTAATGTCTTAATTTAGCTCAGCCCCTGACAAGATACTAGTTGTAAGTACACACAGCAGTCAATAATAAACTGTATGATTCGGTTAACTTTCCCCAGTACAATTAACAAAGAAAATGCAACATACATCACAAACAAAGAATAATTTGTAAAGCCTGTGTGCATGTATGCGTGTTGTCCATGTGTATGGAATGAGTTGGGAAGGAGCAAGTTTGGGGGATGGGGCAGTTTGAGGGATGGTGGGGCAGGCTGTGAATAATATTTATGTAGTACAGTATCTATCCACTGCCCACAATCTTGAGGTCATCTTTGACACTTCTCCAAACACATCCAACACACCATTGAAATGTTATTCCTTTCTCTATTTTCAATGCCCAAATCCTCTCCTTTCAGAGCCCATTACAAAACCCTTATATTGCTACAATGTTTCACATCTCAATGAGTTAATTAAATAAATAAATAACCTTAAACACACACTTATTTTGCCAGGCATTTTTGGACTGTGCTTTACACCCACTTTTAGTACATTTATTAATTTATTTTATTTAGACAGTTTTGTATACCACCTTATCCTTCAATCAAAGTGGTCACAACACAATTGGGGGATACATTTAACACGAGGGGATATGAGACATGTACGCTAATACTTACAGGGAACATGGGCAATGGAGGGTTAAGTGGCTTGCCCAAGACCACAAGGAGCACCTGTGGGATTAGAAACCCCAGTCCTTCCGGCCCAAGGTTACTGTCCTCTAGTGGGATTTGAACCCCCGACCTTAGGTAAGTTGCCCCAACCAGTAGGCCACTCCTCCCCCTACATGTACATGATCAAGTTATTTGTTTTATTGGCCTTATGTTTGTATTATTTCAATTGACTATTTTATATTGGCTTTACCAATTTTAACTTCTTGTTTATGTTTTTTTTTTATTTATTTAACCTTGTTGGATTTTGTGTTTCCATTAAGTGTGTTTGTTGTGACCCACATAGATTCTTATTTAATGCAGAATACGCATACAATAGGCAGAAAAGTAAATAAATATAGACATACATACTGACTTCGCACCAAGGGACATATTTACTAAGCTGGGCTAACAGCAAGGGCTATTTGTAACCAAGTCCCACATCATTCAGTAGGACCTTGTTACAAATAGTGCATGCTAATCATTAGCCCTGCTTAATTAACATGCCCTTAGGCGCGAGACCGTAGCCGCCTCCCTCACAGTCCCATTGCCTGATCTCTTATGTGCTGTATAGCCTGTAGGTCACTATGTGGCCTGGTTTGTAATTATTTGTTGCTTGTATTATCTTACATACATTGCTATCTCTCTATGTCTTGCATCTCGCCTTATAATAAGGTTTGAGAGGTTACGTGAAGGCCACTTTAAAACACGAGAGAAATGCCTAGGGAGAGCAGAAATGGGATTGATATGAGAGCGGATGAACATACTATGTGGAGGGTAGTGTAAAGTGTGAAAGATAGATTTAGAGGAGCCAGGGCTAGGGAGGATATAGATAAGGTTTGAGAGGTTATGTGAAGGCCTCATCTATATCCTCCCTAGCCCTGGCTCCTCTAAATCTATCTCTCACACTTTACACTACCCTCCACGTAGTATGTTCATCCGCTCTCATATCAATCCCATTTCTGCTCTCCCTAGGCATTTCTCTCGTGTTTTAAAGTGGCCTTCACGTAACCTATCCAACCTTATTCACATTCCTCTCCTTTCACCTTCTGTGCTCCCCTTCTCATGTGCCTTATGGAACCCTCACTCTGTCTCTAACAAACTTGCCTTTGCTCATGACCTGTTTATCTCTCATGCCCTCCACCTCCTTGCCTTAACAGAGACCTGGCTTCTTCCTGACGACACCGCATCTATTGCCGCTCTCTGTCACGGTAGCTATCAGTTCTCCCACACTCCTCGCCCCACTGGCCATGGCGGAGGTGTTGGGCTTCTACTTTCTCACTTTTGTCACTTCCGACCCCTCATCCTTCCTCAGAGTCTCACTCCTCTCTCTCTTTTGAGGCCCATTCCATCCACCTCTCTCCTCTCCCCCTTTGGGTTGCTGTAATCTATCGGCCTCCTGACTTGTCTGTTTCCACTTTTCTTTCTGACTTTGACTCTTGGCTATCTATCTTTTTGGTCCCCTCCTCCCCTACTCTTATCCTCGGCGATTTTAACATTCATGTTGACAATTCCTCTGATCCCCATGCTCGTAAGCTCCTCTCCATTACCTCCTCATTCAATCTTCAACTTTGCTCCACCGCCCCCTCTCACCAACTTGGTCACTGCCTTGACCTGATTTTCTTCTCTAATTGCTCACCCTCCAACTTCTGCAACTCAGTCTTTCCCTTATCTGACCACCACATCTTAAGTTTTCTTATTCATCATCCCCCATCTCAGCCTCATCCTGTCTCCACTAATCTTTTCAGAAACTTTCTTGCTATTGATCCCTTAGCCCTCTCCTCCTCTATTTCTTCTCCCCTTTCCTCCTCTCTGTTATCCAAATCTATTGATGAGAGTGCAAAGTTATAGGATGTCACAGCCTCCTCTGCCCTGGATACTCTTGCTCCCTTTACCCCACGCCCTGTAAGGTGTTCTTCTCCCCAGCCCTGGCTCACACCCACTGCCCGATATTTGCGTTCCTGTTCCCGCTCTGCTGAGCATCTTTGGCTTAACTCCCACTGCCGTGCTGACCTTCTTCACGTTAAATTCATGCTTTTCTCATTCCAATCAGCCATAGCACTTGCCAAACAAGCCTACTTCACCCATCTGACTAACTCTTTTGCCTCTGATCCTCGTCATCTCTTTAATACTCTCAATTCTCTCCTCAATGTGCCTCCACCACTGATTCCTCCCTCTCTTCCTGCCCAAACACTAGCTGATTTCTTCCATGACAAAATCCATAAGATTACCCTCCAATTCCCCATTACCCCTTCTACCTCACCTTTCTCCCATCTCTCCCCACTAACTTCTGCTACCCTCTCCTCCTTCCCTGTGGTCTCTGATGATGAAACAGCACTCATTCTTTCTTCCTCCAAACCCACCACCTGCTCCTCCGACCCCATCCCCCCACGTCTCTTATGCCTCATCTCATCCTCTATTGTCCCTTCCATTTCTCATATCCCCAACCGATCCCTCCCCACTGCTACCTTCCCTATTGACTTCAAGCAGGCCATAGTCACACCCCTCCTCAAGAAACCCTCACTCGATCCAATCTGTCCGTCTATCAACCCATTCTCCCCTTCCCTTTATCTCTAAACTACTTGAGCATGCTGTCCACCTTCGCTGTCTTGATTTCCTTTCGTCTCATGCCCTTCTTGATCCTTTACAGTCCGGCTTTTGTCCCTTGCACTCCACTGAAACAGCTCTCACTAAAGTATCAAATCACTTGTTCCTAGCAAAATCCAAAGGTCTTTATTCTGTTCTCATCCTTCTTGATCTTTCTGCTGCTTTTGACACTGTTGACCACAACCTTCTTCTTATCACCCTGTCATCACTCGGCTTTAGAGGCTCTGTACTGTGTCTTGGTTCTCCTCTTATCTTTCCCATCACTCTTTTAGTGTGTGTTCTGGTGGCTCCTCCTCCTCTGCCACCTCGCTCCCAGTTGGTGTTCCTCAGGTTTCTGTCCTGAGACCGCTCCTCTTCTCTCTACCCCATCTCTTGGTACTCTTATCTCTTCCCATAGCTTTCATTACCGTCTCTATGCTGATGACTCTCAAATCTACCTCTCTTCGCCCGATATCTCTCCAGCAATCCATGACAAGATCACTGTTTGCCTTTCAGTGGTTGTCTCACCGCAGCTTGAAATTAAATATGGCTAAGACTGAACTCCTTATCTTTCCTCCCAAAGCCTCCCCTCCTCTACCCCCTCTCTCAGTCTCTGTGGATAACTCTAAGGGGCTTGTTTACAAAGCCGCGGTAGTGGTTCGCGATCGCGATCGCAACCGCGGCCCCATTGAAATCAATGGGGCCGCGGCTCCGATTACGATCGCAAACCGCTACCGCGGCTTTGTAAACAAGCCCCTAAGTCTTCCTGTCTCTTCGGCCAGTAACCTGGGTGTTATCTTTGACTCCTCTCTCTCTTTCTCCACTCATATCCAACTCGTAGCTAAGACTTGCCGTTTCTTCCTTTATAACATTAACAAAATTCGCCCCTTACTTTCTGATGACACTACTAAAATGAATGTCCACTCCTTGATCACCTCCCGTCTCGATTACTGCAATATTTTCTTTGCTGGCCTTCCCGCAAACCATCTCTTTCCCCTTCAATCTATTCAATATTCTGCTGCTCGACTAATTTTCCGTCAGCATCGCTTTTCCCATGTCACTCCTCTTCTCAAGTCCCTTCATTGGATTCCCATCCGCTTCCGGATCCAATTCAAACTACTCCTCTTGACCTATAAATGCATTCACTCTTCAGCCCCCCCTACCTATCATCTCTTTACATCTCCTCGCGTGTTCTTTGACCCATCTCTTCTCTATTGCTTTCTGTTCTTGATTCTTGTTTTTGCTCTTCTTGTTTATTGTATACTTTGTCATACTTGATTGTATTTGTATTTTGTGATCTTCTTAACTAGATTGTGAGCTCTGATGAGCAGGGACTGTCTTTTCTTCATGTATGTACAGCGCTTCGTACATTTGAAGCGCTTTATAAATATTAAATAGATACATAATTTATCTAAGTAAACAATGAATAGACATCTATCTTCCTCCAATGTCACTAAAACCAACACCTCTATCTGCATTACTATGTGCCATGCTTACTAAGCCCCACTCTAATAATGTGGGTTTGGGCTGCACTAATAACATAGGGCACTGTGCTATATGTAGGGGGGCAGGGACAGCCACCCCACTGAATTAAGAGCAGCTTGCCGCATTTATAGTGCAGCAGAGAGCAACTACCACCACCTATTGTACTGGCAGTAGTTGCTCCCTGCCAAGCAGCAGCAGCACAGGCTTTCAAGACCTATATTAGCAGTGCTGTGCCAGCAACACCCCACCCAGTCGCCACTGCCCGGGTAGCACTGTTTTTATAACACAGGGCCCTGTGCTACTTTGTAGCATGGTGCCAAACATGCATGCTAATCCCACACTCAAGTAAACATGTCCCTATATTTGCTTCCATGTATCCTACAAGCTCTCTTTTCTTATCTACTCCTCCTTATGACTGCTGCTTTTCTTACATCTGTTCATTTCCTCCATTTATGAGCCATATTTTCCAGTCTGCTGGAGCCTATGGCTGGAATAACATTCCTGAACTAGTGTTATCTACTCCCTCCCTGGAACTACTAAAATCTCACCTAAGGGGGAGGGTCTTTTCAAGGCTGTATTTAAATATTTCCCTCACTTGGTTTGCAGCTTGTCGTGCTGTGAGGGCTTGTGTGCATCAGTGATGCTGAGAGCTAAACTATCGGTAGTTTAACTACTGGCAGGGTCTCCCAAGATGGACAGGTCTCAGCTGAGGTGCCAGACCAAGACAAACCACCCATCTGGGCAGCAGCAGAATGGGTTAGTGTTGATGGCGGAGGATCACATTTCTGTGACAACAGCAACACCACCAAACTTAAACTGCGCGGAAGAAAGGCCCGGCAATCTACTTCTGTATCTTGCCATGAAAACCCAATGGATAGTTACAACAAAACAAATTGTGCTATAGTGCTGGAAGATGAGACCCCCCAGGTCGGAAAGCACTCAACTAGCTACCGGGGAAGAGCTGAAGACTTCTCAGAGTAAAGCCAGCATTTATGCTGTGGTTGGATCAAAGCCCTCGGGACATCTGACTGCTGATGTAGCTGCGCATGAAATGAGAGTCAGAAGCTGTAAAGATGTCTTACACATTGGAACATGGAACGTACGAAACATGAACCAAGGGAAGTTGGAGGTGGTCAATAATGAAATGGAACGTGTACAACTTGATCTGTTGGGTGTCAGCGAACTGAAATGGACTGGCATCGGGCACTTTGCATCAGATGATCACATGGTCTACTATGCTGGAAATGAAAGACAAAGAAGAAATGGTGTTGCATTTATAATAAAGAAGAAACTTGCAAGAACTGTAATGAAATACAATACAGTCAGCGAACACTTAATTTCTATTCGTCTACGAGGAATGCCTATCAACACAACTATAATTCAAGTATATGCCCCAACAACAGCTGCAGAAGAGAATGAAATTGAAGAGTTCTGTCAATTTCAGCTTGTACTTGTTCATAGAACATGCAAACAGGATACCCTGATAGTCATGGGTGACTGGAACGCAAAAGTTGGCAACAAAGCAGAAGGCAAAGCAGTTGGAAAATATGGACTTGGCAACAGAAGAAGCTGGAGAAAGACTGATAGAATTCTGCAAGACCAACGATCTATTCATCTCAAACACCTTCTTCCATCAACACAAGCGGCGACTGTACACATGGACTTCACCCAATGGATTGTATAAAAATTAAATTGACTACATCTGTGGAAGTCAATGATAGAAAAGTTCTATAACATCAACAAAGACAAAACCTGGAGCTGACTTTGGTACACATCATCAACTACTAGTATCCAAACTCAAGCTAAAGTTGAAAAAATGCAAACCACTCATGAATGCAGCAAAATATGACCTTGAGAATATACCACTGGAATTTAAAGACTGCCTGCAAAATCGATTTGCTGCTTTAGATACAAATGACAGAGCTCCAGAAGAGTTATGGAATGACATCAAGAAGGTTGTGTTGGAAGAAAGCAAGAAGTCTCTACAAAAGGTGAAAAAGCAAAAGCGTCCAAAATGGATGACGGAAGAAATTCTGAAAATTGCCGAGAAACGCAGAGAAGCTAAAGCCAGAGGAGAAAGAAAGACAATAACAGAACTCAGAGATTTCCAACGTGCAGTAAGACAGGACAAAGAAAAAGTACTACAACGACGCATGCAAGGAAATGGAAGCAGAAACTATTAGAGGAAGAACAAGATTGGTTTTCCTAAAGCTACGAGAGTTAAAGAAAAAAGTTCCAGCCTCGAATTGGAATGTTACAAGATGCTCAAGGTTCTATGCTGAATGATGCTGAGAAGATTAAGAAAAGGTGGAAGGAATATACAGAGTTTTTATATGATAAAGATCAAGTGGACCAACAGCCGTTTCAACCTGTACCTTATGATCAGGAACCATTGGTGATGAAAGAAGAAGTTAAAGCAGCATTGAAAGCCTTATCAAAGAACAAAGCACCAGGCATTGATAGCATTCCCCTAGAAGTATTACAGCAATCTGATGCAGCTGTTACCGTACTTACAAGGCTCTGCCAAGAAATATGGAAGACAACATCATGGCCAACTGACTGGAAAAGATCTGTGTTTATACCAGTACTAAAGAAAGGTGATCCAACTGACTGTGGAAATTATCGCACAATCGCTCTGATCCCACATGCCAGCAAGATTCTACTGAAGATTATTCAAAAGAGACTACAATCATACCTGGAACAAGAACTACCTGAAGTGCAAGCAGGGTTCAGGAAAGGGCGAGGAATGAGAGACATCATTGCGGATGTGAGATGGATCCTTGAAAAGACTAAAGAATACCAAAAGGATATCTATTTGTGCTTTATCGACTATAGCAAGGCTTTTGACTGTGTAAACCATGAGAAACTCTGGGCCACATTAAGAAGCATGGGTATACCAGAACACCTGATCGTACTCTTGCACAATCTGTACATTGATCAAGAAGCAGCAGTTCGAACGGAACAAGGAGAAACAGAATGGTTTAAAATAAGCAAAGGTGTAAGACAAGGCTGCATACTTTCCCCCTACCTGTTTAATTTATATGCAGAACAAATCATCAGAGAAGCAGGATTGTATGAAGACAACAGAGGTGTGAAGATTGGTGGAAGACTCATCAACAACCTTCGCTATGCTGATGATACCACATTACTGGCTGAAAGTGAAGATGATCTGAAACATTTGCTTCTCACAATCAAAGAACATAGTCTCAAAATGGGCCTGCACCTTAATGTAAAGAAGACAAAGATCATGACAACTGGCATAATCAACAGGTTCATCGTTGAAAGAGAAGAAATTGAAATTGTGAACAACTTTAACCTACTTGGATCAACTCAATAAAGAAGCAACAAGCAGTCAAGAAATCAGACGACGCATTGCTCTTGGCAGAATGGCTATGAAAGACCTAGATAAGATTCTCAAGAGCAGAGATGTCTCTCTCCATACAAAGATTCAACTTGATCAAGCCATGGTATTTTCAATAACAACATCATATGGATGTGAAAGCTGGACAGTGAAAAAGATAGACAGGAAGAAAATTGATGCCTTTGAATTATGGTGCTGGCGGCGAATACTGTGTATATACCATGGACTGCCTGAAGAACAAACAAACCAGTCGGTACTAGAGGAGATCAAACCTAAGCTTTCTTTAGAAGCTCAGATGACAAGACTTCGACTTTCATACTTTGGACACATCATGCGAAGAGAGAGATCATTAGAGAAAGACATCATGCTTGGCAAGATAGAAGGTCAGCGCAAAAGAGGAAGGCCAGCAATGAGATGGATCGATACAATAACAGCAGCTATGGTACCAGTCTGTCAACAATGAGCCGCCTGACTCAAGACCAAACACAATTTAGAATAGCTATCCAGAGGGCCGCCATGAGTCGACGCCATGAGTCGACGGCACTTAACATTTAAATATTAAATCTTCTCTCTCCCTTTTCTATTTACATCATGTTCACTCTAATTAATACATTTCCTGAAACCCATTTGTCTTGTTTGTGTGTCTGCATTAGTATGCCTTATGTGTATCTACACACCCGAGTTTACAGGTCGTAGTTTACATGATAGTAGTAGTAGTAGTATTTTAGGTAGTTTTTGTTTTATTTTTATTTATTTAGCAAGCATTTGTATGCCGCCCCTTCCAGCGGTCAGAAGTGGGTAAGATTACATAGAAAAAGCTGCAGAATCAAGACAGATAAAATTTGTTGTTTACATACAGATTCGTAGGTAAGCACGTCACACAGAAAATTATCTACTTCTTAGCTATGGGGAAAATAATTTACATATGTACATTTTTACATAACAGGTTCTCTGTGTTGCTGGGGGTGGTAGTTGCCCAATGTGCGAATTTAGTACAGGTTGAAATGACTTTGAAATAGATGCGTTTTGAGTTTTTTTCTAAAGTCTAAAAGATCATTGCTGGCTCGTAGTTCGGGTGGGAGTTGGTTCCATAGTGTCTGTGCTATGTATGAGAAAGCTCTGTTACTAGTGTTGACTTTGACAGATCTTATTTCTGTTGGAGTGTGGAGGGTGTTGGAGTTGATGGTTCTCCTGTTTCTGTTGGTAGGTTGCAATCTGATTAGGGTGTTGAGGAAGGATGGTGTTAAGCTGTGGATGAGTTTGAAAGTGGTTGTCAGTATTTTGTATTTTGTGCCAGCTGTTATGGGGAGCCAGTTTGCCCCCGTTGGTACACTGATGGGCTCCGAGGTCAAGTAAGACACAGAACGAGTTCAATTACAATGTTACTGAACTAGAAATAACTAATAACCGCTTAGCATCTTCCTTCAGAAGCAAAATTACATACATACCTACTGCAACAACACAGAAAGGGTGCGACTGGATTCATAACATGTTAGCAACGCTTAAGCCTAGCTAGGGCAATTTGAGAACTGGTTAATTTAGAGATTGCTCTGCAGCTAATGAATGGGCGACCTGAGCACTTGGAGGTGGAAAAAGAGGGATTAAAATGATACTTTTCTACAAAAGAAATTATACCAGATGGAAACCAGTAGGCCTCCACTTTAGCTGTTGCAGGTCGGTGACCTGATGTAACCAGGAGGGAAAGCCCCACGGGCGTGGGGTGATTTCAGGGAAGGGCCAAGTTTCCGGAAAAGTTCATCAAACCACAGCCCTTGTCCAGACGCCGGCAACTACTGACCGTGACAGACACCGCTGCGTCGCAGCAAAGTCCCGGAGAACGCGCCCCAGCCCCGGCCCTGCGTCGCCACCGCAGCTGCAATCATCATCGACCTCGGCGGGCACAGCCCGAAGTCACTGGGAGATGCGCCAGCTGCTACCGACGCCGCCACCCGGCATCTCTTCCGGGATCGCCGATGTAGGTGCCATACACTGAACCACGCGTGCAACAATCCGAAAGAGCAGCACCATTCGCCCGGATGCGGCGGCGCACGTTGGCAGCCGCACTGCGCTTGCGCGGTCCGTAACGTCACTGTGACTTGTTGTTATGGTTACTCACAGATGCTGTGCTGTTGCTCCGATACCTGAAAGCCTCGGTGGTCTCATCTGCTGTCCTGGATTACCACATTTATACTAGTAAACGAACTTCGCGAATCTGTCACAGCTAGAATGGCGGGGATGGGAGAGATAGGATGACGAGTGCAGAGGGTTTAAATATGGTAATAAGTGAGTGAGACACATAGAAGGGAATAAGAGGTAGGAATGAGATGAGGAAATGACCCAGCTAAGGGAAATGGCTTGGGCAGGAGTTAAAGAAGAAGTTGGAAAGGTGATAGGTACGTGAAAATTAAAAAGGAGATTGAGCTGTGGAGAATGAGAAAAGGGTGAAATCTGAGTGGACAGAGAGGCTGAAAAAAGGGCTAAAAGAGAAAGATCCTGTGGCAGGTGAAGGCCTGTGATCCACAGTGTCTGACATAAGCAAGCAGGCCTAACTAGCTTGACCTGTAAATGAAGTCTGTGGAGAGGCCCATAGGAAGCACATCCCCCAATATGCTGCTATAGAATTAGAACTCAGAAAAGTATTGAATTTAGCTTAGACAAGCAGAACAGATGGAAAAATACAGAAAAATACGAGGGCCGTTTTTTTTTCAACCTCCGATAGGCTATAAATAAAAGACAAGTTCATATAAAACAATAATTTTATTACCAAAAGATTGGTACACTTACGGTTACTTTTCGACATAATCACCGAAGAGATTGAGACATTTGTCATATCTGTGGACAAGCTTTTCAATACCCTCTGCAAAGAAAGTTGCCGCCAATGAATTCAAGTAGTCCTTGACGTTGGTTTGAAGGTCCTCATTGGTTTGAAAGCGCTTTTGTGGCCGTCCGTCAACATTTTTGGGACCCAACGTGCACAAAGTTTTTTGTAGCCTAACCGTTCAGTAACAATAGAGTACAAAACAGACCTTGAAACCTCTGGAAATTCCGTAGACAAAGCAGTAATGGTGAATCTGCGGTTTTCTTTAACCATTCTGTCAACTCGTTGCACCAGGTCATCTGAAATGACAGATTTGCGTCCTTGGCCCAACACCATCACTCATGAAGTTTTCCCCATACACACGACTCATTCTCCGATGGATTTCTGCAGCGCTATGGCCTTCAGCCTGTAGAAAACGAATCACACTTCGCAATTCACACTTGGAGGGAGCATCAATCATGGTGGACATGTTTACGTGGCTGTAGCACAACGCCGACTGACGCCTGAATGTCAACAATGGCGGAGTGTGTAGTGCAAGAGCTGCGCAGTCGCCTACAGCGCATGCCCGCTTTCTGCTGCCCGCGTAGCGTCTGCACGGAGCGATCGGAGGTTGAAAAAAAAACGGCCCTCGTATGTTTAAAACTGCTGATAGAGAAATTACAGAGCCCTGCTTCCCTACACGTACAAACTAGCTCAATGGCCTTGAAAGAAGGAAAGTAACAAGTTGGTGAACTAGCCATTGTAATTGGGACTAGAAGGGGGGTGAGCAGGTGCTGAGCCCACTCAAAGAACATAATTGGATAATCATATCAGTACCGGGACCAATAGAAGGGGTACGGGAGGTTACCGGGACCAATGAAATGTTTTTCTATACCTAGAATGGAGCAAAAGTCTATAAAAGTTGTTGTATTGCCAGAGAACATTGCTCAACCATTTTGAATTTGATTCTGCTTGAGACTTGTGCACAAATAAATGATTTGGACCTTCTGAACAGACTCCTGGTATCATTGGTTTGTCTGCGCTCTGCTGCTACATATTCTTGGTGCATTGGCCGGGAAGGTGTGGTATTAGAGGGTATATAGGGCAATATACCACGACTTTCCGCCCCTACAGGTTTGGTCCTGCTGGGATCGCGCCCTTCCGACGGGGGCTCGCTCCCTGGTGCCACCGGTCCCTTGCATCGGAGGGAGCTGGCCGGACCTCGGCGGGTGCCGGGCCCGGCTGGAGCCAACACCTCGAACCCGAGTAAGGGGAGTCCGAGGTCCAACTCATGCGCTTGCTTGGGAACTTTGAGGACCGGATCCGGTGAGTAAAGTTTTGATTTATTATGTCTAGACAGATAAGAAAGAGCAGTGCTGCCATTTGAATATGGAACTTGGAAATTGGTAAGAGAGCTCTCAAAGACGGGCCGATTAACCCCGCATGGGTATTCGCAGGGCGAAACCCCCGTCTTCTTGTATTTTGGAATTTGAACAAGACTAGTCAGAATAGATAGAAATGAATGCATTCTTGGGATACGTTGCTAGCATGATTGTGTGAATGAAGTGTGAATGAGAGGTCTGGCAGCACGGACCAAGCGAAGGCGGACCCCTGAGTAACGCAGTTCCTGACCGGGCGACCGCGTTCAGGTCGTAAAAAGGGGGAAGCGATTGTCGTCTTGTCTTGTTATTTGTTTTCCCTATATGTTTCTAGGGCCGTGAGGACCCCTTACCCACGGTCCGTCCTCCTTTTCCCTTTTGTCTGTTGTTGCGCGCACACATCGAAATGGGAGGGGCGGGGTCTACTAGGAACACTCCATTAGAATGTATGATCGCACATTTTAAAGAAGGATATTCCGGAGATTATGGTATTAAAATGACTGCAGCTCGTTTACAGATTTTGTGTACTAGGGATTGGCCCAATCTAGACCCTACCTGGCCCGAGAGGGAACCTTTAATGTAGGAATTATTCAGTTAGTGCACCGTAGAGTGCAAATAGCGCACCCCGATCAGTACCCCTATATAGATTCCTGGTTAAGTATTTGTGAAGATCCTCCCCCATGGCGAAGCGCTGTTATGAAGAGCAGTGCAGAATAATGTTAGCAGACAGATTATAGTCAGAAAATAGAACAGCCTAGAAAGAAAGGGAAAGGTGAGAAATCCAGGAAGAAACCCATCCTGGTAGATCCTGATTCCCCAGAAATGATTACCCGACAGCCCCAAACCCAGCGCCCAGTGAGAGTAGCCCCATGTCCTGCCCCAGAGCCCCGGAGACAGCAGGAACGGGACCCAACCCCTGAGCCATTACCGAAAGAGCAGGTAGATGAGCTCCCTTTAATTGAAGAAGATGATTCTACCGAGACAGAAAAAGGAGAATCAGATACAGAAACAGAAAAGGAAGAAACTTAAAATTCCCCAAGTGATACTGATAGTGTAAAAGCGGCTGCTAGTGTTAGCTTGCCAGCAAAAAGTAAATCTAAAGTAAAGCATGAAGAGAAGAAGAAAATAACCCCTGACAAGAAAGTTACGAAAATATCTCTTAGATCCCAAAAGACATCTACTGCCAAGATGATGCCTTTACGGCAAGTCCCGGGAATACCCGTAAGAAATAAAGACAATGAGGTGGTACCGGGGCCCCTAAACTATGTGTATGTCCCCTTCTCCACTACTGATTTGTTGAATTGGAGGACACATTATGCCTCCTATACCAATAAGCCCCAAGAACTTACAGAATTAGTGAATACTATTATGGAAACTCACCAACCAACATGGGCAGATTGCCGCCAGCTCCTGTCCACCTTATTTACTACAGAGGAGCGGACACGAATTAGAAAAGCAGCTATTGACTGGTTGGCAGATAACCCTGTAGCGCCAGGGGAAGGGGCAGAAAGAATAGATAATCGGGAAGCGGCCCAGAGAGAATTCCCGAATGAAGACCCCCGATGGGATCCAAATACAGAAAGAGGATCTAGAGCCCTAGCTCGTTTTCACCAAGGCTTTATACAAGGTCTGAAAAGGGGGGGCCAGAAAGCTATGAATCTTTCCAAAGTTACTGAAGTTACCCAAGGCATAGATGAGAGCCCAGCAGTGTTTTATGAAAGATTAACTGAAGCATATAGAATGTATACTCCCTATGATCCCGATGCACCAGGAAGCTTGTGCATGGTAAATTCTGCTTTTGTAAATCAAGCACAACCAGATATTAGACGTAAATTACAGAAATTAGAAGGGTTTGCAGGCATGAATGCAACTCAGTTATTGGAAGTCGCTCATAAAGTGTATGTGAATCGTGATAATGAAAGGCAGAGAGAATGTGATCGAAAGATGAAGAAGCTGATTTTTTGGCTGCGGCCATAGTTGAACAGAAAAGGGGAGGTATCCCTAGTCGACGGAGCAGAGGAAGGGGGCGAGGCCGAGGTGGAAGCCGGCCCCAGCTAGGCGTAAACCAATGTGCCTACTGCAGGGAGGAAGGACATTGGAGAGATGCATGCCCACAACTTGAAGACGCCCACCAAGATGACGAAAACAATCATCAATGGAGAGAAGAAAGACGAGGCCGTCTCCGAAACCGCGGAGGAGCCAATCGAGAACAATACCAGCAAGAAAGAGGAGAAGCCATACAAGCATTGGCCACGACAGCCTATGATGAAGATGACGTGGATTAGGACAGACCGGGCTCTGAATTTGCTTTAGGTCTCCAGGAGCCTATGGTCGGAATACAAATAGGAGACCAAGTTATGAACTTTATGGTTGATACTGGAGCAGAACATTCAGTAGTAGACAAGAAAATAGCCCCATTCTCCACAGAAGCAGTCACCATTGTAGGAGCAACTGGTGCCAAAGCTACAAAACCTTTTCTTCAGAATCGCATATGCAGTCTAGGAGGACAGCAAATAACTCATCAATTCCTTTACATGCCTGAATGTCCAGTGCCATTACTGGGACGAGATATGTTAGCCAAGCTACAAGCCCAAATATCCTTTACCGAAAGAGGAGAAATGCAAATGACCGTGAATTCTCAAGCCAAGCCAGCAGGAATAATGCTGCTTACAGTTCCCCGAGAAGAAGAATGGAGATATTACAGTGATGAATCTGCCCAAGATACCTATTTTGAACAAACTTTGAAAAGCATTGATGCACCACCTGGAGTATGGGCAGAAGGCAGTCCTCCAGGCCTAGCCAAACATATAGCTCCAGTAATTGTAACTCTCGAGCCTGGTGCTACACCAGTACGTGTCAAGCAGTACCCTCTCCCAAGAGCTGCAATTGAAGGCATCCACCGCCACTTGCAAAGATTACTAGAACATGGCCTACTAAAAGTATGTCAATCCCCATGGAACACTCCACTTCTGCCAGTGAAAAAGCCTGGAACAGATGACCACCGCCCAGTACAAGATCTAAGAAGAGTGAATGAAGCAGTTGAAACCATACATCCAGTTGTACCCAATCCTTACACTCTTCTAGGACTGATACCTGCTGAAGCTACCCACTTCACTGTTCTGGATTTGAAAGATGCGTTCTTTTGCATAAGATTAGCCCCTGTAAGTCAGATATTATTTGCATTTGAATGGCAGGACCCTATCTCTGGAAGAGGAGGCCAACTTACTTGGACACGATTACCACAAGGATTCAAGAATTCACCTACCATCTTTAGTGCTGCACTGAATCAAGACCTTTCAAGCTATCCAGTGGCCCCGGGGAAGAGAGTGCTTCTCCAATATGTGGACGATCTGCTGATAGCTGCTGTATCAGAAAGTGAATGTATACAAGCCACCAAAGACCTCTTGCAGTTACTAGATGAAGCTGGATACAAAGTTTCCAGAGCAAAAGCACAACTATGCCAAAAAGAAGTGAAATACTTGGGCTTTCGTATAACCAAAGGAAGCCAAAAATTAGGCAGAGAGAGAAAAGAAGCAATATGCAGAATTCCAACCCCAACTACCAGAAAGCAAGTCAGAGCCTTTCTGGGAGCAGCAGGATATTGCCGAATTTGGATTCCCAACTTTGCTGAAATCGCCAAACCACTGTATGAAGCCACAAAAGGAGAAGAAAAGTCGCCACTGGAGTGGGGACCTGAGCAGGATACAGCCTTCAAGACGTTAAAGGAAGAATTGATGTCATCACCAGCACTTGGACTACCAGATGTTCACAAGCCTTTCCACTTGTTTGTACATGAAGCACAAGGAAATGCCTTAGGCATGTTGACTCAAAAATTGGGAAATTGGGAACGACCTGTAGCATACCTATCGAAACAATTGGACACTGTGGCCAAAGGATGGCCACCTTGCCTGAGAGCAGTTGCAGCTACAGCATTGTTAGTGAGTGAAGCAGATAAGCTCACACTAGGACAGAATCTACGAGTCACTGTGCCACATGCAGTCCTTGCCCTTATGGAGCAGAAAGCAAATCATTGGCTCACCAATTCCCGAATGTTGAAATATCAGAGTATGTTATGTGAAAACCCACAGATCCAATTGGAAGTGAGCCATGCCTTGAACCCAGCCACATTGATACCCATTAGTGAAGAACTCCCAGAACATGACTGTATAGAAGTCATGGAAACTGTATTCTCAAGCCGACCTGACCTGACAGATGTGCCCATAGACAATCCTGATCAAATCTATTACGTAGATGGGAGCAGTCTCATCATCGATGGACGACGCTGCGCCGGTTATGCAGTAGTCACTCAACATGAAGTCGTTGAATCATCAGCCCTTGCATCAGGCACATCAGCCCAGAAAGCAGAATTAATAGCACTTACTCGAGCATTACTGCTAGGTGCAAAACTTGTGTTAAATATATATACAGACTCTAAGTATGCCTTCACCACCCTACATGCCCATGGAGCTCTCTATAAAGAACGAGGGCTCATCACGTCCGGAGGAAAATCAGTCAAGTATGGCCCAGAGATACTAATGTTACTTGATGCAGTATGGGCCCCAACTCGTGTAGCTGTCATGCACTGTAGAGGACATCAAGCGGGAAAAGGAGAAGTTGCTCGAGGAAATAGGTTTGCAGATGCCTCAGCACGACAAGCAGCCATGACAGGACAAATTACACCACAAGCCATGCCAATGCAGGCAGCATTGTTTCCAGTACCCTTGAACTTATGGACACCACGATATACCACCAAAGAATTAGATTACTACTGTAACAAGGAAGATGGAGTACTGAAAGATGGGTGGATTGAGCTGCCACCAACAGAGGGCAGTCAACCCCCAGGACGAATAGTAATCCCTGAATTGTTATGCCCAGCTTTTGTCAAAGCCTTCCATGAAGCCACCCACTATGGAAAAAGTGCTATGGAAAAAGCACTCAGACCGCACTTCTGCATCACCATGTTAGCAGCCCTATCAGCTTCAGTAGCACGCCAGTGTCTAATTTGTGCCAAAAATAATGCCAAGCAAGGTCCCACACCAGCACCCCGAGTTCAGTCAGGAGGTGTAACCCCCATGCATCACCTGCAAATTGATTTTATTTATTTATTTGCAAATCTCTTATATACCGCCACTTCCCAAGATCAGTGGCGGTTTACATTAAACAACAAATACATAAAACATTGCTATGGTAAGCAGTTACATCGAACAGTGTTTAAACTATATACAGGTATATTGAACAGTGTTCAAAACTATATACAGGTAGTTAATATCAAGTACTAAGAACAGAAATCAGTACTATATATAGATAGATTTGATTAATATTTGAAACTATTTACATATATATATTGAGGTTTTATCAATGGGTTTCTATTGGAAGTAGTTTTGCAAGTATTAGGGCGAGCATATTATGGAGATCTAGGATAGCATTGCAATAATTATAGGGAACGTTCATAGATCTAAGGAGGATGAGAGGTCTTAGCCAGTTCTTTATCTGTGTTGGAATAATATTGCGTGAACAAGTAGGTTTTTAGATCTTTTCTGAATTGTTTCAGGTCTTTTATTTCCCTTAGTTGATCCGGGAGATTATTCCATAGAGAAGGTGCTACATATGAGAAGGCACCTGTACTTGTTATGTGTTTAGTTTTTCTTATTGAGTCAGGGACTGCAATAGTATGCAGGTTCTTTCTACGTCTTACTCTATTTTCTGTAGGTCTATGAATTAGTGTAGAGAGGTATGATGGGGCAATCTGGTTTATCAGTTTGAAGGTGGTCAATATTATTTTATATTGAATTCTACTTTGTATAGGTAGCCAATGTAATGAATAAAGTATCGGGGTGATGTGATCAGTCAGTTTGGCTTTGAAGATTATTCTAGCTGTAACATTTTGAGCCATCTGTAGTATTTTTAAGCTCTTTTTAGATACACCTGTTAATATCCCATTGCAGTAATCAAAATGGGGTGTTATCAGAGCCTGTGTGATGGTTCTAAAGTCATTGAATTCTAATAGCGGTCTCAGTTGTTGAATTGAGCGTAGCTTGTAGTATATTGTTTTGGTTGTTTTCTTGATATGGCTTGTGAAATTAAGAGCCTTGTCTATAGTGACCCCTAAGTATTTAATATTTTCCTTTATAGGTATGTTAAAGTTAAGGATTTTGATGTCAGTTGGTGGTGTATAATTTGTGTTTCTTGAGGTGATAAGTATCTCTGTTTTTTTGAAGTTGATTTTCAAATTGTTTTCACTTAGCCATTTTTCAGCATCTATAAGGCAGTTTGCTATATTGTCATAGTTTGGATCTTGTATGTCAAATGCAGAGTATAGCATAATGTCATCCGCATATATCTGGTATTTCATCTTGTGGTTTTGAAAAATGGTACAGATTGGTTGGAGATAGAGGTTGAACAGAAGGGCAGATAAGGCAGAGCCCTGGGGTATTCCCTGTTCTTGAGGAAAAGTAGGTGAGGAGTTCTGGTTAACTTTTACAAATTGTGTACGGTCAGATATATAGGATTTAAACCATTCTAGTGTAATTTTCCTTAATCCAATTTGTTTGAGCCTTGATATAAGTATGTTGTGATTTACACTATCAAAGGCCGCAGATATATCTAGAAATACCATAATAAAAGCTTGTTTTGTGTTGTCTAGTCCTTTGTTTAGGGTATCGAGGAGAGCAAGCAGAAGGGTCTCTACACCATGATATGGTCGGAATCCATATTGATGATCATCAAGGGGGGCAAATGTATCTATATAGTCCTGTAGTTGTAATTGTACAACTTTTTCTATAATTTTTGTTATAAAGGGGATACTGGCAATTGGGCGATATGAGGTTGGGTCATTCTCATTTAGAGATTTATTCTTTAAAATTGGTCGAATTGCAGAATTCTTTAGTTCTTTTGGTAGTACCCCCTGCTGGATGGAGCTGTTCACTATTTTGAGAATAAATGGGGCAAGTTCTTCTTTTGTTGACTTAATCCAGGTGACTGGGCATGGATCAAGGATAGATGTGGTGGTATTGATATTTGATATTATGTTTAGTATTTGTTTTTTATCAATGGGTTTTTTTACTGAAATGCCAAAATTTTACTGAAATGCCAAATTTTACTGAAATGCCAAATTTTACTGAAATGCCAAAAGCCAATGGATATCACTACCTATTGGTATTAGTTTGTACTTTCTCTGGGTGGGTAGAAGCCTTCCCAACCAGAACTGAGAAAGCCCGAGAAGTCACCAAAGTTTTACTGAGAGAGATTGTCCCTAGATTTGGAATTCCAGCAGTAATAGGGTCAGACAATGGGCCCTCATTTGTTTCTCAGATTACTCAACAGTTAGCAAAAGCTTTGCAGATACAATGGAAGCTTCACACTGCATACAGACCCCAGAGTTCAGGGAAAGTTGAGCGAATGAATCGTACCTTAAAAGCCCAAATGTCTAAGCTTTGTCAGGAGACACGCCTGAAGTGGCCCCAAGTGCTCCCAATAGCTTTACTCAGAATACGCTCAGCTCCTGTAAAGTCAACAGGATTTTCCCCTTTTGAAGTTCTGTATGGTAAACCCCCACCAATAGTGCAGGGAATTAAAGGAAGTCTAGCCCAAATTGGTTCAGAAATAACCAGGCAAGAACTCCTAGCTCTTAGTTTTGTTCTGCAGACTCTCCATACGTGGATCCAAGACCAGTTGCCTATCAACTTGACGGAACCCTTGCATCCCTACCAGCCTGGTACCTCAGTGTGGATCAAAGATTGGAAGAAGACACCGCTGGAACCCCATTGGAAGGGACCATACACTGTCATCCTGTCTACCCCAACTGCAGTAAAGGTAGCAGAGATCGATTCCTGGATCCACCACAGCAGAGTCAAGCCCGCAGCTGATCCAGAACCTGAGCAGTGGACAGCAGAGCAGCATCTTGATGCACCTTTGCGAGTTACTCTGAGACGGCAACCAGCAGCTTAGACACTTTGTCACAGTGCCCTGCAGTAGCCAAGTCTTTCGAAGAGGATTGCTGTTTTCCATACAGCAAGAGTTTGTTTCAACGAACCTCATGTGTGTGATTTTACACACTACTTTGATGCTACATTGATTGACCATATTTCAGAAGCCAACTGAAATTGATAAGTTGGTTAATGTGTGATGGACAACTTGAGAATCTTCAATCAACACTCAGCACCCGTTGAATTGCTTCATTAGCAAACGGGACGAAGAAAAGAACTTCGTGATCAAGATTTTCAAGCTGAGGATTCAGAAGAACTCCAATCAACATGTATCTTTATCTTTGCTTTGCCCTGGTTGCCTGTTTTGGAGGCTTTGAACTGACTCATGCCTTGCCTCCATGCACTGCTTGCATTACTTCTACTCGGACTGGACTAAAAGTAACTCAGACTTTGATTTATCACTCTTACTATTCCTGCACTGGTAAAGTAACTCGGTGTATTTATAACACCACTGAACTGAATGTCTGTACCAAGGGTAAATCTAAAGTATGCTTCAATCCACATCAGAATCCATCCTATTATACCTTAGAAATGCGATGGAAAAATGCAGATGGACCCTTAATTAACGCCACACGTCAACTAACAGATCCTAGTAAAGATGCTATTTTGTATTTTGATGCTTGTGAAGTAATCAACAGAGATAGTCGTTCTAAGTGTGGTGATTGGGAAAAAACATACTCGCAGAGTGGCAAATATATGTGTCCGGAAGGGTCCACTGAATGGGAAGCATGTACAGGAAAGAAAGTTTCAGCCAATGTATATAGTAAAGCTCCAGAATCAGATTACTTCTGCCCAAAGTGGGAATGTGTTTTTTATGCTACTTGGATTGGTATGGTATGGAATAAAGATAATCGAATGGCTACATTACGGAAACCAATACATGTCAAAGACCTAGACAAATGTAAGAAAAATGCTTGCAATCCTTTAGAGTTAGTCATACAAAGACCTGAAAATTGGAAACAAGGATTCCGATTTGGTTTACGAATTGATGGAACTGGATCAGATCCAGGAACCATAGTATATATAAAATTAAATACACAAGCCCATAGATCATCCAAGCATCAAATCCACGACACATTCTATGAAATCATGCATGTAAATAAGTTTGATATGCCCCATCCTTCCCAGAATTTATTTTTGGAATTAGCTGGAGCAGTAATATCCAGTCTAAACATCTCAGATTGTTATTTTTGTGGGGGGACACGAATGGGTGACCAATGGCCATGCGAAGCCCAAGAATTAAATTACTCAATGACTTACAATCAGACTGAAATACACAAGACTACCAGCGAATGGGTGTTAGCGCACACAATAGTTGGACGTCTTTGCTATGCCAGAACTGGACCCCAGTTCAAACAACAGGTAGGACAGCTGGTCTGTCTTAGCCAAAATTTCTATAATGACACCACCAAAAAGACGTCTTGGTGGTCAGGAATTAAAGAACCTGAACCCCCTAACCCATTAGCCAGATTCCCTGAACTTGCTCACTTATGGGCTAATCTTGCCAAACCTCATGCCTGGCAAGCCCCACCTGGCCTATATTGGATCTGTGGAAACCGAGCATATGCCCGACTCCCTACATACTGGGGAGGAGCATGTGTCTTAGGAACTATCAGACCTTCCTTCTTAACACAGAACATGGAGAACAGTTAGGATACCCAGTGTACACTACTAATCACAGACATAAAAGAGCATTGAGACAGAAGAGAGCACCCCTCCAGATAGGCAAGTGGGAGAAGTGGAAGGGTGATGATTGGCCACCAGAAAGAATCATTGATTATTATGGGCCTGCCACCTGGAATGATGATGGTATGTGGGGTTATCGAACCCCAGTCTATATGATTAATCGTATTATCCGCTTACAAGCAGTAGTTGAAATAATAACCAATAAAACTAGCCAAGCTCTCACACTTTTAGCTAGACAAAGTACCCAAATGCGCACTGCTATATATCAGAATCGTTTAGCACTTGATTATTTGTTAGCAGCTGAAGGAGGAGTATGTGGTAAACTGAATTTAACCAATTGTTGCTTAAAAATAGATGATTAAGGTCAATTAGTTGTTGATTTTGCAGTATCTATGCGTAAACTAGCTTATGTGCCAGTACAGACTTGGTATTCACTAAAGTTTCCTAACTGGTTTGATAATCTTTTCTCATGGATAGGAGGACTTAAGACTTTCCTTATACTAATACTAATAGTTGTTGCTGTAATTTTCTTATTGCCATGCATAATCCCATGTTGTATGCATTCTATTCATAGTGTTATTGAAAATACAGTTGAGCGGAAGACCGCAACTAAGATTATGGCCTTATACCAACCCAAACCTCCTATATATAGTCGGAATCCTCTGACCATAGTATAACTATTTTGAAGTGATTTAATTCTCACACCTTATTAAGTAATAGGGTGAGATTAATCAAAGGGGGGAATGTGGCAGGTGAAGGCCTGTGATCCACAGTGTCTGACATAAGCAAGCAGGCCTAACTAGCTTGACCTGTAAATGAAGTCTGTGGAGAGGCCCATAGGAAGCACATCCCCCAATATGCTGCTATAGAATTAGAACTCAGAAAAGTATTGAATTTAGCTTAGACAAGCAGAACAGATGCAAAAATACAGAAAAATATGTTTAAAACTGCTGATAGAGAAATTACAGAGCCCTGCTTCCCTACACGTACAAACTAGCTCAATGGCCTTGAAAGAAGGAAAGTAACAAGTTGGTGAACTAGCCATTGTAATTGGGACTAGAAGGGGGGTGAGCAGGTGCTGAGCCCACTCAAAGAACATAATTGGATAATCATATCAGTACCGGGACCAATAGAAGGGGTACGGGAGGTTACCGGGACCAATGAAATGTTTTTCTATACCTAGAATGGAGCAAAAGTCTATAAAAGTTGTTGTATTGCCAGAGAACATTGCTCAACCATTTTGAATTTGATTCTGCTTGAGACTTGTGCACAAATAAATGATTTGGACCTTCTGAACAGACTCCTGGTATCATTGGTTTGTCTGCGCTCTGCTGCTACAATCCAATATGTTTGAGGCAGATTTAGGGAGGGAATAGAAAAAGACAAGAGACTAGATAAGCAAAAAAACGGACAGCATATACTGGAAAGAGAGTAGAAGACAGAGTAGAGCATAAAAAAGACTGGGAAAATAAAATGCCCCGACAACAAAGGTAGAAAAATATATTTTATTTTGAATTTATGAATTGGGAAAATATGCATTGCAGATGTTTTTGTAGTTATCCTGTTGCAGCGAAGTGCACGCAATGAATAAAACCAGGAGTCAGTTTGAAGATCCAAGCCAATTTATTGTGCACAAGTCTCAGGCAAATCTCACATTCAAAATGGTCTGAGCAATGGAGTCCAGTAAACAACACCTTTTATACCTTTATTCTTTAGTTTAATACAGGCAAACTTTCTATTGGTCCTACTGACCCTTGCACCCATCCAATTAGAATCTTCCTGTGGGCCCAGTACTCTGTTCCTCCGGCTCAGAATTCTCTAACAAAGGCACAGTTCTAAACTTTGATACTTCTCTCTTACAAGGTCACTGCTAGCTTAGAAAATGTGTGAATACAGAGCACTGGAACACCTCTGTCATCAGCATAGAATAATTCAACAAAGGACTTATACAACCTTATCAAAAAGCAGTTTAAAGCAGTTTTGAGCAGATTCTCTAATTCTTATTGACTTTGGTCTTTCTGAGCATTCTTATTCTCAGGTGGGGACTGGGACTCAGGCCTAGCTTACAGGCCTCTCATACATTTACAGGCTATCCTAGGCCATAGCCTGCCACTTTCCCCCCTTTGATTATTCTCACCCGCAAGTGAGGAAGGGTGAGAATCAAATCACACATTACACAGGGTCCTCAGCATCATGTTGTGGTATCAGGGAATATTGCCACATGGCTAAGACTTTTGTAGCTGCTTTACGTTCAACAACACTATCAATAGTTGAGATCTCCAGGAACAAGCATGAATGAGTCCTCACATATGGGTACGTCGGTACCGACGGAGTCTGCACGGGAACGCTTCCCAGCGTCCAATCAAAGAGCTTTTGGAAGCATCCCACCATGCCTGCATGCTGCCTTCCCGCCTTTCCCAACTGCCTCTCCTCAGTTTTCGTTTTTCGCGGAGCCGGCAGGACGTCCTCCTGTCACCGCAGAAAATTCTTCTTTTATTTCTTTAGTTTTCTTGTGGTCGTGGCTGTCTTCCCAACGCCACCGGTACCGCCAGTGTTTTCTTTTCTTTCTTTTCTTGTAAAATCTTCCTTTTTCAAGGAATATTTTTTCTTCATTGTGTCTTAGGCCTTTTAGGCCTCTTCTTTTCCTTCATGGAACCGCCAGCCACTTTATCCAAGAAATGTTCAAACTGTGGCTGTACAACTTTATTTTTAGACCCTCGAAGTCGGTGTCTAACCTGCTTGGGTCCTGACACCAGTTTGGTGAGAAGAGGTCTTCAATATCGAGGTTCCCTCGATACACGGTTTCCCTCCAACTTCGGGGCACCGTCCTCTTCTTCTTCTGCACAGGATCAGGTAACCCACAAACAGTCTGTTAAGACTAGCCAGCCCTCGAGTGGTAGGTCTCATGCACAGCATGTAGACGGCTCCAGCCTTGCCCTCGAGGGCCTACTGGCTTCAAAACCCCGGCGGGAGTCTTCGGTCTCAAAAGCCTTTCAGGGGTTTCAGGTTGTTCCTGGGGTTCACCCCTCACAGAACATACCTGAGCTGTGTCCGGTGGTGGCATCCGCTTCGAGTGGTACCGATACCCCGACATCGGCACTGGTGTTGGATGAAACACTCCTCACCAGGGATGGTCATCTGGCGTCCTCGGTGCCTTCGGGACCAGTGGATACACTCCAGACTGACCTTCCATTATCGGTACCAGCACCGATACTACCACCGGTGTCGGTACCCTCCAGACGTGCATCGATAGCCTCACTTCCTTCGATGCTGAGTCTGGAATCGATCTCCAGTCTGGAGGACTGGGTACCGACATGCCTTGGTACCGGCTCTCGGCGGTACCGAAGGCTCGGTTCCGATGATTCGGATCCACAACTCTCAGTTCCCTCGAGGCCCATTGAGTTGCCACTGGTTGACCTTCATTCACCGGTATCAGACACGGTACCGAAGTCGGTGCCGATGTCCTTATTACCCTTACGGTCGGTGCCTTCCATGCTTCGCTTATCAATGCCGAGTTTAGAATCACTCTCTAGTCTGGAAGACTTGGTACCAATACGCTTTGGTACCGACACCGATCGATACCGGTGGCTCGGTACCGAGGATAGCGGCCGGAGGTTGTCGGTTACCTCGGTACCGATTGAACTGTCACCGATGACTGCTCCGATGTCTCTGTCGGGCTCGACTCCGACATCGGTACCGGTATTGGCATCGGTACCGGTATCCACAGTAGCATCGTGGCCAACTCCTGCCATGCTTTTTTCAACAGGATCGCTCCCTTCTATGCCAAGCTTGGAGTCGATACCTGGCATGGACAATGTGGTAATGACGGTCGCTGCTCCTGACAGTCAGTACCGGCGACCATCCCCTAAGCATTCCACACTGCACTGTGCAGGATCTTCTATTCCTATATATTTGGTAGCTCTGTCGGTGCTCAGGCTAGTTCTTCAGATCTAACCTGTCCAAGAGAGATTCCTGCTGGGGAACCCTCTTTTCAGAGTTTCCTTCTGGATATAGCAAGATCTCTTGCCATTCCTATCCCAGGACATGATCCTGCACAGGGCTCTCTTTCTACCAAAGCAAAGGAGAACATAATGCTTCCTTTGCATCATTCCTTGCAGGATCTCCTTCTAGGAATGTGGGAAACACCTTTTAGGGTACCCCCACCTTCCAAAGCAACTGATTTCTTATATCAGGTGCCCCCTTCTCCAGGGTTTCAAAAGACTCAACTTCCTCATCATTCCATAGTTGTGGAATCAGCAATGAGGCGGGTAAAGAGTAAGAAAAAGCACTCTTCTTATCCGCCAGGTCGTGAGTCTAAGACACTAGATGCCTTTGGACGTCAAACCTTCCAGACATCTATGCTTTCTGCAAGAATTCTCTCATATATTTTTTATATGAATCTATCTCTTGAGGAGGTCGCAAAGCAATTGCATCTTTTGACTCCTTTCCTTCCAGATTCCAAGAGTGCACACTATTCCTCACTGCTTATGCATATCCAGAATATCTCTTGGTTTCTTTCTCGTGCTTCCCTGGACTCTTTTGAGTCTGTTAGCAGGACGTCTGCTATAGCTATAGGGGCACGACGTAGAGCCTGGCTCCAAGCTTCAGACTTGGACAAATGGGCACAACAAAGACTGGGACATACACCTTGCACTGGAGAAAATCTCTTCAACAAGGAGTCTTTACGTCAGGTTACTCAGTTGTCCACTGATTTACCTGTTCCTAGGGGTTGTTCTACACCTTCTTCTGTCCCTGTAGGTAGGAAATGTCCTACCAAACTTTCTTCCCACAGGAGAAGAAGGTTTTATTCATCACTTGCCCATCATACAGATGTTCCCAAACAGGGGAGGCATCGTCCTGGTCTGAAGAATCCAACCTCTCAACAGGCTCAACAAACCCAGCAACCGCAGGGTTTCTAATCAATCATCATCAGATGTTTGTGACTCTTGGGGTTTAGAATCTGCAGTTTGCTTCTTCGCAATAGAGGCAATCCACCGCTTCATTCTAACCCCTAGACATGGATCTTTTTCCAAAGACCTCCATTTTTTCTATATTTCTATGAGCTGTCAGAATGTTCATGCCTATAGGTCACAGGTTTCTCCTCTTCTTCCTGCTAGGGAAAGAGGTCTAACCACTATCAAATAATAGTTTCCTGTGCCAGCATGTCTTTTTCCTTCTATAGACTTACTACTTGGTAAGTCTTCTTCAGCTCCATTCCCTTCACCCTCTTACCAAGCTTTTCCCCTGTAAGAGTGGAATTACTTCACTGGAGGGCTTTTTCTTCAGCCTCTTTAATTTTGTCACTTTCCAGTGCAGAGTTTTCCTCTCTGAGTTAACTCCTCTGTTTCAATCTTGCTTTGGGGCAGCTTATCAGACATGTCTAGAGTTTTCTACTCCTGTTCTGTCTGTTCTTTCTGTTTTTAAACAATAAGATTATTTCTGCTGTCTTGCTAGCAGCTGCCTATGCAGGAGCCTTAATGTTTGGACCACTGGTTCTTGTCCACAAACAACCAGATTTGTCCTCCACTAACATTCTGTCTAATCTTAGTAGTGGCTCCAAGTCAGTGTCTCCAAGTCTTCTGTCTTGGAGATTATCTCACTACAAGCTTTCTGGATTGTCTTCTATTTCTGCCATCTCCTTTCTCCTGGGTTTGGTAGCATAGTTGGCAGAGATACTGGCTTTCCAGCAGCCAGTTCTATCTCCTCATTCTCCTGCATCATGCTCTCTGCAATTCTACAGAGATGCTTTCCACTATGGGCCCTTGCTAGAGAGCATGGGGTTTTTTTTCCTCCAACAGCTATCCTAGATGGTTGGAAAAGGCTTTTCAGTCATGTCTCCCATGACTAGAAGGGTTCTCCCTTCTCTTCCTATCTCCTTTTTGATATAAGGGACATAGGCCTTCTCTTACGTGAAAACTTAAGGAGTTGCCAATTCCCTGCTTTGGTCCATAGTATTCCCAATCGGGGATATGCTCTTTCTACTTGCAGCTTGTCCTCATGGTAAGAACGCATGATACTTTTGCCCTTAAGCAGGTCAACATGGTATCTCATCTCTATGCGTCTTCTGTCCTCTTACCATGCTAGAGTTCTGGAAGACTCTGGACTTGTTGGCTGCAGACTCAGATTATCCTCTGTTTTTCACGTACCTGTCCTGGTTATTTCACTAGCTAGCATCATTGCAGATCATAACCAGGAGGAATAGATTCTCTATATATCTTCTCAAGTAGGTTCCACCTCCTTGTTATTAGATGAATCTTTCCTCTCCACATATTCATATCTATTTTTTGTGTGCATTTTATGCCCTTCCATATCTCACTATAGATATATTCTTATATGTCCATCTATATATCTATATGTATACATATATATATATATGTATCTGTCAAGATATTTTATTACAGATAGATATGTATCCACATACCTATCTATCTGACTGTCTATGCTCATATAGCTATATGATTCCGACAGATGGGCTTACCCATTCCTATGCTATCCAGCAGGTTTGGGGTTCTACACACACAACTACTCCTGTGGTAGTCAACAACTTTTATACCATAACCTTAAGGTTTAGGTACCTCTGAAGCTCTCCATGCTCCAATATCTCTCCTAGCTTACCTCAGTTCGGAGAGATATTGCGGATCTTCCTTTACTCACAGGCTTAACGCCTCAGGCATTTGTCCTCTCTTTTTGGGGATACAAGGGGTTCCCATACCCTTTCTCCCCATAAGGACTGTACCTGTTTGTCCAAATCGGTTAGCCTTTCTCTTTTTGCTCCTAAGAGTGAGCCACTCTGCCGCCAAAAGAGTTCGGTTTTTGTCTTAAAGCCTTCCGCTGAAGGCCCACTGTTTTTGTACTACCCCAGTTTTTCTTACTGGGGTTACCTGTTACCTTTCAGGATTCTGACCTCCACTGTTTTTTCCTACAGTGAGGTCCTCTTCGAGATTCCTCTACTGGGTTCCCCAGTAGATCCCATGGACCTCCATACTTTTGTCAAATCCTATTAGGGGAGGTCCATATTGCAATATTTCATTTCAATATCATTGATGACAATTATCATCCCCACATGGACTTCTTGTCTGCAGTCCTATGCTAGGTTAAGCTGTTTCCCACAGCACCTTTCTCTTTTCAACTCCTACCCTCCATCCTCAGGATGCCTGGTGTTATTACATATAGCATGTTCCAATCTATAACATGCTGGGACTCCAGGCATCTTAGTTTGGGAGTCCCCATATGTGAGGACTCATTCCTGCTTGTTCCTGGAGATAGCACAGTTACTTACCTGTAACAGGTGATCTCTGGGAACAGCAGGAATAAGTCTTCACAACCCACCCACCTCCCCTAGTAGTTGTATCTCTATCTATCTTTCCTTTCCTCTCTCTCTCTCTTTGTCTCAGCTTTAAAACTTAACTGAGGAGAGGCAGTTGGGAAAGGCGGGAAGGCAGCACGCAGGCGTGGTGGGATGCTTCCAAAAGCTCTTTGATTGGATGCTGGGAAGCGTTCCTACGCAGACTCCGTTGGTACCGACGTACCCATATGTGAAGACTTATTCCTGTTGTTCCCAGAGATCACCTGTTACAGGTAAGTAACTGTGCTTTCAGCGTGCGTAAACATAAGGGTAGGAAACATGGGAGAAACAAGCAGATAGCCAATATGAATAGGACAATGAACACAAGTGTTTTCAGGCCGCCCATTCCTGAAAACAGAGAACCAAACCATCCATCGAGTTGCAAACCATGCCAGGTCTGGACTGGTACATAGGTTTGCTTTCTCATATGATTGGCTATATCTTCTACAACTTGTCCTTCATTATCGATTTGCAAACAACAGTTAGTTAAATTCAGTTTTCCACATACTCCTCCTTCAGCAGCAAGTAAATAATCTAATGCTAAACGATTCTGATAAATGGCTGTACGCATCTGCGTGGCTTGTTTAGCTAACAAGGTTAGTGCTCTACTACTTTCATTAGTTATTATTTCTACAACAGCTTGCAAATGTATAATATGATTTAACATATACACAGGGGTGCGGTAACCCCAAGAGCCATCTTGTGCCCAGGTAGCAGGTCCATAGTAGGATACAATTCTCTCCAGTGGCCATTCTTCAGATGTTGCATCCCATTTGTCCCATTGGCCTATCTTCAGGACCTCTCGCTTCTGTCGACTCTTATATACGGGGAATCCAACCTGTTCTCTATGGGAAACGGGCAAGAGGAAGAAAGAAGGTCTTATGGTCCCCAAAACACATGCACCTCCCCAGTTGGCAGGGAGTCTAGCATATGCTCGAGTTCCGCAGATCCAGTATAGTCCAGGTGGAGCTTGCCAGTTATTATGAGAAGCCAGATTTGTCCACAACCTGGCAAGGGTAGGAAAGATAACCAGAGGATTGGAGGGTTCCGGGGCATTAGTGCCCGACCACCAGGATGTCTTTTTGGTAGTAGCATTATAGTACTTCTGGTTCAAACAGACCAACTGCCCCACTAGCATAGTCAATTGTGGTCCAGCTCGAGCAAAACACAGATTTCCAACAATGGGGCTAGCTAGGACCCATTCGCTGGTAGCTGGATGCAGATCAGTTTGGTTATATGGTACAGAATAGTTCAATTCTTGCGCCTCCCATGGCCATTGGTCACCCATCTGAGTTCCTCCACAGAAAAGACAGTCAGAGACATGAAGGCTGGATGCTACAGCTCCAGCTAGTTCAATGAACAAATTTTGAGAAGCGTGGGGGACTACAAACTCTGCTTTCATGGCCTCATAAAAGGTATGATGTATTCGGTAGGGTGAAGAAACATGAGTTTTCGTGTTAAGCTGGAGGTATACAAAAGTTCCAGGATCAGATCCGCTTCCTGCTATACGTAGGCCGAATCGGAATCCTTGCTTCCGCTGGCTTGGGTCGAGGATGAGAAGTCGTAGAGGATTACAGGCACCTTTCTTGCACTTCTTAGGTTCCAGTAGGGGCAGTCTTTCCAAATTGGCCTTGCGATTATCTCCATCTTGTCCAGTAGGGCTACCAGACCAGGTAGCATAGTACACACAACCTCATTTTGGGCAGAAATAGTCATCTTTGGATGGTTTACCATAAGTAGAAGGAGAATGTACCCCAGTGCATATTCCCCATCTGTATGCACCTTCGGGACACATATTCTTGTCATCATAATAGTAAGCTTGTTCCCATGACCCGCACCTATAATAGTCATTCCTGTTTATCAGATCACAAGCATCAAAGTACAGAGGTACAGGTCGGGTGGGATCAGAGAGTTGACTGGTAGCATTTATGAGGGCTCCATCTTCATCATTCCATCGTAGTTCCATGACATAGTAGGAAGGATTCTGTCGGGGTTTGAAACAAGTACGAGTCTTTCCATTCGTGCAAACATTCAGTTCTGTCCCATTATACATGCACTGACTGACTTTTCCGGTGCAAGTATAGTAAGAGTGATAAAGTAAAGTCTGAGTGATTTTCATCCCAGTCCGGGTAGTGGTTATACAAGCTGCACAAGGAGGCAAAGCAAGAGTTGTCCCAAGGGGTCCCAGGGTTACCGCAAAAATGAAACAGTAGTAGGTAATCATCATGATCATAGTCTCTTGATGATGTATAAACTGAAAAGTTAATAATTCAGAGCTTGAAAACTTCACAAGGATGATTGCTTTCTTCGCAATGTAAGTCGCAATGGTGATGCAGGATCCACGGTCGAAGTCCAAGGACGACCTTCAGGAACTGCTGCTGGCTTCACTCGACTGTGGTGGATCCAGGAGTCGATTTCTGCCACTTTAACTGCTGTGGGTGTTGACAGTAGAACAACATATGGTCCCTTCCAATGAGGTGCCAACAGTGTCTTCTTCCACTCTTTGACCCACACCAAGGCTCCGGGCTTGAAAGGATGCAATGGCTCTGTCAGATTGATAGGCAACTGGTCTTGCACCCAAGTATGGAGGTCCTGTAAGGCAGAACTTAGAGCCAACAATTCTTGTCTAGTGATTTCTGATCCAATCTGACTCATATCCCCCCTTATTCCCTGAACTATGGGCGGGGGTCTCCCATACAAAACCTCAAATGGGGAAACTCCTAATGACTTAGTGGGGGCTGAACGTACCCTGAGAAGGGCTATAGGGAGAGCTTGGGGCCACTTCAGGTGAGCTTCCTGACAGAGCTTGGACAATTGAGACTTCAGGGTTCGGTTCATTCTCTCTACTTTCCCTGAACTCTGGGGTCTATAAGCTGTATGTAACTTCCACTGTATTTGCAAAGCACGGGCTAGCTGCTGAGTTACTTGTGACACAAAGGAGGGCCCATTGTCTGACCCTATGGTCAAGGGTATTCCAAATCGAGGAATGATTTCATGGAGCAGAGCCTTAGTGACTTCTCTGGCTTTTTCAGTCCTGGTGGGGAAAGCTTCTACCCACCCAGAGAAGGTACAAACTAGAACCAGTAAGTAGTGATATCCATTTGCTCGTGGCATTTCTGCAAAGTCTATTTGGATATTTCCCATGGGGGTTACTTCCACTGATTGAACTCTTGGAGGTAGGACAGGACCCTGTCGAGCATTGTTCTTTGCACAAATTACACATTTTCGGGCTATTGAGGCAGTTAAGGGTCCCAATAATGAGATACAGAAATACGGTTTCAGAGCTTTTTCCATTGCAGTTTTTCCGTAGTGTGTAGCTTGATGAAAGGCATGAACAAAGGCTGGACCCAGGGCTTCAGGGATCACAGTCATACCAGGAGGTGAGCCTCCCTCGGGTGGTGGTAACACTATCCATCCCGCTGCTGATAACTGGCCCCCCTCATTCTGACAATAGTAGTCCAGCTCAGCCGGGGTATATCAGGGTGTCCAAGCACTGAGGGGAACTGGAAATATGGCTGCTTGAACTGTAATGCTGGGGGTAGAGATTTTTCCATTGATTGCTGCTTCTCGGGCTGAGGCATCGGCAAGTCTGTTCCCTCGGGATACCCCTCCATCTCCAGTTTGGTGACCTCGGCAATGCATTACGGCAACTTGTTTGGGGGCCCATACTGCTTCCAATAAAGCCAATATTTCTGGGCCATACTTGATGGACTTGCCTCCCGAGGTTATCAATCCACGTTCTTTGTACAGAGCTCCATGGGCATGTAGTGTTGTAAAGGCATATTTGGAATCTGTGTAGACATTCAGACGGATCCCAGTTCCTATTTTCAGTGCTCAAGTGAGGGCTATTAATTCGGCCTTCTGTGCTGAAGTTCCTGGAGCCAAAGCTGATGATTCTATTACCATGTCCAGGGTCACCACTGCATAACCGGCACATCGTTGTCCATTAATTACAAGACTGCTTCCATCCACGAAGAAAGTTTTTTCTGGGTTATTTAAGGGGATGTCTGTTAGGTCTGGGCGGCTTGAGTATACAGTGTCCATTACCTCTAGGCAATCATGGTCAGGAGGGCCTGGACTGGTCGGCAGTAGGGTAGCAGGGTTCAAGGTTTGACTGACACTCAATTGCAGTCGGGGATTTTCACACAGCATACTCTGATACTTCAACATTCGTGCGTTGGTGAACCAATAGTTCCCTTTGTGTTCCATTAGGGTTAAAACAGAATGCGGTACAGTGACTTGAAGATTCTGTCCCAAAGTGAGTTTGTCAGCCTCACTCACTAAGAGGGCTGTGGCTGCTACGGCTCTTAGGCAAGGTGGCCATCCTTTTGCAACAGGGTCCAATTGTTTTGATAGATAGGCTACAGGTCATTGCCAGGATCCAAGGGGTTGAGTCAGGACTCCCAGCGCTTTTCCACATGACTCATGGACATAAAGGCGAAATGTTTCTGTACATCTGGTAGGCCCAAGGCTGGTGATGACATTAATGCTGTTTTCAGTGATTTGAACGCTTTATCCTGTTCTGGGCCCCATTCCATGGGTGATCATTCCACTCCCTTCGTGGCTTGGTACAAGGGCTTTGCCAAGAGTGTAAAATTGGGTATCCATATCCGGCAGTAGCCTGCAGCACCCAAGAAGGCCCGCACCTGCTTTCTGGTGGTGGGGATTGGGATGCGGCATACTGCTTCCTTTCGCTCAAGTCCCAATTTCCGGATTCCTCTGGACAAATGGAACCCTAGGTATTTCACTTCTGTTTGGCACAACTGCGCCTTGGCTCTTGAGACCTTGTATCCGGCGTCATTCAGGAGGTGCAAGAGATCACTGGTAGCTTGCACACATTCAGTCTTGGAGTTGGTGGCTATAAGCAGATCATCTACATACTGAAGTAAGATTCTTTTTCCTGGCGTCACAAAGTAGTTTGAAAGATCTTGGTTGAGAGCTGCACTGAAGATGGTGGGTGAATTCTTGAATCCTTGAGGCAAGCGAGTCCAAGTGAGTTGACCCCGTCTTCCTGTAGTGGGGTTCTCCCATTCAAATGCAAACAAGAGTTGACTGGCAGATGCCAGGCGGATACAGAAAAAGGCATCTTTTAAATCCAAAACGGTGAAATGAGTGGCTTCTGATGGAATCAGTCCCAGGAGGGTATAAGGATTTGGTACTACTGGATGTATGGTTTCAAATGCGTTGACCACTCGTCGCAAATCCTGCACTGGGCGGTAGTCACCTGTCCCAGGCTTCTTGACTGGGAGGAGGGGGGTGTTCCAGAGCGATTGGCATTCTTTGAGGAGTCCATACTGTAGTAGTTTCTTTAGGTGACCATGGATGCCTTCAACTGCTGGTCATGGGAGAGGATATTGTCGCACATGCACTGGTTCTGCTCCTGGTTTAAGGGTGACAAGCACAGGAGCTATATTCTTTGCTAGGCCAGGAGGATTATCCTCCGCCCACACTCCAGGTGGAGCTAAGATGTTGGTGGGTATACGGGGGCTAGTTGCCTTGGATGAAGGTGGACTATAGAACCGCCATTCTTCCCGGGGGACAGTCAGCACCATCAGGCCAGCAGATTCCGAGTTCACAGTCATTTCCATTTTTCCTCCTTCGACAAAGGATATCTGTGCCTGGAGCTTAGCAAGCATGTCTCGGCCCAGAAGGGGAACTGGGCATTCAGGTATGTACAGGAACTGATGCGTTATTCTCCGTCCCCCTAATTCACAAGCACGGTTCTGCAGGAAAGGTCTTGTGGTTCTAGTTCCAGTGGCGCCAACAATGGTGACAGATCGAGAAGACAAGGGAGCCACTGGCTTAGCCACTACTGAATGTTCGGCCCCCGTATCCACCATAAAGTCCATGTACTGGTCCCCAATCTTTAAGTTGACCATAGGCTCCTGGGGACCCAGGGAAAACTTGGAGCCCGGTCTGGCCTAGTCCTCATCCACATAGTCGTCTTCAGTGGTCGCCATTCCTTCCACAGCAGCGGCTTCTTCCTGTTGAAACTGAAACTGTGCAGGCTGCATTCCCCCTCGCTTCTGGAATCGCCCCCCCCCCCCGCTCTCGCTCCCCTGGCGCTTCCTCCTCCCCTCCAGAGGGTGGAGCCGCTATTCGGGCATTCATTCTTCCAATGTCCTTCTTCCTTACAATAGGCGCACTGATTTGCACCTAAGGGGGACCGAGTGCTCCCTCAGCCCCTTCCCCATCCTCGGGTCCTTCTATTTGGGTATCCTCCACGTCCTTCAACTAGAGCTGCAGCAAGCAGATCGGCTTTCTTCTTCATCTTCCTTTCACTTTCCCTTTTACTTTCTTGATCACGATTCACAAACACCTTCTGGGCAACTTCCATTAGCTGTGCTGTATTCATGCCCGCAAATCCTTCCAACTTTTGCAGTTTCCGTTTTATGTCTCCCTGGGACTGACTCACAAAAGCAGCGTTCACCATACGCAAATTCTCCTGGGCTGCTGGATCATATGGGGTATAAAGTCTATAAGCTTCAGTTAATCATTCATAGAAGGCAGCTGGACTTTCATCTGGGCGCTGAAGAACGTCTGCTACCTTCCCAACATTCATGGCTTTCTGGCCTCCCCTCCGCAGGCCTTGCAGTAGGGCCTGGCGGAAACGGGTGAGGGCCCTCTCTCCATCTGCACTATTTGGATCCCATCTTGGGTCTTCATTCAGGAAATCTACGGCCGCTGCCTGTCAGGGATCTAGGACCCTCCCGTCTACAGGGTTCTCTTCCAGCCATCGGGTAGTTGCTTGCACTATTCGCGCTCGCTCTTCAGTAGTAAAAAGGGTAGACAAGAGCTGGCGGCAGTCAGACCAGGTAGGCTGGTGGGTCTGCATGATACTAGACATTAACTCTGTCAAATCTTGGGGTTTTTCAGTATAAGAAGCATAGTGCGTTTTCCAGTTTAATAGATCTGTGGTAGAAAAGGGCACATAAACAAGACTAGTTGGCCCAACTACAACCTGACCATCATCATTGAGAATGGGTAATCCGGGGACCTGGCGTAATGGCATCTGGCGAACTTCCTTCGTCTCCCTGCTTCGGAGGGCGTAACGTATATCTGCGTGCCCAGCGGTGGCTCTTCCGCTGGGGCCTGGGCTGATGGGTGACCCTGGACTGGCAGTTGATCCCCCGCTGGCAGTTCCTTCAGGAGATGATGGCCCTGCCGGGGAACTTTGCTCGGGACTGGGACTCCTGCTTCGGGAAGGGGGCTGCTCTCTTTCGGGCGATGGAGGTGACCGATGGGGTGGAGTCATGTCAGCTGGAGGGGCTCTCTCTTCCACAGGCTCTACTTGGGGCAATGGTGGAGCTGATGGGACTGGCTTATACAAAAATTGGGGTGGATAATTTAGAATTTCTGCAGGTTCTGGGGCCGAGTAAATGGGAGGCTTTTCTTTCTTACTCCCGGGGGTTCCCTTCGTAGTTGCTAACATTATTCTGCACTGCTCTTCACAGCAACGCTTCATCCAAGAGGGCTGCCTTTCACAGATATCTAACCAAGAGTCTATATAGGGAAACTGGTCGGGGTAATTCCTACGCACTATCCCATGCACTTGGGATACAATTCTAACATCAAAAGTACCATCTGGTGGCCACGCGGTGTCCAGCACCGGCCACTCCCTACCACATAATTTTTCTAATCGGGACGGCGACATTTTCGTCCCGTAATCACCGCTAAAACCCCTCTTAAAATTCGTGATCATACAATTCAACAGAGTTTGCACAGATCCCGCCCCTCCCATTATGACGTACAAAACAACAGACAAAGAGGGCGGGTAGTATGGCTGCAGGTAAGGGGTCCGTACAGCCCACAGAACACCAAGGGAGACAAACACCAAACGCTTCCTCCTTTTCGATACCTGGGCGCCCGGCCAGGAACTGCGCTACTCAGGAGTCCGCTTTCGCTTGGTCTGTATTGCAAGACCTCTCATTCATTCAAACAAACAGGCATGCCACCTAGTTCCCAAAATTCCATAAAGGCCTACCTTACTTATTCATGAGGGGTGGGGTTTCGTCCTCGTGCATACTCATGCAAGGCGTACTCGACCACACCCTGAGAGGTGATCAGGCTCTCATTTACCTTAAACCGTTACCTTAAACCATATTAGTCTCGCGCATGCGGGACTTTCCCATAGCTAACTGACTAAAAACCAGACAAATTGCTACTCACCGGATCCGGCCACTAATGCGCTGCGCAACCAGTCCCTCCTTGGGTTGAATCCTGGACTCCCCTCAGGTTCAGATGTGTTGGCCGGTCGGACCCGGCAGGCCGCCGAGGCAGGGCAGAACCCTCTCCGATGCAATGGGAGCAGTGGTGCCTGGGGTCCTCTCCGCTGTCGGTCGGCCGCAGTCCCGACCGGACCAAACCTAGAGGCGGTAATACGTGGTATATTCACTTGCGCACCATTCACGTACCCCACCTTCCCGGCCAATGCACCAGGAATATGTTGCAGCGAAGTGCACGCAATGAATAAAAAACCAGGAGTCAGTTCGAAGATCCAAGCCAATTTATTGTGCACAAGTCTCAGGCAAATCTCACATTCAAAATGGTCTGAGCTATGGAGTCCAGTAAACAACACATTTTATACTTTTCTTCTTCAGCTTAATACAGGCAAACTTTCTATTGGTCCTACTGACCCTTGCACCCATCCAATTAGAATTTTCCTGTGGGCCCAGTACTCTGTTCCCCCTGCTCAGAATTCTCTAACAAAGGCACAGTTCTAAACTTTGATACTTCTCTCTTACAAGGTCACTGCTAGCTTAGAAAATGTGTGAATACAGAGCACTGGAACACATCTGTCATCAGCATAGAATAATTCAACAAAGAACTTATACAACCTTATCAAAAAGCAGTTTAAAGCAGTTTTGAGCAGATTCTCTAATTCTTACTGACTTTGGTCTTTCTGAGCATTCTTATTCTCAGGTGGGGGGCTGGGACTCAGGCCTAGCTTACAGGCCTCTCATACATTTACAGGCTATCCTAGGCCATAGCCTGCCACAATCCAGTACAAGAGAACATAAGAAATGCCTTACTGGGTCAGACTAAGGTCCATCAAACCCAGTATCCTGTTTCCAACAGTGGCGATCCATGCCATAAATATCTGACAGGTTCCGAAACAGGCACACAGGTTCCACAATGCTTGTCCCAGGACAAGTAGTGGATTTCACGGGTCCGCCTTAATAATGGCTTATGGACTTTTCCTCCAGGAACTTCTCCAAACCTTTCTTAAATTCAGCTCACTAACAGGTTGTACTACATCCTCCCAATTCCAGAGTTTGATTACACATTGAATAAAAAGTATTTTCTCTTATTTGTCTTAAGTGGGTTGCATTGTAGCTTCATTGTGTGTTCTCTAGTCTTTCTACTTTTTGATAGTGTAAACAGCAGATCTATGTTTACCCATTCCACTCCATAATAATGGCTTATGGACTTTACCCATTCCACGCCTTAATAATGGCTTATGGACTTTACCCATTCCACGCCTTAATAATGGCTTATGGACTTTTCCTCCAGGAACTTCTCCAAACCTTTCTTAAATTCAGCTCACTAACAGGTTGTACTACATCCTCCCAATTCCAGAGTTTGATTACACATTGAATAAAAAGTATTTTCTCTTATTTGTCCTAAGTGGGTTGCATTGTAGCTTCATTGTGTGTTCTCTAGTCTTTCTACTTTTTGATAGTGTAAACAGCAGATCTATGTTTACCCATTCCACTCCATTCATTAATTTATAGAACTCTATCATATCCCCCCTCAGCTATTTCTTCCAAGTTGAAGAGCTCCAACCTTTTAAGCCTTTCCTCATAGGGATAGCCTTCCGTTCCATTTACCATTTTTGTTGCTTTTCTTTGTATCTTTTCTAATTCAGCTATATCCTTTTTAAGCTATGTGACCAGAATTTCACATAATATTCAAGAGGAAATACATTTGTGTTTTACAGTTGTGGTCAATATTATTGGCACCCTTGCAGTTCAACATCTTTGTCTGATACAAAACATTCAGATACTCACCCACACTTAACATTTTGTGTCAGACCAATACTGGCTATGAAGGATAGAAATTCTCCCATGGATGGGAGAAATAGTTATGGTTCAGAACATATAATCAGTCCATAGAAGGGCAGAAGAGGAGAAAGAAGCACTGTGGAGTTCAAGGAAAAAAATCAGGTCTTGAAGTTTGTTGAAAGCAGAGTTTGGCAATGAAGAATTTTCCTTGGAAAAAAAATGTTTTCCATCCTCACCAATTGGGCTTCAGACAACACAACAGGAGACCATGTTAACATAGTAATATAATAACATAGCAAATGACGGCAGATAAAGACCAGTATGGTCCATCTAATCTGCCCAGTAAGATGGCAAGAGTAGTGCACCTGCTGCTCCATGCAGGCCACCCCTCCCCATGTCTTAGTTTTAGGTGTGAACCCACTGCTCCGTGTAGGACACCCCTGTATGTTGATTTTATCCTGTTGCTGTAAAGGAATCCACTGTGTCTGTCCCATGCCATTTTGAGTTCTGTCACTGTATTTGCCCCCACCACTTCCATTGGGACGGCATTCCAAGCATCCACCACCCTTTCAGTGAAAAAGTATTTCCTGACATTGCCTTTCAATTTACCCCCTTGCAGCTTCATGTTATGCCCTCTAGTTTTACAGCTTCCCTGTCTTTGGAAGAGGTTTGTTTGTTCAATATTTCTCTTTAAGTCTTTAAAGGTCTGAATCATATCTACCCTGTCCCTCCTCTCCTCCAGAGTGTACATATTTAGTTCTTCATGTCTCTTCTCATAAGGCTTCCGAAGCAGGCTCCAAATCATTTTGGTCACCTTCCTCTGAACAATTTCCAGTCTTTTTATATCCTTTGCAAGATATGGTCTCCAAAACTGAATACAGAATTCCAAGTGAGGCCTCACCAGTAACTTATACAGTGGCATTAGTACCTCTTCCTTTCTGCTGGTAATTCCTCTTTGTATGCAACCCAACATCCTCCTGGCTTTTGCCACTGCCTTGTCACACTGTTTTGTCACCTTGAGATCCTCAGAAATAATCACACCAAGGTCCTTCTCCTGATCCATGCACACCAACCTCTCGCCCCCTATCGTGTACATTTCCCCTGGATTTTTGCTTCCCAAGTGCATGACACTGCACTTCTTCGCATTAAATCTTAACTGCCAAGCATTAAAACATTCTTCCAGCTTTTGTAGATCTTTCCTCATTTTATCCAATCCCTCAGGGGAGTCCACTCTGTTGCAAATTTTCGTGTCATCTGCAAAAAGACAGACTTTTCCATGCAGTCCTTCAGCAATATCACTCACAAATACATTGAACAGTACCGGACCCAGGACCGAACCCTGGAGCACCCTGCTAATCACCTTCCTTTCATCCGAGTGAGCTCCATTTACCATCACTTTTTGTCGTCTGTCAGTCAACCAATTTCTGATCCAGTTCACCACCTTGGGACCCATCCCCAAAGTACTGAGTTTATTGATAAGCCTCCTATGAGGAACAGTATCAAAGGCTTTGCTAAAATCCAGGTAGATGACATCCATCGCATGCCCCTGATCTAGTTCTCAGGTCACCCAGTCAAAGAACTCAATCAGATTTGTTTGGCAAGATCGTCCTTTGGTAAAACCATGTTGCCTCGGATCATGCAACCTGTTGGTTTTGAGAAAGTCCACTATTTGCTCTTTCAGAAGCACCTCCATTACTTTTCCCGCCACCATGGTAAGGCTCACGGGCCTGTAGTTTGTTACATCTTCCCTTTCACCACTTTTGTGAAGAGGTACCACATCCGCCCTTCTCCAGTCCTGAGGAACTTCTCCTGTTTCCAAGGATCTGTTGAAAACATCCTTTAACGGCCCTGCAAGAACCTCTTTGAGCTCTTTCAGTATCCTGGGATGTATCCCATCCGGTCCCATGGCCTTGTCCACTTTCAGTTTTGCAAGTTGTTCTAACACATCATCTTCTATGAATGGTGTGGTATCTACTTCATTCATTCATTCCCATTTTTATATTTGGGAGTCACAGATGGTCCTTCTCCAGAATTTTCTGTTGATAGCCCTCATCAGTGAAATTCAACAAAATTTTATTCAATTTAATCAAATTATGTAATATTAAATACTACTATTTCATTTCTAAAATCCACAAAGTCCACAAAATTTGATTGAATAAGGAGTTTTTTCTGGATTTATGATGATCTGTAAGAGCTTTACAATGAAGAACATATGAAACTGGCCTATGAACTGAGATCATTTTTCTCCTGATTTTATCCAAAGATGGATTTTGGTTTGAATATTTGACTTAGCCAACCATGACTTGCTCCTCCTGGGCCTTAGACGCTTAGCCTTAACTTGGTTTAAGTTTTTCCTGAACATTTTTACGTTAATAATTCTTCCAACCCCTTACTGTCCAATATCTCCTAAAAAAAGTGGCCAGTAAAATGGGTTTGGACTATATTGTATATTGTCACGCCACCACCACTCGCCTCCATCTTAGAGGGGCGTGGTTAATAGAGGAACTTTCTGCTATCAGCTTTTTCAAACTATTTCCCCGCAGTGCCCTCTGGGAAATGTAGTCTTTGTTTAGCTGTATGGGTGCATCAGGCTCAAAGAGGTAAGGCAAATGACAGAAATCTATTTTGTACACAATGGTTCGTTCGTACCACATACAGGCTTATTTGTTCAGGACTCGTTGAAGTAGAGCATTGTCCAAAAACAAAGCCAAAACCTAAAATGGCTGTTAAAGGTTCTCTATAGTTCAGGATACACAGTCTTTAACAGCAAGGATATTGCATCCCTTTTTAGCCTTGCTGGGTAAAGCACAAAAACAAAATCACATTTAAAGTCTGTGGTAGTTTAGCTTCTATTCAGCTTCAAACATTTCTTGGTTACCTTCCAAGTAACAAATATAATCCAGGGGCAAAAGAAAGCTTTGTTATAATAGCTACTTCAGCTTACCCCAGTGTCCTCATTCCAGCAGCAGGTGATTAACAAGCTTATCACAGTTCCAGGCTTGCTCCTTAGTCCCCGTAAACTTCCCCTTTACAAACACGTGGGAAACACAGCCACCCTGCTTGTGGACTACAGGTACCTTTTCCTGGAAGACTCTCTTTCAGGACTGTCCTGTTTTCTCTACATTCCCAGGTTTAAAGCTTGGCAAAAGGAACAGTCCATGGGAGTGTCCTCATCATTCAGCTTCACCTCGGGCTCTCCCAGCTGCATAGGTTCTGACTCCCCGTCCTGCTCACAGTGCTCAGCTAACAGCCTCCTGGGGAATCTTGGAGTCTCCCTTGCTGCTGGCTCCAAACTCTCCTGCAGACGTGCTATATGCCAATTAGCACTCTTTTCTCCTGGAAGCTCAGTTCCTCTGCTCTGCTCAGCACCCATCAAGCATTACTTGCTTGTGTCTGTGCCTCTGCTCGTGTCAGCCTGGCTTCCTGCTTCTCCTCCCCTCTCATACTCTGGCCTAGGTTTATACTTCCAGGGCTCTAGCTCCAACTCCTCTCTACTCAGGTGACGGCAATCAGCCTGACTTCGGGCACCTGAGTGCTTGGAGCATTCACTGCCTAAGGGGTTCTGGGCCCTGTATCCTCTCCCCTTCCTTCCACTAGGGGAAGCATGAAATGTTGGCCACGTGGAAGTTTTCTGATTCCTGGAGATGTTTGTGGCTTTCCTACACTGACTTGGTAAAAGGGGGCCCTTTACTAGGGTGAATTCCCTGTCTCTTTGTCCTCCCCCGGACTCTGGATAGGCCTCCTTGCCACATACCCCACTACTTAAGATATTATGGGCTGGTGGAGGTTTTTGAAGCTCCTCCGAAGAGTCCATAATCCTGGATAAGGCATCTGCACTGTGGTGTAGCTTCCTTGCCCGATGCTCCACCTTAAAATCAAAAGCTTGCAAGGCCATATACCATCTGGTTAAACGTGCATTGTGGTTCTTCATCTGCTGGAGCCACTTCAAGGGTGCGTGGTCAGTAACTTGCAGGAAATTTCGTCCAGTGAGGTAGAACCGGAGGGTCTCTATTGCCCATTTGATGGCGAGGCACTCTTTCTCAATCGTAGAGTAGTGTTGCTCTGCCGAGGACAACTTCCTACTAAGGAACATTACAGGATGCTCATTTCCTTCATGCTTCTGGGACAAGATGGCCCCTAAGCCTTGTCGTCAGCACTTCCTAGTGGCCAGTGGCTGTAAGGGTAGGCTGAGCATTTTTATTGTTTCAAGGAGGAAAGGGCTCTTTAAGGCCAAGTGCAGGTTAGTCTTTGTAGTCCAGCTCCTTGTGTGAACAAATTGTATAAGCCAAATAGAGGATATTAAGGCTTTTTATTTCCCCTTTAACGCAAAGGCTCAGTAAGGCACAGAAATAAAGAAAGTCCTTTCTTTCAGGGTTTCACCAAACATAAGCAGGAAGGAAAACTGTTACAAGTTTCACAGTTGATTGGAGAGATTAACTGAAAGATTCTCTTACTTCAGAGCAACTTAAATAAGAAAAACAGTTCTCTGGCATTTAGCACAAAACATGAGCATTCTCAAAGCAAAAAGGTCTGTTCAATTCACAGTTCTGCTAATGACTCAAGGCTACTAGCAATACACAAGGTACAATCCATAAATTCATCTGGAAGCATGGGAATAGGGTTCTCTAGGTCTATTTCCATGGACTCTGGGTCACTGGCCTCTCCCTCTGAATTGGATGGCTCCCTTGCTGCTATACTTTCCCAGACTCTGTCTCTGTTTGCTTGTTTCCAATAGGGCTGTTCTAAGGCTCCCAAACGAACATGGCCTGTCCTTCTGCCCTTAAATACTGGTTTGTAAAGCTCTGACTTGTTTCCTTTTCTCCTGCACTGAGCATCTGTTTCACCAGAGCTTCTAGGAGATAAACTTTCTTTTATAAATGAAGTGGCACCATACCTGGGCTTCCTCCTGTAGCCGGTATAACTGGAGCTTTCTCTCTGAGGCACCTCTCTCTGGAAACAGGCTTTCTCTTGGAACCTTCTGATCAGTGCTTTACCTTTCTGTAGTTCAGGAAAACCTGGTGAGGAATCCAGATTTCCTTGCTTCTGGGTAAAGGTAGCTCTGCTATCAGAACCTTTCCTTCTTGTACCTCTTAATCCTTATTCAGACTCCTCCGGTGAGCGTAGGCCTCTCTCAAAGCATGGCTTTCTCCTCCCAAGCTCTTTGCCTCTGTGGTCCTCTGCTACCGAGTCTCTCTCCAGACTGACTCTCCTCGAGCTGTCTTTCTTTCTGACTTTCTCTGCTCCTTTTCCAGCACTTACTATTCTGGGCGTTCGGCTTGATCCAGCTACGCTGCTTGGGCTGGAGGTGTCACTCCTTCCATTTGAAGTGCTTCTCCTGGCATTCTCTCTCTGGACTGTCCCTCTCTGGACTGCTTTCCTCCAGACTGCTTACCTCTGGACCGGTTCCTTCTGCTGGCCTGCTTTCCTCTGGACCAGTTCCAGTTCCTCCTGCTGGCCTAGCTTCCTCTGAACTGCCTTTCTCTTATAAAGGCATTCTACCTTTGAGTTTCCCGGGCTTGTCGTCAGGTGCAGCTGATTAGCTCTTACATAATCAGTGGCTGGGTGTGTTAACTCAGCCTCCGTAGTTTTGCTCCTGCTCCCTCTAGCTGGGCTGCAAGGTAATTGCATCCTCTGCACATCAACAGCTCTGTTAAAGACAGGGTTTTTTTCTAAGTCTGCACTCTCAGTAGCTTCAGCTTCATGACACATCCCACTTCTTAAAATATTACGTGCTGATTCTCCATTTTCTCTACAGCACGTAATTCTTGACATTGCGTCGGCATTATAATGCAGCTTTCCTGCTCTATGTTCTACTTTATATTCATATGGCTGCACTGCCATATACCTTGACACTTTTTCGGCTGACATAATCAAGGCCAATCTTTCATGCCAATGTCGGAGGACATTTATATGGTACACTTGCTCATGTCCCTTTGTGTCTTGTATTAAGTATGAGGCTGGACCAAGTGGTTTGACCACCTTATAAGGTCCCCTCCACTGAGCTTCAAATTTCGGGATAGGCCCGGATACTAAAACGACTACCTTTTCTCCGGCACTTAGTTGTCTGGGCTTTGTATTTCTATCATAATATCTTTTTTGCTTTTGCTGAATATCCAGCTTTTCTTCCGCAAGACATGAGGCTCGCTTTAGATGGCTCCTTAAGTTTTTCAAAAATTGTGGTATTCCCACTTCGTTTTCTACTGGTTCCACCCATTGTTCATGTAGGATGTCTAACACTCCTCTAGGTGACCGTCCGTACATCAGTTCATATGGCGACGTGCCTAGGGAAACCTGTGTTCTTTCTCTGCAAGCATACAATACGAATGGGAGCATCGTATCCTACTCTGTCATTTCTCCATCTAGAGCACGACGTAGCATTTGCTTTATACTTAGGTTCATTCTTTCCACCAACCCGTTACATTGGGGATGATAGGCGGCGGTCTTAAGATGGCGAATGCCAAAGGCATCCCACACCTGGGCTAAGTATTTGGACAGAAAATTACTTCCTCGGTCTGTCAATACTTCCTGAGGAAACCCTACCTCACAGAACAGTTTTATAAGTTCAGTGGCGATGGATTTTGCTGACACGTTCCTTAAGGGAACCGCCCATGGAAACCGTGTGGCCTGGTCCATGATGACGAGTATATACTGGAAACCCCTAGGCGTTTTTATGAGAGGTCCCACTATATCCATTGCCAACCTTCGGATGGGATCCGATATTACTGGCATCGGCAGTAATGGTACCTCAGGTGGGCATATGGAGGTTACTCGTTGGCAGGAGGCACACGATTCACAAAAACACGCAGTCTCCTTAAAAACTCCTGGCCAGTAAAACCGAGCCAGTATTTGGTCAAGGGTCCCATGCACTCCTGTATGACCCCCTACTGGGTGGTCATGAGCTAACCTCAACACTGCTGATTTAAAGATCTTCGGCACTACCAACTGTTTACGGCTACCTCCCGACCGTGGGTCTATACTCTCCCTGTATAACACCTCTTCCTCTGTGATAAACCTGGGAAAAGTATTTTTCTTCCCTTGGGCATGCTCAAACGCGCGTGCCAGTGCGGGATCATCTCTTTGCTCCTTGGTAAAAGAGGGGAATTTCTCCACTAATTCCGATGGAACCCAGGGTATTCCGCTCCCCCCTTCCAACTCGGCCCTGCCTTGAGAGCGGCATCTTCTCTCTTTGCGCTTCTCCGCTTTAGACTTTCTTTCCCTTTCAGTGGGGACAGTTATTAACTCTTCTTCAGATGGGAGGTCGTCTAAAGTTGCCTCCCGGGAACAAGAGGGTTTTTCTGAAGCTTTCGTCTGTGTACGTGTAGAGACGAAAACTTCCTGGGGTGTTAAACCTTCCTCCAAGCCTCTTTTAAATTGGGGCCAGTCTCTGCCCAAGACCATTTCTTGAGGTAATCTGGGTACTACAGCGACTAACATTTTTTTCTCTATTCCCAAACCTCTTACAACCAGATTATATACAGGGTAAAATGTTGCAGCACCATGAACACATTTTATCTTTACCTTTCCCTCTGCTTGATCTGGTGCGGATTCAGCTTGCTCTTTAATTACAGACCAGAGCTTACGGGAAATCATAGTCTGATCCACGCCAGAGTCAAGAAGAGCTTTGGCAGCAACCCCTTGTACTGTTACGTCTAAGACAAACCCTTCACATAATGTTTGCCTGTTCTCACCTATGAGAGCAGTACGTGATTGACATTCACTTTTTACGTGACCCAATTTTCCACAGGTAAATCATCTCCTAGAGTGACTCCTTAATACAGGGTTAACATTTTTCACATCTCGAGTTTTATACTGTGAGAGGCTTCCTGATGACTGCTTCAACGCACCCACTGCTGTTTTTGAAATTTCCCCACTCTGCTGGGTGGCCAATTCCGCCTCTAAATATCTTTCTGTTAAGATAATGGCTTCTGCAGTGCTGCGGCAGTTCTGCAGGATAAGGAAACTCTGCACACTTTGGGGTACTGCAGACATAAATTGTTCTAGAACTATTACATCCATTAATGTCTCAACAGTTTTCTCCTCAGGTCTTAGCCATTTAGCGGCTAAGCTTCTTAACCTGTGTCCTAACGCCTTCGGTGTTTCACCCATTTTAAGGCATGCCGCTCGTAGCAAGCGATTATACACAAGAGGGGTCAGACCCAGGCTCTCCCTGACGGCCTTTGTTACCTCGGTGTAATCGTTTGCTGACGATGTGGGCATTGCTCTGTATGCTGAGAGCGCCTCCCCTGTGAGTGAAGCGGCTAGGCGAATGGCCCACTGCTCCTCCGGCCAGCCCACTGAATGCGCTATCCTTTCAAACGAGTCCAGGAAGTCATCTATGTCATCCATGGTCCCTAACTTCCCTAAAGTTAAAGCATCATATGTCCACGGTCCTACTGGACAGTTATCCAGTCCAGAACTCTGTCCATGATGACTAGAGGCTGCTTCCTGTGACTTTTGTTGCTGTGCTACCCAAGCCTCCATCATCTTTAAGATGGGTTTCTGTTGCTCTTGCATGGCTAAGACTGCTTGCTGCTGCATTTGGCAAGCCAGTTCTCTCTGCTTGTCAAACTGCATAGCCATCCAGGCGAACACCTCTTTTTGTTCCATGGTGAAGGAAACCTAGAAAAACACAGAGAGAAAAAAAAAAAACAAGTGTGGCCTGACAACAAAAACAGTGCCCCTTTTCCTTTTTTTTTTTTTTTTCAAACTTCACCCCCACATCCAATACAGGTCATGCCTTTCTACATTTTACCTGGTGGAGGTGTTGAATCCAGCTTTAAGAAAAGGACACTGCTGCTCTGTCTGGTAACACTCTGCCACTGCTGCTAGCACCACCACAGCACTTTGACTTCGGGTTTTCTTCTTCCACTCCGCATTTTCTCCTTTCCTTTAAAGCTTAGTACTGGTGGCTTCTTTCTTTTCTTCCTGTAGGTTTTATGGCCTTTTATCCGTACAACTACGCCATTAATGTCGTCAGCACTCCCTAGTGGCCAGTGGCTGTAAGGGTAGGCTGAGCATTTTTATTGTTTCAAGGAGGAAAGGGCTCTTTAAGGCCAAGTGCAGGTTGGTCTTTGTAGTCCAGCTCCTTGTGTGAACAAATTGTATAAGCCAAATAGAGGATATTAAGGCTTTTATTTCCCCTTTAAAGCAAAGGCTCAGTAAGGCACAGAAATAAAGAAAGTCCTTTCTTTCAGGGTTTCACCAAACATAAGCAAGAAGAAAAACTGTTACAAGTTTCACAGTTGATTGGAGAGATTAACTGAAAGATTCTCTTACTTCAGAGCAACTTAAATAAGAAAAACAGTTCTCTGGCATTTAGCACAAAACATGAGCATTCTCAAAGCAAAAAGGTCTGTTCAATTCACAGTTCTGCTAATGACTCAAGGCTACTAGCAATACACAAGGTACAATCCATAAATTCATCTGGAAGCATGGGAATAGGGTTCTCTAGGTCTATTTCCATGGACTCTGGGTCACTGGCCTCTCCCTCTGAATTGGATGGCTCCCTTGCTGCTATACTTTCCCAGACTCTGTCTCTGTTTGCTTGTTTCCAATAGGGCTGTTCTAAGGCTCCCAAACGAACATGGCCTGTCCTTCTGCCCTTAAATACTGGTTTGTAAAGCTCTGACTTGTTTCCTTTTCTCCTGCACTGAGCATCTGTTTCACCAGAGCTTCTAGGAGATAAACTTTCTTTTATAAATGAAGTGGCACCATACCTGGGCTTCCTCCTGTAGCCGGTATAACTGGAGCTTTCTCTCTGAGCCACCTCTCTCTGGAAACAGGCTTTCTCGTGGAACCTTCTGATCAGTGCTTTAACTTTCTGTAGTTCAGGAAAACCTGGTGAGGAATCCAGATTTCCTTGCTTCTGGGTAAAGGTAGCTCTGCTATCAGAACCTTTCCTTCTTGTACCTCTTAATCCTGATTCAGACTCCTCCGGTGAGCGTAGGCCTCTCTCAAAGCATGGCTTTCTCCTCCCAAGCTCTTTGCCTCTGTGGTCCTCTGCTACCGAGTCTCTCTCCAGACTGACTCTCCTCGAGCTGTCTTTCTTTCTGACTTTCTCTGCTCCTGCCAAAGCTTCCGTGACACCATGCTTTGGTTGGCCCCAGAGTCGAGCAGAGCATGGGTAGTGACCCGCTGTATGTTAACATCTAAGAGAAATCCCTCTCCTAGATGTTTCACATTAGTACCAGTTAATCCAATGTGGGCTTTGCATCCCCTCTGCAGTTGTCCCATCTCCCCACAATGATAACATTTTTTTTCAGCCCATTTACCCTCTTGAGCAGACACACAAGTTTTCAAACATTTTGCAATATTTCCCTGTTTCTTTTCTGATAAATTAAAACTGGCCTCTGCCCCTACTTTTGAAGAGCCCGCCTTTGGGAGAAACGTCAATTCAGCTTCCATGTAGCGCTCCGCCAAAAGGTTTGCCTCTCCTGTGCTCTGGCAGTTTTGCTGAATCAGGAAAGATTGTACCATAAATTGCTCCAATATCACCATATCCACCACCGTATCTATAGTTTTCCCTTCCGGGGCTAGCCACTTTAAAGCTAAACCTCAAATTCTCTGGCTTAAGGCCTTAGGTGTTTCTCCGGCCTTTAAGACCGTGGCTCTAAACATACGGTGATACAACATTTTCGTTAACCCTAATCGGTCTCTAATTGCATTTTTTACAGCATTATAGTCCATGGCCTGGGCCGCTGGCATAGCCCTATATGCGGATAGTGCTTCTCCTGTTAAGGAGGTTGCCAATCGCACTGCCCACTGGCTAGCTGGCCAACCCACAGCTTGAGCCACCCTCTCGAATGACTCCAAGAAGTCATCTATGTTATCATTAGGAGAATGTTTTCCAAAATTAAACACCTCGCTGTAGTGTGGGCCTGCTAGATGGTCCATTTGCAGCATCACTGGTCCCTCTGGGGCTAGTGTTCCTCCACTTCCTTGCCTCTGGAAAGTAATAATGGCTTCCACTAAGTCCAGGACAGGCTTTTGCTGCTCCCTCATAGCCGCCGCCGCATTCTCTTCTGATAGCTGGGCCAACTCCTGTTGTCGTTGAAATTGAGTGGCCATCCATTGCACCAGCTCTTTTGGATCCATCTACGGCGATACCTTGCTCATGTGTTGACTCTCGAAGAACAAACAAACTTGTCTTTTCCGCCAACCTTCTGTGCTATCACTTTTCCGCCAACCTTCTGTGCTATCACTGTGTATATCCTGGATGGTAGAAAATCCTGAATGGTAGAAAATCCTGAGTGGTAGAAAATCCTCACAACTACGCCACTGTCACGCCACCACCACTCGCCTCCAGCTTAGAGGGGCATGGTTAATAGAGGAACTTTCTGCTATCCGCTTTTTCAGCTTTTTCAAACTATTTCCCAGCAGTGCCCTCTGGGAAATGTAGTCTTTGTTTAGCTGTATGGGTGCATCAGGCAAAAGGTTGTAATTAGGCTCAAAGAGGTAAGGCAAATGACAGAAATTTATTTTGTACACAATGGTTCGTTCGTACCATATACAGGCTTATTTGTTCAGGACTCTTTGAAGTAGAGCATTGTCCAAAAACAAAGCCAAAACCCCAAATGCCTGTTAAAGGTTCTCTATAGTTCAGGATACACAGTCTTTAACAGCAAGGATATTGCATCCCTTTTTAGCCTTGCTGGGTAAAGCACAAAAACAAAATCACATTTAAAGTCTGTGGTAGTTTAGCTTCTATTCAGCTTCAAACATTTCTTGGTTACCTTCCAAGTAACAAATATAATCCAGGGGCAAAAGAAAGCTTTGTTATAATAGCTACTTCAGCTTACCCCAGTGTCCTCATTCCAGCAGCAGGTGATTAACAAGCTTATCACAGTTCCAGGCTTGCTCTTTAGTCCCCGTAAACATCCCCTTTACAAACACGTGGGAAACACGGCCACCCTGCTTGTGGACTATGGGTACCTTTTCCTGGAAGACTCTCTTTCAGGACTGGCCTGTTTTCTCTACGTTCCCAGGTTTAAAGCTTGGCAAAAGGAACAGTCCATGGGAGTGTCCTCATCATTCATCTTCACCTCGGGCTCTCCCAGCTGCATGGGTTCTGACTCCCCGTCCTGCTTACAGTGCTCAGCTAACAGCCTCCCGGGGAATCTTGGAGTCTCCCTTGCTCCTGGCTCCAAACTCTCCTGCAGACATGCTATATGCCAATTAGCACTCTTTTCTCCTGGAAACTCAGTTCCTCTGCTCTGCTCAGCACCCATCAAGCTTCCCTTGCTTGTGTCTGTGCCTCTGCTCATGTCAGCCTGGCTTCCTGCTTCTCCTCCCCTCTCATACTCTGGCCTAGGTTTATACTTCCAGGGCTCTAGCTCCAACTCCTCCCTACTCAGGTGACGGCAATCAGCCTGACTTCGGGCACCTGAGTTCTTGGAGTATTCATTGCCTAAGGGGTTCTGGGCCCTGTATCCTCTCCCCTTCCTTCCACTAGGGGGAGCATGAAATGTTGGCCACGTGGAAGTTTTCTGATTCCTGGAGGTGTTTGTGGCTTTCCTACCCTGACTTGGTAAAAGGGGGCCCTTTACTAGGGTGAATTCCCTGTCTCTTTGTCCTCCCCCGGACTCCGGATAGGCCTCCTTGCCACAATATGCACACATATTTGACACATAAAATAATAAAATAAAATGACCAATTAAAAAAGGGAATAGTATAAAATAGTATAAAAACTGGGACATTACCAGGATATGATTATTCAACTATAGAATGACCCTGAATGTCCAAAATTACAAAAATTTTAACAAAACAAATAATATTAATAATATTGGATAATATTTTTGATCTTTTTGTTGGACTGTTTGTCATGAGAGGGATAAACCTCTCCAGTAACAAACCTTCCATTTTATTCTAATTATTAAGCAAATCAATGCCCAAAGGTGTATGAAAACGCCACAACAGTGCTCCACACTTTGAGAAATGTTAAAACTTATTTCCTCCAATAGCACTACCACTATTACAAATGCTGCCATATAATCTAACAAGGAAAAATCGTCATTCTTTCATCAACTCCATCAAAGAGGATATGAAAGTCAATGATATTAGGAATCACCATAACCAGGAAGGCGACACAGGTCTGCGTTTCAAGCTCTTAAAATTCAAGAGAGCTCTGCCTCAAGCGAAATGCTGAAAAGGGTTCCTCCAACATACCTGCAGTTTGCTTGAACAGTGCAAACTGTTGTAAAAACACCACATATAATATCCAAAGAGCTTAAGACTGACCAGGAGCAATGTGCAGTGGTGGTTTCAACCTGCACCATACACCATGCATTAAACAAAGAAGGACTTCATGGGCAAAGGCCAAGGAGGACCCCACTGCTCAAAGACAGACATAAAAAGGCATGCCTGATCTTTGCCCAAACCTTCCTTGAGAAACCACAGTCCTTCTGGGAAAATGTTCTGTGGACAGATGAGGGTCATCCGATCTGTATTGTTCTGATGGCACTGGATTGACTGAAAAGACCATGTTTTGGGGACCTGATGTAGCTCCTGCAGGAACCTTCTCTATGACTGCCCTCATTCTGGGGCTTTTTGTGCCAAGGGTGGATTGTTCTAGATGACTCAGCTTCCTTCTCACCTATGGCTTCGTTCTTGAAGGGAATCATTTGACGCATAAAGGCTTTTCTTCTGCGGTATTTCCACTCTTATCAAGGCCAGGAGAGGTTCTACCAGACTGGCATATGCGCAGGTCTGGTATCTCTTTGAGCTTTGCATCCAGATGTTTCACATTCTCTTCAGAGGTTTGGCATCTGCGTCCTCTCTTTGGTCAATTATCCCTTCCTGGGATTTCTGTCTGTTGCTCTGGGCCTTGATGTTGGAGCCCTTTGAGCCTTTGAAGTGTATTGCTCTTAAGGATTTAACTCTTAAGACTCTTTTCTTGGTCGTGATTTGTTTGGCGAGATGGATTTCTGAGCTTCAGGCTGTGTCCTGCTGGGATCCATTTTTGTCTTTCTCGGAAGAGGCCATCTTCATTTGTCCCATGCATTCCTTTTTTGCTCAAGGTGCTGTCTTCCTTTCCTGGAAACCGAATAGTTTGTCTGCCCTCCTCTAAGGAGCAGTATCAAGGGAGAGATAAGGATCTTTGCCTTGTGGATGTCTGGAGGGTGCTTCTCTGTTACTTGAAGAGTATGAATTCCTTTCTTAACCTTTCATGCTGCTTGCTAGACCATGTAAAGTTGATGTGGCTGCCAAGTTTACTTTGGAGTGCTGGCTCAAGGAAGCTGTTGTCTTGGCATCTGTTACGGAACCGGCTGGTTCTGGATGGGTCGAGTGCACATTCTAACCAAGCACAAGCATCCCTGTAGATGCAGCATAGCTCACTAGCCCCCTTAGACATTTGTTGGGCTGTAGCATGGGCATCACATTCCACTTTCATCAAGTATTACCGCTTGGATGTTGACACTCGGGCAGACACAGCCTTTAGCTCAAAGGTTTTATGAGCTTTGAGCTGTTTCTTCTTCCCGCCCAGTGGAGGTGTAGCTTTGGTACGTCCCACTTGTCTGGACTGGTCTAGCAGGACAATATGGAAGGTGACATTTAACTTACCAGATAATGTTTTTTTCTTGAATCCTGCAAGTCCAGTCCAGGACACACCCTTGGAGCTATGTTGGTCTGCTCTAATGCGGTGGTACCGCTATAATTTGAGTGGTTTGCCCTGCAGGATCATAATCTTCTGGCAAGCTTTCTGTTCAAACTAATCCTATACATAGTTTCCCTCTTGTTTGGTTGAACATTGTTACTCTCATTGAGGCTGTGTGAGGTTTGAGATTACTTTCTATATGCTTGGGTACAAATATTGTTTTTGTCCCTAGTGGCTCAGGCTAATAAAGACATGGGGATAATGTCACAAAGCTTGAATATTTCATTGGTTCTCTGTCTCCATACATCTGCTGGTAGGGGAACACAGCCCACTTGTCTTGATTGGTCTAGCAGGGCTCAAGGAAAGGACATTGTCTGGTAAGTAAAATGTCACTTTCTGTGCCTTTTCCATGCCAACAACTGCTTAGCTGCAGAAATATATATATTTAATTCCACCAGAAAGGTTTCCAGTCATTGCACCCTTGAAAGAACCTCTGATTAGATGGAAACACCTATATTTTCAATTTATAAACACATAAGAATAAAAGTCCTACATATAGCCTCTGGGCTGTCCAATGTCCTTTTTTAAAAACGTCCACTGGGCTAAAGCAACTGGAGACCACTCCTATACCATTTCAACTGGGGAAACCCCATGGTTGAGGAAAGTGGGCAAGTGGAGTCCAGAGAGATGAGAAGCATAGGGAAAGCCTTTAGGATTGAATTTTTAAATAGCAGAGCTGGGAGTTTTCATCTTGGGTGAAGACTTTTCCTTTCATTTTTTTTTGCCTAGATAGTTATTGTGTTCCTAGTAAATAAGTCAAACCTAAATAAATATAAAATGGAACAAAAACATTTTAAAAAAATAAATAACATTTTTACCATGCTCCCCTTAGTAGGTAACACCAGTCAAAAAGTACAGTTCTCTTGCCACAGACATCAGTCACAACTGTTGCTATAACCTCTCAGTATGGAAGGGAAAATATCTTGGAGTTAGAGCAGATAGAACCCATACGAGGAATCATCCAAACCAAAGTGTTTCAGATGCATACAGCTATGCTTCTATTTCTCTTGGACTGGTAATACCAGTGACATAGCCAGAAGTGAATTTTCAGTGGGGCCTAAGGTTAACATGGGAAGGCACAAGGCATACTTGCCTGAGCTGGTGTAGTTACTAGGGATGTGCAGCCCAAAAAGTTTTGTATTCTTTTGTTTTGTTCTGTTTTTTTTTTTGTTGTGTTTTTTTCATTTCATATTGTTTTTCCTTAATAGTGTACGCTTTTTCACAAAAATGCACACTTTTGCAATAGTGCATACTCTTTTGCAAGTGTGCATGCTATTGTGTAATAGTGTGCACTCTCAAAACAGAGTGCACAGTATTGCTCTATAGTGCTCTATATTGAAGGGAACTAGGAAATGATGATAATGTCATCGTTTTGTGGAGATCCCAGCTTTCCTTGCAAATGAAAGCACATCTGTAGTAGTTATATGTTTATCAACAATAATGCCATAGAGTGCATCTTTCAATGGATTTCTAGATAATGTGCAACAGCTTGCATCCTGGAGATGAATGCATGGCTGCATGGATGGTGTCATTGAGAGCGTTTTGGTTTCCTGGACCATGGGATGCTGTTCCAAGGGTTGCAGAACAGAAATGGTGTCCATCTGTCCAAGAAGGGTTGACGTGTCTTCAGTAGCAGACTGGCTAACCTACTGAAGAGGGCCTTTATCTTTATTTTACATTTGATTTACCGCCCAGGCCAAGGCATCAGAGCGGTTTACAATAAAACATCAACATTGTAGAAAACATGAAATGAACGCCATTTATGTGATAGGAAAGAGATAGGAGATACAGTGACAGCCAACGGAGATAGGAGAAAGCAAGAGGGAGGGAAACGAATGAGGGTCGGTGCCAGGAATGTTATAAGACTTGTGATGCAGCAGACCAGCAGGGCATAGAAGAAAATGTTTTAAACATGAAAAAAGACGTGCACAAGCTGCAGTATTTGCAGGAGCCTGATAGGGGGATCAAGAGGGACCTGTGGAAGACTGAGGATCCACGCCCTACAGGGTGTAACCTAAAACCAGCCAGCCTCCAATCCAGGAAGACAGGAACTCCTTTTAAAGGAAGTCAAGAAGACTGGAGGGAGGACAAGAACAGGAGGAGCAGGGAGTACAGGAGGAGAAGTAGGAGCAGTGAGAGCTCTGGAAGAAGTGCTGTGCCGAGCAGAAGTGACTGGACAGGCAGAAGTAGCCTTAAAGCCAGAAGCAGCAGAGAAGGCCGCAGAGAAGCTGCAGAAGCTTCAGAAGCCGAAGGAGCGGCAGGAGCTGCAGAAGCTACAGACACTGCTGGAGTGCAGGAAAGAGGTACAAGCCAAAGGAACCTGAATGGACAGAGACTACAAAAGGGTCCAAGAGATTCAGGTACACAAAAGCTGCATTGTAATTGCTGTGGGCGGAACCCAAGCCATATTGCTGGAGCAAGGCAGAATCTCCCTAGGAGTAGGCCACAAGCCTCATCCTCAGGAAAGAAGCAAGAGTTACAAGGTAAACCATATTGTATTGGAAACAGCCTATGGAAAGGGCAAGAGACAGAAGCTCCCTGTACATGTCCCACTGCTCAAAAGAAAAGGTATGAAAAGTTTTTATTGAATAAGAAACTTTTAAGTAAGCCGGGTTTGCAGGAAGTGCATGTAAACTCTTGGAAGAAAGAGAGAGATTCACACTGTAAAAATGCTCATGGCCGACGCCCCACGCTAAACTCCAAACACTGGGAGGTCATACAGCATTTGGATGAGAAACCTAACTATAGCTTGCCGGTAACTGTTGACTTTGTCTCAGATACTTTGCTGGAGGAACCGATGCAAGTGGAAGAGGTAGAATCCCTTTCAGAGGAAGACATGGATTGCAGCTATTGCATCACGGGAAGTGTAGAATGCTTGTGTATCCAGTGAGCACTAAAACCGGTGTAAATAGGAATGCCTGCCTTTGTAACCTTTCTGTGAAAAGAACAGTTTTTGTTTTGAATCTGAGTTTTGATTTTTGTAACCTGATGTAAGGAGATTTCTGTTGGTGTTTGAAGCCGATCCTTTGAACCTTTGTGCAAACCAGGGGAAATAAAGCCTTATTTGTTCCCTACACTCGATGACCTTTTGTTCTCTGGGTATTTTTGGTAATACAGGATGCTACCGGGGCTATACAACCTTGGGCCCTAGAAAGAGAAACATACCAAACCCAACTTTACTTTTATTTATGCCCGACCTGCCTTGACCACCATTAACCACCAGGGCGGCGTTGTGACATAAAAATGGTGTAGTTTTTGGATGCTGGATCAGAGCCTTCAAACTACCAGAAAAAGAAAAATAAAACTCCTGAATTTAAAAGGAAAAACTCAGATTGTGCTGCTGAAAAACCTGGAGTAAAAACAAGACCCAGATCGGATCACTTGAAAAACCTGGAGTGGAAGAAGAAAGACCCGGAGTGGAACAGGTGGAATCCGGAGCGGCTTGTGAAAATCCTGGAAGCAGAAAATCCTGTTGCCGTTTTCGGAGTGGTGAGCTGCGGAATGCAACAGCATCGGATGTTCCCGAGCTGAATTCAACACTTACCTCAGGTAAAAAGTAATTAAGCCGGGGCAGTGTTGGATGTTAAGGGAAGTTTGAAAAAAAAAAAAAAGGAAAAAAAAACCCAACAACCTAGTGTTGTGAGAGCCACACTTGGTTTTCGTTTTTCTTCTGTTTGTCTCTCTATACAGGTTCACCATGGAGCCAAAGGAGCTCTGTGCATGGATGGCGCATCAGTTCGACAAGCAAGCCGAATTCGCCCAGGCGAACCAAGCGCAAGCTCTGCGAGCCATGCAGGAACAGCAACTGACGGTATTGCAAACTATGGAAAACTGGTTAGCATTACAACGGGAGGCGATGGCAAAGGCGAGCGCTGAAAAGCTGCAGGCTGCCGGACCGACTAACCCAGTGAGCGGACAATGGACATGCCACGATCTGATCGTGGGGAAGCTAAGTCCCAATGATAATATTGATGACTTTTTAGATTCGTTCACTAGGATTGCAGGTTCAGCAAATTGGCCGCCTGAACAGTGGGCCATTCGACTCGCAGCGTCCCTTACAGGGGAGGCCCTTGCTGCATACAGGTCGATGCCCCCAGCCCTAGCTAACAGCTATGAGGAAGTAGTCAATGCCATAAGGGATCGGTTAGGCCTTACACCATTATCTTACAATAAAATGTTTAGAGCCACCACCCTTAGAGCCGATGAAACCCCAAAAGCCTTAGGCCATAGAATACGGGGTCTGGCGAATAAATGGCTACAGCCAGTAAAGAAAAACGTAGACACATTAATGGACGCGATAGTACTTGAGCAGTACATGTCCGCAGTGCCAAATAGGGTACAGAATTTCTTGATTTTGCAAAATTGCTGCACAACGACAGATGCAATAGCTCTCACGGAGCGCTATTTAGAGGCCGAGAGAGTCACCCAACCCAGGGTAGGGACTCCCAGACTGACACTGGGTATGGAGGCCCAAAGAGTGGAAAGCCCCTCAGGGTCCCCATATGGTGTTGTGAAAAGTAATAAGCCTCTAGCAAAAGAGAATGTGAAGAAATGCTTTGCATGTGGAAAAAAGGGTCATCTGAAAAGTGACTGTTACTCACGTACTGCTCTGGTAGGGGAAGCCACGAGAACAGTATGGGAGGGTTTCATATTAAATGTAAAGATTCATGGGGTAGATGTAAAAGCGCTCCTGGACTCAGGAGCTGACCAAACCATGATTTCGAAGAGGTTATGGTCTGTGATCAGGGATCAGGGATGGTCAGTTCCGGAGTGTCCAGAGGGTAATGTCAAGATAAAGTGTGTCCATGGAGCGGCTACCCGCTACCCTGTGTATAAGCTGTGGGTGAAGGATTGGGCATTGAAAAGGAGATGTTAGTGGCAGTCGTGCCTAGGCTACCACAAGAATTGGTATTAGGCCGCGACTGGCCACAATTTAGGAAGAGTATGAAAGAGGGTTTAGCCTCTCAGACAGTACCAACTTCCACTTGCATTCGGCATGAGCCTAATGAGAATCCCAAGCCACAGCGGAATAGCCCCAGGACTACTACGAGTCCTATAATTCCTAGCCCACTTTGGGAAAAACCGAAGAAAACCACCTTAAAAGAACAAGCGGACTCCCCGCAGAGGTTCGTGCTAAAATTCTGTAAAACCTCGGAGAAAGCCTATAGTCCTCAACGGGCATCTGCGCAAGCGGCCGGTTACGACCTCCATAGCGCCGAAGACCAGGTTATCCCAAAGCAAGAGCGTAGGTTAATTACTACGGATCTCCAAATAGAACTACCCCCAGGGTGCTATGGGCGGATAGCACCGCGATCTGGGCTTGCTGCTAAACACAGCATTGATGTGGCCGCTGGGGTAGTCGACCGAGACTACAGGGGTATCCTGAAGGTTCTGCTATGCAACTGTTCAAACGAAGACTTCAAGGTCCAAAGAGTGGACCGAATAGCGCAACTGATTTGCGAGCGGGTGGGATTTCCCAACCTGGAAGAGATCGACATGCTAACGCCAACGAGCCGAGGGACAGGAGGTTTCGGCTCTACGGGGAAGAGGGACCTAAAGGGCTTCATCGCTGTCGGAAGTGAACCCCCAGAGGAGGATCTTGGTCCCCGTATAGAGGAGTGCGGAGAATCCCCTACGCCTAGGACTGGGGAGGAACTCTCCTTGAGGCAAAAGCGTGAACTAACCCAGCTGCTGGAAGAGTACAAGGATGTACTAACTCCTGTGCCAGGAGAAACTGCCCTGGTCGCCCAAGAAATACTCACCCCACCGGGGAAAATTATCCGGCAACGACTGTATCGATTGCCGGAGGCGAAAAAAAAGGAAGTCGTTGAGCAAGTGCAAGAGATGTTACGGTTGAATATAATAGAAGAATCGCATAGTCCATGGTGCAGCCCGGTGGTATTAGTACCCAAGCCAGATGGAACTATGCGCTTCTATATTGATTTCAGACAAGTGAATGCCGTGTCCACGTTCGACGCCTACCCGATGCCTCGGATCGAAGAACTATTAGACCGGCTCGGGCAGGCGAAGTTTCTAACAACTTTAGACATGACCAAGGGATATTGGCAAATCCCTTTAACACGTGAGGCCAAGCCCAATACTGCCTTCAGCACACCTCTAGGCCTTTTTCAATTCCGAAGGATGCCCTTCGGTCTACACGGGGCAGCGGCCACGTGCCAACGTCTGATGGACATCATTCTCCGACCGTACCAGACCTTTGCAACGGCCTACATGGACGATGTAGTAATCCACAGTGCCACCTGGAACGAACATCTCCATCAAGTAGGAACGGTTTTAGAAGCCATGAGGAGGGCGGGATTGACGCTAAACCCAAAAAAATGCACCTTTGCGGCCAAAGAAGTAAAATACTTGGGCCATCTGATCGGACGAGGCACAGTGCGACCGCTACTTGACAAGGTGGAGAGCGTCAGGAAGTTTCCCGTACCCCAGCACAAAAAACAACTAAGAAGTTTCCTTGGCCTCATCGGTTATTACCGTCGCTTTATACCGCACTTCGCGGAAGAAAGTGCTATATTTACCGAGATGTTGAGAAAGAACGCCCCAAATGTGATACAATGGTCACCTGAAGCAGACACGGCCTTTCAACATTTAAAGGAGAAATTGTGCCGGGCCCCCATATTAAGAGGTGTGGACTTCCGACAAACATTTCTATTACAGACGGATGCGTCTGAAACAGGATTGGGTGTTGTCCTCTCACAAGTACAGGAAGGTGCAGAACACCCCATCATGTTCCTTAGCAGGAAGCTATCACTTGCTGAAAGGAAATATGCCACAATCGAGAGGGAATGTCTCGCCATTAAGTGGGCCATTGAAGCTCTAAAATTCTACCTGACGGGGAGAAGATTCGTCCTCATTACGAACCATGCCCCACTAAAATGGTTGCACACCATGAAAAATGAAAACAACCGCTTAACCAGGTGGTACATGGCTTTGCAGCTCTATGATTTTAGAGTAGAGCATCGAGCTGGGAAGCTGCATTTTAACGCAGATGCCATGTCGCGTATTACGTGCTGTGTAAAAGAAACTTCACCAGCCCGTAATATTTTAAGAAGGGGGATGTGTGATGCAGCAGACCAGCAGGGCATAGAAGAAAATGTTTTAAACATGAAAAAAGACGTGCACAAGCTGCAGTATTTGCAGGAGCCTGATAGGGGGAGCAAGAGGGACCTCTGGAAGACTGAGGATCCACGCCCTACAGGGTGTAACCTAAAACCAGCCAGCCTCCAATCCAGGAAGACAGGAACTCCTTTTAAAGGAAGTCAAGAAGACTGGAGGGAGGACAAGAACAGGAGGAGCAGGGAGTACAGGAGGAGAAGTAGGAGCAGTGAGAGCTCTGGAAGAAGTGCTGTGCCAAGCAGAAGTGACTGGACAGGCAGAAGTAGCCTTAAAGCCAGAAGCAGCAGAGAAGGCCGCAGAGAAGCTGCAGAAGCTTCAGAAGCCGAAGGAGCGGCAGGAGCTGCAGAAGCTACAGACACTGCTGGAGTGCAGGAAAGAGGTACAAGCCAAAGGAACCTGAATGGACAGAGACTACAAAAGGGTCCAAGAGATTCAGGTACACAAAAGCTGCATTGTGATTGCTGTGGGCGGAACCCAAGCCATATTGCTGGAGCAAGGCAGAATCTCCCTAGGAGTAGGCCACAAGCCTCATCCTCAGGAAAGAAGCAAGAGTTACAAGGTAAACCATATTGTATTGGAAACAGCCTATGGAAAGGGCAAGAGACAGAAGCTCCCTGTACATGTCCCACTGCTCAAAAGAAAAGATATGAAAAGTTTTTATTGAATAAGAAACTTTTAAGTAAGCCAGGTTTGCAGGAAGTGCATGTAAACCCTTGGAAGAAAGAAAGAGATTCACACTGTAAAAATGCTCATGGCCAACGCCCCACGCTAAACTCCAAACACTGGGAGGTCATACAGCATTTGGATGAGAAACCTAACTATAGCTTGCCGGTAACTGTTGACTTTGTCTCAGATACTTTGCTGGAGGAACCGATGCAAGTGGAAGAGGTAGAATCCCTTTCAGAGGAAGACATGGATTGCAGCTATTGCATCACGGGAAGTGTAGAATGCTTGTGTATCCAGTGAGCACTAAAACCGGTGTAAATAGGAATGCCTGCCTTTGTAACCTTTCTGTGAAAAGAACAGTTTTTGTTTTGAATCTGAGTTGTGATTTTTGTAACCTGATGTAAGGAGATTTCTGTTGGTGTTTGAAGCCGATCCTTTGAACCTTTGTGCAAACCAGGGGAAATAAAGCCTTATTTGTTCCCTACACTCGATGACCTTTTGTTCTCTGGGTATTTTTGGTAATACAGGATGCTTCCGGGGCTATACAACCTTGGGCCCTAGAAAGAGAAACATACCAAACCCAACTTTACTTTTATTTATGCCCGACCTGCCTTGACCACCATTAACCACCAGGGCGGCGTTGTGACAGACTGTTGAAATAAGTGCCTTAAACTAGATTCGTTGGGGATGGGTGAAGAAAGCCCTCAGATAAGTGAAAGCCCCCAGGTAAGGGAAACATTAAATACCTTTATAGAAATAGGTAAAAGGGGCAACATCTGGAAGGCAGTGTCTATAAATTCTCATAGTGTGGGAAATAAGATCCCAGATATTGAGGCTTTATTGAGAGAGGCTGACTTGGGTTTAGTGGCAGTAACACAGCCATGGTTCACAGACAACCATGACTGGGATGTAATTATATCAGGCTATACTTTATTCAGAAAGCAGGGTATGAATTTATTTATTTATTTATTTTATTTACATTTCTTTTATACCGCGCTATTCAACATCAGTGTGGTTTACATAGAACATACACGTTGCAAATAATGAAACAGTGTTTACAGGTAACAGGAAGTAGAACTTGGAGAACTTGGGGTAACTATTTACATCAGATTTTCATATTGTACAAGCTAAACTTATAAGTGTCTTATAAAGGAGCTTTGTCATGATATCTATATTAGACTGTAGGTGACGTTACTGTATTTTCGTCTATCTTGTAGTACTGAATGAATAGGTAGTGTTTTACTGCCTTCCTAAATTGGGCCAAGTCAGTGACTGCACGAAGAAGGGGAGGAGTGGCACTATATGTAAAAAAATTATATTAAAACTATGGAAATACAGGGCTTAAAAGGGAGAGAGGAGATACTGTGGATTAAACTAGAAAGAGGGAAAGAGAAATCTATTTACATTGGTGTGATATACAGATCTCCTTCACAGGTTGAAGAAGTGGATGGAGAGTTAATTGAAGACATACACAGCATTGCCAGGAAAGGGGAAGTGCTACTGATAGGGGATTTCAATATGCCAGATGCTGACTGGCACATCCCTGCTGCAGTATCATCTAGAAGTAAGTAGATCTTGGATTCTCTACAGGGAGAACTATTCAGGCAACTGGTAACTGAACCCACACATGAAGGGGCCATACTTAGTGCTTACCAATGGTGATCGTGTTTCTGATGTTATAGTGGATCATTTCGCATCCGGTGATCACCAGATGGTATGGTTCAGTATTAGAACTAGGGCTGATAAAATTCATTCAAAAACGAGGGTCTTAGATTTTAGGAAAACTAACTTTGCCAAGATGAACCAGTGCCTCAGGGAGTCGTTAGTGGGATGAAAACATCTGGGGGATGTAGAAAAACAGTGGGCAAAACTGAAAGGAGATATTTTAAGGGCAACCACCCTTTTTGTTAAAATGGTAAATAAAGGTAAAAGGAAAAGGAAACCGCTATGGTTTTAGAAAGGAGTAGCTGAAAAGGTGAAGAAAAAGAGGGAGGCCTTCATGAAATACAAGAGATCACCGAGAGAGGAAGACAGGCATCTATATTTGGAAAAACTTAGAGAAGCTAGCAAAGTAGTCAGGAAAGCAAAGATTCAGAAAGAGGAGGAAATAGCCAATGCAATAAAATGGGGGGATAAGACATTTTTCAGATATGTTAGTGAGAAGAGGAAGGGCAAAAATGGTATTGTCAGACTCAAGGGTGAAGGAGAGGAATATGTAGAAGCTGATGAGGATAAAGCAGAATTGCTTAACTAAGATTTCTGTTCTGTGTGCACAGATGAAGAACTTGGAGCAGGACCTCAGAAAACACCCACAAACAGGAACAGAAGTGAGCGGCATCTTGAACAATTCTCAGAAAACTCTTTCATTTGAAAGAAATATCGATACACCAGGAAGATGTATTACAACTATTTGATAAACTAAAGAGTAGCAAATCACTTGGACCGGATGGTATATATTCAAGGGTGTTGAAAGAACTGAAATACGAGATTACAGACCTGCTATTAGTAATCTGTGAACTATCATTAAAATCATCTGTAATATCTGAAGATTGGAGAATGATCAATGTAATGGCAATTTTAAAAAAGGGTTCCAGGGGTGATCCAGGAAACCACAGACCGGTGAACCTGACGGCAGTGCTGGGAAAAATGGTAGAAAACATTATAAAGAACAAAATTACTAAACATGTAGATAGTCATGGCTTAATGGGAGACAGCCAACATGACTTTAGACAAGGAAGATCTTGTCTTGCTAATCTATTATGTTTTTTGAAGGTGTGAATAAACAGGTAGACAAAGGTGAGTTGGTTGATATAGTGTATCTGGACTTTCAGAAAGCCTTTGACAAGGTCCCTCATCAGAGACGTTTGGCAAAACTAAAAAGTCATGGGATAGGAGGCAGTGTACTATTGTGGATCAGGAACTGGTTAAAAGATAGAAAGCAGAGGTTAGGGCTCAACGGCCAATCTTCCCAATGGAGAAAGGTGAATAGTGGAGTACCCCAGGGATCTGTGCTGGGTCTGCTGCTTTTTAACATCTTCATAAATGACATGAAAATGGGAATAACAAGTGAGGTTATCAAATTTGCAGATGACACAAAACTATTTAAAGTTGTTAAAATCCATGAGAATTGTGGAAAATTGCAAGAGTATCTTGATAAATTGGAAGACTGGATGTTCAAATGACAGATGAAATTTAATGTGGACAAGTGCAAAGTTTTGCACCTAGGAAAAAACAACCGAAACTATGGTTACACGATGCAAGGTTCCACCTTAGGAACCACCACCCAGGAAAAAGATTTAGTCGTCATCATGGATAACATGTTAAAACCCTCCACCCAGTGTGCAACGGTGGCAAAGAGCAAATAGAATGCTAGGTATCATAAGGAAAGGAATGGAAAATAAAACAAAGGATATTATAATGCCTCCGTATTGTTCCATGGTGCAACCACACCTTGAATACTGTGTGCAATTCTGGTCACCGTATTTTTAAAAGAATATAGTGTTATATTTATCTGCTGTCATTTACTATGTTACTATGTTATTAGAAAAGGTACAGAGAAGAGCATTAAAATGGTAAAGGGGATGGAAGGATACCCCTATGAAGAGAGGCTAAAAAGGTTAGGGCTCTTCAACATGGAAAAGAGACGGCTGAGGGGAGATAAGATAGAGGTCTATAAATTAATGAATGGAGTGGAATGGGTAAACGTAGATCAATTGTTTATATCATCAGAATTTAGAAACACTAGGGGGCATGCAATGAAGCTACAGGGTAACCTATTTAAGACTAATAAGAGAAAATATTTTTTCACTCAACGTGTAATCAAACTCTGGAATTTGTTATCAGAGGATGTAGTAAAAGCTGTTAGTGTAGCTGGGTTTAGAAAAGGTGTGGACAAGTTCCTGGAGGAAGGTCCATAAACCATTATTAAAAGGGACCCAGGATATCACAGCTTGACCTAATACAAGCATTGAGTAACCTGTGTCTTTTGGGGAAACTGCTAGGTACTTATGATCTAGATTGGCCACTGTTGGAAACAGGATACTGGGCTTGATGGACTTTGTTCTGACCAGGTATGGCATATCTATTATTTATTTATTATATCTTATGTTCATATATTCTTATGACTGTGTTCGTGAGAAGCTAGCTAAACATAAAGTAGACAAAGTGATGGGACCAGATAGGATACACCGAGAATACTTATGGAAATTGGGGACATTCTAGCAGCTCCACAGACTGACCTTTTCAATGCTTCGTTGGAGTCGGGAGTAATGCCAGAGGACTGGAGAGAGGCACATGTGGTCCCTTTATACAAAAGCGGAAGTAAGGATGGTCTTGTCAGACAAATCTGATTGATTTCTTTGACTGGGTGACCAGGGAGTTGGACCAAGGGAGAGTACTAGATGTGGTGTATTTAGCTTTTAGTAAAGCCTTTGACACTGTCACGCACAAGTGACTTATAAGCAAACTGAGCACCCTAGGAATGGACCCTAAAGTTACTGCTTGAGTAAGAAACTGGTTGAGTGGGAGGCAACAAATGGTAGAGGTAAACAGAGCTCACTAGGAGGAGAGGGAGGTCACCAGTGGCGTGCCCCAGGGATCTGTCCTTGGTCCGATTCTTTTTAACAACTTTGTTAGTGATATTGCGGAAGGGCTGTCGGGTAAGGTTTACCTCTTTGCGGATGATACCAAAATCTGCAATAGAGTAGACACCCAGGAATACGTAGATAACATGGGGAGGGATCTAGCTAGCTTGAAGAATGGTCTAGAGTTTGGCAGCTGAGATTTAATGTTAAAAAATGCAAGGTCATTCATTTGGGCTACAGCAATCCAAGGGAGCGATATAGTATAGGGGTTGAAGTACTTCTGACCAGAAAAGAAGAGCGGGACCTAGGCATGATTGTGTCTGATAATCTTAAAGTAGCTAAAACAGGTAGAAAAGGTGATAGCAAAAGCTAGAAGGATGCTTGGGTGCATAGGGAGAGGAATGACCAGCAGAAGAAAGGAGGTGTTAATGCCTCTGTATCGGTCTTTGGTGCGACCTCATTTGGAGTATTGTGTGCAATTCTAGAGACTGCACCTTCAAAAGGATATAAACAGGTTGGAGTCAGTACAGGGGGTGGCTACTAAAATAGATAGTGGCCTTCTTTATAAAGCATATGAGGACAGACTTAAGGATCTTAATATATATACTTTAGAGGAAAGGCAGGATAGAGGTGATATGACTGAGACATTTAAATACCTCCGTGGCATAAATGCAAGAGATCCTCTTTCAATTGAAAGCAAGCTCTGCTATGAGGGGACATAGGATGAGGGTGAAAGGGGATAGACTCAGGAGTAATATGCAGAAATATTTCTTTATGGAAAGAGTGATAGATCAGTGGAATAGTCTCCCAGTGGAGGTGGTAGAGATGACGACAGTATCTGAATTCAAAAAAGCATGGGACAAGCACAGAGGGTCTCTAAAGGGAAAAAGGGGACTGTTGTAGTGGTTGATATGGAAGGGCAGACTAGATAGGCCATGTGATCTTTTTCTGCCATCATTTTTCTATGTATTATGGATATACTTTAAATATTTTAAACTCAATTATTTCAAGCACTTTCCAGTACTAAACTATATCTATAGTTATGGAATCCAGTCAATGATATTAACAAATTTTCAAGAAGTATCTCATATCTTAATTTAAGCTTGAGCAAAAAAAGTCTACTATAAAGACAAATCTCTCAACAAATATCAAAATATCCTTACTCTAAATTCTAAAACTCCATCTGAAGTTATAAATAATTGGCATATTTAGCATATACCTTTCAGCTTTGTTTTATGACAAATTAAGGCCACCCTCTTCATAAGACTTAAGAAGGTACAACTGGTGTATGATGATTCAAAACCTTAGGGGGGTCATTTTACTAGAACTATTCATGTTTTGGACTTATGGAAACAGACATACAGCCATCCAAAGCATGGAGACGTCCCAGAGCCATTTTAGAAGTCAGCTCTGTGGATGTCCCTGGCGTGAGGACATCTTAAGTCTGAATGGGGGCATTGTGTAGGTGTATTAGGGCATTCCCAGAACTTGGACGCCATCATCCAATTTCAGTAATGCCCTGGATGTCCCGAAACTCGTCCAAGCTTATACCTGCTCCAGGCATGAATAAGCATCAGAAAAGTGCTCATTTGGTCAGCCAGTCATCTGGAAGGTGTGGAGAAGGAGGTATGCACATGTCTCCAATCTTTTCCATTCCAATAACAAACACTCATGAAACGTGAGGGGTCATGTTATCTTTTCCCATGCCGCAGGACATCCGCTTATGCTAGCTTAAATGCAACTGATGTCTCTGCCTTATGCTTTTCTAAGGGGGGTATTTATGAGGCCGTGGGCATGGCCATCCAGATTGGGGACGTCTCGTACTAAAATTAGGCAGATACATAGATATCCCTGTATTTCTCAGCACATTCTGCCCTGGATGTCTTCTTTATAGCTTCAGTTTTCCTCTCAATTGTTCCCTTTACAACCTACCATACATAAAATTATAATCGCTTTCTAGTATCACCTCTGTAACATTAACACAAACTCCTTCCACTGCCAGCACTCTGTGAAGAACCCAAAACTCTCCAAAAAAGACACTCAGAACATTACCATGCCATATCAGCAGTAACAGCCAGGACCCAAAGAGCACAGCTTTATTAGTGGAAAGGCAACATTGCAAATATTACACTAAGCCCTAGAACACTAATACACCATATATAGGGAACACAGGACAGGATGGACTTCTACAGATCTTTAGCAGAATATTTCACCTTGATCACACATACAGAACACAGGCAGACAGATCTTCACCAACTATTGAATAAATGCACATTCACAAACAGTGTCATTTTAAAAGCTGAGTTGTGACTTAGGATGTCGAAATCACAGAGACGTTTCCAAAGCCATTTCACAAATGATGTTCACAGACAACTCCTATGCAGGGATGGCCAAGTAGGCAAAGGGGTGTGGGGGAGCACAATGGACTTACATGACTCTGTTTTATTTCAGGAACGTCCACATTTAGACCTGATGCAGGCACAAATAGGCATCAGGAAAGTGCTTGTTTTGTCTTTAAAACATACAGACAGTGTAGAGTTAAGTGACTAGTCTAAGATTACAAAGATCCACATAGTGATTTGAAGCCTGGTAGCCTAGCTCACAACCCACTACTTTAACCATTGTGATATTAACACTCATGTTCTGTGATGTTATTCTGGGGATGTCTACATCTCTATAGACATCCATATTAGACTCGTCCACATTTCTGAAATTGTGCCTGAACTTGCATGTGCCAGCTTTTTTTTCCAGACATTCTGGCTTTTATGTCTCAGATTGCACTTGGATGTCCCATTGTAAAATGTGCCTTAAAGCTGACATATTCCCATCACTAAAAATTCAAAATAAAATGCATTTTTGTACCTTCACTGTCTTATTTTATTTTTTTTAATTGGATTGGTCCTCATCTTTCCACTTTCCCCTCGTCTGTTTTTCCTAAGTTTCTTTTTCATTTTCTGTTTCTTCTCTTGTCATCTTTTTCCTTCCTCCACACCATCTCTCTGACAATGGCCTTTCTCTTTCATTCCTTTTCTTCATTTCTCTAGTCTGCCTCTCTTTCACCCTTCAGATAGATATTACTTCTACCTTCTTTCACTTTGTAATCTTCAATCTCCCTCTTTTCACTTACCTACCAGGTTTTCATAGCACACTTTCAGTTCCATCATTCTCCTATCTTTCACACTTTCCTTAATCTTCTATTACTCCTCTTTCCCATCTCTTAAATCCTCTATTTTCCCCCTCTGCATTAACTCCTCTCCTGAACTCCCACATTCCTCTGTCTCTCTTTCCTTCATCAGCCCCAGCTCCATTCTGGCCTGCAGCTCCTCTCTTTTGTCTCTTCCCTCCAACCTGTTTTCTATTCTCCTCTCAGTCTCTCACACACACCCCTTCTCCAACCTGTCCCTTTCCTTTGTCTCATACTCCCTCCATATCTCCCTGGTTCCTTTTACTGCTTCTCGACCAGCTCCCCCAGGTACTTTAAGCTGTCATATCATCCAGCCCATCTAACACTCCCTTAATCATACTTCTCACCCAACTGCTAAATTCCTGGGCCTCCATTCACTGTTAGTCTCTGCTCCCCTCCCTATCCATCTGAGTCCTCACTTCCACTTCCACTCATTCTTTAAGTTCATGGTCTTCTGCTTTCTTATGTAATTACTTAGTCCCCAAATAACCATTGAATCCCTGCTCCCATTCCCTGTCTCGATCCCTCACCCAACACACAAGTTCCTACTTCCTCCATTTCCAGGGTTCCTAGTCCATTCTCGCCTCTCTTCCTCCCTCCATCTTTCTGTTGCAAGCACTTCCTCCTCTTACTTGGTTCAATGAACCTTTTAAACCATGCACGCTCAGAACTGCTACAGTGCTGACTGAACCATAATGGAGGAAGAAGCTCAAGCACATCTCTGTTTCTTCCTCCAGCATGGTTCAGGCAATACTTTGAGCCATATAGTGCTTTGTAGCAATTCTGAGCAAATGCTGACAAGTTGATCCAATCCCAGTTTTTGACACATTGCATCTATGGACATGTAGTCTTGCATTTCGTAGAGACACTGGAGCATCAGTTCTATAGATGCAATAAGACAAAGCCAGGGCTCATTCAGCCTGTCAGGATTAAATGAAGTCAAGTGGCAACTAGAGATTGCAAACAATTCAAGGTCAAACTTGAACCAGTACAAAGAAAATTTTGTAAAGTGATTTGAACAAAAGGTGATGATAACCCTAGAGTGCATGAAACAATGTTGGAGGAATAACTTGCATGTTACACCAACTAGAATACATGGTTCCAAATAATGTAATGAGAACGTCAGTTGAAATTAGCTGTTCAGGATGGTTATTGGTTAAGATGGTCCCCAATTCCTGCCAAGATATGCTCCACTCTAATATAAATGCATTTAACTTGGTTCCGCATTCAGCATGTTTCATTTAAATATAAATGTCTCTTCTAGAATGATAATGAAAAAGAATGTGGTAGCTCACCTAATGAAAAAGTAATGAATCTAACCAAGAAGAATTTGATAATTGAGAAGGATACAGCAGTAATCAAATCAGGAAATGCATCAGCTCAGCATTATTTCCTCTGCAATGTGAGTTTTTGTCATGGTGCAAGAATGACTAGATGTAGACAGAGCCCCAAGCCAAGTGACTGGGCAACAATTTTCTATTCCTGTTCATTGTCTTCTGTAGTTTATTAGACTAGTCCAGGCAAAATGGGAGAGTGGGATAATTAAAAATATCATTACATATTAATTTATTATATGTTTTCTGGAGCAAAAGAATTCATTCAGAGCTAGAAATAGCAGTGCTTTCTACTCTTGTAACTTTATTCAACCAACTCTGAAATGTGAAAAATTTGCAGAAGACAAATATTAGCAAGTTGTGTGAATAAAAAATAAATGGGGGGACATATTCAAAGCATTGCGCCTGATATTCAGGGAACTAATTGGTTAGGGCTGCTGAATATCCCCACAGACCGTGCAAAAAATACCCAGTTAAAACCGGAGCAGAGTGTGCGTACATTGGGAGCGGTGATAGTCACTATCCAGTTAGCAGTGATACTCAGGCTATCACTGTATAGCTCAGAGGTCTCCAACTGCAGTCCCGGAGGGTCACAAACCAGTCAGGTTTTCAGGATGTCCCTAATTAATATGCATGAGATATGTTTGTATGCACTGCCCCAATTGTATTCAAATTTATCTCATGCATAGGGATATCCTGAAAACCTGACTAGTGTGCGGTCCTCCAGGACTGGAGTTTGAGTTCCCTGGTATAGCTTAACCCAGGGGTGGGCAATTCCGGTCCTGGAGGGCCGCAGACCAGTCAGGTTTTCATGATGTCCCTAATGAATATTCATGGACCTATTTCCATACAATGGAAGGCAGTGGATGCAAATAGATCTCATGAATATTCATTAGGGACATCATGAAAACCTGACTGGTCTGCGGCTCTCCAGGACCGGAATTGCCCACCCCTGGCATAACCGGTTAAACTTAAGTCAACTGAATAGCTGTCCTAACTTTTTAACCAGTTTTTGCTAACCAGTTAGCGGCTGAATATATTCAACTGGTCAACAAATTTTTACAAAAGTCAGTTACTGAAATAAAAATAGTCATTTCTTATCAATTTTTATATGCTGAACACGAATATGACAGTGAAATTGCAAAGTTGGCTCTAGATTTTTTGTAATCAACAAGAATTAATGTTTACATCACGAAATGCATGTCAATAGTAAATATAATAGGCCTTCGGTTAATACCTGTAAAAAACCAAGTGATAGACTGCTTCATAGATTTTTTCACCTGTCTCTTGTACAGCTGTTTGGGAGCTTCTCTGCGGAGTGTCCAGCAGTAGTCAGCCAGCATTGTAGTGGACCATTTTCCCTGGTAGCGATATCCTGGTGAAAACGTTTGCCCTGTTCATCACTAACCATACCACAGTTGTCAGGAAAGAAATCAAGACAGGAATCAAGGAAATGGCTCTTTAGAGACATATTGCAGCCAAGTTTCTGATACTGCATTAGCATGTCTTCTACTAGTTCCTTGTAGTTTTCTGCCCTAACATTCCCGAGAAAGTTTGTTGACACTAGGCGAAAAGCATTCCATGCTTGTTTCGCATCACCCTGCAGCAAGTTGTTGAACCGGTCATCTTTGAAGAGCTCTCGAATCTGAAGACCCACAAAAACTCCCTCTTTAATCTTTGCTTTGCTGAGTCGAGGGAATTTTTCATGCAGGTATCAGAAAGATGGCAAAGTGCGGTCCATGGCTTTCACGAAGTTTTTCATCAAAGCTAGTTTGATGTGAAGGGGTGGTAGCAGGATTTTGTGAGCCTCAAGCAGAGCTGGGTGCTGGATATTCTTCTCTCCAACTGTTACATTTTGTCTGCGATTCCATTCCTTCCGCAAGTAGTGCCAATCCCTTGCTCGGCTATCCCACTCACATAAGAAACCCGTATTTTATATATCCCTGCTGCAGTCCCATTAAAAGGGCAACTACCTTCAAGTCACCACAGAGGTGCCAGCTGTACTTGTTATAGTTAATGGAAGTCAGTAGCTGCTTTAAGTTATCGTATGTCTCTTTCATGTGGACGGCATGCGCTACTGGAATAGATGGAAGACGGTTTCCATTGTTCAAAAGCACAGCCTTCAGACTCCATTTCGAAGAGTCTATAAATAGTCTCCAGTCTTGTGGGTCATGAGTGATTTTAAGGCATTCATGAGGCTTTCAATATCGGAACAGAATACCAGATTACTTTCCTTTCTGAAGAAAGGCTCCAACTGCTGGTGGCGCTTTCGATATGGAGTGATGTTGACATCTTCTTCTAGAAGATTCCATTGCTGGAGTCTTGATCCTAGCAATTCTGCCTTGTTTTTGGATAAGTCCAAATCATGAACCAGGTCATTTAGTTCTTCCTGTGTTATTCTATGTGGAGTTGATATGCATCCCAGCGAAAATCTGGGTCACTGCATGCTGACGGACCAGGAGAAGAACAGATCGGCTCACCCTTGTCCTCATCAGATGAATCAAGAGAATATTCTGATGGAAGTTCTGGAATAGGAAGTCCCTCACCATGTGGAACTGGTCTCATTGCAGACAGAATATTTGGGTAGAATATGCTCGACTTCTTTTGCTTCATTATTCCGCTGGAAAGAGGAGGAACCAAGCAGAAGTAACAGTCATTTATGTGATTGCTTGGCTCTCTCCACACCATGGGGACTGCAAACGGCATTGATGGTCTTTTGCAATTCAACCACTGTGAAAGCTGTGTTGTACATGTAGTGCAGCATATATGCGGGGCCCAAGGCTTGTCTTGGTCACCAATCTTGCATCTGAAGTAAAGATGATATGCCTTCTTTAGTTGAGAAGTGATACTTTTCTTCTGGTTGGCAAATGTCACTTCCCCACAAATGTAGCACAAATTGTCAACGGTATTAATGCACTTTCGCGGCATTACTGTTCTGTATTGTACCTAAATGGCTAAAATTATATGATTAACAAAAGTTACATGTAACAGTAGCTTAAACTGTCTTGCACACAGTCTGAAATATTTTAAATGCTCAACCTTTCCGACTGCGTATAGTACACTGCTGACGTCAGATGGCTTCAGTAGCCGTCTGGCAGTAGTATTGCATTGCATCAGAAAATGATGCAATCAACTCTGGATGATGTGTGCATGCTGGTATTATGCAATGTGATGCAATATTACATCATTCAAGGCTTATTTGGGATGTTGTTGATGTCCTACTGGATAAATTTACACGGTGAAACGTCAAAAATGAACTACATGCAATATCTTCAAAACGAGAGCCAATAAATTTTTTTTAATGTTATCTTCGTGTTCAGCTCACCAAGATACTACAGATTAGGGCCTTTTAATGTCAGTATCGATTTCAATGTTGACCAGTGATATTACCACTTTACAATCACTTACTGTGAACCCAGATATTCAGTGCTGAATATTTGGGGTTAATTAAAGCAACAGTGGGTAGGCGCTTTAAATAGCTTAGTCACTGCTGCCACTTGAATATACCCCGCCACATGTATTCTGTGCTGAAAATATGAAAGCCCCTGGAAGTCTCCGAAAAGCTAAATGAACCTGGTTTGCTTGGTTATTCTTTCTAAACCACTGGTAATTGGAATGAACGATATAAAAGGAGTCAAGAATGTCTACCTGTGTGTCTGTCTGTCCTTCTGGGGGCAAAGTAACTCTCCAAAAATTTTGGATGATACCCGGCATGTGGGAAAAACTAGCAAAAAGTTGCGTCAAGTTTGAAAAAGTGCCAAATCGAACCAGGGTTCCAGAGAAATGTATGCTGTCGAATCGATGCTGACTCCTGGCAACGCTGTGGATAGTTGTCTCTATCCCCGGATTTTCTTGACAAGGTGTAACTGGAAGTAGATTGTCAGGCAAAGCCCCCCCCCCCCCCCCACCCAAAAAAAAAACTAGCCCAATGTATTTCTATGAGAAAAAGAGATCCAGCTTCTGTAGCATAGAAACTTACATACACTGAAACACGGCAGTTAGGGAATTGTTCCTTTCAAACTTCTTCCTGTTCACTATTCTGCCAACCCTCCCAAACTGCCCCATCACCAAAAAATGCTCCTCCACTCCTAAACCTCACAGCTCTCAAAAAATACTTCCTTGCAACTGCCCTACCAAGCTATCAAATACTGCCACAACAAGAAAATACCTCTCCCCCACAACGGCCTCACCATTCTGCAAACTGTCCATCCCTACACCCCTGCAACTACCCTACCACCCCACAAACTGCCCCATCCTAAAAGAATATTCCCCACAACTGCCCTACCATCCTGCCAACACCCCGATCCCGTAAAACTACCCCCTGGAATTGCCCCACCCCAAAAAACTACAATGCTGCCACTGCCCAACCAAACCTGCAACTGTCCCACTGCCCTTTCAACCATCCCCAAAATAACCTCTTGCAATTGCCTTACCACCCTGTAAACAGCCCCCCCTAAAAATACTTCCCCCACACACATACACTGCCCACTATCTCGCAATCTGCCTAACCAGAAAAAACTAACCCCTCAAGCAGCTGTCCTCCCACTCTGTAAAATTACCCATCCCCAAAAATTACTTCCCCTGCAACTGAACACCATACTGCAAACTACCCCACTATCAAAATCTAACACCTTACAACTGTCCCACTGCCCCAAAAAATGTCCCCAACAAAAACTGCCTTACTACCATGTTGACTATTCCCCCTCCCTCCCTATTCCTCCCCAGTGTCCAGCACAGAATACCTCTTTTCTCCCCACACCCCATGTCCAGCATTTAACATCTTACTCTCCTTCTCCCTACCCCATCATCCTTCCTCTCTCTCATTCCTTCCCCATGTCCACAGTCTCTTCTCTCTCTCATTCCCTCCTCCTTTGTCCAGCATCTCTACTCTCTCTCTCTCTTCCTTCCCCGCCTCCTCCATATCCAGCATTTCCCCTTTCTCCCCTATCTCTGCCCAATGTCCAGAATCTGCCCCTCCATAACCTCATTACCAGAATTTGCCCTGTCTCCCCTATCTTCACCCTGTGTCCAGTATCTGCTCTCCATCCCCCTATGCCCTCCACCCTGAGTCTAGCATCTAGTCCAGTGGTTCTCAACCCATTCCTCTGGGACCCCCATGCTAGTCAGGTTTTCAGGATATCCACAATGAATATGCATGAGATAGATCTGCATACAATGAAAGCAGTGCATGCAGATCTATCTCATTCATATTCATTGTGGATATCCTGAAAATCTGATTAGCCTGGGGGTTCCAGAGGACTGGGTTGAGAACCACTGATCGTCTCTACCCCCATTCCATGTCCACCATCTGTCCTCCATCTCCATTATAGTTTGCTGCTGTTTACTGTTACCCTTTGCTTACTTTTTTCCAGGTCCCTCTGGAGGTTGTTGTTAATGCCCTTTGTGTTCCGGAGCCCTTGCCAAACGCCCGGAAGTGATGCAACTGCGCTCTATGGTCGCGACCTTCCCAGGTACTCATCCATCTATTTAATCAAGCTGTCTGCGGCATTTCGTGCGCCCAAGGAGCAGGTCCTGTTCCTTAGCCGAGCTCCTTGAGGCGAGCGAGGGGCGTGGTCCGGGTTCCCTTTTTCTGCAACATTACTCTGGAATATGATTTCTGAGTTTCGCCTGCCTTGGCTTCCTCATCCCTTTAGTCCTACGTCTCACTCGTGTAAGTCTTGGCTTTTTTGGATCAGCCTGTTTCTTTTCTGTGGACTTGCTCTCTGCTCAGTCTCTAGTGCTATGACAGCTATCCCAGTTTTCTGGGGACAGCGTCCTCTGACCAGGTCTATTACCCCCTCTGGTCCGCTGGCACGTTGCCCATTGAATTTAATCCCATGTCGATACACCAGAACCTTGCATCGTCCTCTCCCCCCTAAGTCCTTCCTGGTTGCTTCCACTATAACGCTCAGTCTAGCTTTATTGAACTGTCGCTCTCTTCGATCAAAATCCTTGCTGGTCCAGGATCTCATTTCCCATCATTCACTTGACCTTTGTTTCCTTACAGAAACCTGGCTTAAAGAAGGCGACAGTCCTATTTTGTCTAGCTCTCTCCCTCCTGGTTATTCAGCGATTTCATCTCCTAGATTAGGCAGGGGTGGAGGTGGGGTGGCTCTGCTCCATCGGGCCTCTGTTGATATTGAGGAATTTTCTTCCCCTTCAGTCTCCTTCCCTGACTCCCTTTTCCTTCATCTCCATTCTTCCCCCCCCCCCCACTCTATTTCCTTCTTCTCTACCTTCCTCCTTCCCTTTCTGCTGCTCGCTGGGACGTAGCTCTTCAAATGCTTTCAGACGCCCCCTTGCAGTTTCCTAATCTTATTGTTTTAGGTGATTTTAATGTACATGTGGATCAGCCTAGCAGGCTAAAAGATCGTGCCTTCCTGAATCTGCTGACTGATCTCTCCCTCCAACAACACGTTATCGGCACTACTCATGCAGCAGGCCATACCTTGGATTTAGTTCTTTCACCCTTCACGTTATTGCCAATGATATCTTCTCCTACTACGTTGAGCATTCCCTGGTCAGATCATCATTGCGTTTTCTTTACAGTCTCTTACTCTTCTCTGGTGACTTCCCGCCCACTAGCTTCTTCCTCTCCTCCTTCTTTTTGGCGTCGTCTTACCTCTGACACCCTTAGGGCTTTTCCCCCTGCCCCTTCGCTCTTTCCCCCGGACTTTCCTTTGCATTCACCTGATTGTCAGGCCTCTCTCTGGAATTCCATTCTTTCCAGTGCCTTAGATGATTTGGCACCGCTCCGTCCCTCTCCTAGGCCCCGCAGTTCAGGGCATTCTCCCTGGTTTCATCCTTCCTTACGTCTTGAGCGGAGCCAGCTCCGCCAAGTGCAGCACCAGTGGTCCCGTCGCCCCTCTCCAGAATTACTTCTTCGCTTTAAGGAATTATCTCTTGCCTATTGTGCAGCCGTTCAGGCTGCCAAACGTTCCTTTTACACCGCTGAGATTTCTGAGGCCGTGCACTCTTCTAGGCAACTCTTTTCAATCCTCCGTAAACTTTCTTCTACTGGTTCAACTTGCGATTCTGCAGCCAAAGCCCCAGATCCCCATCTCTTGGCCACTTTCTTTTCTGATAAAGTACTGAACCTGCATTTATCCTTTTTGAACCCCTCCCCACCCCCTCCACTATCCCCTGTATCCCCTGCCCCCCTCCGATTCTTTGCCGATTCCCCCTTCCTCTCCGCCTAATCAAGCTCTTGCCCACACCTGGTCTTCTTTCCATCCGGTTATTTCTGCTGAGGTATTGCAGGTTTTGTCCAAATCAAGAAGGACCACATGTGCATTGGATCCAATCCCGTCCCGATGGTTATCTGAGCCTCCCTTACAACTCATGCCATTTATCACTACCATTATTAACTCTAGTCTGTCATCTGGTCTCTTTCCATCTCTGTGGAAATCTGCAGTTGTCCGCCCCCTTTTGAAGCAATCTTCCCTTGACCCCTCTATTGTGTCACATTGGCGCCCGGTCTCAAACCTCCCTTTCTTAGCTAAACTTCTGGAACGGTTTGCCTTTGAACAATTGAACTCTCATGTCGAGGCCACCAATACTCTCCACCCCCGTCAAGCAGGTTTCCGGCAGGGGCATAGTACAGAAACCGTTCTGTTAGCACTCCTAAATGAACTTCATGTTGCCCATGACCGTGGTGATGTCACTCTTATTGTTTCCCTTGACCTTTCCACAGCATTTGACTTAATTGATCTTCGGACTCTCCTTTCCTGTCTATCTGATATAGGGCTGCGGGGCACGGTCTTACAATGGTTTCGTTCTTTTCTTACAGCTCACTCTTTCAGTGTCCACTCTGGCACTCAGTCCTCTCCCTCTCTTCCTCTCACCTGTGGTGTCCCTCAGGGTTCTGTCCTCTCCCCCCTGCTATTTAATATTTTCCTTGCTCCCTTGCCTCTTTTGATTCAGCAATATCCTGTATCCTCATATATTTATGCAGACGATATCATCCTCCTTTGTCATGTTTCTCCGCTCACTTTGGATATTTCCCAGTTCAACAACTGCCTCTCCCATATTGCCTCTTGGCTTTCTCAGAATTTCCTTCACTTAAATCCTGCTAAGTCTTCGGCTATGTGGGTATCCTTGAGTGGTTCCTGTCCTAATGTTGCCCCCCTGATTGACTCAGTCCCTATTCCACTTGTCTCTTCTTTTCATTATCTGGGAGTTATTCTTAGAAACATAGAAACATAGAAATATGACGACAGAAAAAGACCACATGGCCTATCTAGTCTGTCCTTCCATAACAACTACAACAGTCCACTTTTTGCCTTTAGAGATCCTCTGTGTTGGTCCCATGCTTTCTTGAATTCAGTTACTGTCCTCATCTCTACCACCTCCACTGGGAGACTATTCCACGGATCCACAACTCTTTCCGTAAAGAAATATTTCCGCATATCACTCCTGAATCTATCTCCCTTCACCCTCATCCCATGTCCCCTCGTAGCAGAACTTGCTTTCAATTGAAAGAGGCTCTCTCCCTGAACATTTATGCCACGGAGGTATTTAAACATCTCAATCATATCACCTCTATCCCGCCTTTCCTCTAAGGTGTACATATTAAGATCCTTAAGTCTGTCCTCATATGCTTTATAATGAAGCCCATTAATCATTTTGGTAGCAACCCTCTGCACCGACTCCATCCTGTTCACATCCTTTTGAAGGTGCGGTCTCCAGAATTGCACACCATACTCCAAATGAGGTCGCACCAAAGACTTATACAGAGGCATTATCACCTCCTTTTTTCTGCTAGCCATTCCTCTCCGTATGCACCCAAGCATCCTTCTAGCTTTTGCTGTCGCCTTTTCCACCTGTTTAGCTACTTTAAGATCATCAGACACAACCACGCCTAGGTCCCGCTCTTCTTTAGTGGACAAAAGTACTTCACCTCCTATACTGTATTGCTCCCTTGGATTGCTGCAGCCCAAATGCATGACCTTACATTTTTTAACATTAAATCCCAGCTGCCAAATTCTAGACCATTCTTCAAGCTTAGCTAGATCCCTCCTCATGTTATCTACCCCTTCCTGGGTGTCTACTCTATTGCAGATTTTGGTATCATCCGCAAAGAGGCAAACCTTACCCGACAGCCCTTCCGCTATATCACTAACAAAGATGTTAAAAAGAATTGGACCAAGGACAGATCCCTGGGGCACACCACTGGTAACATCCTTCTCCTCAGAGTGAGCTCCATTTACTTGTACTCTTTGTCGCCTCCCACCCAACCAATTTCTAACCCAAGCAGTAACTTTAGGGTCCATCCCTAGGGTGCTCAGTTTGTTTATCAGTCGCCTGTGAGGAACAGTGTCAAAGGCTTTACGGAAATCTAAATACACCACATCTAGAGCTCTCCCTCGGTCCAACTCCCTGGTCACCCAGTCAAAAAAATCAATCAGATTTGTCTGACAAGACCTGCCTCTGGTGAATCCATGCTGCCTCGGATCCTGTAATCCGCTGGACTCCAGAAACCTCACTATTTTCTCTTTCAGCAGCGTTTCCAATAATTTACTCACCACCGAAGTTAAACTAACCGGCCTGTAGTTTTCAACCACATCCTTACTTCCGCTTTTGTGTAAAGGCACCACATGAGCCTCTCTCCAGTCCTTTGGCACCACTCCTGACTCCAACGAGGCATTGAAAAGGTCAGTCAGTGGAGCTGCTAGAACGTCCCCAAGTTCCCTCAGTATTCTAGGGTGTATCCCATCCGGTCCCATCGCTTTGTCTACTTTAAGTTGAGCTAGTTTCTCACGAACACAGTCTTCTGAAAATAGTTCAAGATGTCCCTCGCTTCTGTTCTTATTTGTGGGTGTTTTCTGAGGTCCTGCTCCTGGTTCTTCATCTGTGAACACAGAACAAAAATATTTGTTAAGCAATTCCGCTTTATCCTTATCAGCTTCTACATATTCCCCCCCTGCACCCTTGAGTCTGACAATACCACTTTTGCTCTTCCTCTTCTCACTAATATATCTGAAAAATGTCTTATCCCCCCATTTTATTGCATTGGCTATTTCCTCCTCCTTTTGAATCTTTGCCTTCTTGACTACTTTGCTAGCTTCTCTAAGTTTTTCCAAATACAGATGCTTGTCTTCTGCTCTCTGTGATCTCTTGTATTTCATGAAGGCCTCCCTCTTTTTCTTCACTTTTTCAGCTACTTCCTTCGAAAACCATAGTGGTCTCCTGTTCCTTTTGCCTTTATTTACCATTTTAACAAAAAGGTTGGTTGCCCTTAAAATACCCCCTTTCAGTTTTGCCCACTGTTTTTCTACATCCCCCAGCTGTTCCCATCCCACTAACGACTCCCTGAGGTATTGGCCCATCTTCGCAAAGTTAGTCTTCCTAAAGTCTAAGATCCTCACCTTGGAATGGATTCTAACAGCCCTAGTCCTAATACTGAACCACACCATCTGGTGATCACTGGAAGCAAAATGATCTCCCACTACAACATCAGAAACACTTTCACCATTGGTAAGCACCAAGTCCAGTATGGCCCCTTCACGTGTGGGGTCTGTTACCAATTGCCTGAATAGTTCTCCCTGTAGAGAATCCAGGATCTCCTTACTTCTAGATGATACTGCAGCAGGAATGTGCCAATCAACATCTGGCATATTGAAATCTCCTATCAGTAGCACTTCCCCTTTCTTAGCAATGCTGCGTATGTCTTCAATTAACTCTCTGTCCACCTCTTCCTCTTGTGAGGGAGGTCTGTATATCACTCCAATGCAAATAGATTTCTCTTTCCCTCTTTCTAGTTTAACCCACAATGCCTCCTCTCTCCCTTTTAAGCTCTGTAATTCCAAAGCTTTAATAGTAGTTTTTACATATAGTGCCACTCCTCCTCCTCTTCTTCCTACCCTGTCCTTCCTGAATAAAGTATAGCCAGGTATAGTTACATCCCAGTCATTGTTTTCTGTGAACCATGTTTCTGTAACTGCCACTAAATCCAAGTCAGCCACTCCCACCAAAGCTTCAACCTCAGGGATCTTATTTCCCATGCTACGGGCATTAATACACACTGCTTTCCATATGTTACCCCTGTTACCCATTTCCATAAAGGTATTTAATGTATCACCTACCTGGGGGCTTTCACTTACCTGGGGGCTTTCTTCACCCATCCCCAAGGAATCTAGTTTAAAGCCCTCTTCAGTAGATTAGCCAGTCTACTACCAAAGATGCGTTGACCTCTTTTGGACAGATGGATGCCATCTCTGCTTTGCAACCCTTGGAAAAGCATCCCATGGTCTAGGAAACCAAAACGCTCTCGATGACACCATCCACGCAGCCATGCATTTGTCTCCAGGATGCGAGCCTCTCTTCACTTTCTTTCCATAATCATATTTCTTCCCTTACCCGTCGTACATTTGCAGTCCTCCGTCAGATTCAGGCCATTCGTTCCCTCCTTCCTTTTGGTTCTTTGGTCACCCTTGTTCTGGCACTAGTTATCAGTAGACTTGATTATTGCAATGTTCTTTTGGCTAACCTCCCGAATTATCAACTTCAGCGCTTACAATCTATCCAAAACACTGCAGCTCGTCTTATCACTTTTGCTCATCGTTTTGATCATGTTACTCCCATTCTCCTTAATTTGCACTGGTTACCTCTCCGGTTCTGTTTTCATTATAAGTTCCTCATTCTAACACATCGCACTATTCATACTGACAATCCCCGGTATCTTGCTGGCCTTATTTCTCTTCATACTCCCTATCGTCAACTACGGTCCCTTCATGCAAACTGTTTGTCCCTTCCCTCCCCATCACAAGCCCGCCTAGAACAAACTCAACATTCGGCTTTCTTTTTCCTCGGTCCCTTCCTCTAGAATGCATTGCCACCTTCCCTCCGGCTGGAACCCTCTTACTCCCAGTTCAAATCACTACTCAAAACTCATCTGTTCCAACAAGCTTTTGATCTCCCTCCTGGTGCTCCTCCCTGAAGTTATCTGTCGACTGTTTTGTTCAGTGTTTATCATGTACTTCTGGTCCCCCCCCCCTTTTTTTTTTTTTTGGTCTTTTGATGTCCTTGGTCTAGTCCTGTGATTATAACCTTTGTGCCCTATCCTTTCTTTCGCTTTCCTGTTATTTTATGGCGTTCTTTTTTCTTTTCTATGATTTGCTGTGCTGACCTTTTTATTGTACACCGCTTTAATGCTTCGGCCAAAGCAGTCTATCAGATGTTGCAATAAAGATAAAAGATAAAGATAAAGATCTCCCCACCCTGTGGCCACCATCTTCCCTCTGCCCCCCAGCTGTGGCCACCATTTGGCCTCTGCCCCCTCACCCCAAAACCAGCATCTGTCCTCTACCCCCACCTCATGGCCAGCATCTGTCCTCTACCCCCACCCTATGTCCAGCATCTACCTGTTCTCCTCTATCTCTGTCCTATGTCCAGCATCTGATCTCCATCCCCCTATGTTGACCACTCTGTGTCCAGCATCAGCTCTCTATCCCACCGCATGTTCACCATTTGTCTTCTGCCTCCCCCATCCTGTGGCCACCAAATTCTCTCCCCCCCCCCCATGGCCACCATTTTCCCTCTACCCCCTCACCCCCAAACCAGCATTTTTCCTCAACCCCCTACCTCGTCACCATCAACTGTCTTCTATCCCCCACCCTGTGCCCATCATCTGCCCATTCTCCTCTTTCTCCACGCCATGTCCAGCATCTGCTTTCCATCCCCCAGTATCCCTATCCTGGGTCCAGCATTTGCTCTTTACTTCCAACCCATGTCATCTGTTCTCCACTTCCCCCATAATGCGACCACCATCTTTCCTCTGCTCTCCCCACCTGTGGCCACCATTTACACTCTGCCCCTTACCCCAAAACCAGCATCTTTCCTCTACCCCCCCCCCCCACCCCATGTCCAGTATTTGCCCATTCTCCTCTATCTCTAACCCATGTCTAGCATCTGCTTTCCATCCCCCTATGCCCCCACCCTGAGTCCAGTATCTGTATCCTAACCCACATTCCATGTCTACCATCTGTCTTCCACCTTCCCCACTCTGTGGCCACTATCTGCCCCCCCCCCCCCACCCCATGGCCAGAATTTGTCCTTCATTACCCCATTCTCCAACCATGCCCAGTATCTGGTCTCCATCCCACTGTGCCACCCTTCCACTGTCTAGCATGTGCTGTCTATCTCCATCCAATGTCTACCATCTGTCCTTTACATCCCCCCCATCATCTGCCCCTCTCACCCCATGGCCAGCATCTGTCCCCACTTCTGTTCCCTCAACAACTATGTCCAGCATCACTTCTCTCCCTTCCTAATGTAATCCAGGGATTCATATATTTTTTTTTATCTCCAGGCTGTCGAGTGCTCCTGGGCCTGCTGTGATCATGGGTTTGGTGGGTGGGGTGAGGATGTGTGTGGTGCAGTTTGGGAAGACCTGAACTCCCCCTCCCCCCACTGCTGCAGCCCAGATCAGCTGGTTGTGATATGTGGGATGATGATTCCAGAATTGTCAGGGTGGTGGTGTTGCCACAATGGTGTTTCTACAGTTCATGCTTTAGATCTTTCATCTTCTGCTAGAGGACTGCTATACATCCTGTGATAGGGATTGCATGCCTATCACCATCATCTGAGTCACCTCAAGCTTATTGCAAGGACAGTTTGAGCTCCAGTTGTGTGAGCAGCCTTTCATTTTGGGCTAGGTTGTAATACTCATACCAAACAAGAAGGACAGCACTTTTTGCAACTCAGACATCCTGAGGATCAGCCACTGGAGACTCCTCTGCTGATTTTGGCTGGTCCATGTAGAGGGAGAGGAAGGGTAATAGATCCTCTCTGTCCTTGTCATCCACCTCCTTGTCGGTCCTGCATATCTTGGCGCCAGCAGGCAGTTGTTCTTCACCTTCTTCCTCTGCAACCTGACTGCATCCTTTGTGGTATCCTCTTCATTGATCTCCTCAGATGCCTCTTTGCATGTTCTAGAATGACATCGCTGCACCCCTGGTTTCTCTCTTTCAGAAGCTGTGTGCTCCACTGCAGGTAGGAAACAAAATAGAACACTGTCAGATATGTAGAACTGACAGTGGCCAACCCAACTATACCTGCTGATAGAAGTGCTCTGTGAATCTCTGTGTGTACCAGTGCCTCATGTATGCAATAAATCTATACATATCCCTTACTGGGGTGCTACCTTCATTGTGCTAAGGAACAGAGTAGCTGTGTAGGGTGGTGCATTTAATTGCTTCAGAGGGTCACCATTGAGATTTGGCAAGTAGGGAAGGAAGCAACATAAGGCTTGTTGTGTTAACATTGCTGTTTGTTTTTGAACTTGTTAGCACAATCTGACTAGAATGAAAGAGGTATATTACGGAGGTGTAGCTTTACCCAGTAGATTGGTCTCATTCTTAATACGCTGGCAGCTTTCATAATGAGGAGAAGATCAAATGTAGACTACTCAGGGCCAGTGCAAGGGTATGAGATGCCCTAGGTGAGTTCTCAATCCTGCTGCCCCCCTCTGCTTCTACTTAAACCCCCATTGCTGCCATTTCACCCCCTATGCAAAGAGGAAGTCTGTGTCAGAGGGGAGGAAGCAGCAGGTCACAGAGAGCAAGAAGAGCAACACAGTAACAGAGAGTTTGGAAAAGCACTGTTATCATTTAAATTCCATTCTTGCCACTGCAGGTCCTGGAGAGGGACAGGAGCAGTGGCAGTGGGTGCTCTGGGAACATTGGTGTTCTAGGTGACCACTTAGCCTAATGGGTCGCTCTGGCCCCGAGGCTACTTCAATATGGGATGCACTGTATAAAAGCCCTAAACAGCAAACAAACCGTGAGGCTTACTCTTTCACTTTAACAACCATACTCCCTGCACTCCACCCATAGGTCCTGCACACCCTCTTGGGAGTACATATCACAGACTTTGCAAACCTCAAGGATGTTTGTGAATTGGCTGTAAAGAGTTTCAGTGCTGCTCATAATATCCTCTATAGAGAAGGCATCTCTTCTTGGAAAAGGGAAAGGCAACATGGTTTTCAAGACAGGGCCAGCATTTGATGCAGACAAACTGGGCAACTACCCTGGGCCCCACAGCTACAAAGGATCCCCTCAAAGGGTCTTCCATCGATGGATCGGCAGGGGTATGGTGAAAAAAATCATCATGGCTCCGCTGCAAGTAGCATTAGATCCTGGCCCATGGGGTCTCTAGCAGCATTTATCATAATTACATGTTCCTGACTATGGAACCCAGAAGTATTTTATTTATTTATTTATTTATTACAGTTGCTTATATACCGCACTATTCGGCATCAGCGCGGTTCACAGTATAACAAAATGACCAAAACACACTTCTGTTTGGTTTTACATCGAACAGGGGTATAAACTTGGATAACAGGGGGGGTTGAACTATATACATGAACTATATACATGAAATATAAACATGAAATAGGTCAAATGCATGACGTAAAAGACCTATAACATGATTGAATTGAACAGTATAAAATAAGTCCGTTTCAAATATAAAATACATTGTGAGAATGGGCTGTAAGAAAGGCAGTGTTTCTTGGTGGTGTTATTTAGAAACAACGCTGGCTGTGTTTCTTAGTTGGTGTTATCTGGAATCATCGCTGGCTGGGTAGTATTGGAGGAAGAGGTGATATTTGATAGCCTTCCTGAATTGGGTCAGGTCAGCAATGGCTCGGATGTTTGGTGGGAGTGTATTCCAAATTTTGGGGACGTAAAGGCTGAAGGCCCTATTTGCTGTCATGTTATTGCATTTAGTCAATGTTTTCGGGGTAGTTAATAGATTTAAGGCGGTTGACCTCCTGGCTCTGTTGGGGGGCACTGTTTGAATGAGATCAGTAAGTGCTGTGGAGGACAGGCGCTTGATGGCCTTGAATGAGAGGATTAATGTTTTGAAGATAATCCTTCCGTGTATAGGTAGCCAATGAAGCTGTTTTAGAATCGGAGTCACATGGTCGCTTCTGGTGGCTCCATGGAGAATCCTTGCTGCAGCATTCATGGCTAGTTGTAGCGGGTTTAGTGTGGATTGCGGGAGCCCTTGTAGGATGGAGTTAGCAAAGTCAAAGTGCGGTAGTATCAGAGCTTGGAATATAGTCCGGAAATCATCTGGTTCCAGTAGGGAGCGCAGATGCCTGAGTGAACGGATCTTAAAATAGACCGCTTTCACGACGTTGCCTATATGGTATTTCATGTCAAGGTGTCTGTCTAAGGCAGGGGTCTCAAACACGCGGGCCGCGGGCCGCATGCGGCCCGCGAGAGACCCTTGTGCGGCCCGCGATGCATAGGGGGGAAAAAAAAACCCGGCTTCTGCTGCTGCTGCCGCCGCTGCCGTGGCCGGCAATAGCAGCAATATCGCAAGTCCCGCGGGCTCCCCTCCACCCGGCAGATCCCTTCCTGCTTGCCTGCCAATGCTGCCAGTTCTCCGCTTCGGCTTTCAGAGCCGCGAAGGGAGAACTTCTCCCTCGCGACTCTGTTAAGCTCGCCGGGGCAGATGGGAAATTTCCCATCTGCCCCAGCGGGCTTAACAGAGTCACGTGGGAGAAGCTCTCCCTTCGCGGCTCTGAAAGCCGAAGCGGAGAACTGGCAGGCAAGCAGGAAGGGATCTGCCGGGTGGGGGGGGGGGAGCCCGCGGGACTTGCGATATTTCTGCTATTGCCGGCCACGGCAGCGGCGGCAGCAGCAGCAGAAGCCGTTTTTTTTTTTAAGTTTAATTTTCCCGGGGGGGGGGGGGGGGAGCAGGACTTGATGGGGGGAGGGAGGAGGACTTGATGGGGGGGGCGCCGGACTTGATGTGTGGCGGGGGGGGGAGCAGGACTTGATGGGGGGAGGAGGACTTGATGTGGGGGGGGGAGCAGGACTTGTGGGGGGGGGAGCAGGACTTGATGTAGGGGGGGAGCAGGACTTGATGGGGGGGAGCAGGACTTGATGGGGGCTGGGGGGGGGTAGTACTGAAAATGGGGTGATGGGGGTTAGGACTGGTAATGGACAGATGGGGGTTAGGACTGGAGGTGGTCTGACTGGGGGCCTAAGACTGAAAATGGGGTTATGGGGGGGCTAAGAATGAAGATGGGGCGATGGAAGGGTTAGGCCTGGAAGTGGGCTGTTGGGGGGCTTAGGACCGATAATGGGCTAGGGGGGGGGCTAGAACTGGTAATGGACTGGGGGGGGGTGCTATGACTGGAAATGGGCCGAGTAGAAGGGGGAGCTTGAACTGCAAATAGCTGATGGGGACAGGGTCTTGGAATGGTAATGGGCTGAGTGGAAGGGGGCTTGGAATGGAAATGGGCTGATGGGGAGGGGGGCTTGGAAAGGAAATGGGCTGTGAGGGGAGGGAGCTAGGACTGGAAATGGGCTGATGATGCGGGGACTAGAAGGGAGCGGATGCTGGGTTGGGCAGGAGCTAGAAGGGAGTTGATGTTGGGGGACGATTAGAATGGGATGGGGCTGGGAGAGTGAAATGGAGAGGGGAAATATATTTTGTGTGGGAGGGAAGAAAAATCTACAATTGGCCGGGTATTGGGAGAGTAAGTGGGGATTGAGGATGGAGGGGTAAAATTTGAGTGGATGAAATAGGAATGAGGAAAGAGCAAAAGGAGAATGATTAGTATGTTAAAGCAGATGTAGAGAGAATGGAAAAAAACTAGGAAAGAAGAAAGGAGAAATGGACAGCAGACGATGGAGAGTTAGCAGAAGACACAAAGAAACCAGAAGAAAGTGACTGGAACAATTGCAACTGAAAAAAAAATGCACAAAAGGTAGAAAAATATCTCTTTATTTTGAATTTATTAACTGAAATATGTCAGCTCTTGGAAATGTGCATCTTTAACGTCTGCACTTTATTTAATACAAGAGGAAATCAATGTATAGTTTTATTTCTACAGTGTTCTACATTCTAAGTTTGGCTTTTGGGGTTCCCAGTTTAATTGTCTTCCTGTTTCTAAATTGTGATTCCTTGTTTGGTGATGGTGTATGTTCTGCATGTGTAACTGAGCTGAGGTATTCTGTTTATGTAATTCCTATTTGACATTGCCACTTGTTCTCTTTCCCGAGTAGGTCATGTATTGTTATTCTCTGAAATGTGTTGATTTAATATTTGCAGTGTTGCCTTTTGATAGTTAGGGTATGGTGCTTTGTGAGTCCTGGTAGTGCTGTTAGGACACGGCAGGTTTGCTATGGGTTCTAAATGGGCAGTGTTTCTAGTAGTTCCTAATGTGCCTGGCGGTTGGCACTGGTTTATAGTAATGTAGAAATCTTTTAGTCTTTCTTTATCCATACACTCATTAAGAGGCATGTTTACTAAAAGTTAGTGTATGGTAACATTATGCAAATATTTATGCAAATGATGCCCTTATGCAAATGATGCCCTTATGCAAATGAGGCCTGCGTCTTGTGCGGCCCCCGGGTTACTCTACAAGTCCTCATTTGGCCCTCAAAGCAATTTGAGTTTGAGACCCCTGGTCTAAGGTGACTCCCAGGTATTTTATTGTTTCTCTGGTTTGTAATTCCGCTTCTTTGACCTTTATATGTGTTGGTGGGGTAAAGTTTGTGTCTCTAGCGATGAACAGTACCTCCGTTTTCTTGTGCTGGATGCGGAGGTTTTGTGCTTGTAGCCAGTCCGATATGGTATTGAAACATTCTATAATAGGAGTAAGGTCCATTTGAATGGCTGAGAAAGGCATATATAGGAGGATGTCATCCGCATATATCAGACAGCTCACGTTAAATGCTCTAATGATGTTGCAAATGGGCTGCATGTATATGTTGAAAAGTAGAGATGACAATGAGGATCCTTGCGGCACACCCTGTGTTTGATGGAATTGTTTGGACTCTTCTGCTCCGGATTTCACATATTGACATCGTCCACTTAGATAGGAGCTGCACCAATCAAGTGCAGTATTGCAAATTCCCTTTTCTTTCAGTCTCCCGAGGAGAATCTCATGATGAACCGAGTCAAAGGCTGCAGCGATGTCTAAAAAGATTAACACAAAGCCTTGTCGGATGTTGTCCATGCCTGTGAATATGTTATTGAATAGGAAGGTTAGAAGTGTCTCTACTCCATGGTACTCTCTAAACCCATGTTGGCAATAATCTAATGGAGCTATGGAGTCTATATGATCCTGAATTTGCCTTTGAACCTCTTTCTCCAGTATCTTTGCTAATATGGGAATACTAGCTATTGGTCTGTATGACTCGGCTTGTTTTGGATCAAGTTTAGGATTCTTCAATAAAGGTCTGATTGATGTTTGCTTGAGGGTTGTAGGGAAGGAACCAGTAGTAAAGGAAAGATCTGTCAGTTTTGCGATGAATGGACTGAATTCCTTGCGTAGCTCCTTGATCCAAAAGGCCGGGCAAGGGTCTGTTTGTGCTGTGGAGGTATTGAGAGAAGCTATTGTATCCTCAATGCTTTTTCTAGATGGTGTGGAGAATTTGCATAATGGGGTTATGCCGGTAGGGTCTTGGAAAGAAGCTGTTGATATTTTGTCCGTCTGTATGATCTTTGACTGGAGGTAGTCAGCGAATTTTTGTGGTTGGATATCCACTTGTTGTTCAGGAGTTGGTTCTTTAGAAAGCGCTTGCACCAAGTTGAACAGATCCCGTGGTTTGTTCAGAGATCTTTTCAGAGTGTCCGTGTGGTGTTGTTTCATTTTTAATGAGATTGCTTCCCTGTGCCTTGTTAGGTGAAGTTGGTAGGCTGCCAAATCTTGTGTGGAGAGTGATCGGCGCCATTTTTTCTCTAGTTTGCGTAGTTGTGTTAGAGAAGCTCTCAAATCTTGGGAGAACCATGGGGCTGTATTTCTTATTCTCTTGGCTGCTTTGTTGCCTTGTGGACGTTGTGCGATAGCCGTGAGGTTGAGATTCCATGCGGCGACTAGCTCTTCTGGGTCAGATGTGTTTATGTTGAGGAGGGGGTTGGTTTGCGAGAGTATTAACTCTCTGTCAAATGCGCGGAAGCTTCTTGTTGAGGTTCGAGCTGTGCTGTTACATTTTCGGGTAATATACTGCTGGCTGTCCCTGGTGAGTATTTGAAAAGTGATGAGTTTATGGTCAGACCAGGGGACGTCAATGATAGATAGCATCGTGTTGTTGTTTTGCTCGAGGGCCGCATGTGGTGCGAACACCATGTCCAGGATATTGCCCTTTTCGTGTGTGGGTTTATCAATGATTTGTGTAAAGCCCAAATTCTCAATGGCTTCGAGGAATGCAGATGCATGGCTTAGCTGAAGTGAAGGGAGGTTGAAGTCTCCCATGATCCAATTAGGTGAGTTGCGGTTGTGAACATTGGCAGCAATGTTAAGAATTGTGGAGAGGTCCTCAGGTGATGAAGAAGGAGACCTGTATATTAGATTGATGGAGCATTGCTTGTTTTTGATGGAGAGATAGTCCAGATTACATGTACTGGAGGCGTCAGTGATCAGGAAATGAAGATCTGATTTGGTGAGGATAAGTACTCCCTCTCCTTTTTTATTTTCTCTGTGTTTTATATGTATGGAGAAGTTGGGAGGTAGGAGTTGGTTGAGGATGACGTTATCCTCTGATGATAGCCAGGTTTCCGTGATTAAAAGTACATCCAGGTTATAGAGGGAAATCATATCTAAGACCACGGGCCATTTCTTGCGTATAGAACGTGCATTTATCATGGCACACTTTAGGTTGTGGTGATACTTTAGTTTCTTGTGATCAGGTGACGTGGAAGGTTGGAGTGTAATGTGTATGAGGTGTGTGCGACGTGTGTCGCCACCTGGGTGGGGTCCAGATGGCAGTATAACGAGTATGGGGAGGGGGAGGTGAGAAATCACAAAAGCTGTGCAGCAGCAAACAGATAGGAGTGCAGCCTACTCAAATTGGTTCCCATCTGCTAATGTTATGCTGCAAAAGCAGCCTGTCTAACTACTTAGTGCTTGCTTGGCTTTTTACTGCAAGCATGGCTTCTAGGTCAAGCTAATCAAGTCAGACTTTTTTCATGGCTAGTGCAACTGCAGAACAAGCAGGGAGGGAGCTTTGGGTGTGTGGTTGTAACATACATAGTAATGTAGTATATGATGGCAGATAAAGACCAGCATGGTCTATTTAGTCTGCCCAGTAAGGCAGTTAAAATGGTTGTAACCACCACTCTGTGGAAGTCACCCTCCCTCTATGCCTCTGTTCAGGGATGTACCTGCCACTCCATGCATATCACGCCCCCCCCCCCACTCTATTTATTGAAGTATAAGAAATATTTACATTTGAAGGGATCCACTGTGTCTGTCCCATGCCGTATTGAATTCTGTCACTGTATTTTCCCCCATCACCTCCATCGGGAGGTCATTCCAATCATCTGCCACCTTCAAGTGGAAAAGTATTTCCTGATGTTGCTTTTAAGTTTACTGCCTTGCAGCTTCATCGTATACCCTCTAGTTTTGCAGCTCCCCTTTCTTTCAGAAAGGTTTGTTTATTAATACCCTTTAAGTATGTAAAGGTTTGTGTCATATCTCCCCTGTTGCTCCTCTTCCCTGGGGTATATATATTTAGGTCTTCAGGTCTCTTCTCATATGTCTTCTGGCGCAGGCTCCATATCATTTTGGTTGTTTTCCTCTGAACCTTTTCAAGAGTTTTATATCTTTTGTGAGATATGGCCTCCAAAACTGAACACAATACTCCAAGTGAGGCCTCATCAATAATTTGTACAGGGGCATTAATACAGTGTACCTCCTTCTTCCTGCTGGTTATTCCTTTCTTTATGCAGCCAAGCATCTTTCTGGCTTTGGCTACCACCTTGTGACATTTTTTTGCCACCTTGAGATCCTCAGACATTATCACTCCGAGGTCTCTCTCCTGGTCCATGCATACCAACCTCTCTCCCCCTATTGCCAAGCCATAGTAACACCAATACTGGATTATTGTAACGTAATCTACCATGGTTTACCTAAAAAGACAATACTTCCCATGCAACTGGTACAAAATACGGCTGCAAGAATCATTACTGGAACAGCAAAGTACAGCCATATAACACCTACCTTTCACCAACTTCACTGGCTCCCTGTCACAACACGCGTTAAATGTAAGAATATAATTATAATATTCAAAATACTAAATAGCCTATCTCCACCCATGCTTTAAACACTGATCAGAAGAATGCATCTAACTACAACAAGAAGAGGAGCAGACAACAACACCCTAGAAATTCCATCTAGCTTCAGAACCTCAAAGCATTCCACCAGCAGTAGAGCCTTCTCCCTCTACGCTCCCCATCTATGGAATGAACTGCCCAGATCTATACATGCAACCAAAGACCTGCTGGATTTCAGGAAAGTCGTAAAGACACAGCTCTTCCTGGAATACTATGGCCCCACCATGGAAGAAAGTGATCTATAAGAATTCCCTGAAGTAACCTAATAAACTGTTACTCTCTCTACATCTTACCACTCCACTTGTGATTTAATATTCTGACTTTAAATCTCACTGACCTCTGCTGCAACAAATAAATATCCATGCTTCCAATCCATACTGCAACAATTGTTGCCCCTAGATAACAACTGTTAAATGTAACCACAACACCCACTATCATGCAACAATGTAACTGTATATAGTTTGAGAATTTAAATGTCATGTAATCCACCAAGTTAATCCTCCTTGATCTATGTAAAGCTTGTTGCTACAATTGTTATATGTAAACCGCTTTGAATCTATGAAAAGGCGGCATATAAAACCTGTTAAATAAATAAATAAATATTGCATACAATTCCTTTGGATTTCTGCATCCCAAGTGCATGACTCTGCACTTCTTCACATTAAATCTTAACTGTCAAGCATTAGACCATTCAAGTGTTTGTAGATCTTTTCTCATGTTGTCCACTCCCTCAGAAGTGTCCACACTGTTGCAGATTTCAATGTCAACTGCAGAAAGGCAGACTTTTCCTTTCAATCTTTCGCAATATCACTTACAAATACTTTGAACAGTATCAATTCCAGGATTGTTCCCTGAGGCACATCACTACATACCTTCCTTTCTTCTGAATGAGTTCCGTTTCCCACCACCTTCTGTCATCTGTCAGTCAACCAATTTCTGATCCAGTTCACCATCTTGGGATCAATCCCCAGACTGCTCAGTTTATTGATAAGCCTCCTATGAGGAATAGTATCAAAGGCTTTGCTTAAATCTAGGTATATCACATCCATTGCATGCCATTGATCTAGTTCTCTGGTCACCCAGTCAAAAACTCAGTCAAATTTGTTTGGCATGATCTTCCTTTGGTAAAACCATGTTGCCTCGGATCATGCAATCCATTGGTTTCTAGAAAGTCCACTATTATTTCTTTCAAGAGCACCTCAGAGGTAAGGCTTACCGGCCTATAGTTTGTCACCTCTTCCCTATTACTGCTTTTGTGAAGAGGGACCACATCAGCCCTTCTCTAGTCTTGCGGAACCTCTCCTGTCTCCATTAAAAATATCCTTTAAAGGTCCTGCCAGAACCAATCTGCGCTCTTTTAGAATCCTGAGATGTATACCATCCGGTCCCATGGCGTTGTCCACTTTCAGTTTTGCAAGCTATTCAAAAACATCATCTTCTGTGAATGGTGTGGTATCTATTCCATTCCCATTTGTATATCTGTCAATCATATGTGGTCCTTCTCCAGGATTTTCTTTCATGAATACAGAACAGAAGCATTTGTTTAGCATTTTCACTTTTCTGGTGTCACTCTCCACAGATCTGTCCTCATCACTTTTGAATCTTGCAGTTCCACCTCTGATGTTCTTTTTCTCCCGAATGTATCTGAAAATGTTTTGTCTCCACACTACACATCTTTAGCCATCTTTTCTTCTGCCTTTGCTTTTGCTATCCTAATTTCTCTCTTTGTCTCTTTTAGCTTAATCCTGTATTCTTTTCTCTGTTCCTCTTTTTGTGATCTTCTGAATTTTGTGAAAGCTGTGCTTTTTGCTTATATGTGCCACATTTGTGCATGAATTTCTGCCTTCTGCACACTGCTGCAGGTTTTCAGTCCAGGCACCCATCCCTTCCCAAGTGAGGAGGACTGACTCGCGGCATGCATGAACCAGCAATGTGCTGCGGTGAAGCTGTTGTAGACTGTGGCTTCCTAACATCTATTACACAGTGTCTTTCACACCATCTTTTGAGTTACAGTTGTGACGTGAACAGCAAACTACTGATGGGTATGGTGACTTCTAGTTTAACTGCAGTGCTGCTCTGCTCCCAGTCATGGTATGAGGGCCCAAGGGCATCTCATAAGACCCTCTTTTCTTGACTTTTCCCCAGTGGTCTTTTTGAAAAGTGCTGGTGGGAAGCCCCATTGGGTTCCACACTAGCTGGAGCCCTACATGCTCTCAAACTGCTGGGGATGGGCTGGGGAGGGAGAGCAAATGAGTGATGGGTAGTGAAAGAAAGTGAGTGATTGGGAGTGACTGGGGAGGGAAAGAAAGTGAGTGATGGGGACTGTCTGGGGAGGGTGGGAGAGTGTTTTGTAGGGTCTATTTCCTGATTAAGAGATGTTTTATGTTGTATTACAAGTGTTAGAAGTGGATGGGGAAATCATGGTGGTGTAGGGGAAGGCGAGGGAATCAGGAGGGCTCCCTGTTTAATTTCTGCCCTGAACTCCTACATCTTTAATTCTGACCCTTCTTCATGGAGACATGTGGTTGCAATACCTGGAGCACTGTGAATGATGCCTCAGACAGCAATTCTGCTTACAGAGATGGTACACACTTGAATGAGGATGTTCTACAGTTATATACCAGCAAGTAATCCAGTTTTCCCTAAGCCTTTGCAGATATCCCTTCATAAGTGCAACTATCCATCCCCATCATTTACAAGATTTATTTATTTAACAGGTTTTATATACCGCCTTTTCATAGATTCAAAGTGGTTTACATATAACAATTGTAGCAACAAGCTTTACATAGAACAGGGAGGAATAACATATTGGGTTACATGGAGTATATAACATTTAACTTCTTAAACTATGTACATCTGCATTCTTGCATGAAAGTGGGTGTTGTGGTTACATTTTATAGTTGTTATCTAGAGGCAACATTGTTGCAGTGTGGATTCAGTGCATGAATTTTTGTTGCAGGAGAGGTCAGTGAGATTTAGTCATTATATTAAATCATGAGTGGGGTAGAGATGTAGAAAGGGATGTACAGTGATTATCAGGTTATTAGGTTCTTATAGGCAGGGGCAGCCCAAGGGGGTGCAGGGCCATGGGCGGAGACTCGGTGCGGGACCTAATTTGCATAAGGGACTTTATTTGCATAAATATTTGCATAATGTTACCATACACTAACTTTTAGTAAACATGCCTCTTAATGAGTGTATGGATAAAGAAATACTAAAACATTTCTGCATTACTATAATCCAGTGCCAACCACCAGGCACATTAGGAACTACTACAAACACTGCCCATTTAGAACCCATAGCAAACCCGCCATATCGTAACAGCACTACCAGGACTCACAAAGCACCATACTCTACCTATCAAAAGGCAACACTGCAAAAATTAAACCAATACATTTCAGAGAATAACAATACATGACCTACTGGGGAAAGAGAACAAGTGGCAATGCCAAATAGGAATTACATAAACAGAATACCTCATCTCAGTTATACATGCAGAACATAGACCATCACCAAACAAGGAATCACAATTTAGAAACAGGAAGACAATAACTAAACTGGGAACCCCAAGAGCCAAACTTGGAATGTACAACAACACTGTAGAAATAAAACTATAAATTAATTTCCTCTTGTACTAAACAAAGCGCAGACGTTAATGTTGCACATTTCCCAGAGCTGACATATTCCAGTTAATAAATTGAAAATAAAGAGATATCTTTCTACCTTTTGTGCATTTTTTCAATTGCAATTGCTCCAGCCACTTTCTTCTGGTTTCTTCTTGTCTTCTGCTAACTCTCCATCATCTGCTGTCCATTTGTCCTTTCTTCTCTCTTCTAGTTCTTTTTTCCATTCTCTCTCTACATCTGCTTTAACATACTAATCTTTCTCCTTTTGCTCTTTCCTCATTCCTATTTCATCCACTCAAATTTTACCCCTCCATCCTCAATCCCCACTTACTCTCCCAGTATCCGGCCAATGGTAGATTTTTCTTCCCTCCCACACAAAATATTTTTCCCCTCTCCATTTCACTCTCCCAGCCCCATCCCATTCTAATCCTCCCCCAACATCAGCTCCCTTCTAGTTCCAGCTCTACCCAGCATCTGCTCCCTTCTAGTCCCCACATCAGCCCATTTCCAGTCCTAGTCCCCCATCAACCCATTTCCAGTCCTAGCTCCCCCATCCATTTCCAGCCCTATCCTCCATCATCTCATTTCCAATCCCAGTCCCCCATCAGCCCATTTCTAGTCATTTCCTAGCCCCACCATCAGCCCATGTCAAATCCTAGTTCCCCCCCCACTCAGCCCATTTCCAATCCAAGCCCCCCATGAGCCTACTTCCAGTTCTAGCCCCTCCATGAGTCCATTTCAATCCAAGCCCCCACCACAGCCCATTTCCAATCTTAGCTCCCCCAACAGCCCATTTCCAGTCCTATCCTAGCCCCTCCATTAGCCCATTTCCTGTCCTAGCTTCCGCCCCCCCCTTCAGCCAATTTCCAGTCTTAGTTCCCTCCCCTCACAGTCCATTTCCATTCCAAGCCCCTCCTCCCCATCAGCTATTTGCAGTTCAAACCCGCCCTTCCACTCTGCCCATTTCCATTCCAAGCCCACCTCCCCATCAGCTATTTGCAGTTCAAGCCCCCCTTCCACTCAGCCCATTTCAGGAGTGGGAGGAGTGGCCTAGTGGTTAGGACAAGGTACTTCAGGCCGGAGGGCCGGGGGTTCAAGTCCCACCTGGGGACAGCAATCTCAGGCCGGAGGGACTGGGATTTCTAGTCCTATAGGCACTCCTTGTGGTCTTGGGCAAGCCACTTAACCCTCCATTGCCCATGTTCCCTGTAAGTATTAGCGTATGTGTGTCATATCCCCTCGTGTTAAATGTATCTCCCAATTGACCGCTTTGACCCGGTGAAAAGCGGGATATAAATACAGCTAAATAAATACATTTCCATTCCAAGCCCCCGTCCACATCAGCTATTTGCAGTTCAAGCCTCCCCTTCCACTCAGCCCATTTCCAGTCCTAGCAACCCCCAACCCATTGCCAGTCCTAGCCCCCCCATAGCCCATTACCAGTCCTAAGCCCCCCATCAGCCCACTTCCAGTCCTAACCCCCATCACTCCATTTTCAGTCTTAGCCCCCCCATGGCCCATTACCAGTCCTACCCCATCAGCCTATTTCCAGTCTTAGCCCCCCCATAGCCCATTACCAGTCCTAACCCCCACCCCATCAGCCCACTGCCCATTACCAATCCTAACCCCATCAGCCCACCTCAAGTCCTAACCCCCCCATCAGCCCATTTTGAGTCCTAGCCCCCCCATAGCCCATTACCAGTCCTAACCCCCCCCCCATCAGCCCACTTCCAGTTCTATCCCCCATCACCCCATTTCCAATCTTAGCTCCCCCCCCCCATAGCCCATTACCAGTCCTAACCCACCTCCCCCCAACAGCCCAGGGAAAGTTTAAAATATTAAAAAAAGCTGGCTGCTGCCACTGCAGCTGTGGCAGTGGCAGAATCAAGTGTCCTGCACCCCCCCCCCCCAACCCGGCAGAGCCCTACCTCCCTGCATCAGTCCCTTCGGCGCGGCTTTAAGAGCCAAAGGGAGAGTTTCTCCCTCGCGGCTCTGTTAAGCCCACCGGGGCTGATGGGAAACGGGCATTTCCTGTTTTCCATCAGCCCCGGCAGGCTTAACAGAGCCGCAAAAGTGAAACTCTCCCTTCGCGGCTCTGAAAGCCACGCCGAAGGGACTGATACAGGGAGGGAGGACCTGGGGGGGGGGGGCCCACGGGACACTCGATTCTGCTGCTGCTACGGTGGCGGCGGCAGCAGACAGCTTTTTTTAAAAATTTACTTTTAAAGCAAAATGTTGTTTGTGCGGGGCCCCCTGAAACGCGGGACCCTGTGCAAAAAACACTCTCGCTCAATGGACGGGCCGGCCCTGCTTATAGTTCAGTTTCTTCCATAGTGGGGCCATAGTATTCTAGGAAGAGGTGCGTCTTTACAGCTTTCCTAAAATCCAGTAGGTCTTTGGTTGCATGTATAGATCTGGGCAGTTCATTCCATAGTTGGGGAGCGTAGAATGAGAAGGCTCTGTTGCTGGTGGAATGCTTTGAGGTTCTGAATTTAGATGGAATTTCTAGGGTGTTGTTGTCTGCTCTTCTTCTTGTTGTAGTTGGACGCATTTTTTAAATCAGTGGTTGAAGCGTGGGTGGAGATAAGTTATTTAGTATTTTGAATATTATCATTATATTCTTATATTTAACGTGTGTTTTGACAGGGAGCTAATGTAGTTGGTGAAGGGTAGGTGTTATATAGCTGTACTTTGCTGTTCCAGTAGTGATTCGTGCAGCCATATTTTGTATCAGTTGCATGAGGAGTATTGTCTTATTAGGTAAGCCATAGTAGATTACGTTACAGTAGTCCAGTATTGGTGTTATTATGGCTTGGCATACTGTTCTAAAGTGATACTCGTCGAGTAGTGGTTTAAGCTTATGTAGGGTTCTGAGTTTGTGGTAGGCTGATTTAGTTATTCTTTTTATGTGGGGTTGAAAGCTGAGGTGCTGGTCAAAAGTTATCCAAAGATATTTAACTTCCTGTTTGTTGGTTAAGGTGTCATCTTGTATTTTTATGTAGTCAGGTGGAGAGAATGTGTTTTTCCTGGTTATATGCATTAATTCTGATTTTTTGAAGTTTATGTATAGGTTCTGTTCATTGAGCCATTTTTCCATGGATTCAAGGCATGATGTAATTCTGGAGTAGTCTGGTTGTTGGTGTTTATAGAGGTAAATACGTACCATAATATCATCTGCATATATTTTGTATTGAATGTTTTGATGTCTTATGTTGTTGCATAGTGGTTGTATGTAAATATTGAAGAGTAATGCGGATAGGGCCGAACCCTGGGGGGACACCCTAGTACCAGCCCACAGGCATTGGCTACTGGCGGGGAGAAGGGGTTTGAAGAGTAATAATAAAGTGTATGTTGTTATGGTAGCAGGGACTATATGAAGCTTCTTTAGACAGAAATATAAGAACATAAGATATGCCATACTGGGTCAGACCAAGGACCTTCAAGCCCAGTATCCTGTTTCCAACAGTGGCCAATCTAGGTAATAGGTACCTAGCAGTTTCCCCAAAAGACACAGGTTCCACAATGCTTGTACTGGGTCAAGCATTGATATCCTGGGTCCCTTCTTAATAATGGTTTATGGACCTTTCCTCCAGGAACTTGTCCAAACCTTTTTTAAACCCAGCTACACTAACTAGCCTTTACTACATCCTCCGGTAACAAATTCCAGAGTTTGATTACACGTTGAGTGAAAAAAATATTTTCTTTTATTAGTCTTAAATAGTTTACCCTGTAGCTTCATTGTATGTTTATTTTTTATTTTATTTATTTAGCTGTATTTATATTCTGCTTTTCACTGGGTCAAAGCGGTCAATTGGGGGGTACATTTAACACAAGGGGATATGACACACATATGTTAATACTTACAGGGAACATGGGCAATAGAGGGTTAAGTGGCTTGCCCAAGACCACAAGGAGTGCCTATAGGACTAGAAATCCCACCAGTCCCTCTGGCCTGAGATTGCTGTCCCCAGGTGGGACTTGAACCCCTGGCCCTCCGGCCTGAAGTACCTTGTCCTAACCACTAGACCACTTCTCCCTCTTGTCCCCTAGTCTTTTTATATTCTGATAACGTAAACAATCGATCTACGTTTACCCGTTCCACTCTGTTCATTAATTTATAGACTTCTATCATATCTCCCCTTGGCCGTCTCTTTTCCAGGTTAAAGAGCCCTAACCTTTTTAGCCTTTCTTCATAGGAGTATCCTTCCATCCCCTTTACCATTTTGTTGGCCCTTCTCTGAACCTTTTCTAAAATCGCTATATCCTTTTTAAGATACGGCGACCAGAATTGCACACAATATTCAAGGTGCGGTCTCACCATGGAACGATATAGAGGCATTATATTATCTTTTATTTTATTTTCCATCGTTATGATACCTAGCATTCTATTTGCTCTCTTGGCCGCCGCTGCACACTGGGCGGAGGGTTTTAACATGTTATCCACAATGACACCTAAATCTTTTTCCTGGGTGGTGGTTCCTAACATGAAACCTTGCATCGTGTAACCATAGTTTGGGTTGTTCTTCCCTAGGTGCATAACTTTACACATCCACATTAAATTTCATCTGCCATTTTGATGCCCAGTCTTCCAATTTATCAAGATCCTCTTGCAATTTTCCACAATCCTCTTGGGTTTTAACAACTTTAAATAGTTTTGTGTCATCTACAAATTTGATAACCTCACTCGTTATTCCACTTTCCAGGTCATTTATGAATGTGTCAAAAAGCAGCGGACCCAGCACAGATCCCTGGGGTACACCACTGTTCACCTTTCTCCATTGGGAAAATAACAACAGTTAAATCTTTAGCACACGTGTGTTTGTGTGGTGCAATGGTGGTGTGCCTGTCTGTGTGTGGGATGTGAACATAAGAACATAACATAAAAACCTAAGATATGCCATACTGGGTCAGACCAAGGTCAATCAAGCGCAGTATCCTGTTTCCAACAGTGGCCAATCTAGGTCATACATACCTAGCAGTTTCCCCAAAAGACACATGTTCCACAATGCTTGTACTGGGTCAAGCATTGATATCCTGGGTCCCTTCTTAATAATGGTTTATGGACCTTTCCTCCAGGAACTTGTCCAAACCTATTTTAAACCCAGCTACACTAACTAGCCTTTACTACATCCTCCGGTAACAAATTCCAGAGTTTGATTACACGTTGAGTGAAAAAAATATTTTCTTTTATTAGTCTTAAATAGTTTACCCTGCAGCTTCATTGCATGTCCCCTAGTCTTTCTATATTCTGATAATGTAAACAATCAATCTACGTTTACCCTTTCTACTCTGTTCATTAATTTATAGACTTCTATCATATCTCCCCTCAGCCGTCTCTTTTCCAGGTTAAAGAACCCTAACCTTTTTTGCCTTTCTTCCTAGGAGTATCCTTTCATCCCCTTTACCATTTTGGTGGCTCTTCTCTGAACCTTTTCTAATAATGCTATATCCTTTTTAAGATACGGCGACCAGAATATTCAAGGTGTGGTCTCACCATGGAATGATATAGAGGCATTATAATATCTTTTGTTTTATTTTCCATTTCTTTCCTTCTGATACCTAGCATTCTATTTGCTCTCTTGGCTGCCACTGCACACTGGGCCGAGGGTTTTAACATGTTAGAACATAAGAACATAAGAACATAAGATATGCCATACTGGGTCAGACCAAGGTCCATCAAGCCCAGTATCCTGTTTCCAATCTAGGTCATACGTACCTAGCAGTTTCCCCAAAAGACACAGGTTCCGCAATGCTTGTACTGGGTCAAGCATTGATATCCTGGGTCCCTTCTTAATAATGGTTTATGGACCTTTCCTCCAGGAACTTGTCCGAACCTTTTTTAAACCCAGTTTCTCTAACAGCCTTTACTACATCCTCCGGTAACAAATTCCAGAGTTTGATTACACGTTGAGTGAAAAAATATTTTCTTTTATTATGTGGTGTTAGATTCCTTTGTGTGGATGCAGTGTGGGGCTGCAGTACATTGTGTGTGTGCTCCAGAGCTAAAGAGCCTCTGTGCGTGTGTGTATGGTGTGGAGTTGGGGTGTCTGTGTAAGTGTGCAGTGTGGAGGTGGGGTGTCTGTGTGAGTGTAAGTATGTGATGCAGAAGTGAGGTGCCCATGTGTGTGAGTGTGTGGTATGGAGGTGAGGTGCCTGTGTATGAGTGTGTGTGATGTCTGTTTATGTATGTGGTGTGGAGCTGGAGTGCCTGTGTATGAGTGTGTATATGGTGTGGAGGTGAGGAGCTTGTGTGTGTGTGTGTGAATTTGCAGTACAGAGGTGAGGTGCTGTGTGTGTATGTAGTGTCTATGTGTGTGATGCAGAGCTGGGGTACCTGTGTCTGGTGTGGGAGAGGGATGCATCTTTTGGCATATACACATTATGCCCTTTTGCATTCATTCTTTTAATCTCCGACTCCTTGTACTCTCTCCTCCTCCCTCCAAACCCTTTCCTGCTGGCCCCCCATCTTCAGTTCCTTTCAGACTTTTTCCCTTATCCTTCCTCCTAGCATTCCCTGCCTTCTGTTACCTCATCCTTTTTTTTTTCAAAGCCACTGCCTGTTTAAATTTTTGATTCCTCACTCCCCCGCCGCCCCCATCTGTTGAACCTTTTTGTTGCTGTAGGCTGCAATTGCGGCTGTCCTCTTTTGCTCACAGGAGATGGAGTCCCCACTGGCAGATAGTTGCGGTTTTTGTCTCCTTCCTTACCAAGGGTAAGCCTAGGCATGTTTGTTTGTGTGTGCTTATGCATATGGACAGAAACATTTTCTGCCGGCTTGACCCTTGGCACTACACTGAAGCAAAACATGCCTAAAAACACCCCAAAACAGGGAAATATTTGTAAAAAAGAATATGAAAACTAACCAATGTTTCTTGCCTGTGCACTTTACTACTAGATATACAAAAAGAACTATCTCCCTAGGGAAGAAGATCTTGATTGGAGAAGCATAACCAAATGTTGGTGGGCACAAAAAAACATATTTATTAGACTCATACTTAATTTCACATTTACATAGAAAGCGTAATCAGGTGGTACTCAAAGTTATCACCTCCAGTGGAGACCTCAGCAAGCCCAGAAACCAGAGATTGCTCTTCCTGCTTCCACTCCCCGAGACACCATTTGGCATTGGACATGAATCTTATCTAAGGTTACCTGACTCCCTCCTGTCCCCAATTCCAGCAACAGGGACAGAGGGATGAAGAAAAAAAAATTCAATTTAGTGATTTGAATATGTTGGCTTTTAGAATTTATATCCATTATTTTTATATTTTGCACAGTACAGGGGAAATTCATCACTGTTTCTATTTCTCTGTCAATTTGTCTGCTTGGAAGTGATATCATTGCTATTATGGGATGAGTGTGGGGGGGGGGGGGGCATGGTACTGACACCACTTCCCTGCTCTGTGCATTGTTGTTCAAACCTGGAACTAAGATGCCTCTTCCTCCCACCTCCCCCAACACACATTTCAGATAAGTGTCCCAGATTTGCCTTCATAAAATCTGGTAACCTTAATCTTAACCCTCAACCAATATCACATTTTACTGTTTATTGTTCACTAGCTGGGGATTTAATTTGATAAATCTAACTTCTACATCTTGAATAGTCTGTGCATGAGAATCTACTTGATCTTGAATCTTCACAGATAACAAAATATAATCCATTTTATCTACCAAAGACTTCTCCATACTCATTGGAGATGTTCATAAGGAGTCAAGGGTTAACAAAGATGACTTAGTTGGAGAGTCTGCATTCTCCTTTCCCATTCTCTTAAAAGGAGACACCACAGGAACAAAATCTTTTACAAGGGTACTGAGGGATGCTAATAGGGAGTGAAAAACGAGGAACTTCAATATTCTCCTTTGCACCCTAGTGTCACCCTTGTTGTGCCATCTATGAACCCTGGTTACCTGAAACTGTCTGGGCTCAGGGATACATCAGTATTGTTTAGAATGACTATTCTTCCACTTCACTCTTGTCCTGAATTGTGGGAGTCAAAAAATCTTGATTAATATCTGAATCAGTTGCAGAGATGGCCTGGCCTCTGACAGCATAAGCCAAACCCATCCCTTCCACTTAGCCATGACTATAAACCCTGAAATGAATCATCCACAAAGGACTTCATACAATAAGCAAAACACACAGAAATGTTGTTGGATATCAAAACTGATAGATGGGAAGCCCAAAATATACCTTGAGAAGCCTTCCAGCCACTTTCTGCTCCCTTAGTGCTACTGAAGGAGCTACAAAAGAGAGCCCACTCCTTTGGCATACAACCTTGGCAGCACGCTGGTGGTGGCACACTGCTTCCTACAGAGGGCAGACCCCAAGATTGGTTCATGGTGTTGGCACCCTAGGCAAACCTTAAGCTTTACACTGCTCCAGCTGTCAAAACGTATAGATTGCTTTGAATGTCCTGCTCTTTGCTGCCCACTCTAGAAGTTACTGCTCTAGGCAACCACCTAGTTTGCCTAATGGTTGGGCTGGCCCTGTTCCAATGGCTACTTCAAACAGGTCTTTGACATAGGAAAATGATGTCAGCAGAGGGGGACAGAGCTCTTCCTCCATGTTTTTGTCTATGCAGGCCTTCTACCCACCATGAGTGCAGGCACTGAATGTGCACTGGGCAGGACTACATATTTTATAATGTTAATATAAGCCTATATAATCAAATATACATGTATGCTCTTACACGTGCTATAAATAATGCCCGAGTCCAAGAGTAGCTTATTTTTTTTTGAATCTGGTGCATGGATTAGTCGCTGATAGTGGAGATTTGCTTGACACTTAGGAGGTCATTCTGGGATATGAATAGCGGAGCTGTACATCCCAGTGTGATGTGCAGCCCCGCTATTTGCACGGAGTGTATACTGCCAGCCAGGCTCCCTGCACGTAAAGGGCCTCTGTGCGGGGAGCACTGGACAGGGACAGGAGGGATGGAGGTGGGGTGAGGGAGGGGCTATGCGTCAGAACGTACAGGGCCTATTCCGGTCTGGGCCCTGTACATCTGGTGAGCTCCATTAGGACGCCCAGCTTATTCCATCTTGGAGATGGAATAAGTGGAGGGTGCCCCTGTGATCAGGACTGGCAGCCCCCCTCAGGACATGGAGCTGCTAGCGGTGAGGCCCCACTGCCTAATCCCTGCCCTGGCGAATCCATCTGAGGTTCAGGTGGTGGAGAAAGGAACTGTGCTGGTGGATCAGGTCTTCTGTACTCCTTCTGGTCATCTCAGTGCCATGGCGACAGGATGCCATAGCACCAGAATACCAGCAGGAGCACAGTTCGGGCTGGATGGGCAGCAGCTAGACGTCTCCTGTGGTGGGATCAGGGGCACACTGGGCCATCTAGGTGCTCGATCCTTCACCCGCGGGAACATCTAGCTCCCGTGGTGCAGAATTGGGTATGCTGTGGCCCCATCCATAGTGTGGACGTTCTGACGGCCCGGACATGACCCTTTGTGAATTGGGCTCTTACTGGTCAGTCAGTGCTTTTCTTCATACTGCTTGTTCTCTGCCTTCTTTTATCCCCCTTTTTACTGTACTATGACTTTTTTTTTACCTCTTAGCTGCTCTCTGCCCATCTTTTTCTAATCTCTGTCTCTGTTTGCTTCTTCTTTGCCCTTACCTTGCAGTTCATCTCTATCATTGTGTCTTTCCAGCTGTGACTCTGGGTGGGTGGGTGTTTTTGTCTGTCTCTGTGCCTCTGAAGCTACCTCAAAGCTATGGCTGTGTTGCTGGAGGTGGGTTTGTTGGTGGTGGCAGTGGGTCTGCTGTTGCTTATGAAGGGTGGGATATTGCTAGCGGTGTGTTGGGTGTTACTAGTGATGGTGTGATGTTGCTGTTGGTGGTTAAGCTTTCTATTGTGAATGCTGTGCACATGTGGTTTGTATTTGTTCTGGCTCAGAGGAGGAAGAGGCAACAGAGGAGGAGATGGTAATCTCTCTAGAAGCTCTACAGGCCCAAGACCCATTTCTTTGATACATCTGAGGAGCAATGCATATACAGGTTTAGGTTCAACAAGGACACCATCTAGGCCATGAATATCATTCCTGTTAAATAGCTCGAAGCTATGCAAGTACACTATCATTCCTGCTGGTAGGTGATGGTGCTTCAGTATTATGTTTTCAATCATGAGGGAGACCCAATTCCTTGATTTATTTGAGAGGCAATGCATATGCAGATTTACATCAGCACTGTTCTCCACCTAGGCCACCAGCAACATTTCCACCAACCAGCTCAAAGCTGTGAAATAGTCCTCTGCTGGTATTCCTGCTGGTAGGAGGGATGCCACTTCAATATCATCAATAGCATGTGGTCAGGGCTTTCAAGGGATTCAGTGAATCCCCAGTCCTGCCTTGCTGCTGTCTTGTTTTGGGTTTGTTTGTTTTTATTTTCAGCAACAGGCAGCAGTGTTTCCTGTAGCCTTCTCTTCCCCTATTGTCGCTGGCCAGGGCCGGTCCACCCCCCTAGGTGAGCTAGGCAGCTGCCTAGGGTGGCTGACCCAGGTGGGCGGAGGCAGTGGCACACATGATCAGCTGCGCCACCCCCCCCCAGCTGCCACTGATTTTGTTTAGAGGGGCGGCGTAGCTGGTCATATGTGTCACTGCCTCTGCCCACCCTGGTCAGCCATCCTAGGCAATAAAGCAGTGGCAAAAAACTGCTGCTTTTGGAAATACTGCTGCTGCTGCTGCTGCTGCTGCCTGCCTCCCCCCCCCCCCAAATGGAATCAGTGGCAGCTGGAGGGGACAGCGGTGGTGCCAGGGAAGTAGAGGTGGGGAATGGGAGGGTTGGGGTGAAGGTTGCAAAGCTTCAGGTAGGTAAGGTTAAAAGAGGGGGATGTTGTTAAGTGCCGTTGAGACGGAGTAGACTCATGGCGACCCTCTGGATAGCTATCCTAAATTGTGTTCGGTCTTCAGTCAGGCAGCTCATTGTTGACAGACTGGTACCCGTAGCTGCTGTTATTGTATTGATCCATCTCATTGCTGGCCTTCCTCTTTTGCACTGATCTTCTATCTTGCCAAGCATGATGTCTTTCTCTAATGATCTCTCTCTTCGCATGATGTGTCCAAAGTATGAAAGTCGAAGTCTTGTCATCTGAGCTTCTAAAGAAAGCTTAGGTTTGATCTCCTCTAGTACCTTCTGGTTTGTTCTTCGGGCAATCCATGGTATACACAGTATTTGCCGCCAGCACCATAATTCAAAGGCATCAATTTTCTTCCTGCCTATCTTTTTCACTGTCCAGCTTTCACATCCATATGATGTTATTGAATCATGGCTTGAACAAGTCAAATCTTTGTATGGAGAGAGAAAAATGTCAAAAAGTAAGAACGATGAAGGACCAGATGGTAACGGGCAGTACAACATAAGCAGATAGAGGTACAGTATAACTAAAGATGGAGCTAAACAAAGTTAAACTAAGTTAATGGAATAATAGATTGGAGACAGGTAATGGTAAAGGGGATGGAAGGATACTCCTATGAAGAAAGGCTAAAAAGGTTAGGGCTCTTTAACCTGGAAAAGAGACGGCTGAGGGGAGATATGATAGAAGTCTATAAATTAATGAACGGAGTGGAACGGGTAAACGTAGATCGATTGTTTACGTTATCAGAATATAGAAAGACTAGGGGAAGCTACAGGGTAAACTATTTAAGACTAATAAAAGAAAATATTTTTTCACTCAACGTGTAATCAAACTCTGGAATTTGTTACCGGAGGATGTAGTAAAGTCTGTTAGTGTAGCTGGGTTTAAAAAAAGGTTTGGACAAGTTCCTGGAGGAAAGGTTTATAAATCATTATTAAGAAGGGACCCAGGATATCATGCTTGACCCAGTACAAGCATTGTGGAATCTGTGTCTTTTGGGGAAACTTCTAGGTACGTATGACCTAGATTGGCCACTGTTGGAAACAGGATACTGGGCTTGATGGACCTTGGTCTGACCCAGTATGGCATATCTTATGTTCTTATGTTATGACATCTCTGCTCTTGAGAATCTTATCTAGGTCTTTCATAGCCATTCTGCCAAGAGCAATGCGTCGTCTGATTTCCTGACTGCTTGTTGCTTCTTTATTGATAGTTGATCCAAGTAGGTTAAAGTTGTTCACAATTTCAATTTCTTCTCCTTCAACGATGAACCTGTTGATTATGCCAGTTGTCATGATCTTTGTCTTCTTTACATTAAGGTGCAGACCCATTTTGAGACTATGTTCTTTGATTGTGAGAAGCAAATGTTTCAGATCATCTTCACTTTCAGCCAGTAATGTGGTATCATCAGCATAGCGAAGGTTGTTGATGAGTCTTCCACCAATCTTCACACCTCTGTTGTCTTTATACAATCCTGCTTCTCTGATTATTTGTTCTGCATATAAATTAAACAGGTAGGGGGAAAGTATGCAGCCTTGTCTTACACCTTTGCTTATTTTAAACCATTCTGTTTCTCCTTGTTCCATTCAAACTGTTGCTTCTTGATCAATGTACAAGAGTACGATCAGGTGTTCTGGTATACCCATGCTTCTTAATGTGGCCCAGAGTTTCTCATTGTTTACACAGTCAAAAAGCTTTGCTATAGTTGATAAAGCACAAATAGATATCCTTTTGGTATTCTTTAGTCTTTTCAAGGATCCATATCACATCTGCAATGATGTCTCTCGTTCCTCGCCCTTTCCTGAACCCTGCTTGCACTTCAGGTAGTTCTTGTTCCAGGTATGGTTGTAGTCTCTTTTGAATAATCTTCAGTAGAATCTTGCTGGCATGTGGGATCAGAGCGATTGTGCGATAATTTCCACAGTCAGTTGGATCACCTTTGTTTAGTACTGGTATAAACACAGATCTTTTCCAGTCAGTTGGCCATGATGTTGTCTTCCATATTTCTTGGCAGAGCCTTGTAAGTACGGTAACAGCTGCATCAGATTGCTGTAATACCTCTATGGGAATGCTATCAATGCCTGGTGCTTTGTTCTTTGATAAGGCTTTCAATGCTGCTTCAACTTCTTCTTTCATCACCAATGGTTCCCGATCATAAGGTACAGGTTGAAACGGCTGTTGGTCCACTTGATCTTTATCATATAAAAACTCTGCATATTCCTTCCATCTTTTCTTGATCTTCTCAGCATCATTCAACATAGAACCTTGAGCGTCTTGTAACATTCCAATTCAAGGCTGGAACTTTTTCTTTAACTCTCATAGCTTTAGGAAAGCCGATCTTGTTCTTCCTCTAATAGTTTCTGCTTCTATTTCCTTGCATACGTCATTGTAGTACTTTTCCTTGTCCTTGTCTGATGCATGTTGGAAATCTCTGAGTTCTGTGATTGTCTTTCTTTCTCCTCTGGCTTTAACTTCTCTGCGTTTCTGGGCAATTTTCGGAGTTTCTTCCATCATCCATTTTGGCCGTTTTTTCTTTTTCACCTTTTGTAGAGACTTCTCGCTTTATTCCAACACCACCGTCTTGATGTCATTCCATAACTATTCTGGAGCTCTGTCATTTGTATCTAAAGCAGCAAATCAATTTTGCAGGAAGTCTTTAAATTCCAGTGGTATATTCTCAAGGTCATATTTTGCTACATTCATGAGTGTTTTGCTCTTTTTCAACTTTAGCTTGAGTTTGCATACTAGTAGTTGATGATCAGTACCACAGTCAGCTCCAGGTTTTGTCTTTGTTGATGTTATTGAACTTTTCCATCGTTGACTTCCACAGAAGTAGTCAATTTGATTTTTATACAATACATTGGGTGAAGTCCATGTGTACAGTCACCGCTTGTGTTGCTGGAAGAAGGTGGTTGAAATGAATAGATCATTAGTCTTGCAGAATTCTATCAGTCTTTCTCCAGCTTCATTTCTGTTGCCAAGTCCATATTTTCCAACTACTTTGTCTTCTTCTTTGTTGCCAACTTTTGCGTTGCAGTTACCCATGACTATCAGGATATCCTGTTTGCATGTTCTGTCAATTTCAGCTTGTACTTGTTCATAGAACTCTTCAATTTCATTCTCTTCTGCAGTTGTTGTTGGGGGATATACTTGAATTATAGTTATGTTGATAGGCATTCCTCGTAGACGAATAGAGATTAAGCGTTCGCTGACTGCATTGTATTTCATTAGTTCTTGCAAGTTTCTTCTTTATTATAAATGCAACACCATTTTTTCTTAGTCTACTATGCTGGAAATGAAAGACAATGTGATCATCTGATGCAAAGTGCCGATGCCAGTCCATTTCATTTCGCTGACACCCAACAGATCAAGTTGTACACGTTCCATTTCATACTTGACCACCTCCAACTTCCCTTGGTTCATGCTTCGTACGTTCCATGTTCCAATGTGTAAGACATCTTTACAGCTTCTGACTCATTTCATAAGCAGCTACATCAGCAGTCAGACGTCCCGAGAGCTTTGATCCAACCACATCATAAATGCTGGCTTTACTCTGAAAAGTCTTCAGCTCTTCCCCAGTAGCTAGTTGAGTGCCTTCCGACCTGGGGGTCTCATCTTCCAGCACTACAGCACAGTTTGTTTTGTTGTAACTATCCATTGGGTTTTCATGGCAAGATACAGAAGTAGATTGCCGGGCCTTTCTTCCGCACAGTTTAAGTTTGGTGTTGTTGCCGTTGTCACAGAAATGTGATCCTCCGCCGTCAACACTATCCCATTCTGCTTCTGCCCAGATGGGTGGTTTGTCTTGGTCTGGCACCTCAGCTGAGACCTGTCCATCTTGGGAGACCCTGCCAGTAGTTAAACTACCGATAGTTTAGCTCTCAGCATCACTGATGCACACAAGCCCTCACAGCACAACAAGCTGCAAACCAAGTGAAGGGGATAGAGAATTGGATAGTCAGAAAGAGGAGGAGTGAAATATGAGTGGATAGAGAAAGAAAAAATAAATTGGAAAAAAGCTAAAACAAAAAGATCACTATCCTAGATGGAAGGAAGTGGAGAAAGCAGGAAGGGGGAGAAGAAGTGGCAGATGGACTGAAGTTCTTACATAGAAAGCTATGAGAAGAGAAATAAAAAGCAGGAATGAGAGACTTGGACCAAGATAATTAGAAAATACAATGAAAACATAGAAAAAATAATTGTATTTTCAATTTAGCAATTAGAATATGTTCTTGGAATTTGTGTGTGCTGTCTTGATATTTTGCACCGTACAGGGGGAAATGCATCTCTTTCTGTTTCTCTGGTCTTGAACTGCATGCGGAGTCTTGTTTCTTTGGGTTTCAGTTTAAATTTTGTCTACATATTTCTATTTTAAGTTTGTGGTGGTCACTTTTTCTGTACTTGGTGAGGGTCTATCTATATTCTTAGGGCCCAATTCTGTCTGGACATGCCAGTCCTCTGTGCACCCAGTCGGAACTGGACACACAGAGTGAGATGGGATTCTGATTCTGTTGGACACGTCTAGCCCCACAGGATCAGAATCACATCCAGGCTTATACATGCAGGTCAGGACCCCGATTCCGGTCGGTGTGCAGGTATAGGCATTGCCCAGCTAACTCAGTCAGGGCTCCTGAATGGAGCCACGGCACCATGGTGCCATAGCACTGTGGCTCTATTCAGGAGCTGCAATCTCTGGCTGCTGGACAGGAATCTTCATTCCCCACAGCCCGACCCCAGATCTTGCCTCCCAAGGCCGGGGTCGGGCTGCGGAGAATCTCCTCTACCCCCTCCTTTGTTGTGTCCCGGGCCTGCGTCCCCTGCCGACTAGAGGAACTTATTCCACCTCAGAGGTGGAATAATTTCCCCATACAGGCAGCTGATCCTGGACTTACAAGGCCAACATTGGAATCGGCCCTGTATGTCTGGGGCTGCAGACTGCCCACTGCCCGCCCTAACTCCTCCCCCACAACGCCCCTTTTCTGACCCCATCTAATCTCCCTATACAACATGCGGGGAAGTTAGTCGGGGTCTGCATCCCCACTATTCATGCCTTGGAATGACCCTGTTAGTGTGTGACCGAGGCCAGGTGTTCTGTTAGCATGGAGTTTCTATGTAGGGATCTATACTGTAGTCATCCAACTTGTTTGGTTTTCTCAGAAGGTGTATGGTTGTTCTTAGGCTCGCTACAATATTTACAGTGCTGCCTTTTTCTGGATAGGCTCCTTGTCATTTTGAGTTTTGAAAGTTGGCACTATTTTGGAATGGTGGATTTGAGCGACTTTTGTAGAGTTTTATATTGGTTCATATCGCAATATGTCTCGTATTGGGGAGGGTTTATGTTGTTGTTACTGAAATGACATCAGAATCTGATCTTTTTTGTACATTGAGTTCAATGGAAAAATGTCCTAGTTCTGCTCTGCAGCCATTGTTGAGAAGAGGATTTTGTGGATACAGAACATATGTTCAAAAATAAAAATCGAGAACCATAGTGCGGAGTTTAGGTAACCTCCACATTGTGGTTTCAGTGACATTAATGCCACTGCAGGCCCCAGAGAGAGGAGACAACAGCAGCAATGGGGGCAGGGGGGAGGCAAGATGTAAAGATCGCCTAGGGTGCCTCCAATCCTTGCACCGGCCCTGACTGAATTCCCTACTGCAAATGCCACCGCACACCACTGAATAACATGCTTTCAGTTGTGAGGAAGAGGCAGGTCAGAGCATAGTAACTGACATATTAAACACCTAGGGCTAGATTTACTAAAGTGCATTACCACATTAGTGCAAACCAACATTGTTAGCATATATTATTAGTAAATAGGTCCCACTGTATAAAATAGGATCTGCAGTAAATAATGATTGGTAATGCATATTATTTCACAGCAATGCAATAGCGCCTGTTGGTAATTCCAGCCCTTAATGCAGAATTTCATGTTAGGAGGTGTGGAAGGGGCAGGGAGTCTGCCATGTGTTAACATGTATGTCATCAGCATGTGTTAGCAGAAAATGTGCAATATTATTTATTTATGATATTTATTTGGATTTAGTTCATGCCTTTGCAGTAGTAGCTGAAGATACGTTGCACTCAGAGACAGTAGCTATTTCCCTGTCCACAGAGGGCGAACTAGATCTACAGAGATGTAATTAACTGCATCCCATATAAGTGGCCATGCCAATAATGCACAATAGTCACCATTGCTTGACATTAGTGGCATGGCTGCTTTTCTCTGAGAGCTGTAAATGCCTCCTATCATTACTGCCGTGGTTTTACAGTATGGTAAAAAAAATTGCTGACAAAATAATATTAAAAGTTACAGAATTACAGAGTTTACAAAGGAACGAGGAAGCATTGTGGGTTAAACTAGAAAGAGGGAATGCGAAATCCATTTGCACTGGTGTGATATACAGATCTCCTTCACAGGCAGAAGAAGTGGACAGAGATTTAATAGAAGATATATGCAGTATTGCCAGGAAAGAAGAAGTGCTACTGATAGGTGATTTCAATATGCCGGATGTTGATTGGCACATCCCTGCTGCAGTGTCATCCAGAAGTAAGGAGATCCTGGATTTTTTTACAGGGAGAACTATTCTGGAAACTGGGAACTGGAAAGTGTTTCTGATGTTATAGTGGGAAATCATCTTGAGTCCAGCGATAACCAGATGGTGTGGTTCAGTATTAGGACTAGGGCTGATAAAGTCCATTCAAAAGTGAGGATCCTAGACTTTAGGAAAACTAATTTTCCAAGATGGGACAATACCTCATGGAGTCGTTAGCTGGATGGGAACAGCTGGGGCATGTAGAAAAGCAATGGGCAAAACTGAAAGGAAATATTTTAAGGGCAACAAACTTTTTGTTAGGAAAGTAAATAAATGTAAAAGTAAAAGGAGTTCACTGTTGCTCTCAAAAGAAGTAGCTGAAAAGGCTAAGAAAAAGAGGGTGGCCTTCACCAAATTCAAGAGATCACAGAAAGAGAAAGAAAAGCATCAATATTTGGAGAGACAGGGAAGCTAGGAAAGTATTCAGGAAAGCAAAGATACAAATATAAGAAAAAATAGCCAATATAATAAAATGGGGGGACAAGACATTTTTTAAGTATGTTAGTGAGAGGGGGAAATGCAAAAGTGGTATTGTCAGACTCAAGTGTGAAGGGGAGGAATATGTAGAAGCTGAAGAGGATAAAGCGAAATTGCTTAACAAATATTTTTATTCTGTGTTCACAAATCAAGGGCCAGGAGCAAGATTTCAGAAAACACCCACAAATAGGAACAGAAGTGAAGGGGATCTTGAACGATTTTCAGAAGACAGCTTTCAGAAGAAACTAAGAACATAAGATATGTCATACTGGGTCAGACCAAGGTCCATCAAGCCCAATATCCTGTTTCCAAGTCACAAGTACCTAGCAGTTTCCCAAAAAGACACACAGGTTCCACAATGCTTATACTGGGGCAAGCAATGGATTTCTTGGGTCCTCTTTAATAATGATTTATGGACCTTTCCTCCAGGAACTTGTCGAAACCTTTTTTAAAACCAGCTACAATAACAGCTTTTACTGCATCATCTGGTAACGAATTCCAGAGCTAAACTAAAAGTAGACAAAGTTATGGGGCCAAATGGGATACATCAAGAGTATTGAAGGAACTCAGGAAAGTTCTAGTGGGTCACTGTCTAACCTTTTCAATGCTTCTTTAGAGTCAGAAGTGGTTCCAGAAGACTGTAGAAAGGCATATGTTGTCCCTTTACACAAAAGAGGATGTAAGGATGTGGTTGAGAACTACGGGCCAGTTAGTCTGACCTCTGTGGTGAGTAAATTAATGCAAATGCTGCTGAAAGAGAGGGTAGTGAGGTTTCTGGAGTCCAATTAATTGCAGGGTCCAAGGCTGCATGGATTTTCTAGAGGCAGGTCTTCTCAGACAAATCTCATTCATTTCTTTGACTGGGCGACCACAGATTTGGACTGAGGGAAAACCCTAGACGTGGTGTAAATAGATTTCAGTAAAGCCTTTGATACCATTCCACACAGGCGACTTATAAATAAATTGAGCACCCTAGGAATGGACCCTAAATTGACTAACTGGGTTAGAAATTGGTTGTGTGGGAGGCAACAATGGTTACAGGTAAATGGAGCTCACTCTGAGGAGAAGGATATTACCAATGGTGTGCCGCAAGGATCTATTCTGGTCCAATTCTTTTTAACATAGTAATGTAGTAACATAGTATATGATAGCAGATAAAGACCAGCATGGTCCATCTTGTCTGCCAAGCAAGGTGGCAAGAGTAGGTGCACCTGCCACTCCATACAGGTCACCCCTCCCCATATCTTTGTTTAGGGGTGTACCCACTGCTCCATGCAGGTCACCCCTATTTGTTGAGACATAAGAAGTAAGTTTATTTTGATTTTATCCTGTTGCTATAAAGGGATCCACTGTGTCTGTCCCATGTCATTTTGAATTATGCCACTGTATTGTTCCCCCCCCCCCCAACTAATTCCATCGGGAGAGCATTCTAAGCATCCACCACTCTTTCAATGAAAAAATATTTCCTGACATTGCCTTTCAGTTTATCCCCTTGCATGACGAGGGATGTACTGTAGCTAAGCTTGAAGATGGTCGAGAATTTGGCAGCTGAGATTTAATGCTAAAAAATTGCAGGGTCATGCATTTTGGCTGCAAAAATCCAAGGGAGCAGTACAGTATAGAGAGTGAAGGACTTCTGTCTATGAAATAAGAGCAGGACCTGGGCACAATTGTTTCTGATAATCTTAAGGTGGCTAAACAGGTAGAAATGGTGACAGCAAAAGCCAAGAGGATGCTTGGGTGCATAGGGGGAGAACGGCCAGCAGGAAGATGAATATGATAGTGCCTCTGTATAAGTCTTTGGTGAGACCTCATTTGGAGTATTGTGTGTAATTCTGGAGACCGCACCTTCAAAAGGATTTAAACAAGATGGAGTGAGTACAGCAGGTGGCTACCAAAATGGTCAGTGGACTTCATCATAAGGCATATGGGGACAGACTTAAAGATCTCGGTATGTATATTTTGGAGGAAAGGCAGGAGAGAAAAGATATGACAGAGATGTTTAAATACCTCTGTGGCATAAGTGCACAGGACAGCCTCTTTCAATTGAAATAAAGGTCTGCAACGAGGGGGCATAGAATGAAAGTGTTAAGGAATAGACTCAGGAGTAATATGCAGAAATATTTCTTTATGGAAAGAGTGGTAGATGCGTGGAATAGTCTCCCAATGGAAGTAGTAGAGATCAGGACAGTATCTGAATTCAAGAAAGCATGGGACAAACACTGAATATCTCTAAAGGATAAAAAGGACTATAGTAGTTGGTACGGAAGGGCAGACTGGATAGGCCATATGGTGTTTTTCTGCCATCATGTTTCTATGTTTCTATACTGTGCAAGGTAGCACACCAGGATATTTAGATCCCCTGGAAGCTAGAGAGATGTTTGGGAAGCTGCTGAGAGCTCCAATACTGGGTAAATCCAAGAGAGTATCTAGGAGAATCCTAGTTCTCCTTAAGGATATACCTATCCTGGGCTTACCTTAACAGAGTTAGAGCAGAGAAACCTCTTACAATAATTGTTGAGCACTGTGCCAAAATTGCCAGTTTGTAAGGAATTCCAAGCTGGGTACTCTGAACTGAAATGTTATGATGATTGCTGAAGGCTTCAAGATGATCTGGGCTGGGCATATTTTGAAATGGACTACTGTGGAGAGTCTGACTGCTTGGAGAGACTGATGTTTATAGCTCGTGATCCCATTAGTGAGTGATGAGAGTATCTGCATAAAACACTGCTAACAGGGGTAGATATTTATAGCCGGTCTGGGAAGCCAGGCTTCATTGTGCTTGAAATAGAATTATTGTTGGGTGACTTGGTACATAAAGCCTGGGAAAGCAAGCCAGGTATCCTTTGTGTGTATATTGAAAGTGAATTTCACCAACAAAGTTATTTTGTTGGCATCCTGAACTGTGATGGTTTGGTTTGTTTGTTTGGTGGCCTATCAGAGTCCCAGAGCCCAAACACCTGCTATGCTGCCACAATAGCTACTGCAACTAGTTTTGCAGTTAATGTGCATTAAGTGAAAAAACCTTAATGCAGTTTAGTAAATAGAGTCGTTTGAGATTATTGTATGAATGAAGCAAAATATGTTTCACGGTATCCCCATCTTTCTTAAGTGAATTGTGACTACCTGAGGGTTCATGTTTGACTCTCATGTTAGCTTTAATCTCACTCAATAAAACTTCTAAAATTATTTGATAGCATCATTAAACAAATTCTTCTACATCAGTGGTTCTCAACCCAGTCCTCTGGGACCCCAGGCCAGTCAGGTTTTCAGGATATCCACAATGAATATGCATGAGATAGATCTGCATACAATGGAAGTGGTGCATGCAGATCTATCTCATGTATATTCATTGTGGCTATCCTGAAAACTTGACTGGCCCGGGGGTCCCAGAGAACTGGGTTGAGAACCAGTGCTCTACATGGTAATAAAGTCTGGATTCTGTATGATCAGTTCTATAATATATACTCCACACCCCCGAACAGGAATTTGCCATACAAAAATTATTCAAATTCTGGCATTTCCTCAGAAACAGCAACATATTCTCCTTTCACTGCCAGAAACTTTATGAAGTAACACCAAATCCTGCAAAAAGGACACTCAGAACCTATACAGCAAGCTCACTCTAATAACACTAACTCACAGGACTTAAACTGCAACCCTACCTATGAAAATGCACAACTGTAAATATTACATGGTACATTTCCAAAGCTGACATCCCCTCATCTCCCCTTTTCCAATCCCATTCTCCCTCTTTTCATCTCTCATCTGCCTACCAGTTTTCATTCTACTACATCTCAGCCCTCCCATTGCTCCCTCTGTCTCACTTCCCAACCTACTATTCCTCGTCTGTCTTTCACTGGCTCCCTAGTCCCCCCCCATTTCCATACTCTGTGCTCACCCTTTCCTAAGCTCTCAACTACCTTCCTCTAACTCTCATTCCCTCACCAGCCCCTTTCCTGTCACTCAATTCCCTGCCTGCATCTAGCCCTTTTCTTCTTCCTCCCCAGTCCAGTGTAGGGATGCCAACTGGCTCCAGATGCGCCCAACAGGCTTGATCCAGCCCTAGTTTTACCCCATTGCATGCAGGGACATGTAGTTCTGATTTCTCCACTGCACTCGATAAGAAAAACAAGACTACATGTCCCTGCATGCAGTGGGGTAAACCCAGGACTGGATCAGGCCTGTCGGGCACATCTGGAGACAGTTGGCAGCCTTGGTCCAGTGTCTATACTCTCAGCTGTTCCATGGTCCCCTGTCTCTACACTGCTTCTTTAGCCCTTCCTCGTCCCTCCAGATCTTTCTCACCATCTCTCCACTCTTCCCTTTTTCACATTCTCCCTCCCTCTAGGCACTCTTGTCCTCTTCTTAACTCTTCCCTCCAAAAGTTCTTGTCCTCTTCCTCCATTTCTGGATGCTCTTTCCCCTTCACTCCTGCTCACTCTAGGCATTATTCCCCCCTTCTCAGCCCCTCCCTTTAAACACTTTTCCCTTTTCATATTTACACTTCCTCCAGAAACTCTTCCCTCCTTTTCACCCCTCTCTTTAGTTTATAGTTTATTAAAATTTGCTATATTACCCTTCAAGGTCACTTTAGATCAGAGATATATAAGTTCAGTTGTTGAGGGACACAAACAGGCCAGGTTTTCAGAAAATCCCTAATGAATATGCATGAGATATATTTACATACAATGGAGGTAGCATGTATGTAGCTCTCTCTCATGCGTATTCTTTAGGGATATCCTGAAATCTGGCCTGTTTATGACCCCCACCCCACCCCAGGACTGAAATTGTCCATCATTGCTTTAGAGGACAGTCTTCCTTTCTTACTCGTTTTTGTTTAGTGCTGTCAAGTCAGTGCTGACTCCTTGCAACCCAGCTGCCTCTGGGTTTCCTTGGCAAGGTATCACTAGAGGTAGATTACCAGGCTTTTTCTTCCAAGGCAATTAAGGGTAAGATGACTTGCCCAGGGTCACGGGGAGTACCAGGGGGCATTAAGCCCTTGATCTTCTGGGTACTAGGCAATTGCTGTAATCACTAGGCTACTCCTCCATTTCCTACCATATACCAGAGTTCAGAAATAGCCTAATGATTAGAGCAATGGGCTAAGAACCAGGGAAGCCAAGTTCACATCCCACCACTGCTTCTAGTGATGTTGGGCAAGTCACTTAACCCTCCATTGCTTCAGATACAAGCTTATATTGTAAGCTCTCTGAGGACAGAAAAATACCCACTGTACCTGAATGTAATCTCACCTTGAGCTACAGCTGAAAAAGGCATGAGCTAAATCCAGAATCCCTCCTTTCAGATGATATTGTCCTATCCAAGCTCTTTTGCTGTTACCCTCTTCTCCATTCTGAGCTGCCTGCATTCCTGATTCTCTTCACCCCTGGACACAGAAGCAGGAGAGTTTGGAATCACATACCATCTCCTGCTGCCACAGGGCCAGTCATTCAGTGAGAACCCTGAAATTTAATGGCTTTTACCATTAGATAGGTTGAACAGAATCAAGAGGTAACATACACCTGCATATTTCTCTTGCTGCCAGGCTGAGTGGCGGGGCAAGAATTGGGAGGGCTGGCAGTACAATTCATGTATCTCAATGATCAGGTGCTACTGCTGCTGCTTCAGAGATGTTTGGACAGAAGCAGGAGGTGGCTAATATTTGGAGCATTGCTCAGGATATTCAAGGCATGGATCCCATGTGCCCAGTGCAAGATGATCTTGGTCATTGGCATCTGTTTTGTTGTTGTTTAACTTTTTTTGTAATATTTTGATATTACTAGGACTATTTCACTTAGATTATTTTTTTAATGTAGTGGAGTTGTTTTTCAAATTTTTAACAAAGAAAACATACTTTGGAAGCAGTACCTGGGTTCTTGGCAGTTGGCTACTAAAAAGGCTCCTTTAGTTCCAGCAGTCAGCATTTCACAGCGCCACTTACATCCTATCACCTTTTGCTACCCTAATATAAGCTGTATTTGTGCCCAGAAAGAGTATTGCTCCTTTAGTATGTTAAGCTGACATGCACAGATACAGAGCAACAGAGATGGAATTGATGGTTTAGTGCATTTGATAGCTGGGTAGAAGACACGTTATGAAACAAAAGAAAAAACGAATGCAATGTGAGTTCCATTTCTTTGGGGGGTTTTTCACTCAAGGCTGTGCCTTGATAATAAGTGAAATAATACTAGTTTTTCCCCTTTTACAAGATGCAGACAACAGACTTGAACATAACACAGAGGTTTTAGTCAAACATGTATTTGAAGTTATGCCAGCAGAGGGCACTGTTACAGAATAACTGGATCATAAATGTGGAGTTCTTTTTCTGAAGGTAGAAGACACTTCTTTGAAGAGATGCAATCGTATATAGAGTATGTTTACTAAGCTGGGCTAACAGTTAATCCTTTTGTAACTAGGACTCATGTTATTCAATGGGGCCTAGTTTCACACACACGAGTCCAGAAAAAAATCACTAGCAGGCCTGGTGCTCCTGCAAGACAGGAGAGCTCAAGAAAGAGTATTCAGAAGTTATTATCCTAAAGGGAATACAATCCAAACTGTTATTGCAAGGAATCCCACACCTTTTTTTAAAATAAACAAAATATGCTAAGGTTACCAGATGTCTCTGAATTTCGAGGATTGTCCCTTATTTTGAATTAATGTCCACAACTCTATGGATTAAAACTACCTCCTGTCCCGATCTCAGTACAGACTAAGGCACAGGACTTTTCTTCTCCCAAAGGAATGGAAGTGGCCTATCAAGTTTTCTCAATTCTCTCCCTTCATATTGGCATCAGGAACAGTGTTCAATAGTATTTCATCTTCCAGTGCCATGCAGAACCACTACCCTCTGTATATCTGGAGAATTCCTCCCCCCTCCCGTTCCTCGGTCCCAAAATTCCAAGAAGCTATCTCTTCTCCAAGTGTCCCAGATTTTCCCTCCAAAAATCTGGTAATCCTAAGATATGCATTTGTCAATATTTAAATATATTGCAACAATTAACAACTGTGAAGTATGTTGATCATATAGAACATGATATTCATTGGACGTAAGCTCCTAACTTTGGGAGTTATTGTTCTAAATTGACTTCTTTGAAAATTTACTAGCGCTAAGTGCCTACATGTATATTCAAAATTTCACTAAACTCTCACATTTAGGAGCCTTAAAGAATGGATTTAGCGCAGGGAAAAATGTTAGGGGCTCAACACTGATTAGCACAAAGACTAGGAACACACAATAAAGCTAAAAAAATAGTACATTTAAAACTAATCAGAGAAAATATTTTTTTTCACTCAATGCATAATTAAGCTCTGGAATTCGTTGCTGGAGGATGTAGTGAAAGTTGTTAATGTAACTGGATTTAAAAAAGGTTTGGACAAGTTCTTAGAGAAAAAGTCCATAAACCATTATTAAAGTGGACTAGGGAAAATCCATTGCTTACCCTTGGAATAAGCAGCATGGAATCTATCTACCTTTTGGAATATGCCAGGTACTTATGAACTAGATTGGTTACTGTTCGAAAGAGGATACTGGGCTTGATGGACCTTTGGTCTGACCCAATAAGACAAATCTTACGTTATGGTTTTCAGCCCTAGGCCTCATAAATTAGGACCATAATCTAGGCAAATGAATAGCAGACCTAAATTTATAAGCATGATTGTTAAATGCCTAACTTAAGGTGACTTTTCAGCTGAAAACTTAGGTTCTTAAGTTTGGCTGATAATAGAGCACAAATGTAGTAGCCTAATCTTAGGAGCTCAGCTTTTTTTGAATATCAATCCCATTGTTTTCAGATTATAACAATCAAATGACAAGTTCACTAAGAGGCATGTTTACTAAACTGTGCTACCGGGCAGTGCAGGGTTCAGCATGTGCTAAGCGTGCCACAGTAAAATGTACCATGTGCCAAAAAGATGGCCTCGGGGCAGAGACTGGGCGGTTCAGGAGCAGAGTGTACACATCGAGGTCAGTGTGGGCATCTTTGGCATGCACTCACCAGCGATGTTGCATTTACTACCACCTCAGTGGATGACACCCACTGATTGTCTCAAACAGAATGAGCACAGGGGTAGCATGAAATCCACGTTAGTTACATGGGGATATGACAGAGATGCCTTCATTTTTTAGCATAGGTTGAGTGCCATCTCCATGTTCGCTCTTGGGGCGGATCATATGGTAGGCAGCTATATTTTAGTAAATATGCTCCTAAGTCCACTGTGATCAATATCTCCAGCAAACACATTGGTCCAATAAATACACAGGCATTTATGTCCACTGTGAAGAGTTGCTCTCATGGGCAGTAATAACTTCAAAAGGTTTGCAAAGATTAGTGTTAATTTACATCATCTGTTTATTTAGCATATATTTGTTTCCTACCAATCTAGAGGAGAAAGACCCCAGTTCTTGATGGATTTATTTAGCAATGCTTATATATTGCTTTTCACCAGGTCAAAGTGGTGTACATTCAGGTATGGTATATATTTCCCTTGTCCCCAAAGGGGCTCACAATCTATGTTTTGTACCTGAGGCAACAAAGGGTTAAGTGGCTTGCCTAAGGAGCACCTGTGGGACTAGAAACCCCAGTCCCTCTGGCCTAAGATTGCTGTCCTCCAATGGGATTTGGACCCCCTGGCCCGAGGCAACATGCCCCAACCACTAGGCCACTTCTTCCTCCTCCATTCCAACACAAAACATTAGTCCTCACAAAACAAACCGACAAACTATACAAAAAAAACAGTCAAAGTAAAATCACAATCAACAAATATAGAACAAAGAAGCATCAAAAATATGCAGCAATATTTAGAAAACTTCAGCAAATAATGTCTGTCGCTTTTTATGAAAGGTTAAATTGTTTCATAGTATTGGCCCAGTAACTGAGATGGTACTAGTCCATGTCACTACAAGTTTAGCCTCAGTATTACAAGTATTACTGCTTAACTTTACTTGAAGATTGTAAGGGCCAGGAAGGATCATAAATGGTAATCAGATCCCTAAGATATTCATGGTTATGCGCCAAGTTAACATCAGCAGCCATTATTCTCACAAACAGCTCAGGAGAAAAGGCCAAGTGAGTCTATGCAAATGTCAGAGGTAGGAATGATATTAACAAGCAGGCACAGAGGTCCAGCAAAGGAAACGGCAAGCAGTTAGCTGAACAACAGAAGTAGAAGAAACCAGCTACACCAGGACCGCAGCCAGCAGAATCAGTGTAATATGCAGAAATACATCATGGGACAAATTCCATTATCAGAGGCAGAGGGAGCAGGACACCTTTTTGGTTGGAGGAGTCAAACAAACCAATCTTTAGCACTGCTTCCAGACTCTCTGCTGATGCTGTGTTGGACCAACTATTGATGGAATCATGGTCCTAGTAGCCCACTCTATTTCACTAATGATCAGAGGGAAAAGGATCCTGGTAAGCAGCAGAGGAACATTGGGAGAAGTATTGCTAGCAATACAGTAACTTGAATGAAGCTGGCACTTGAGACAGGGAATCGACCTGAAATGTGCACGTCGTGCCTCAAAAGCCTATTTCGAACTGCAATTTATATACCAGATAAGTGACGATTATACTACATAACTATAAGTTTTGGTGATGAACCTCTAAAAGATAAAAAGAAGCTTACCGTCTGGTGTGAATGATAATTAGTTCATTCCTCTCTCGGTACACTCCGACAAAAATTATAACCTTTTTTGGGGACTATATTGGTGATCGTTTTTGTGGGGTGAGCAATACAGTAACAGCAATACTGGTGCACACTGGAGACAATGAAGACAACAGGAAGGAGAATCATTGTAGGCAATCAGTTCTTTAGAAACCTTTAAAGATAGCACAGTGAGAAGGAAGAACTACTTGGCCAACAACTATTGAAGAGGCAGCCTATGGGACATGCTAGTTCCCAAGGAATCACTCCATTCATCACACTTCTCCTCCCAGGGGTGGCTCTACCATTAGGCGGCAATTTCACGGGGGCAGCACTCTGATGGCGGCTGCACTCCGGCTGTTCTCATTTTTTATTTTGTCGCCTCTGGTCTGCCTCTGCCTTCCTGACGCTTTTTTTTTCTCACTCAAGAATGCTTGAGCGAGACAAAAAAAGCAGCGGCATTTATTCTCACCTCTTTCATGCTCTGTAGGACAAAGAGCCAAAGTATCATATATGATCTGATTTATCAGATGAGTAGACTCTTAAGTTTATCTTGGACAGAAAGTTCTCATTCCCAAAGAAGAGGAAGGCTTATGGAAACTACCCCCAGTACCCAGCCTTCCCAGCTCCTCATCAAGGCCAGCAGACCAAGGGACAGGGGCATGGCACCCAGGGCCTGGAATGCCCTCCCTACCAAAATCCGAGCCATCTCGAACTTATCGCTATTTAGAAAAGCCCTCAAACACCACCTCTTCCTAAAACATTACCCGGAAGCTAATTCTGGAAAACACACAGCCATTACCCCTCCCCTCCCAAACCACCCCATAGCTCAGCCCCCCAAAGAGAATGGTTAGTCAGCTCCTCCCCGTCCCCCCCGACTCTTGAAATTATGCCTCTGCAAAGACCCCTTCATGTCTCTGATAAAGTTCCTTATATAAATATGTACTATATTTTGTAAATAGTTAAATTGATAAAGTTCTTCATATATAAATGTACTATATTTTGTAAATAGTTCCCCCTGTTTACCTCCAGGTTTTAACTACCCTGTTCATTGTAAGCTCAATGTTCCTGTGGCATTATAGTATGTTTTGTTCAACTCTACACTGCACTGATTATAATAGCGGTATATAAGAAATATAAATAAATAAATGGCCCGTGTAAGCCTAAGGCTCCCAAGACTCAGACTGTGCCACTGGCGAAACCTGGAGGAGGTTTTCGACTCCTTTGGCATAGCTGCTCTTTCCCCAGGAGGCACAATCCTGCAACGCATGGGGGGTTGTGTAGTACATTATGCTCGCAGGTGGGCAACCACTGACGCATGGGCCCTTCAGGTGATCAGGGAGGGTTACCTCCTCTACCTCCTACAGACACCCCCACCATTCTTCCCAAGAGAGCCCACAAGGACTCCCCTTCACTGGGCCCTGCTCCAGAAGGAACTCACAAGCCTTCTAACAAGCAAGACAGTGGAATCCATCCCCATCTTCCTCAGGGGCAGGGGTACCACTCCCACTATTTCCTGATCTCCAAAAGGACCGGAAGGATTTGTCCCATCCTAGACCTGTGGGAACTCAACAGGTTCCTGGTGAGGGAGAAGTTCAAGATGTTTTTCCTTGGGGCATTGATGCCATACCTCCAGCAGGGAACCTGATTAAGCTCCTTGGACATAAAGGATGCATATACCCAAATCCTTATCCACCCCCTCCACAGGCAGTACCTTTGCTTCGTAGTGGGCAGAGGTAATTTCCAGTACATAGTGCTCCCCTTTGGGCTGGCCACCACCCCACAGATATTCATCAAGTGCCTGGCGGTCGTTGCAGCCCGCCTCAGACTCCAGAGGGTTTTTGACTTCCCCTATATGTATGACTGGTTGGTAAAAAGGCAACACTGATGCCAAAATACAATAGGCGACAGGCTGCACAATCCTTCTAGAACACTTGGGGTTTGTAGTCAACTACCCAAAGTCTCATCTCCAGCCAACTCAAAAACTGGAGTTCATAGGGCACAGCTGGACATGATCCAGGCTAGAACCTTTCTTCCAAGAGACAGGGCCCTGCACTTCCAGGTACTCTCAGAGGGCACCCAGTGCTGCCGCTCGGTGTCTGCCTGACACATGCTCTGCCTACTGGGACACATGGCTTCCACAGTGCATGTCATCCTGAATGCCCGCTTGTGGATGCAGGTGGCCCAGTGAGCACTCCACTCTCAGTGGTCACAGGCCATGGGGCGCATGGGGGACAGGGTGACCATCACCAGTCCCCTGGCTGACTCCCTTGGCTGGTGGCAACACCTCCTGCACCTGCTGGCAGAGATGCCTTTCCAGACACCTACACCTCAGAGGATCCTCACGACGGATGTCTCAAAATTGGGGTGGGGTGCCCAATGTGGTGACCTCTTCACTCAGGGCAGTTGGTCGCCAGTGGAGATCCTCAAGCAAATCAACCTCCTGGAGCTCTGGGCTCTTGCCTTCACCCTTTGGGCTTTTTGTCACCACTTGCGGGACCTATCGGTACTGATCCAGACTGACAATCAGGTGGCAGTGTTCTATATAAAAAAGCAAGGGGACTCGGGGTTGCACTTCTTTTGCCAGAAAGCAGTGGGCATCTGCACTTATGCCAGCAACAATGGGATGCTCCTGTGGACAGTATATCTCCCGGGCCAGGACAGTGCCTGCCCTAAGACCTCCTCCCGCTGGGCGTACGCCTTCAAGTGGTGGAGATTCTCCTTCTAGTGCATGGAGAGGCAGAACAACCCCTTTTCCTGCTTCATCCAGCTGGTGCTGCAGTATCTGCTTCACCTGTCTCAGACAGGCTTGAAGACTAACTCCGTTAGGGTGCATCTCAGCGTGCTGGCAGCGCACCACCATCTAATCGAGGGAAAACCAGTCTCTGCTATGTGCCCCGATAGCGGAGTGGGACTTGAATGTGGTACTCTCAAAGCTTACCATGCCAGCATTTGAGCCGCTCGGCTCCTGGCACCTTAAGTATTTCACTTGGAAGGTGGTGTTCCTTGTGGCGCTCACGTCCGCTTGCCAAGTCAGCGAGCTCCAAGTGTTGGTGGTGAACCCACCATACACTAGGTTCTATAGGAATAGGGTTGTGTTCCACACTCACCCCAAGTTCCTGCCCAAGGTGCTACCCACCTTCTTTCCATGGCCCCACGCCAGCAGGGCAGAGGCAGTCCTTCATACACTGCACTGTAAGCAAGCACTTTCCTTCTACCTGCAGCACACCCAGAGCCACCGCCAAGCTTCTCAGCTCTTTGTTTCTTTTGAGCCAAGTCATTTGGGGACAGCTGTCTCTAAACACATCCTGTCCACCTGGGTGGTGGACTGCATCGCCTTTGTCTACGAGCAAGCTGGTCTCTCACTGGAGCACCGTGTCACAGCACAGTGTCCAGGCCATGGCAGCCTCAGTAGAAAATCTGCATTCTGTTCACTTGGAAATCTGCTGGGATGCCACCATGTCCCCAGTCCATACTTTTGCAGCTCATTACTGCCTGGAGAGGGAGTCCCATTGGGACAGTGCCTTCGGCCAGGCAGTACTCCGTCATTTGTTTGTGGCGTAGGCAACTCCTGCCCTCCAGCACTTGCTGTATTTGGGCAACCAGTGAACTGGTTCCTCGCTGGACACTTGGGTCACTCGTGGTTTGTTGTCTTTCAACTCACTTGCTGCTTCTCATGGCTCACCTTTTCTAGTCACCTGTTGTTTTTTACAGGTTTTTTCGGTAGCTTGTAGCGGGGGAGTCCCATATGTGAGGACTGACTTCCTGCTTGTTCCCAGAGAAAGCATAGTTACTCACCTGTAACAGGTATTCTCTAGGAACAGCAGGAATCAGTCCTCACAACCCTCCCTCCTCCCCATGGAGTTGCTTCTTGCTGTTTTTTGCTGTCCTGAGCTATGATATCATACTGAGGCAAGATGGCACCTTTAGGCGGGAAGGGGACCTCGCATGAGTGGTGCATCTCCCAAAGGCTTTCTTTGAAAGCTGGGGAGAGATTACCGCACAGGCACCGTCATCACTGATGTCACCCATATGTGAGGACTGATTCCTGTTGTCCCTGGAGAATACCTGTTACAGGTGAATAACTACGTTTTATTTGGCGATGTCCATTTATGTATTTTACAAAAGGCTTTGTATTTGGCAGAGCCTTTGTAGAATATAGGGAGAATTGTACACATCCTAACTTAGATGTTGCAATTCCTCTCTCCATGAACTATCTAAAATGGGCCTTGCAGCTTGCTTGCGAAGTCCAGAATGTCTTGCCTGAATTCTCTGTTTCTTGGTTCAGAGACATAGCACCTTTAAATGTGACCTAGGCTGTGGTTCTGAGGGTTCCATGTTCCATAACTCCTTGATCCTTACTCACACCCATCTGTAACCTCACTCTTACCCACTCTCTCCATTCCCATTCAAGCTATGTACTCACACTCTTCTTCTCTTGCAATCTAAACAGATCAGTAGATGGTACAAAGCCAACAGATAATCACACACTAACAAACTATCACTCAACATATTCACTCAAAAATTAAACACAAAATAAACGAACAGACTGGGAAACAGGCTATACACAAAACACACACAAAAAAAAACCATTTCAGAAATTTCCAAACTATTCCAGATTTTCCTCTACTTTCATAACCAACAGCTAATCCCCCACACCAGAGTCCGACACTCTCCCACACCATACAGCCTGAAATTGTTGCTGCATAAGGCAGGTATGTATCCTGTTATAAAATCCATGCTCATGACAAGAAACCAAGCAATCCTTGCAGAGTACATCTCAGATTCCCCAAAACTACCATACAGCATGAGAACAAATGTTTCAAAATGATTAAAGGTACTAAACTCAGCATACATTCTCTCCCCCTGGATACAATGAAGGTGTTTACTCAATATTTGGGGGTGCTCAAGTACCCACTGTGTTCAGAGAACTGGCACCTGTCATACAAGCCGTCAAAAAGAAAGCTCTAACCACACTCTTCAATAGGGGTGTGCATGGCCAAAAAAAGTTCAATCTGTGCTAGTTTAAAACAAATATTTCCCTATTTTGGGACTTTTTTGTGGTTGTTTGACCTATTTGTTTTTTAGGTGTGCATGCAAGAACTTAAAAATGAGTGCAACAGTTGGATGTACATCAAATCACAGGTAAACATACATATAAGGAATTTGCATGCACTTTAAGGCGTTGACATTCAAAATGGTTTAGCTGGTTAGTCAGACCAATTAACTGACTAAACGTCACTCTGTCCGATATTCTGAATATCACCATTGCCATAGAAACATGCAGTTTGTTTTGGGGCAGTCTTCAGGTGGAGCTGGGACAGTCCCATTGCCTCTCTGGTTAGTGGTGATATTCAGCTGCTACCTGAAATGGCAAACTGCATAAAGTTGAACTCATTAATGACTATCCTAACTTTATGTATTTTTTGCTAACCAGTTAGCATCTGAATACCACAGCTAACTACAGAGCAAAAGCTCTGAGTGGTGAAACCAGATATTCAGCACCAGATGCTAGATAGACTAAGGGGCTTGTTTACAAAGCCGCGGTAGTGGTTCGCGATCGCGATCGCAGCCGCGGCCCCATTGAAATCAATGGGGCCGCGGCTCCGATTACGATCGCAAACCGCTACCGCGGCTTTGTAAACAAGCCCCTAAAACTAGATATTCAACACCAGAGCCTAAGTAGATGCACCAAGAACTTTAAAAACACTGACCTCTACAGCTGAATATGGACCACTACATTTTTAGGCACCTAAGCAAACTAAATGTGTGCTCACAAATGCACACCTCTGCTTTTTAATGTTAAAAGTAAACTTTACTTCAAATTTAACCCAGAAGTAGAGTTTACCACACACTTTTTTTTTAATTTTATTTTTAAATTTTACAGTAACAGAGCAATCAGAACCAACACAACACATACTGTAACCACACTGCATCCCAACACTCCCCTCATTCCCCGGCTCTCTGAGGTAATTACCTTACAGTAATTATTCTAACATCTCAGCTGCCTTTGTTGTCAAACCACCATACCTCCCCATATGGCTGGAGAGGGGAAAGTACAATTTTGCACAGTTACCACATCCATTATGATGACTTGGCTCGAGCTGCATATTTATCTAACAGCGACCATTTCTCTAAATTCGGAACAGCTTTTCCAAACAGATGTAATTTGCTATATAGTTTCTCATATCTGGAACATTGGCAAACACGATTCCACCACATTTCGCAATTCAATTTGAGAATTTTTCCAATTCTCAAAAATGATCTTTATTGCCACTGCTAACATAAAATTCAATAGGAAGAATTTGTCCTTAGTCAGGCCTGGAATATTCATTAAGGATCTTAGACAGATGATGTTCCAGGAGAAGACTATTGAAACATCTAGTATTCTTTGAATTCTAATCCAAATAGGTCTCCAATATCTCTGAACGCTGGGGCATTCAAAGATCATATGTACATATGCACCCGCCTCCTTCTGGCACAACCAACATTTACCCTCAATCGTTCTATCTCATTTGGCCAATTTTACAGGCATGATATATGCGCAATGCATAAAGAAAAACATTGATTGAGTAATCACAGCTGACCTGGAGACCCTTGCTATCGGGCCCCACAAGATCTTCCAATTACTGGAAGAAAGAGTACAGTTTAATTCCGATTCCCATACTTTTGCCAAACCTCTCAGTGTGGGAGAATTACAATCTCTAAAGTAAGCACAGATTGTTGAGGCGGCACCTGTCTTCGACAGTTTCCTTAAGCTTTTTGAGCAAAACACTTTCTGCTGTTAAGTCCTTTAGATTGACTTTAGACACCCCTACACTATGTCTAAGTTGAAGCCACTGCAGGTAAACGGCTCCAGGGAGTAGGAACTCTCTGTAGTGTGGAGAAATATTTCCAGCCATTTGACCCTAACAGTTGACCTAATGAGGGAGGAGTAGCCTAGTGGTTGGGGCAAGGTACTTCAGGCCAGAAGGTCGGGGGTTCAAATCCCACTAGAGGACAGCAACCTTGGGCCGGAAGGACTGGGGTTTCTAGTCCCACAGATGCTCCTTGTGGTCTTGGGCAAGCCACTTAACCCTCCATTGCCCATGTTCCCTGTAAGTATTAATGTATGTGTCTCATCCCCGCGTGTTAAATGTATCCCCCAATTGTGTTGTGACCGCTTTGATTGAAGGATAAGGCGGTATACAAAAAACTGTCTAAATAAATAAAAATAAATAAATTGACCAAATGCCACATTCTTGCCATTTCTTCCACGCAAACATTTTTCCTTTAATTTTGAACAACGGATTCCACCAAAGAGGCAGCGCCCTGGATGGAGGGTTATTGTTCCCCATAATTTGCGCAAGTGCCAGATAGGCCTCTTGCGTTGCTAGAATCACTCTCCCTGCCATTGTTCATTCTGGAAGCTTCACGCCAAGAAGCAGGGACAATGGGTAGGGCGCTACAGCTTGCTTCTCCACCTCTAACCAAGTTGGTATTTGGATAAGATTTTCATCTGCCACCCATAATGCTCCCTGTTTTAAAAGAAAGGCATGGTGATACCAATGAAAATCCGGGAACTGTACCCCCCCCCCTTGTTTTTAGCGGCTTTTAATTTTTTAAGTAGAGATACAAAAAACTATATGTGGTCTTTTCGGAGCTGTATATGAACTGATATAAGTAAATTGCTCCACTCTAACTTACTACTGAATCTGAGGTGTTCATAGCATCATTCCTCAACTAACTTTTAGTACCCAATTTGTAGTCTCAGATTAACACGGCACTGATTATCACAGAAATCAATGAAAATCAACGTGCCTAGAAAACATCAATGACTACTGTTTTTTTTTTCTTTTTTTGTGATGCTGGTTCACACCCTCTATGTTTATCTTCCCTTGTGACAAAATATATATATATTCGTGTTGGTTAATATTTTAGGATACCAATTCTCCTTCTTGATCACAACTATGTTGTTTTTTTCAAAATATATATATATTCGTGTTAATGAACTTATCTTTTTATGTTGACTCTTCTTATACTTAAGAATGCTAATTCTTCTCTTTGGCAAAATGCACTGATTTATATTTACTCAACGCCCCATTTGGCGCCTATGCGTTTCACTCTCTTATGAGAGTTTCATCAGGAAATCTGTGTATAAGCAAAAATAGCATTATAGATAAAAAGACAAAAATCCTCTTAAATTAGCTAGTTATTTTTCTTTAGCAAGTTATTTTTCAAAACCTAATACTAACGTGCTGACCTTAAAAACTTTTAAAATCTATGTTATAAAAAACTATATTTAAAAAGCTAGTTAACTGTTCAAACCTGTTTCTTTGTGTTTCTACCGACTCTGTGTTAACTGCTGCCCACGTCTCTCTGTGGTTTTCATATCAAAAAACGCCGCGCATGCGGGCTTATCTTCACTACCTCCTTTTAAAGTGCTCAGCTGATCCACCTAGATCGGAAATCATTTGCATACTTGCCATTCTATGCACGCATTTAAACCTGATGGTTAGACAGTATTTAATAAGAAAATCCAGCGTTGTTCATAGAACAGCAAAGTTTCATCCAATGTTTTGCCTTTTTTAGATTTACTAATGTGATCAATACAGAAACAACGGAGATGTAAGAAGTCATGGTTCAGTTCTATACAATGTTGTACTAGGGGTGCCGTCATGATTTTGTTTTTCAACCGGCTCTTGTGTTCTTGTATCCGGACCCTGAACCTACGACTGGTCTTTCCGATATATAATTTTTGACAAGGACATTTAATTGCATAAATCACTGATGTCGTATTACATGTGGTGGTTTTTTTGAGTATATACTTTTTACCGGCATGAGTGAACTCAGAGACTTCCTCTGTTATCTGGCAAATGGTACATTGTCCACATGCTGTATGACCGGCGGATTTTGAATCCTCTATTGGTGTACATGAAGGAACTGCTTTAATTGGACTTAATTGTTCTTTTAAGTTGTTATTTCTTTGCCAGACACATCTGATAGTATTTTCTGTCAACCCGGGGACTGTTCTCAATATATGTAAGTTCTTTGTAACAAGCCTCTGAATTCGATAACTGAGAGGAGAATATCTCGTAACAAGATTTACATTGTCATCCGACTTGTTTCTGCTAGTAGAGCGTACCAACCAAGTTCTATCATTGTTCAGGGCTCTTTTGTACGCCCGTGTTACAATGTGTTCAGGATAGCCTCTGTCAATAAAATCTTTAATCAGTTGTTTTGATTTATTTTTGAAATCAGACTTGTCAGAGCAATTTCGTCGGAATCTCAGAAATTGTGAGAAAGGAAGACTGTTTTTTAGTTTCATTGGGTGTGCGCTAGTATAATGTAAAAATGTGTTTCTGGTTATAGGTTTTCTGTATATAGTGGTTTCCCATTTTGCCTGCCCTTTAACTACTGTCAAATCCAAAAATGTTATTGATTGCGAAGCTATGGTATGAGTGAACTTGATGGCCATATTACATCCATTTAACCAGGTAACAAATGCCTCTGCTGCTTCTGTTGATCCTTTCCAAAGTGTAAAGATGTCATCTATGAAACGCATCCATAGTATGATTTGTGAAGCCCATGGGGATGCTTGTAACCATTCTCGCTCAAAATCCCCCATGAATAGATTCGCTATTGACGGGGCACACGAGGCCCCCATTGCAATGCCTGATGTTTGTAGATATATATTATTCTCAAAGTGAAAAAAATTTTTTTGTATCACTAGTTTAGATAAATTCATAAGAAATGCAATGTGAGTGTCAGACAAGTCATCTCTACTCCGTAATGATTTTTTCACTGTATAAAGGGCTTCTTGTTGAGGTATACTAGTATAGAGCGCCGTGATGTCTAAGGTCATAAATAATACATCTGTCTCTGACGCCCTTTGATTGTGCTGTTCCAATTTCTCTATAAAGTGGGAAGTGTCTCGAAGGTAAGATGGAATTTCCTTCAGTAGAGGTCTCAAAAAACTATCGAGATAAACGGAGAGTGGTTCCAAAATGGATCCTCTTGTCGACACTATCGGTCTACCCGGCGGTCTTAAAAGACTTTTATGTATTTTCGGGACTAGATATAATTGAGCTATGGCTGGAGCTTTAGTATTCAAAAAAATCATCTCTTTCTTAGAAATCAATTTTTGTTGAAAGGCTGTTGTTGTTAAATCTTTGATGACATCTTGTACTTCCTCAGTAGGATCTATTGGCAGCATTTGGTAGATCTGGGCGTCAGATAATTGGCTGACTGCCTCTTGTAGGTAATCCCTTTTGTTCTGAATGACTATAGCACCTCCTTTGTCAGCTCTAGAGATAATGATGTCATTTCGTTGTTTTAATTCTCCATGAGTTCCTCTCATTTTTTGTTAATACATTATGTGTTAGTCTATGTTGATTTTCAAGCTGTAAAAGATCTTTTAGGATGACATCTTTAAAAGTCTGTATAGCCGGGATTAATGGACCAGGAGGGACCCATGTCGATTTTAATGGAAGAGGTATCCTACGAGCAGAAGGAATGGACTCTGGAATTGGATTCTGATAAAAATAACCCTTTAAATTGAGTTTTCTAATGAAGGGCTCGAAATCTATACGAAACTGAAACGGGTCATGAATCAAGACGGGTACAAAGGACAAGCCTTTATTTAATACTTGAAGTTGATCTCCCGGAAGTGGAATACCCGAAATATTTATTACTGCTGTAGAAATATTATCTAGTTGTTCACCTTTTCTTGTAGTTAATCGCGTGTTCTGTTTCTCGTGATGATTGTTTTCTTTTCTTTTTGTCTGAGGCCTCTTCCGAAAAATCCTCTGTAGATGATCTATTAGATTCAGTGCTAGTATTACCCTCGGATGATGCTGAAAACGTTACTTTCTTCGTTGTTTTTTGTCTTCTATTTTGATTCATCCAAGGGTATACGTACCCCTTGGTATAATCTTCATGATCTCTTTTGAATTTTTTGTTTTTGACTAGGGTGACTTCTTGTCGTAATGTTGTCAATTGTTTGTTTATTTCTTCCCACTTCTGTTTAAACGTGTCTTCCGACTCCGCTTTCTTAAGTTTCATGACTAGTTGGTCGGCCTCTGCAATATGTTGTTCAAGTACCTTCTTAGTATTTTCTGCGATAAGGACCATAAGGTCCAATGAACATTTATTTAAAATGCAATTCCATTTATTCACGAACTCAGGATCGGTTGCGAATAAACGAGGCTCCTTATAGACTCTCAGTCCCGCTCGGGATTTGACATCTATTAACATATTCTATCATTGACAACCTGTGAAGTTCCGATCTAACTATCTGCCTTTGTTTCTTTAGGAGGGCTTCCCATATACTTTCATCTGTTGTTTCTGCCTGGTGATTGGGTGAAAACCGATCCTGAGTTCGTGAATAAATGGAATTGCATTTTAAATAAATGTTCATTGGACCTTATGGTCCTTATCGCAGAAAATACTAAGAAGGTACTTGAACAACATATTGCAGAGGCCGACCAACTAGTCATGAAACTTAAGAAAGCGGAGTCGGAAGACACGTTTAAACAGAAGTGGGAAGAAATAAACAAACAATTGACAACATTACGACAAGAAGTCACCCTAGTCAAAAACAAAAAATTCAAAAGAGATCATGAAGATTATACCAAGGGGTACGTATACCCTTGGATGAATCAAAATAGAAGACAAAAAACAACGAAGAAAGTAACGTTTTCAGCATCATCCGAGGGTAATACTAGCACTGAATCTAATAGATCATCTACAGAGGATTTTTCGGAAGAGGCCTCAGACAAAAAGAAAAAGAAAAAAATCATCACGAGAAACAGAACACGCGATTAACTACAAGAAAAGGTGAACAACTAGATAATATTTCTACAGCAGTAATAAATATTTCGGGTATTCCACTTCCGGGAGATCAACTTCAAGTATTAAATAAAGGCTTGTCCTTTGTACCCGTCTTGATTCATGACCCGTTTCAGTTTCGTATAGATTTCGAGCCCTTCATTAGAAAACTCAATTTAAAGGGTTATTTTTATCAGAATCCAATTCCAGAGTCCATTCCTTCTGCTCGTAGGATACCTCTTCCATTAAAATCGACATGGGTCCCTCCTGGTCCATTAATCCCGGCTATACAGACTTTTAAAGATGTCATCCTAAAAGATCTTTTACAGCTTGAAAATCAACATAGACTAACACATAATGTATTAACAAAAAATGAGAGGAACTCATGGAGAGAATTAAAACAACGAAATGACATCATTATCTCTAGAGCTGACAAAGGAGGTGCTATAGTCATTCAGAACAAAAGGGATTACCTACAAGAGGCAGTCAGCCAATTATCTGACGCCCAGATCTACCAAATGCTGTCAATAGATCCTACTGAGGAAGTACAAGATGTCATCAAAGATTTAACAACAGCCTTTCAACAAAAATTGATTTCTAAGAAAGAGATGATTTTTTTGAATACTAAAGCTCCAGCCATAGCTCAATTATATCTAGTCCCGAAAATACATAAAAGTCTTTTAAGACCGCCGGGTAGACCGATAGTGTCGACAAGAGGATCCATTTTGGAACCACTCTCCGTTTATCTCGATAGTTTTTTGAGACCTCTACTGAAGGAAATTCCATCTTACCTTCGAGACACTTCCCACTTTATAGAGAAATTGGAACAGCACAATCAAAGGGCGTCAGAGACAGATGTATTATTTATGACCTTAGACATCACGGCGCTCTATACTAGTATACCTCAACAAGAAGCCCTTTATACAGTGGAAAAATCATTACGGAGTAGAGATGACTTGTCTGACACACATTGCATTTCTTATGAATTTATCTAAACTAGTGATACAAAAAAATTTTTTTCACTTTGAGAATAATATATATCTACAAACATCAGGCATTGCAATGGGGGCCTCGTGTGCCCCGTCAATAGCGAATCTATTCATGGGGGATTTTGAGCGAGAATGGTTACAAGCATCCCCATGGGCTTCACAAATCATACTATGGATGCGTTTCATAGATGACATCTTTACACTTTGGAAAGGATCAACAGAAGCAGCAGAGGCATTTGTTACCTGGTTAAATGGATGTAATATGGCCATCAAGTTCACTCATACCATAGCTTCGCAATCAATAACATTTTTGGATTTGACAGTAGTTAAAGGGCAGGCAAAATGGGAAACCACTATATACAGAAAACCTATAACCAGAAACACATTTTTACATTATACTAGCGCACACCCAATGAAACTAAAAAACAGTCTTCCTTTCTCACAATTTCTGAGATTCCGACGAAATTGCTCTGACAAGTCTGATTTCAAAAATAAATCAAAACAACTGATTAAAGATTTTATTGACAGAGGCTATCCTGAACACATTGTAACACGGGCGTACAAAAGAGCCCTGAACAATGATAGAACTTGGTTGGTACATTCTACTAGCAGAAACAAGTCGGATGACAGTGTAAATCTTGTTACGAGATATTCTCCTCTCAGTTATCGAATTCAGAGGCTTGTTACAAAGAACTTACATATATTGAGAACAGTCCCCGGGTTGACAGAAAATACTATCAGATGTGTCTGGCAAAGAAATAACAACTTAAAAGAACAATTAAGTCCAATTAAAGCAGTTCCTTCATGTACACCAATAGAGGATTCAAAATCCGCCGGTCATACAGCATGTGGACAATGTACCATTTGCCAGATAACAGAGGAAGTCTCTGAGTTCACTCATGCCGGTAAAAAGTATATACTCAAAAAAACCACCACATGTAATACGACATCAGTGATTTATGCAATTAAATGTCCTTGTCAAAAATTATATATCGGAAAGACCAGTCGTAGGTTCAGGGTCCGGATACAAGAACACAAGAGCCGGTTGAAAAACAAAATCATGACGGCACCCCTAGTACAACATTGTATAGAACTGAACCATGACTTCTTACATCTCCGTTGTTTCTGTATTGATCACATTAGTAAATCTAAAAAAGGCAAAACATTGGATGAAACTTTGCTGTTCTATGAACAACGCTGGATTTTCTTATTAAATACTGTCTAACCATCAGGTTTAAATGCGTGCATAGAATGGCAAGTATGCAAATGATTTCCGATCTAGGTGGATCAGCTGAGCACTTTAAAAGGAGGTAGTGAAGATAAGCCCGCATGCGCGGCGTTTTTTGATATGAAAACCACAGAGAGACGTGGGCAGCAGTTAACACAGAGTCGGTAGAAACACAAAGAAACAGGTTTGAACAGTTAACTAGCTTTTTAAATATAGTTTTTTATAACATAGATTTTAAAAGTTTTTAAGGTCAGCACGTTAGTATTAGGTTTTGAAAAATAACTTGCTAAAGAAAAATAACTTGCTAATTTAAGAGGATTTTTGTCTTTTTATCTATAATGCTATTTTTGCTTATACACAGATCTCCTGATGAAACTCTCATAAGAGAGTGAAACGCATAGGCGCCAAATGGGGCGTTGAGTAAATATAAATCAGTGCATTTCGCCAAGGAGAAGAATTAGCATTCTTAAGTATAAGAAGAGTCAACATAAAAAGATAAGTTCATTAACACGAATATATATATTTTGAAAAAAACAACATAGTTGTGATCAAGAAGGAGAATTGGTATCCTAAAATATTAACCAACACGAATATATATATATTTTGTCACAAGGGAAGATAAACATAGAGGGTGTGAACCAGCATCACAAAAAAAGAAAAAAAACCCAGTAGTCATTGATGTTTTCTAGGCACGTTGATTTTCATTGATTTCTGTGATAATCAGTGCCGTGTTAATCTGAGACTACAAATTGGGTACTAAAAGTTAGATGAGGAATGATCCTATGAACACCTCAGATTCAGTAGTAAGTTAGAATGGAGCAATTTACTTATATCAGTTTAATTTTTTAAGAGCAATTCTCGGCTGCGATCCACCCCATAAGAACTTACTTAGACTTCTCTCCAAAGCAACATAGGAACCTGAAGGAAGAGTAAAAGGCAGCATTCTCAACACGTAATTCATTTTTGGCATTAAAGTCATCTTAATAGTTTCTAACCTTCCCCACCATGTAATATGGAGGGGCGACAATGTTAACGTCATTTTACGTATCATACTTAATAAGTCTTCAATATTGATTTGAATAGTTTGGAAGCATCATATCTAACTCCCAGATATTTGAGACTGCCTGTCTCCCAGCGAAATTGGAATGCCGTCATTGACTCTGAAGTAATTAAATTATTCATAGGGAAGGCCACTGACTTTGTCCAATTTATTTTATATCCTGACACCCTTGAGTATCTTTCAATCAGCTCTAAGATTGCAGGAACGGTATAAGGTTGTGTAAAGAGAAGGAGATCGTCTGCACAAGCTGACAATTTTACCTGCAAGTCACCTATTACAAACCCGCTAATATCCTCATTTTGTCTGATAGCTATGGCCAGTGGTTCTAGAGCCAAATTAAAAAGTAACGGGGAGAGAGGACATCCTTGACGGGTGCCTCTATGTAGCGAAAAGGAATGGGACAAAGTACCATTGGCCAGGATACGAGCTCTAGGGTTCAAATATAATACATGGATCCTCTCTATGAAGCTCAAACCCAATCCGAACCATTCCAGGACTCTAAACAGAAAAGGTCATTCAAGTCTATTGAACTCCTGTTCTGGGTCCAGGGAAAGCCCCACCAAGAGAGAGTTTATGCTATTTGCCTTGTCCAACAAGTTACAGAGGAGCCTTGCATTATCTGACGTTGACCTCCCGAGGATGAAGCCACATTGGTCAGCATGTACCAGATCACTTATGACCTTTGAAAGCATATTTGCTAACACGCTTGCATAAATTTTATAATCTGAATTTAAAAGAGAGATTGGCCTGTAATTTGTGATCAGGGCAGGATCCCATCTTGCTTTTTCAAGAACTACAATCTTTGCTTCTGAGAAATTTCCTGTATGCCCCTGTGAATTGTGGAGCTCTTCAAAATAAATCTGCAAATATGGAATCAGTTCTCCCTCGCAGACTTTGTAAAATTCTGCTGGTATTCCATCCGGCCCAGCTGCCTTTCCCGGGGCCATAGATTTAATTGCGGTACGTATTTCATGCCTTGTCAAGGGCCCACCCAATTTTCTAGCTTGTTGCTCCCCTAATTTGTGCTGGTTTAAATTTCTCAGAAACTCGTTAAAAGCATCTATGTCGGATGCTGTTTCCGAAGAATATAATTTATCGTAATAAACTGAGAATACTTCAAGAATTTGCACATCATTAGTTAGTCTACCTTGCTTATCATCTAGAATTGAGGCAATACGGGACCTCTCGTTTCCCTCTCAAAGCATTAGCAAGTAGCTTGCCTGCCCTATTCTGCTCGACATGATATCAAAATGATTGCTTAAGCATTATTTGTTCTACCTCCGAGCTTAATATTTCATTATATTGATATCTTAATCTCAGGAGTCGCAATAATATACCCCCATTTGATTGTTTTTGCCAAATTTGCTCCCCAGCTCTAATCTGTTCATCTAATACAGCTAACTGAGCCTTTCTCCTTCTATTCTCCTTAATAGTAAAACTGGTAATTGTTGCCCATAGAGAGGCTTTAAAGGTCTCCCATCAAGCCCAACATGCCATATCACCTATTTTGTTTATGTTAAAATAATCCCTTATAGCAGTTCTCATTGCTTCCTGGAAAGAAGTATCAGCCAGCCAAGATCTGTTAAAGGACCAAATTGACTTCTGTTTGCTTTCTCCAGGGAATGCTAACTTTAGCGTTATAGCCGCATGATCAGAGATGTGCATACTCGGTATCTCCGGGGTATGAACTGTCGGTACCAGTGATCTAGAGATTAAAAAATAATCTATGCGTGAGAAGGATCCATGCGGCGATGAAAAGAAAGTAAAATCTTTATCAATGGGGTGGAATAGCCTCCAAATATCTACAAGTCCTAATGACTCTACAAGGGCCTTGAGTGTGACCCTTGCTCTGGAAGATTTCTACACTCTACCAGGGTTCCGGTCCAGTAGAGGATCCAATGCCAGATTATGATCACCACCCATGATAATTGGTATCAGCATGTCTTCCTGCAGAATTCCAGCCAGTTGTTTAAAAAAATTAGGATCATCATTATTAGGGGCATAGATATTAAGAACTGATAACTTGCATTCTCCAACTGAGATGGATGACTTTGCCCACCTGCCCTCTGAATCGCTATGGGTGGAATCCACTTTAATCCCTAGAGATTTACGCGCTAACATGGCCACATCATTTTTTTTTGAACAGCAGGTGAATGGCCAACTAATGTAAAGTAACTTTCCTCTAGATTTTTAGTTTCAAATAAAGTAAGGTGGGTTTCCTGCAGAAGGACCAAGTCAGCTTGTTTTTTTACAATATTTATTTATTTATTTATTTAACATCTCTTATATACCGCGCTATTAAAATCAGTGCGGTGTACATTGAACAAAATATACTGCAATGTGTACAGGTAACATCGAGTTTACAGAGAACAAGGGAATATAACATGGAATAACAGGGATAACTATGTACAATCAACATTATACTATGAATATGCTTTTATTATATACCATATTTAAACTCGAGTGGATATTGTACGTGAATTCATGGGTGGCATGGGTCAGTAGTAGTAAAGTGAAATATCGTGGGAACTAACCATTTTCTGATTGGATAAAGGTGCTAAAGTGTTTGGTGTGAGTGGGAGGCCTGTTGGCTGTGTGAGTGTCTGTGGTCACTTCTGGGTAGTATTTTGTGAATAAGTGATGCTTTACGGCTTTGCGGAATTGTAATAGGCTTTTGATGCCGCGGATTTCATGGGGAAGTATATTCCAGTTCCTGGGTGCGAATAATGAAAAAGCTCTGTTTGATGTAGCTTTAGTACATGATGTCATCATCTTGGGAACTATTAAGGTGTTCATAGTTGTAGTCCTTCTGTTTCTATTTTCAGGGGTGTTATGGATTAGTTTTCTGATTGGTGTTGGTGGGTAGATATTCATGGCTTTGAAGGTCAAGACTAGTGACTTATATGAGAGTCTGGCTTGTAGAGGTAGCCAGTGTAGGTCTTTCATGATAGGCGTTATATGAGCAGACCTTGGTGATCCAGAGAGGACTCTTGCAGCTGTATTCATAGCCAGACGAAGTGGATTTAATGTTGATTGAGAGAGCCCGTGGAGGATGATGTTTGCAAAATCTAGATGTGGGAGGACTAGTGCCTGGAAGGTTGATCGGTAATCAGTATAGTCCAGTAGTGGACGGAGGTGGCGTAGTGTTCTGATCTTGTGATATATATTCTTTGTCATATAATCTTCTTCCTCTTTATTGGGTTCTTAATACCCTTAACATTCAGAGATAAAATTTTCATCACCTTAGCCATCTTTCCTTGATAACAATATGTCTGCAGCAGCCTGTGGATGTCAAACACTTATTTTCCCTTTTTTCCTTATCCTCAGAGAGCAACCCATAACTCCCATCCATTGGGTACCAATCCAATAGGTGAGATAGCAAATACATCAATCATGGTACGCCCCAACCCAATTGCTTAATATATTTCATTCCCCCATCAAACCTGTTAAAACAAGCAAATTTCATACATTACCTTATCAAAGTTATGGGCAGCCTTCACCCAGTTACCCCTTCTTCCGTGTCTTACCACTCCCTATTCCGCTTTGCCCACCCTCCTACTCAAACCCAATCCGACAAGGCCACATCCAATAGCAATATAACCTTATAATAAACAGTTACAAAAACGTCAACATTTATCCAGTGGAGTGCATTGTATGGATATTTGGGATGAGAAATAGCAGTCAAATCTTCAACTTGCGCTGAGGAGTGTCCCCCAGTCTCTGCTTGACCTAGGCTCTCTCTTTACAACTCCTGTGGAGAAGCGACCTGCACGAACTAGAAACGACATCTTCAATTGTCATTGCATTTGCAGTACTTCCTGCTTCTCTATAAACAGCTCCAGCCATGCCGGATCTTCAAAAGACTTGGTAGAAATGTTGAGGGTAAATTTAAAGCGCGCCGGGTAAAATAGCCCATATTGTGCCAGCAGCCTCTGAAGCCTTGGCCTAAGTGCCAGAAATTGCTTTCTCTTATCTACCGTTGCCTTACTGAAGTCTGGGTAGAGAGCAATTTTGTGACCTTTGTACTGAAGGGTAGTGATAGATCTAGCCACCATCATTATTTGTGTGACTTGCTGGAATCTTAGCACACAGAAAATCATAGGTCTTGGTTTTCTAGTTTGCAAATTCATTGACGTCGACAGACGGTGCACCCTCTCTATTTCAAATGGGTGAGCAAAATCTAGCTTCAGCAGTTTAGGGATTAGGCCTTTCAAAAACGCGACAGGTTCTTTTCCTTCAGCGCCCTCAGGGATTCCTACTATGCAGATATTATTCCTCCTGGCGCGGTTATTCATATCTATGTTCCGTTCCAACAGCTCTGTTCTATGCGATGATTTGATAAGCTGTAAAATTCGCTCTTTGTGAGCCACCGCAGTGACGTCGACTTTCTCAACTCTGGTTGTAAGCGTTAAGAGTTGCGCTTTCATCTCCTTCATATCTGTCTGCAACTCCTGCAAAGACTCTCCATTTGCATCGACACGGTTGCGGACCGCTCGGATCTCCCTTAAGATCTCCTGCATACCTTCTGCCGATTCCTGCTGTGCCACCATTTTGTGCGGAGACAGCGGGTCCGATTTAGTTCTTTTCGTGCCTGTTCCTTGCACATTCGCAAACTCTAATCGAGTTTGCTTGCCCTGACAGGAGAAAGTCACCGGACGCTCCGCTTTCAATTTAGACACTGATAGGGCAAGTTTTGTTGAATGGGTCTGAGGGAGAAAATCTCCTAAGCGGCCATGTTGATCCTTTGCTGGCTCCACCTCCCTACCACACACTTTTTTACTTTTCTGTCTTTAAGTGCTCTTTCACAATTTGTGCAGATTTTTTTTAACTACCATGTTATGCATATAATTATATTACTACATTGTAAACATGCTTTTATTTAGCATGAGAATTAAATCATCAGTGCTAGAATCCTAGCACTGCTTTCTACCACAACAGCATTACATCGGCCCCTTAATTAGCTAATTTTGCTTCTGTTAATATTTTTTTGTAGATCTTCACTGTCCACTTTGTGTCCACCTGACAATAACTGCTCTAATCTCCCCTCTCTGGCTGTAGTAAGTTTTATCTTTTATTGTATTTTCATATTCAGGAAATTTATTGTAAAACTTGTTATTGTTGTTAAGTGCGGTCGAGTCGGTGTCGACTCATGGCAACCCTCTGGATATTTGTCCTAAACTGTGTTCGGTCTTCAGTCAGGCGGCACATTGTTGACAAAGTGGCAACCATAGCTGCTGCTATTAGATCAATCCATCTTATTGCTGGCCTTCCTTTTTTTGCGTTGACTTTCTATCTTGCCAAGCATGATGTCTTTCTCTAGTGATCTTTCTCTTCGCACAATGTGTCCAAAGTATGAAAGTCAAAGTCTTTTCATCAGAGCTTCTAAAGAAAGCTTTGGTTTGATCTCCTTTAGTACTGACTGGTTTGTTCTTCAGGCAGTCCATGGTATACACAGTATTTGTTGCCAGCATCAATTTTCTTCCAATCTATCTTTTTCACTGTCCAACTTTCACATCCATATGACATTATTAAAAATATCATGGCTTGAACAGGTCAAATCTTTGAATGGAGAGAGACATCTCTGCTCTTGAGAATCTTGTCTAGGTCCTTCATAGCTATTCTGCCAAAAGTAATATGTCGTCTGATTTTTTGACTGCTTGTTGTTTCTTTATTGATAGTTGATCCAAGTAGGTTAAAGTTATCCACTATTTCAATTTCTTCTCTATCATCGATGAACTTACTGATTTTGCCAGTTGTCAGGATCTTTGTCTTCTTTATATTAAGGTGCAGGCCATTTTAAGACTATGCTCCTTGATTTTGAGAAGCAAATATTTTAGGTCATCTTCACTTTCAGCCAGTAATGTGGTCATCAGCATAGCGAAGCTTGTTGATGAGTCTCCCACCAATCTTCACACCTCTGTTGTCTTCATATAGTCCTGCTTCTCTGATGATTTGTTCTGCATATAAATTAAACAGGAAGGGGGAAAGTATGCAGCCTTGTTGTACACCTTTGCTGATTTTAATTCATTCTGTTTCTCCTTGTTCAGTTTGAACTGTTGCTTTTTGATCAATGTAAAGGATGTGCAAGAGAATGATCAGGTGTTCTGGTATACCCATACTTCTTAATGTGGCCCAGAGTTTCTCATGGTTTACACAGTCAAAAGCCTTGCTGTAGTCAATAAAACACATATAGATATCCTTTTGGTATTCTTTAGTCTTTTCAAGGATCCATCTCACATCTGCAATGATGTCTCTCGTTCCTCACCCTTTCCTGAACCCTGCTTGAACTTCAGGCAGTTCTCGTTCCAGATATGGTTATAGTCTCTGCTGAATAATCTTCAGTAGAATCTTGCTGGCATGTGGGATCAGAGCAATTGTGTGATAATTTCCACAGTCATTTGGATTACCTTTCTTTAGTAATGGCATAAACACAGATATTTTCCAGTCAATTGGCCATGATGTTGTCTTACCATACTTACAGGGCTTTGTCAGGAAATTTGTAAAAGTTGCATCGGATTTCTGTAATACTTCAGTGGGAATGCCATCAATGCCTGGTGCTTTGTTCTTTCATAAGGCTTTCAATGCTGCTTTGATGTCTTCTTTCATCAATGTTTCCTGATTATAAGGTACAAATTGAAACAGCTGTTGGTCCACTTCATCTTTATCATATAATAGTTGTATATTCTTTCCACCTTTTCTTGAGCTTCTCAGCATCATTCAACATCGATCCTTGAGCATCTTGTAACATTCTAATTCAAGAATTGAATTTGTTCTTTAACTCTTGTAACTTTTGTAAAGCCAATCTTATTCGTCCTCTAATCATTTCTGCCTCTATTTCTTTGCATTTGTCATTGTGGTACTTCTCCTTGTCTTGTCTTGCAGCACGTTGGAAATCTCTGTTGAGTTTTGCGATTGCCTCTCTTTCTCCTCTGGCTTTAGCTTCTCTGCGTTTCTGGACAATTTTCAGAGCTTCTTCGGTCATCCATTTTGGCCATTTTTGCTTTTTTACCTTTTGTAGAGATTTCTCACTTTCTTCCAACACAACTTTCTTGATCCCATCCCATAACTCTTCTGGAGCTCTGTCATTTGTATCTAAAGCAGCAAATCAATTTTACAGGCAGTCTTTAAATTCTGGTAGTATATTCTCAAGGTCATATTTTGCTACATTCATGAGTTGCTTTGTCTTTTTCAACTTTAGCTTGAGTTTGCATACTAGTAGTTGATCTGTACCACAGTCAGCTCCAGGTTTTGTCTTTGTTGATGTTATAGAGCTTTTCCATTGTTGACCTCCACAGATGTAGTCAATTTGATTTTTGTACAATCCATTGGGTGAAGTCCATGTGCACAGTCGCCACTTGTGTTGCTGGAAGAAGGTGGTTGAGATGAACAGATCATTGGTCTTGCAGAATTCTATCAGTTTTTCTCCAGCTTCATTTCTGTTGCCAAGTTCATATTTTCCAACCACTCTGCGTTCTTTGTTGCCAGTTTTTGCGTTCCAGTAAATCATGACTATCAGGATATCCTGTTTGCATGTTCTATCAATTTCAGCTTGTACTTGTTCATAGAACTCATCAACGTCATCCTCTTCTGCAGCTGTTATTGGGGCATATACTTGAATTATAGTTGTGTCAGTGGGCATTCCTCATAGACGAATAGCAATTAAGCGTTCATTGATTGCATTGTATTTCATTGCAGTTCTTTCAAGATTTTTAGAAATGCAACACCATTTCTTCTTTGTTTTTCATTTCCAGCATAGTAGACTATGTGATCATCAGATGCAGTGTGCCCAATGCCAGTCCATTTCAGTTCGCTGACACCCAACAGATCGAGTTGTACACATTCCATTTCATTCTTGACGTCCTCCATCTTCCCTTAGTTCGTATGTTCCATGTCCCAATATGTAAGACATCTTTGCAGCTTCTGACTCTCATTTCATGCGCAGCTACATCAGCAATCAGACATCTCGAAGGCTTTGATCCAACCACAAAATAAATGCTGGCTTTACTCTGAAAAGTCTTCAGCTCATCCCCAGTAACCAATTGAGTGCCTTCCGACCTGGCGGTCTCATCTTCCAGCACTATAGTGCAATTTGTTTTGTTGTGACTATCCATCGGGTTTTTGTGGCAAGATATGGAAATAGATTGCCAGGCCTTTCTTCCACACAGTTTAATTTAGTGTTGTTGCCGTTGTCACAGAAATATGTTCTTCTGCTGCAAACACTGTCCTATTCTGCTGCTGCCCAGATGGGTGGTTTGTCTTGCTCTGGCACCTCAGCTGAGACCTGTCCATTTTGGGAGACCATACCAGTAGTTAAGCTACTGATAGCTTAGCCCTCAGCATCAATGATGCATACAAGCCCTCACAGCACGACAAGCTGCAAACCAAGTGAGAGTTGTAAAGCTTATGCCATGTTTTTTCATATTTGCTCAATATCCTTCACCTTTTGCTAACATACTGCAATGATTTTCCTTCAGAAAATAACCAATATGGAAAACAATACAATGCTGGCTTGGTAGGATGCCAAACAAGCCAGTCTGCTCACTGCTGTAACTCTTACATTTGATTTGAGACATGTGTCACAGAAGGAAAGTAAGAAATACAGAGAAGAAATGTCCTCTCCTTCTTTCTGGACTATATTGCCTGCTTCACCTCTTACCTTTCAGAGCTGTGGGCTTCTCTCTCACTTAGTAGTGAGAACTCTGGACACCATGCTTTTCCTTCAGAGTATTGAGCATACCCTAATGTTCCATATGGTATGAAGATAACATTACAATAAATTGTAGTTCTGAAGGTCACATTTTTGTGATGTAGCTATTATATTGAACTACATAATGTAAAACATCCTGCTTCAAGCACTGCTCACTGTCTCTGCCCATAAATGGCTGGATTTTATAGCAGGACCCTTATGTGAGAAGTCCAAAAAGGTGCCTATTTTAGGCCTATTCTACAAAGGCAATTTAGGCATTTATATGCCTTTATAAAGTAGGTAGCCAGAAGTAGCCCCGGTAACACACAAATGCTGACACACACATTTATACCTGCTCCAAAGTTGGTGTAAATGTGTGCGTACTCGAACAGAATTAGGAGAAACAGAATGGTTCAAATTCAGCAAAGGTGTACGACAAGGCTGCAGACTTCTCCCATAACAGTTTAAGTTATATGCAGAATAAATCATCAGAGAAACAGGTGTAAAGACTGGCAGAAGACTCATCAACAATCTTCCATATGCTCATGATACCACATCACTGGCTGAAAGTGTGGACCGTCTGAAACATCTGCTTATCAAGATCAAGGAACAGTCTTAAAATGGGCTTGCACCTTAACACGAATAAGACAAAGATCCTAACTACTGGCAAAAATCAATCATTTCAGCCTTGATGGAGAAGAAATTAAAATATTAGACAACTGCAACCTGCTTGGATCAATATAATCAATAAAGAAATGACAGGCAGTCAAGAAATCCGATGACACACTCTTGGCAAAATGGCTATGAAAGACTTAGGGGTATGTTTACTAATCAGCGTAGTGGCTTCCGTGCTCTGATATCCTTAGACAAGAATCTCAAATGCAGAGATATATTTCTACATACAAAAATCTGACTTGTCCAAGCCATGGTATTTTCAATAGCATCATATGGATGCAAAAGATGGACAGTGAAGAAGAAAGATAGGAAGAATATCAATGTCTTCGAATTATGGTGTTGGCGAAGAATACAGTGTATACCATGCACTGCCTGAAGACCTTCTGGGTTTGGGCAGGAGGCTATACTATTTTGGAAATTCTATTTGCATTTTTGCTCTTCAGGGAATATAGAATCTTCCTTTAGTTTGATGTTCTGCAGCACTGAAGGCCCCATGTTAGGCATATTCATCACTGAAATGGAAGCACAGACCAATTCCTAACACACCAGCTCTGCCTGTATGGTTTATTTGATATCATTTACATGCCTATGTTTCTTTCTGGGACATTACTGTCTATCCTTCAATACCTCTGTCAAATCAAAATATTTCATTTGGCCTCTCTGCAAATGATTTTCTGTGCTCCCTACCCACCCTCTACCAGACCTACAATAAAGGTATTGTCAAAGAAGATAAGAACATAAGAAATGCCATACTGGGTCAGACCAAGGTCCATCAAGCCCAGTATCCTGATTCTAACAGTGGCCAATGCAGGTCACAAGTACCTGGCAAGTCCACAGCTTCCACAATGCTCATCCAGGGGTAAGCAGTGGATTTTCTGGGTCCTCTTTAATAATAGTTTATGGACTTTTCCTCCCCGAACTTGTCCAAACCATTTTTAAACCCAGTTACACTAACGGCTTTTACTACATCCTCCGGTAACGAATTCCAGAGTTCGAGTACACGTTGAGTGTAAAATTATTTTCTCTTATTAGTCTTAAATGGGTTACATTGTAGCTTCATTGTATGTCCTCTAGTTTTTCTACTTTTTGATGGTGTAAACAACCGATCTATATTAACCCGTTCCACTCTATTCATTAATTTATAGGCGTCCATCATATCTCTCCGCAGTCGTCTCTTTTCCAGGTTACAGAGCCTAACCTTTTAAGCCTCTCCTCATAGGAGTATACTTCCATCCCTTTACCTTTTTGGTGGTTCTTCTCTGTACATTTTCTAATTCTGCTATATCCTTTTTAAGATACGGTGGCCAGAATTGCACACAATATTCGAGGTGCAGGAATGATACAGAGGCATTATAATATCTTTGGTTTTATTCTCCATTCCTTTCCTTATGATTCCTAGCATATTATTTGTTTTCTTGGCTGCCACTGCAAACTGGGCAGAGGGTTTCAACGTGTTATCCATGATGATGCCTAAATCTTTTTCCTGGGTGGTGATTCCTAATGTGGAACCTTGCATCGTGCAACCATACTTTGGGTTGTTCTTTCCTAGGTGCATAACTTTGCAATTATCCACATTAAATTTCATTTGCCATTTGAATGTCCAGTCTTCCAATTTATTAAGGTCCTCTTGCAATATTTCACAATCCTCTTGGGTTTTAACATCTTTGAATAATTTTGTGTCATCTGAAAATTTGATTACCTCACTTGTTATTCCTATTTCCAGGACATTTATGAATATGTTAAAAAGCAGCAGAACCAGCACAGATCCCTGGGGTACTCCACTATTCACCTTTCTCCATTGGGAAAATTGGTCATTTAGCCCTACCCTCTGCTTTCTATCTTTTAACCAGTTCCTGATCCACACTAGTATACACTGCCTCCTATCCCATGACTTTTTAATTTCGCCAAGTGTCTCTCATGACGGACCTTGTCAAAGGCTTTCTGAAAATCCAGATACACTACACCCAGATTAGTAAGACAAGACCTTCCCTGGCTGAAGTCATTAAACCATGACTATCTACATGTTCAGAAATTTTGTTCTTAATAATGGTTCTACCATTTTTCCTGGTACTGACATCAGGCTTACCAGTCTGTAGTTTCCCGGACACCACTAGAACCCTTTTTAAAGATTGGCATTGCATTGGCCATCCTCCAATCTTCAGATATTACTAGTGATTTTAATGATAGTTCTCAGATTAGTAATAGTAGGTCTGCAAGCTCATATTTCAGTTCTTTCAACACCCTTTGATGTATACCATCCGGTCCAGGTGATTTGCAACTCTTTAGTTTATCAAATAGCTGTAATACATGTTCCCGGTTTATCGATATTTCTTTCAATTCTTCCGATGCATCACCTTTAAATACCATTTCAGTCATGGGTAACTTCCCTACATCTTCTTCAGTAAAGACTGAAACAAAGAATTCATTCAGTCTCTCCTCTATGGCTTTGTCCCCTCTTAGTGCCCCTTTTACCCCCCTGTCATTCAATGGTCCAACTGACTCTCTCACAGGTTTTTTGCTATGAATGTGCTTCTTCTCAAATTCTCTCTTTGCCTGCCTTAGCAATGCCTTGCATCTAACTTGCCAATGCTTAGGTTGTTTTCAGTTTTCATCATTTGGCTCCTTTTTCTATTTCCTGTAAGATGCTTTTTTGGCTATAACAGCCTCTCTGACTTCTCCTTTAAACCATGCTGGCAGTTTTTTGGACTTCCTTTCGCTTTTCTTAAAGCGTGAAATACAGCTGGTCTGGGCTTCCAAGATAGTATTTTTAAACACCCGTTCTTGATATAAATCTTTAACCACTGCAACTGATTCTTTTAGTTTTTACTTAACTGTTTTCCTCATTTTATCATAGTCTCCTCTTTTAAAGTTAAAAGGTAGTACTGTGGATTTCCTTGCTATCCTTCCTCCATTTGTTAAGTCGAAGGCGATCATGCTATTATCACTATTGCCAAGTGGCTTCAACACCCTTATCTCTTGCACCAGATCTTGTGTTCCAGTAAGGACTAGGTCCAAGATGGCTTCCCCTCTTCTCAGTTTATGAATAAGCTTCTCCATGAAGCAGTCATTTATTCCATCTAGAAACTTTATCTCCCTAGCATGTCCTGCTGTGACACACTGACCCAGTCGATACTGGGGTAATTTAAATCACCCATTATTATTACTGTGCTGTAAATATTGCTAGCTTCCCTGATTTCTTTGGGCATTTCATCATCCAACTGTTCATTCTGGCCAGGCGGTCAATAGTGCACCCCCAATGCCATCGCCTTCTCCTTTTTACATGGAATTTCAATCCATAGAGATTCTACAGTGTATTGTGTTTCCTGTAAAACTTTAATCCTGTGTGACTCAATGCCCTCTCTAACATAGAGTGCAACCCCTCCACCAATTCGATCCACCAATGATGGTGGATGTAAGCCTCTTGCATAAACTTGCTTTGTGGTTGGCTCATATACTGAGATTCTTTTTCTTCTTTTATATATGAAATATTGGGTACACAGATTTTGTGGTTTGATTGGTCTTGGAATAACTAGTTAAGAGTACTGCTCAGGGCAAGGCAGAAATACACTGAGAAATGGATCTGGTCTCATGCTGGACCATTTCAGATAGAGGGGACAAGCTAGACTTCACCACAAGATACAGGGCCAATCAAAAAACAGAATAAAAATACTAATACCAGGATCGAAAAATGTGTGGCTCACGTGGGAAGTGGAGTGATGCAGGAACCTCAAAATACCAATTCAATCTCAGGCAGGATAGTGCTTTGACAGAAGCATGCAACACACTGTAAATGTTTTGCATATTTTGTCATGTTTTCTGGAGGTAGAATGTGAATAATAGATAGTCACACTATTGTACTACTCTTCTGAGCCACTCTCTAAGTACATGGATAAGTTTTATTTATATCTGATTTGAGATAACTGATCAGAAATGATATATACAATATGAGAAGTAAATATATAAAATAAATGATATTTCAGGATGCCCCTTCTCACTTTCAAGTGTACAGCAAAAATTACAATACTCACTTGACACTTCTTTCACAACACAGAAGAACTCTTTTACTCTAACACCTACCCTGCAGACTTCTGTCTCAAGAATCATGATCACAGATGTATTCACAGAGTTATGTATAGGCAATATGGACCGCTGAAGGAAACCTGACACCACATTTATTATCAAGTGTTGTCTGCAGGAAGGATATATCTATACAAACATTTGTGTGCTAGAAATGTCTTTGTAGTAGCTTATTTCCTAAGGTTAGAGTGAATTACGTTTACTAATTTAGCTGTGCATTATCATAATCCTATTTGTATCCTTTTATAACTATACATAGTAATAAGGATGTGCTCTGTGTTAGAGAATGAGAGGTGAGTATATGGAATGGACTATGCTACAATATAGATATCTGATTGGATTTGATTCACTTATCCCACTTTGTACAAAATTACAGGCCGATGCAGAAAACCGGTGCACAAATTGCGCTTTATCAACGTTTTATGCCTATTTGCAGCGCACCGATGTGCATGACTTCAGTATCAGCATGCAGAAAAGGGTTCATATGCAAATGAGCTACGCATTAAACTCTGCGCAATATGGCAGCTTTCAACTGGGGGAGCAAGCCAAACACATGTGCAAAGAAGTCGGCGCTAGTATGGCATGCTGTCCCAGAGAAACAGGGGCACAGCGTGGCTAATTTGCATATGAGCCCCAAAAGTATTTTCATGGCATCGGAGCTTTCTCCGATGCCTGGATGTCAAACCCTGCTCAAATGATCCAGGTATTGGGGAAAGTCCCCAAAGCCATCAAAATACTTTTGGGAGCTGGTGCCTCTGACAGAAAGTGAATCCCTGGTGGCCCAGTGGCACTAAGCACCCCACCCCACTAAAAATAAACCTGGTGGCCCAGCGGCTCCAAACCCCTAACTCCTCGCTTAACCAAAAATAACCCTGGGGGCCCAGCGGCCCTGAACTCCCCATCCCACTCCCAGTACCTTTAGAAATGATGGGAGCACTGCCCATGCTCTCCCATTCTTGCCCTGCCATCTTGAAAAATGGTGGCACCTGGTCCCGCGCAGCATATTCTACCTTATATGGCAGTCTGACCTTACCTGGTGTATCCCAGGATGCACCACGCAGAGCCAGGTGCTGCCATTTTTAAGATGGTGGAGCAAGAGTGGGAACATGTGGACAGTGCTCTCACTCATTTCTGAAGGTACTGGGAGGGGGTGGGGGGTCCGAGGCTGCTTGGCTACCAGGGTTACTTTTGGACAGGCAGGGGGCGGGTGTGGGTAGTTTGGGGCTGCTGGGCCACCAGGTTTATTTTTAGTTGGGAGGGAGGGGTGGTGGGTTCTGGGCTGCTGGGCCAACAGGTATATTTTTAGTTGGGAGGGAAGGAGGGAGAGGTGGGGGGTTTGCGGCTGTTCGGCCACCAGGTTTATTTTTTGGGGGGTGGGAGATTTGGGGCAGTTGGGCCATAAGATTTATGTTTAGTTGGGAGGGTGGGGAGTTTGTGGCTGCTGGGCCACCAGGTTTTAGTTGGGACAGGGGTGGGGGGATTGGGGCCACTGGACCACCAGGGATTTGCTTTCTGTCGGAGGCACTGGCCCCCGACACTATTTTGATGGCATCGGGGGCTTTCCCTGATGCCTGGATCCTTTGACATTTCTCCTCAGATGATCCAGGCAGTGGCGAAAGCATCTTATGCCATCAAAATGCTGTTGGGGGCACGTGCTAGATGTTTAAGCCACCTCAGACCCAGGCATAAAGATATTGGCACTGCTGGTTGCAAAATCCTCTACGTCTGCATCGAGTGTGGCCAATATTTGCATATTATTTTATTATCTCATTTGCCTATGATTTAAATACATTTAAATACTCGGCATTAATTTTGCGCTAGTTTTTCCTTTGCTGTTTACATGTGTGTCTGTTTTCTGCATTTGGCAGTAGCTATAAGTGTACTTAAAAATAACATTATCCGCGCTTAAAGGCCACACTAGTTTTCTGTATTGGCCTGATAATTTGTGGACTACAAGTGTGAATGTGTGAAGGGTGACTAATTAAATGTATGAAATAGACATGGAAATGCAAGGATACAGTTGTGGACAACATTATTGCCACAATTGTAGTTCAACCCCTTAATGTCCAATATCTCCTAAAAATAGTGGTCTGTGAAATGGCTTTGGACTATACATGCACACATATTTGATACATAAAAGAATAAGAAAACAAGATCAATTAAAAAATGAAATACCAGAAAATAGTATAAAAATGGGACATTGCCAGGGCATGATTATTGACACCCTAATAAACAATTCAAATCAGTTTGAACAGAAGAACCACATTCCCATTGCAGTAAAATTAGATGCACCTACAAGGTATGATCAATTCTCAGTTCTCACATGACTTGAAGCGACCAATGAATGAGGGTTCTAATGTTTAAAATAGCAACATTCACTCCCTGTTTCATTTTCACAATGGTGAAGGCAAGAGAGCTGCCTGAGACTGTCAGAAAAGCCAACATCAAACTTCAAAGGGGTACAAAGGCATCTCCAAAACCTTGAAATTCCTGAGTCTATACTTTGCAATGTTAAGAAGGTTTCTGCTCATGGAACTGTCAAGAACCTCCCAGGATGTGGTGGGAAAATTAATCCAAGAAGTCTTCAAAGGTTAGTGCAAACTGTTAGAAAAACACCACATACAATATCCAAAGAGTTTAAGGCTGACCTGGAGCAATCTGGAGTGGTGGTTTCAACCCACACCATATGCCACGCACTAAACAAAGAAGGACTTCATGGGTGAAGGCCAAGGAAGACCTCACTGTTCAAAGACAGACATAAAAAGACATGTGTGATCTTTGCTCAAACCCACCTTAAGAAACCACAATCCTTCTGGGAAAATGTTCTCTGGACAGATGAAACCAAACTTAAGCTCTTTGTCAATGCAGACTAGTGATACATTTACAAGCAAAGAAATAAAGTTTATAAGGAAAATAACATCCTTCTTATAGTTAAATATGGTGGAGGTTCCATATAGTTGTGGAGCTGTTTTGCTGCCTCAGGAACTGGAGGCCTGGAATGTATTAAAGGAATCATGAAGTTAGAGGACTACCAAGATATTTTGTAGCGAAATGTGCTACCTAGTGTCAGAAAGCTATGTCAGGATCGAAGGTCATGGATCCTCCAGCAGGACAATGATCTAAAACATACCTCCAAAAGTACAAAGATTGGTTAAAAACCACTCAATATTACTTAACAACTTAAGAAACATAGGAATATACTCTACAGTTCATAAATGGTTCACCTCTTATCTGAGCAATAGAACCCAAAATGTCAGAATAGGCGATCAAACATCAGAATCATATAAATTCGAAACAGGTTTACCACAAGGCTCTGCGCTCTCAGCTCTGTTATTCAATATATACATAAAACCAGTTTGTGATATCTTTAAAAAATACGGTGTACTCTGTCATCTATATGCAGATGATATTATGATGTACATCCCTTTCACAATCCCTAACATACCATTGCAACTCCTATCAGATTGTTTTAATGAAATAACTTTATGGCTAAATGCCCACAATCTCCAAATAAACCAATCAAAAACTGAAGTACTAATAGTCACTAAAAATCAAGATTACACCCCACCAACACATATAACTCTTCAAAACCAAGAAATTAAAATAAAAAACGAAGTAAGATACTTAGGTGTCATTATAGATAAACATCTCACATTAGATACTCATATCAGGAACACCACAAAGAAAATTTATTTCAAACTCAAAACACTTAAACAACTTAGACTGCTTGTATACATACACGATTTCATCAGTATAATCCAAGCCACCATAACCCCCCACTTTGACTTTGCTAACCTTATATTACTAGGTACATCAAAAAATAATATTAAAAGACTGCAAATTGCACAAAACTCAGCAGCGAGGATTATTTTTTTTTTTTAAACTTTTATTTTCATTTTGCAACAAACAAAAGAAACAACACACCAAAAGAGACAAAACAAGTATACAATAAGGAAAAGTAAACCCATTACCCCCCACCCCGATGCTTCTTCTCTACCCGATTATATCAGCATGTGAGCGCTTCCAATTAACAGTGATTATACATCAAACGATCAAAAGAGTATCTACAATACAGCATGATCATGGGACAGAGATATATACAAAGTTAGACAGTCAAATGAGAGCATTTAGCAAAATGTACATAGTCATTGAGCATCTTCCATTGAGACCAATGAGAAGGAGTCTGAACGGAGGAAGCGAACAGACGAGGTATTTGTTCATATTTACTGTAAAGACAAGCATGATTCCACCATTCATTGGGGCTCAGATGGGAGCTAATTTTCCAGTATTACTTAATTAGGGAAATAGCAATGCCAAGCATAAAGTTCGAAAGGAGATAAGCCAGTTTTTGGGAGAGAGGGGATCCCCGCAACTGGGCGAAGTCCCACTATCCTCCAAGAAAGGGGCTCCTGAGAGTGCGAGATAGACTAAATACGACCCCAGACCCGACGCCAGTAATACTGTAGTGCGGGATATTCATGCATAACATGAGGCAATGAACCAATGGCCGCAGGACGTGTCCAGCAACCATTGCCCTGAGTAGTGTTCCATTTGTCTAATCTGTGAGGAGTGTAAAAACACCGGTGGGCTAGAAAGAAGAGGGTCTGAGTGAGTGAGGCGGGTCGGGAACCCGTGTCCCTCTACTCCAGATAAGGCTCCATTGCTCCGAGGTCAAAGTCACATGCAATTCTCTCTCCCATACTTTCTGCGCTATAGGGGTATCTCTAGTTATAGCATTACATAAGGCTTAGTAAAAGCGGATGCTACACCCAGTGAACTACCGAGAGATCGGAAAGTCTCCAAGCAACCTTATGTAGAGAATGCCGATGGCGGGAGTCCTCTAGTGCTCCGAAGGCGATGCTGAAGTTGCACTGACCAGAGTCGGGAGTCTAAAGATTGCATAAGAGTATTAAAGGCACCTAAAGTGTCTAAAAGCATTGGTGGATAGTGGGAGTCTGATGGGAGAGTCATACCAGGGAGAAAGGTAAGAGGAATCGGTTTGCAAAGGTCCGCTTCTATATCTAGCCACACAGGTCTACTCGGTACTGGATCTTCCAACCAACGAGCACCTTGTTTGAGAAGAAAAGATTGAGGGAACACTTGAGTAAAATCGCCACCAAGTATTAATGGAGCATTGGCAGAGGCCAAGGCCAACTGCGCAATACTTGCATAGTAAGCAGGGTTGTCCACATTCGGGGCATAATGCAAATACACGTGAATTCACTATCTCCAACCTCAAGGTGTACACGGGCCCATCTACCCTCCTTGTCAGCGCTAATATCAGGTACAGTAGCGTGCAAAGACTTCCTAACCAGAGTGGCTATCCCGTACCATTTGGAAACGGTGGGAGAATAGGCAGCGACCATGTGAGGCTTAGCATTGAGTTTCAGTGTTTCAGCAGAGTTTAAATGCGTTTCCTGAAGAAACACTAAATCAACATGCTCATGGCTAAGATAGCTAAGGATTTTCTTTCCTTTGAGTGGACCATTAATGCCTTTGACGGTGAATGATAAGATTTTACATAAGGCCATTCAGAAAAGTTAAAATTCTGAGCATGATAGCACACATAATTTCACTATGTCCCTCAAACTGACTGTATCTGGCTGTACACATGACATAGGAAAAAAAAGCTAATATAATACAATGAAGCGCCCCACATTAACAAAGAAAACCGCAGTACGGTAGAGGAGAAGCAAAACCCCAAAATTACTGGCGACCATGTGTCTGCGGGGAGAAACCCCAGAGAAGGCCGAAATTGAAAAAAACACATAACCTGTAGGACTGTGCGTGCTCCGAATCCGACCGAGGCACACATCATGAAGGGATAGGAGACCAAAAAAACAAAAGTCATATAGAGAAAGAAAGAAAGTCCAGGCTATTTCTGTGCTTGGCTATGACCGCCGCATCGGGCCCTTCAAAATGGCGGATAGAGCCGGCAGATAAGAGTCCAAGATTTGGGATCAGCGCATCTGCTCTGCTTCTTTGGAGTCTAAAAATGTTGATAGTAGATCAGGATCTTCGAACGTCCTGGTTTGGTTGTGGAGAGTCACTCGGAGCTTCGCTGGATACAACAGGCCAAAGCGAGCCTGTAGCTGTTGAAGTCGAGGGCGAAAAGCAAGGAGCTTCTTCCGACGGTCAACGGTAGGCTTTGCCAAATCAGGAAAGAAGGAGACCTTACGACCTTCAAATTCCAAATGATGATTCGCTCGGGCAGCATGTAAAATTTGTTCCACTTGTTGATATCGTAGCAAGCTAAAGATAATAGGCCGGGGGGTCGTGCGGTTGAGCGCCATGTGGGCAGGAACACGGTGTGCTCGATCGATTTCCAGTTCTCTGTGAAAAGTGATCTTCAGCAAGGAGGGAAGAGTATTGAGCAAGAATTCTCTTATATCTCCCGCTTCCACCCCCTCCGGCATTCCGAGGAGCCTCACATTGTTGCGACGGGCTCGATTATTGCTATCTTCTAACTCCTTTTGAAGATTCTGTATCTGGCGCTCAGCCTTGTCCAGTTTGCCCAAGCGCACCTCGTGCGAGTCAAGGACCCCCGCCATGTTGTCCTGCCGTAATGAAAGACTTTCAAGTCGGTCCTGGAGCACTCCAAAGTCTTCTCGCATGGCTCGAAGCGCTTCTCCATTGGACTGCACCAATTCCTTCACGCCGCGTATTTCCTCCAAAATCTCCAGGTGCATTTCGGGGTTTTCACGAAATGGAACCATCTTCTGTGGGGAAGACACCTCTGTTTTGGAGCGTTTTCCGTGAGAAGAAGAAGGAGACCCGAAGTCCAAGCGCGCTGGTTTATGGGCCGCCATCCCCCCGAGGTGCCCCGGTCAGCTCGGAGCGAAATAGTAAATTTGTATAGGTATTAAGTCAGGATTCTAAGTAGGCCTCTCGGGAGCTTCAACGCAAAGCGTCCTACCCGCTGGACATCAGGCTCCGCCCCCAGCAGCGAGGATTATAACGAAAACACACTCTCATCAACATATAACACCAATACTAGCGTCACTTCACTGGCTACCAATTCAAAGCCGGATAGAATACAAAACACTAATAACTACATTTAAAACACTATTTGATATGGCACCTGAAACATTAAGTAACTTAATTACCAAAGAACATCCAAAACCTACTCAAAGAAAAGCTCAACGGAACAAACTCAAAACCCCCAAAGACTTCACAAAATCAAATAAATCAACAAACAACAGAGCGTTCTCACATGCAGCCCCAATAGCCTGGAATGCCCTCCCTATCAAACTAAGAATGTTAACAGAGATTAATGAATTCCGCAAAAAATTGAAAACACACCTTTTCACAATACACTACAATAGCATAGACCAACCCCCAAATGAATTAGATAATGGCTAATCTCTATCTAACCATCATCTCTCTATAACTTTCTGCTCAACATCTCACTATAACAGAAAAGATTATCCAACCCACATGAATCTGAACCACTCATTATGTTTATACCTCACATAAAATGTATATGTATATATATAATGTATATAGTGTTGCACTGTTCTGTGCCAAACTGTTTAGCATTCTCTATTAACTTTACATTGTATATAGTTATGACGTTTCATGTAAAACAAACAATGTTTTGTTGACTGTTGTTTAATTGTGAACCGCAGCTGATCTCTGGAAACTGCGGTATATAAGTGCTTGTTAAATAAATAAATAAATAAAAAGGAACAAACTGACTGTTTTAAACTGGCCAGCAATGAGTCCTGATCTCAATCTGATCAAGAACCTATGGAAAGAGATGAAATCTGCCATCGGTAAAAGGAATCCTGGAAACATTCATGAGCTGGAACAAATCTCCATTGAAGAGTGGGAGAAACTACCAGCAGGCAGATGTATAAACCTATAGATGGCTACAAGAAATATTTGGCAGGAGTCATCAGTGCCATGGGTTATGCAACCAAATATTAGTGAAGGGTGCCATTATTCCTGTCCAAGTCATACTTAGTTTTTTTTTCTCAAAAATTACTATGGGATATGTTTACTAAAGGGTGGTAAGGCACCAAAGTTGCTGTTAACAGGTGTTATCGGCACCCATGAGTAGTTAATGCCATGGAAAGTATCAATAATGCTGGATTAATGTGCGGAAGCGGAGTCCTCAGCAAGGTAAAATGAGGCGGAGAGTGGGTGTTAATGGGGTGGAGACAGGGAGGGGATAGCATGTGTTCCCTTAACTTCGGGTTGAGTTAGCGTGCGTTAGAACTCCCATCACTGGGAACTCTAATGCCATCTGAAAGCTCACAGGAAGGGCTTTTTTAGAGGGCGAGTCTATTTCAATTTATGCAATGTGCTCCACCCACCATACTCCCTAAATTAGTGAAAAGAATGCTTCATTGGCAGCAACAGCATGGTGCCCTATCAATAATGGGCACTATGTTGTTGGTGCCAAATTGGCAAAGGAGGTGTCATTTGGGTGAAGTAGTGGGGCTGCTTGGTCTACTATGTATTCAAGGCTGTTGTCTGTTAGGACTTCAATGTGACAGTGGCAGCAAATATATATGCTACCGCAGTCAAAAAGACGTTGCGCCACCTCCACTGCCAACATGTTGCCATGTCAGCATTGTGTGAGTGTGGGGATGGCGGCCTCCACGGCTGCAGCCTGCTGTGGATGAAATCTGTATCCTGGCCTTGTGTGTCAGTTGCAACGCTGCAGTTACCATTATCAGTGGGATCACACAGTAAAATAGGTCGTGTTTCACGAGGGTTTTGGTTTCCCAAAAAGAAGAATACAACCGGTGAGCACCCTCAATAAATAAAAGGAATAAAGTCCAATTCTCTAGTGCTGTGCTTTCCTTAACGTTTTTTATATGCCTTTTTTTAATATATTTTTTTTGTTAAGTTAAGCGGTGTTCAGCATTTCTAAGAACCCATGGTCTCAGACTATAACGGCAATGCTTCTGAATATACAATTTTACAGAAGACATATGCCTATGTTGCATCAACGACCATTTTCACTAACGGTTCTTTCAGGACTTTCCTTATTATTGTCTCAAATAATTAAAGAGATTGTGCTTATCTTAAAGAAGAAATGAACGGCCCGTTCATTTCTTCTTTAAGATAAGCACAAAAGTTGAAGCACAGATAGTATGCCACTTGGCAATGAAAAAACAGCCTGTTGAAATATGTTGCCATTGAAAACCAGTCTGTGATTGTTTGCAGAATGTACGAGTAGAGTCACATATAAAATGACCAGGGTTCGCATGAGAGCTAGGAGGACGATCTAAATGGACAGTAGAACTAACAACAAAATCAGATATTGCTGCCACGCTGAAATGCAATCATCAAATCCTTTTGGAAACAGGGGTGGAAGGCCAGTACATGCCAATGTTTTCGCAAAATATCCATCACTTGAGAAGAACCAATCCTATATGGCAAAGCACCCACAATCTTATCAGTTGCACAATCAGATGTATAAGAAGGCTTTGGGACAGAATTAAATAGTCATTCACGATGTATATATTTAGCTCTTTTGTATGCTGAAGTGATAACTCGAGAGGGGTATCCCCGTTGAAGAAGACACTGTTGAAGATCCTTAGAATGGAAAACAAATTGGTCAGTAGTAGAGCAAATCCATTTTAACCAAAGAAACTGTCAAAAAGGTAAAGCTCTACATAATGGACCAGGATGATGACTCTGAAATTGGAGAAGAGTATTACACTGCACCAGCTTACAAAATAAAGTACATAGATCATTTTGTTTGTAAAGACAAACATCCAAAAATTCAATAGTAGTGAAATAATGTTTAGCTGTAAATTTAATATTTGGCTTGATAGTGTTTAGCCATGACAAAAAAATCAACCAAAGACTGTTCAGTATGGTCCCATAGGAAAAAGAATATCATCCAAAAAGCGAACCCATAAAGAAACATGTTTAAACCACTCAGAAGAATAGATATAAGTTTCCTCCAAAGAGGCCATATAAATGGTAGCCACAGAAGGAGCTACTGTAGCACTCATAGCAATAACAAAGATCTGTAAATAAAATTTTGAATCATACAAAAAATAATTGAGACAAAACATATGTGAGTAGATACAAAAACAAAGATTTAGGAATACGATATGGTAAGGGGATAAATCCGTTATAATAGCCAAAACCTCTTGTTGATCAATATTAGTATAGAGAGCTGTGACATCCACTGTAACCATCCAAGTAATGTCAGATTGGATATGACATTGAGAAATGAGTGACAAAAAATGAGTAGTGTCCTTCAAATATGATCTAACAGAACATGCAATCTTCTGTAAGAAGCAATCACAAAATGTTGACAAAGGCTCCAATACTGAGTCATGGCAAGAGACAATAGGTCTACATGGAGGGTTATCTAAAGATTTGTGTACTTTAGGTACTGTATAGAAAACAGGAATCCATGGATGACGCGGCATAAGAAATTTTGCCTCCTTTAATGTTGTGTCCCGACTGAACAGCCTAATGTACTAACGTCCCAATTTCAGCTTGAAGATGGAGAGTTGGATCTTCTTCAAGTAGACGATAGTATTTCAAATCAGAAAGATGCATAAAAATTTGTTGATGGTAAAATTGTGAGGGTAATATTACAATAGAACCCCCTTTGTCAGCATTTCTGATAACCAAATCATGATTTTTACCTAAATTGTCATGAAGAAGACCCTTCTGAGCCTATGGAGGTAGGGCAAGATGAGGATTTGCTTTCAGAAACTGACAGGCAGTCTGAGCACATGGCTCAGTGTTTGCAAAGAAGAAGTAAATAAAGAGAGTCACGAGCTGGAGAGACACGCCCCTGCAGTGACATATGCCCTAGCTCAGGAGGTAATGAGGTGCTATATGTGTGTGTAGCCTAATGGTTAGAGCATTGGCTTGGTAAATGACAAACCAGGGTTTGACTCCCACTTGTTCTCTTTGTGGCTGTGGGAAACTCACTTCAATATACTGACAGAAATAGTCTGGGGTCTACATTGACTGGAGGACACACATTCTTATACTTTTTTTATGTGTTACAGTAGCACATTGGCTCTGCATACATGCACATTGCAATCATGCCACTCTGAGAGTATGACTTTATTGGCTCTGCTATAGCCTACCCTGCACATGTATGACACATAAGTTGAACATGATTGGAATATTCCATCATAATTGTGACTGAGCATCTTTGGCTCCATCACATGTATGCAGTACATGCAGGCATGTCCCACTCCTGGGATGGCCACCTGCAGGGATCATCACACGTCCTTACTTGCTCTATATGGCCAATACGAGAGACACTTGTCTAGTTGTTATATGCACATGTGTCAGGAGGATTGTATGGTGTTAGTAAAGCTGACACAACTGTCATACTCAAATAGCAGGTATTGGGACTTCCATGTGGCACAGTTGCATTTTTATCACACACTCTACAACTACTTTTGTGCAGTTACATCACGTACATCGGGGCAACAATGCCATAATGTACTCTCATCTACCGCCATCCATCCTTCAGTACATCCATCAGCATATGCTACACCATGGCCCACACAGGAACAGTTTAATCATTTGGATGTATCACTCACACCTCTCCTGTGAATGATCTACATGTCATCACTCCTGCTTAGCCATACCTTTGATGTACACATCATGGTGATGCTGGCTCCGCCAGGAGACACTTCTTCCAAATCCTTGGCCACACACAGACATTACAGCATATTACGTGGGCACCCCTTATTGACACTGTACAGCTGCCTCCCACATGCTCATCTCACTTACTGACTGACATGAGGATACATATGGATCTGAGAGGTCCATCCGCTCTTACCTTTCCTTCCATCTATCACCTAAAATGTGACTTTCACAGGCGATCCCTTATCCTGCGTTAAGGTGACTGTCATTTTTGGGTGTTAAGGTGCATGCTTGACACCTTAACGCCTGATGTCCTGTTAGCACCTGATAAGTGGAGCCAAGCACCCTTACCACTAGAATGCCTACTACCTGCCCTGGCCTTTACTGCATGATGACACCCTTACCGCTTGCTAACAGGTGCGCCTTAATGCTTTCTAATAAAGATACCCCTATGTCTAAGTTGCACAGATCTCTTTTTTTGTTGTATACCTTTGAACATACTATTAAAATATTATGATGACACACAGAATATTTCCAATTATTTTCAAGACATTGTACACAACATACCTAAAATTCAAGGGTGCCAATAATGTTGACCACAACTGTAAATAATCTTAGATTAGGACAAAAGATGTATAAACGTTTTATAGAACAATGACGGTGCCAGAGCAGCCAAAGGATCTTTTAAATACCCGTATTTTGAACCCAGTGGAAAAAGTGATATTGGCCTGCAAAAGTGACTTTTGCGAGTCAGTTTGATGCCACATCAGCAATGCTGTGTTTCACCATGCAGGAGGTATGAATTTGAGTCAAGCCTGTCTTCTGATCTTCAAGCCAAAAGGAGCTGAAGAAGCCCACAGAGACAGTTCACAGCCCTCTGAAGAAAAGCACTATGACATCACATCATCAAGTGGTTACCAAAAGGGTCTACGTGTACTATACTCCAGGGGATACCAAGCTCTGTGGACACTGCTCAAAGATGGCCAGTGAGATGGCTGGGCTAGATAAAAATCTTTAGTCAGCTTTTTTCTCAACTATGTCCTTTTCACAACTATTGCCAGTTTTGCTTGTTTTCTACTATTCAGCCTTCAGAGGCTAAAATTATTTAGTGGAATGAAACCCTTTAAGATTTCCTGTAAAGAAGGATACCTCATGATTTGGAATGAGATACTTGTTCTGTTTGTTGCTCTCTCTAGTGTCAGTGATGGAACAGGTGTGGTGTTTGGATATTTCCAGCACCAGTTCACCACATCTTTTGTCTTGGGACAATTTCATTTAAAAAATATATTATGCTTAAGGGGGTTTTGCAATGCAAAAGACCACGCGTGTCATTGCTGCATAGCTGAAGTCAAATAATATCCCTAGAAGGATCATTTGTTTATATTAAAGCTCCGAAGGGCATGGAGGTTTGTTTTAAATGGTGCCTTAAGAGAGCAATTTGTCCTGAGAAGTCCATTAGGAGGTACCCACTGCACAGGAATATCTATTTGTACTTGGACACAAAGACTCAATGATAAGGTCTTTTAGCTTTCAGCAATAATTATAAATCCATTTCAGATCTTCGAAGATTTACAGCATTCATTTGGAGGAGATACGCTGATATATCTGCAGCTGCAGGACATTGAAAGTCAGTACTAGAAAATCAAATGTGCAGATACCACTTATGTAAACATCATTCATATGACAGTAGCTGTTGTCCAGAGCCACTGGGAAAGTGGGGGATTTATCAAATTGCAAATTCTATGATTTTCTGAGCTTCTTGAACTTTCTTGAGCTTTTCTTTTTACTATACAGTAATTCTATTTACATATTTACGGCAATCTTCTTTCCAGTTTCATACTATGTGTTCCGGAGCAGGCCTCAGGCAGCTGTTTTTCATTGCAAATGCCTCAGACCTTTAAAGTGAAATAATTTCTGTGAAAGCATAAAGAAATATAAAAACATTAAGACAGTTATTTTAGAAGCCTTATTCCTGATTTCCATATGTAAAATCAAACATTTACATGTGGAAATGTCCATTCTCGAAAGGGCTGAATTTATGTGCTAACTACAAACAAGTTGCAAGGGAGCATGTCAGGGGTGGGGTTAGGAAGTGGCCTGGGGGGGGGGGGTGTCTAAAATCTGCACGTGTCTTCTCCATTTCATATATGGAATGCACATGTATGGCCAAAATTGGAAAGATGGGGATTTACACATGATGTTTAGGTTTTACTAAAGTGCTTGGTTTGACTTAGGCTTTTCCAGGAGGAATTAAGGGGGGTTATCCTCCTTAATCCCCCACCTTTTTATTTCCCCCTCAATAGTTTAATTAAATAGATTAATGGCATCTGTTGCTAATTGTCAGCATTTATATGTGCAGGCTTGCAAAATAACCAGCACTTACACGCGTAAATTGTGAAATCTGGTGATCATGTTTACCTAATTGACTTTTCCTACTTGCATTTTTGCAGAATGGCTGTTCGGCTCCATGTGCACTCCTGCATCTCTTTATTCTGTGTTTCAGAAAAGGCTCCATGTTTAGCAGAGTCTTTTCTAAAATACCACCAGAATTCCAAATGCCACAACCTCAGTGTCTCAACTCCAATCTCTATCTTTTCTAAAATGTATCTTCATATCTAAAACCAATAACAAAAAAAAATGTTTTCACAGACTTTCTAAGATGAATTGTTTGATAGTAGAACTTTGGTTGTTTTGATAGACATTTGCCCACAGAGGAAAAGTTTGGCTTTCTGCAGAAATCGCAAAGCTTTTCAAGAGGGTTAAACACAGTGTTGGGATTCAGATCGATCCCGCCACTGAAAGAGTCAAGTGGGTGACAGCAAGGCACATGTTTGCACTGCCGGTGCCTCACGCTCAAGCTCTGGTGGCCACCACAGGCAGCAACTCCCTGATAGCCCAGTGGTCTGATCCCCCCACCTGCTAGTGGTTTGATGGCATCAGGGGCTTCCCCCAATGCTGCGGTCCCCCGATGCCATCAAACCATTGGCGGGTGGTGGATTCCCACCTGTGCAGTGCCAGCATCAGGATGCCGTTTTTGGCCCAGTTCGGTGAATGCGGCCCATGGCAGGAACCGGCTGAATCCCACCACTAGTTAAACAGATGGCATGAAAAAAATGAGACATGGTCTCATAAGGTTGGAGGAAGAGTACAGAAGTTGCTAGCTAAGACTGAAAGCAAACAAGTGTAAAGTTACTGTAACTGGGATATATAAATTCCCAAACAAGAGAGGGATATCAAGGTGAGCATATTTGATGATATCAAGATTATCAAACAATGTGGCAGATCAACAGGAAGAACCCAAGGAGTGCTAGGATATATAGAGATAGGGATGATCAAGACAGAGCTGGGCCAATCATAAGTCAAGACTAGGTGACTGCCTCGGGCAGTAGCTTCGGGGAAGTAGGGAGACAGCAGTAGTATTCAAAGCAAAACATTAGATTCTGATAGGCACATAAACTCAAAAAGCCACGAACACATTCTTTTACCTGCAGGAAGAGCAAACACACACATGCATACTAAGCACAATTTAATATTTAAAAGTGTAACGTGGCACTCTATAAAGGACGTCCAAGTGCAATCTGGGCATCCAGAGCAAAATGTCTGGGAAAACACCAGGGACGTTTAAGTTTCAGGCCGATTTTAGAAACTTGCATGTCCCCAACATGGACGGCCACAGCGACGGTCACATAGACAATCTTGCTACGAAAACTTGGGGTGGGGACATTCATCCAATATA